>JAKSZT010053819.1:11401561-11634100 GCA_026826555.1 Tolypeutes matacus
CCTTCCTTCCTTCCTTCCTTCCTTCCTTCCTTCCTTCCTTCCTTCCTCCCTCCCTCCCTCCCTTCCTCCCTTCCTCCCTTCCTCCCTTCCTCCCCTCTTTGCTTTCTTTCCCAGATTGGATCAAATTGATCCTAAAAATAACTATGCAGTGTGTGTTGTGTGCCAAGAGCTGTGGTAGGTGCTGGTGTATGGCCTGGGGCCCGGGAAACCAGGCTGGAGTATGGGAAACCAGGGGAAAGTGAGAAGTGGTGAGGCTGGGAGCAAGGTGGGGCCAGATCTCAAAGGACTTGGATTTGTGGAAAAGCAGCAGACAGCCCCTAAAGGGGGTGAAGCAGAGAGGGGCTGGGTACAATGCAGGTTCCCTAAGGGCAGGGGCACTGCGGCGCCCTCCCCGGCACTGGGCAGGGGAGTCATGGGAATCTACTGCACTGCATCAACACACCTGATGAAAATACTCAGGAGTCACCTGGGACTGGCAGATCTTCAAGAAGTTCTGGAATTTCCCTTGGGCCAACCTCTCCTTTGCTTTCTCCATATATCCAGAGGTTGCCCAAGACCACCAGGAGTTAGGTAGAGTCAAGCTAGAGTCGGTCTAGTTCTAGATCTGCCGCCTTGTAGCAAGGCGCCCTTGAACAGGCTGTACCACCTCTCTAAGGCCCCATTTCTTTATAATAACCAGCTTGGAAGGTCTTTGTGAAGATGAAAAGTGCCTGGCACGTGCCCTTCTCCCGCCGACAAGATGCTGGGATACCAGACAAGGCACCAGGTGATCGCACAGCTGCCCTTTCATCCACCTTAAGTGCCCAGTTTTAAACAAACCACTGCTTCTTTCAGCTTTATCTTCCCCAAAGTGCCCCCATTGCAGAAGAACACAATAAGAGAGCATCAGTCATTCACACCTCCATGCCTTGTGTGTATTCCATTAATTTGCTCCGGGAGACCTCCTTGGCAGAGGGGAAAGGGGAATCTGGGCATCCTGGAAGGAGAAACAAGTCCTGTCATCTCACTGGAATTGACAGGCACATTTTTTTTTTGTAGGACAGGCCTGGATGCCAGGCTCAGGGGGCGTCCTGAGACCCGGGCGCCTAGGAGGAGCTACAGTAAAGAGAGGTGGGAAAGGGTTGAAAAAATATGACCTGGTTCTCTGTCCTGCCTGGGAGGACAGGGAAGGCCCACTCTTGGGCTGTCAGGCAGACCCCAGCCCCTTCCAGCTGGTTGTTATTCCTCCTCTGGCATTTCCTGAGTCCTGCCTGCATGGGTTTGCCCTCCTGTCATGCTCACCTGAGACCATCAGACACTGGAGGGGGGCGCCTGGGTTTGATTGCTGCCTGCATGCTCAGGGCCACGCGCAGAGCTGGCTCTGCTTCTTGCCTGGCAGCCCTGACATGCCGTAGTTCTCCCCTCTCCAGAGCCAGAGAATGTTGGTGCAGCTCTAGAAGAGGCAGTGTTTAGGGGCTTGGTCAGGTCAGGAATGATGGTCCTCAGCCTGGGAAAGGGGAGCCTTGGTGGGGATGAGAAATCAGAGTTCAGGTACCTGGAGGATGTCAGGGGAGAGAAGGATCAGCCTTACCTGCCAAGTGCCAGGGACCAGGGAGGCAGGTTTCCGTTCTATCCAGGAATGGACTTATCAGTGGGTGCCATGCAAAGATGGAAAGCAAAATGTTGGAAAGTTGTGTGCTTTTTCATTTTATTTAAACACGTGGCACTTATCTTTGGCATTATTCCAAGCACTTTACAGATATCTATTCATTTAACTGTTATAAAAACCTTGTGAGGTAGGTACTATTATTACCCCACTTTATGGATGAGGAAACTGAGGCATGGAGTGAATGTATTCATACTTAAATTACTTGATTCATTTATTCATTCATTTCCTCCATTGTTAGCTCCTTCGTTGTTTGTTTATTCGTTCAACATGAATTCTATGCCATTACTGAGGATATAAACATGAACAAGCCTTCCAGGAACCTGGGTAGAGGTTAAGGACATGGTGACTGCACAGTAAGAACATTGGAGAGGGGACTGGACCAGGTGAGGCGTATGGCAGCTGCTGAGCCTGAGGTTGTGCCCCTGAGGATCTGGGGTGTGTGGGGAATACCCCAGAAAACAGAAGGAAAGCCGGGAACCTCTGCAGAGCAAGCCCCCATGTGGTGGGTGGCCAGCTGCTCTGTTTCCCCATGGGCCCAACACTTCTTCTATGATGGCGAAAACCAGGGCTCAGGCACAGCCCCTCCTTTCCTCCTGAGGAAATAACCCTGAGTGAACTCTGGAAGAAGCAGCTGTTGACTATTTAACCAAAAATGTAAGAGACTGTGAGGTAGCAAACTTGCTCTGTGACTTCAGCCAGTTCTTTGCCTTCTCTGTGCCTCTGTTACTTCATCTGGAAATAAAGACAACAGACCAGAGGCCCCTGCAACTCTAAGTGCCTGGGACTGTGTGAAGCTGAAGGCTGGGGAGGGTTTGCAGAGGTGCATTACCCAGGTGGGGTCTCTGGGGAGTCATAAACTTAACTCAGGGTTCCCCACAGTCCTCCTTCCTGTCCTTTGGGTGCCAGACCAATCCTCCTACAGGGTGGTCCTCTTTGTGTCTCAAACCCTCGCTGGTCCTGAGATCCTCCACAGCCTTGGTAGCCACTTGCACCACTGTGGCTCCCCACCCCAGGCTTGGCATGCAGCATGGGGGTGGGCGAGTGAGTGAATGAGTGAGTGAGCGAATGAATGAATGTAGGGCAACCACACCCTGCTTATTCTCCCCGCTGGACCTTCTTTCTCCTCCCTTAGCCTGCCCTGTTTCCCAGCCCCTCTCTCACCATGGTTTGAGACTCAGCTCAAATGCCATTTGTCTTTCTGAAAAACATATTTGATCCAGTCACCTCGGTGTTTAACCCTTTAAAGCCTTCCCATCGCCACTAATCCATTTAGCAAATGTTCATTGAACTCCATGTGCCGAGGCTACGACATGTCTCAGGTGCCTGGGACTGATCCTGGAACTGGGCAAGACCGCAGGTAAAGCATCTCTCATCCTAGACCTTTCATTCTAGTGACGGAGGAGCCATCGGGCAAGTCACAGTACATAGACTGTAGGCCTCAGAGCACGTGTTAACAGACTGGCAGGTAGCAAACCCTCAGGGAGTGCTGCTTCCGAGACCGCGTTCTCATCCCATTCACCTCTGCTGCCTCTGCTTCTTTCCCAGAATGCCTTTGATGTGCCTAGTTCCAGTCTTGTCAGATGGTCAAGGAAGCATCTCCGTCAACAGTTTCTGCCCACATGAAACAGAACCCCCGAGAGGCTTGGAGAAGCTCTTGGTTTATGGGTAAGTAAAGGCCTTGATCAAGCGACCTCAGGAAGGAAATACTTGTTCAGGGTCTGCTCAAAGAAGGCTACTGGCCCAGGAGCCCCTCTGCTCTTAGGAGCCACCTCCCCTCCCCTCCAGCCTCTCTCTCCCCCTCCATTCCTTCCAGTTCAGGCTGTGCATGGAGGCCATGGGGAAGCTTGTTTTTCCAGTCCTGGGAGCCAGGAGAAGTGGATTCTAGTCTTACCCCTGCCCAGGTGATCTCCAGAAAACCTCCTTCTGGCCCCAGTTTTCTCATCCTGAAACAACAGGTCATGATGGATCACTTCTGAGGCCTCTTCCAGCGCCCAGGTTTGGCAGGCATCCTAGGCAAACTCCTGCTCCACCTGTTCAGACTTCTGCCTCGTCTCCTCCCATCCTGACTCCAAACCCCAGCTCTGGTAGCTTCCTCTTCCCGATGAGCCTCTTCAGAGTCAAATGGATGCGCAAGCAGTTGAAGAAGAGAAAAGAAGCAGCTCTGTCTTTCAGAGATGAGCATGAAGGCTTTCCCCCCGTTTGTTATTTTCCCTGCCAAGAAAAAAAAAAGAGAAAATACTCATTAAGAAGTTCTTATGAGGAGAACTTTTCCCATTGTTTGCAGTAATGTTGATAGATGACATGATTTATCGTCCAACCTACTATACACCTCTGACTACCTGCGTAAGAATTTTAATACCTGACCAAGACCCTATAGTGGGTGATTTCAGAAAAGCAATTGCATAGACTTATGAAGAAACTTTAACAGAAAATTCCCTGTAGGGAAAATTCTATAGACATAAATCTTTCCCTTACCATGGTATTGGCTCATGTTCCTCACAGTAGTATTTGGGGCATGTCCAGGAGAGAACTAACCAGTACTTTACTTGGCAGGAAGTTTCCATGCGATTATAATTATCAATGATAAAATTTATATAAATTTTCCCCTTTGGCACTGGCTCACAGGTTTGGACTTCAAATGCTTGGCTTCAAGACTCACCCCAGCCACTTCCTAGCTTTGATACCTTACATAAGTCACTTTACTTCTCGGAAGCTTGATTTCTTCCTCAGCAAAATAGAGATAGAGCTATCTACCTACATCTGAAGTATTTATGAGGAAACACTTCTTCTAAGGCACAATTCTGGTCATGGTATTCTCCTACTTTAAAATTTCGTTGGCTCCTCCTTGCCTTGGAATGTGGCTACTCCAATTTCAATTTAATTTAAATAAAATTCAATAACATTTAAATTCAGTTCCTCTTTCTCACCACCTTTCAATTGGTCAACATCCCCATGTGGTCAATGGCTACTGCACTGGACAGCACAGATAGAGAACATTTCCCTCATTGTAGAAGGTCCTATTGCACAGCACTGGATAGCATTAGTTTTCAAATTTTTTTTGTTTTAAAGTCTTTATTAAAATGAAATCTTGTGAGAAGCTCCTCTACATAAAATACATAAAAAAGAGATATTTTGGTTGAAACCAGGTGAGAAGCTCAGAATCCCTCCCCTGGCAGCCCCTCAGAGCAAATCTTGAAAACCACTGATTCACTGAATAAAGCTTAGGTGATTTTGCTTGTGGTCCTTTACAATCTGCCTCAGGTGATGTATATTCCCCCTCAATCCCTACCAGAACCCCACACCCAGCACAAGGCATTTCCTTTCCCTAATATGCCCTTCCCCCTACTCTATTAAAGACCTATTCCTCTTTCAAGGCTGAATTAGAATGCTGTAGAGCAAACCCTAATCACAGGTGGGGCTAGTCACTCTGTGTTTCTTCTACCAGAATGTTGATTGCCTTGCAATGGACTTGTCTTTTCAACTAGACTGTGAGCTCCTGGAGGGCAGGGACCATGTCCTATTTTCTTTGTTTGCCAGGTACGTGGGCATACTTAGGAAATGCTAGCTGAATGAGCAGAAGTTGGATGTGCACGGGGGACTGTCCTATTTTCTCAAGAGAGTAACTTCCTATCAACCCACTGCACAGGCACAATCCAGTCCCCAGGGTATTAGACACCAAGGCTACCCACAATTCTCAGATCTGCCCTAGTCCTGGCAGGGGAGGACGTGGTGGCTAGGCAGGATCTGGAACTCAGTAGCACCTCATTCTATCCTTCCACAGATATTTGTTAGGTACCTATTGTGCATCATGCACTGTCGTAGTTAGTAATGGGAACAGAGACAAAGCAATACATTTCCTTGTCCTCATGGAGTTTACAGTCTAAAAAAACCCAATAAATAAATAAATGTCGAATTATGTACCCCCAAAAGATATGTTGAAGCCTTGACCCCAGTACTTCAGAATACGGTCATTGCAGATCATCGTAGTTAAATTAGATGAAGTCATTTTGGAGTAGGGTGGGCCCTTAATTCAATATGCCTGGTGTCCTTATAAGAAGGGAAGAGAGACACAGAGGCAGGGACGGATTTCCAGCAAATCACCAGAAGCTGGAAAGAGACAAAGGGGCATCCTCCCCTGTGGTTTTTAGAGGGCTCATGTCCCTACGACACCTTGATTTCAGACTTCTAGCTTCCAGAACTGGGAGACAATAAATTTCTATTTTTTAAGCCATGAATTTTATAGCAATTTGTTACAGGATCCCTAAGAAACTAAGAAAATAAATAAAACATGTATTTTGTCAGATGGTGCCATGAAGAAAATTAAACCAGGAAGGGGGAGAGGGAGAGAAGAGGTGAGGTGAGGTGAGGAAAGGTGGTAAAGAGGTACATTTTGAAAAGGGTGAGCAGGTAGGTCTCATGAGAAGATGAGTGGAGCAGTGACTTGAGGTATGAGGAGAGAACTGGGTGGATATCTGGGTGAAGAGTGGTCCAGGCAGAGGGACAACAAGGACAAGGCCCTGGAGTAGGAGGTACTGGGTATGTTTGAGGCCAGCACAGGTAGAGCCTTGTCAGCCACTGTGGGATTTGGGTGAGAAAGCTCTCAAATCAGTGACCTATCTTCACACCTGGAGGAACTGGAAAAAGAAGAGCAAATAAAACCCAGAGTGAGCAGAAGGAAGGAAATAACAAAGATTAGAGCAGAGAAAAAAGAAATAGAGAATAGGAAAACAATAGAGAGAATTGTTTCTCTGAAGAGATTGATAAACTCGACAAGCCTCAGCCAGACTGACAAAGAAAAAAGAGAGAGGAAGCAAACAACTAAAATCAGATATGAAAGAGAGACATTACCACGAACCCCACAGAAATAAAAATGATTATAAGAGGATACTATGAACAACTGTATGTTAACAAATTAGATAACCTAGATGAAAGGGACAAAGTCCCAGAAACACAGAAATTACCTACACTGACACAAGAAGAAATAGAAGATCTCAATGCACGAATAACAGGTAAAGAAATTGAGTCAGTCATCAAAACCTCTCAACAAAAGAAAAGCCCAGGACCAGATGAAGGTTTGGTGAATTTTGCCAAACATTCAAAGAAGAATGAACACCAATCTTGCTCAAACTCTTCCAAAAATTAAAAAGGAGGCCAATATCACCCTAAAACTAAAGCCAGTCAAAGATATCACAAGAAAAGAAAATTATGGACTAATATCCCCTATGAATATAGATGCAAAAATCCTCAACAAAATACTAACAAACTGAATCTAATAACACATTAAAAGGATTATAGACCTGGGATATTTATCCTAGGAATGCAGGGGTGGTTCAACATAAGAAAATCAATTAATGTAATACACCACATAATACAATTTAGGAAAAAAATATGATCATCTCAATTGATGCAGAAAAAACATTTGACAAAATCTAGCACCCATTTTGATAAAACACTCAGAAAATTAGCAATAGTGGGAAACTTTATCAACCTGATGAAGAGCATATATGAAAACCTATAGCTAACATTCTACTCAACAGTGACGGACTGAAGGCTTTATCCCTAAGATCAGGAACAAGACAGGAATGCCCACTTTCACTACTGCTATTCAACATTGTACCAGAAAGTTACTAGCCAGAGCAATTAGGCAAGAAAAGAAATAAACAGCATCCAAAGTAGAAAGGAAGAAGTAAAACTTTCCCATTCACAGATGACATAATTTTATTCTGTATATAGAAAATACTGAAAAACCTACAACAAAGCTACTGGAGTTAATAAATAAGTTCAGCAAAGTGGCAGGGTACAAGATCAACACACAAAAATCAATAGTGTTTCTATATACTAGTAAAGAAAATCTAAAAAGGAAATCAAGAAAAAAATTCCATTTATAATGGCAACTAAAAGAATAAAATATCTAGGAATAAATTTAACCAAGGGTGTAAAGGACTTGTATGTGGAAAACTACAAAACATTATGGAAAGAAATTAAAGAATACTTAAATAAATAGAAGGATATTATGTGTTCATGGGTTGGAAGACTAAGTATTTTAAAATGTCAATTCTACCCAAAGTGATTTACAGATTGAATGCAATCCCATTCCAAATCCCAACAGCCTTCTTTGTAGAAATACAAATTGCAATTCGCACGGAAGGGTAAAGAGCCCAAATAGCCAAAACCATCTCGAAAAAGAAGAACAAAGTTGGAGGACATAACACTTCCTGAGTTTAAAACTTATTTCAAAGCTACATTAATCAAAACAATGTGATCCTGGCACAAGGACAGACAAATGGAATTGAATTGAGAGCTCAGAAATAAACCCTCATATCTATAGCCAATTGATTTTTGACAAGGTGCCAAGTCCACATAATGGGGAAAGAATAGTCTTTTCAACAAATGATGCTGGGGAAATTGGATATCCACATGCAAAAGAATGAAAGTGGACCCTACCTCACACAATGTACAAAAATTAATTCAAAATTAATTCAAAATATAACAACTAAAACTATAAAATTCCTAGAAGAAAACTGAAGAGCACCTCTTCAGACTTTGTATTAGGCAATAGATTCTTAGACTTTATACCAAAAGTATAAACAACAAAAGATAAAATAGATAAATGGAACTTCATCAAAATTAAAAAGTTTTGTGCTTCAAAGGACATCAAAAAAGTGAAAAGACAACCTAGAGAATAGGAGAAAATATTTGGCAGCCATATATATCTGATAAGGGTTTAATATCCAGAAAAATATAAACAACTCCTAAACTCAACAGCAAAAAGACAAGCAACCCAATTTTAAAATGGGCAAAGGATTTGAATAGACATTTCTCCAAAGAAGATAGGCGAATGGCCAGTAAGCACATGAAAAGATGCTTCAACATCATTAGCCATTAAGGAAATACAAATCAAAACTACAAGTATAAACCATTTCACATCCACTAGAATGGCTATTAATTTTTAAAAAATGGAAAATAACAAGTGTCGGCAAGGATGTGGAAAAATAGGAACCCTCATACATTGTTGGTGGGAATGTAAAACAGTGCAGCTGCTCGATGGAATAGTATATTCAGCTATGAAAAGGAATGAAGTTCTGAGGCACGCTACAACATGGATGAATCTTGAAGACATCATGTTGAGTGAAATAAGCCAGACACAATATAACATATATTGTATGATCTTGCTTATATGAAATATCTAGTAGAAGCAAAGTTTGTAGACACAGATAGTGGTTTATAGGTTATCAGGGCCCATGGGTGGGATGCAGGTGGGGTGGGAAGAGGAAAATGTAGCTTAATGGATGAGTATTTTCTGTTTGAGGAGATGAAAAAGTAGAGGTAATGGCTATCACAGATGTTAGAACAATATTGTAGTTATAATTTATACTACTGAATGCTGCACTTGGATGTGGTTAAAATGGGAAATTTCAAGTTGTATATTTGTTAGTTCAATGAAAAGTTTACAAGTTAACAAAAAAGAAGAAAATGGAACAAGTGTTGGCGAGGATATGGAGAAATAAGAACCCTCATACATTGTTGGTGGGAATGTAAAATGGTGCAGCTGCTATGGAAAAGCTTGATGCTTCCTCAGAAATTTAAGTACAGAACTTGCATATGACCCAGCAATCCCACTTCTAGGTATACACCCAAAAGAACTGAAAGCAGGAACTTAATAGATATTTGTACACTGATATTCATAGCAGCATTATTACATAGCCAAAAGGTAGACGTGACTGAAGTATCCATCAACAGATGAATGGGTAAACAAAATGTGATATGTATATATATATATATACACACACACATATATATATACACACACACCAATTATATATATATATATATACCAATTATATATATATATTATTGAGCCATAAAAAAGAATGAAGATCTGATACATGCTACCACATGGATTAACTGTGAAGACCTCACGTTGAGTAAAATGTCAGACACAAAAGGACAACTATCAGAGGATCTCACTTATATAAATAAATAGAATATGCAAATTCATAGAGTCAGAAATCAGAATACAGGTTATCAGGGGCTGGAGTGAGGATAGGAAATGAGGATTTAAACCTTAGTTGGTACAGTTTCTGTTGAGGTTGATGGATAAGTTTTGGTAATGGATGGTGTGGATGGAAGCACACATTGTGAATGTAATAGCACCACTGAATTGTATACTTGGAAATGGTTAAAATGGGAAATTTTATGTTGTATACATGTTGCCACAATAAAAAAAAAATTAAAAACCCAAAGAACTGTTTAATACAAAGAGTGAACTCTAATGGAAACCATGGACATTAGTTAATAATACAATTATAATATTGGTTCATCAATTGTGATAAATATCCCACACTAATGCAAAACATTAATAATAAGGAAACTGCATGCATGTGGAAGGATATAATATAGGAAATCTACTTTTCTGCATGATTTTTCTGTACCCTGCAACCACTCTAAGAAATGAAAAATAAAATAAAAATAATCAGACAAAGTCCATACAAGGGCATACAATTCAACAATAAAAAGAAACAAACTGAGACATGCCACAACATGGATGAGCCTCAGAAACATTGGGCTAAGTGAAAGAAGTCAGATACCAATGACCATTTACAGAAATGTCCAGAAAAGGCAAATCTGTAGAGACAGAAGTAGGTCAGTTGTTGCCAGAGGCTGGCGGTGAGGAGAGGAAGTGACTGCAGATGGGCACGAGGGATCTTTTGGGGCTGATGGAAATGTTCTAAACCTAGATTGTGGTGATGGATCATTTTACTAAAAATGATTGAATTATTATATATGTATAAGTAGGCACAGCACAAAGATTATGGTGGCTTGGACCAGGGAGGTAACAGGGATTGTGGGAAGTTCTATTTTGAGGGTGCAGCAAGTAGGATTTGCCAATGGATTAGATATTTGGTGTGAGAGAAAGAGAGGAGTCAAAAGTTAATTTTTTAAAACAAATGCTTGCAGCACTTACTAAGTTGCAGACCCTGGTCTAAGCCCTTCACAAATATTAATTCATTTAATCCTCCTAACAATTCTAAGAAGGAAAAATTATCCCCATTTTACAGATGAGAAAACCAAGGCACGAAAGGTTAAGCTAGTTGCCCCAGGTCACAGAATTAGGATGAGGCCAAGGAAGTAGATGAGTAGAGGCTACATGTATGGCGATGAGGAAAGACTGAGACGAACTGGTTTGCTGGGAGGGAAGATGGAGCGCACGGCGTGGGCAGGTCAAGCCTGAGAGGCCCACTGGGCACGTGAGGGAGTCACAGCATCATTAAGGCCTGCGTTTCAGGGAGAGGTCAGAGCTGGAGAGACAGTGTTTAAAGCCAAGGAAAGAGTGTAGAGGAAGGAGAGAAGAGGACCCAGAACTGAGCCCCGGGGCTTTCTACCATTTAGAGGTTGTGGAGAAGAGGAGGAAGAAGCAGAAGCCTGGAAGAGGGAAGAAAACCGGGAGGGGGCCGCGGCCCAGACGCCAAGCGGAAGAGTTTCAGAGCATGAGAGAGCAACCGTGGCCAACGCCGCTCGAGGTCAGGTAAAACGGTCGTTGGGAATAACCACACGGGAGTCATGGGTGAGGCTCCTGGACGGTGGGCTCAGGCATTACTCCTCCACACAGGCCTGGGTGCTCAGGGGAGGCTGGGCCCCTGTGCTTTTACATCTCGTGTGAATTTACACCGGAAGTTAGGAGGCCTCAGAGACGAAAGGACCAGAGAATCCCTCTGAGGTTTAGGCCTATACAAATGTGCACTGCACGGGGGCAGATTTCTGAGGCCAAATATATTTAGGGAAGCCCAGCGGTGCCCCTGCCACCCCCACCCAGGAATGAGGACTCCGACTGGCCAGTGACCCCAGCACTGTGCTTACAGGAGAAGGACGTGAGGGTTGGCTCTGGGGTCAGCAAAGAGGCTGGTTGACGGCAGCTCCTGGGCTGAGTCGGGGCTCCAGTGGTAATGAAGGCAGCTGAATATATGGGGGCTCAAGTGCTTGGCTGTGGGACCCACTTCGGGGAGTCTGGCCATTAAGGGACCTGGTTTCCTGCTCCACACCCCAGGACAAGCAAGACGTGAGAATCAAAATACTGGTTTCGGGGAGCGAATGTAGCTCAAGTGGTTAAGTGCCTGCTTCCCGTGTACAAGGTCCTGGGTTCGATCCCCGGTACCTCCTAAAAACAAAATAAACAAAACAAACAAACAATGAAAAAACCAACTCTCACTGGGGAGCAGATGTAGCTCACTGGCTGAGCGCCTGCTTCCCATATAGGAGGTCTTGGGTTCAATCCTTGGTACCACCTAAAAAAAAAAATAATAACATACTGGTTTCCAGACATGAGTCAGCACACCTGGTGATTCTAAGAACCCCAGGAAATGACTACATTTCCCTTCAATCAAGCAGATGAGGCCTTGAAACTCAGAAATTTGGTTAATTAATGTAAATATCAGCCTGATTTGGTTTCATCTGGATGATACAGACCTTGGCTGCGTTTGCGATACCAGTAGAGGTTGTTGCATGCTTCCCTATTGACCCTGCTTGGGGGAGACTCCTTTGAGTTTACCTGGTGCCGTATGAATGACTTCCTCTGGCTTGCAGAGTTAAGCACAGTGTCTCTACTTTCAGCTCTGTGCTATGTGGCCAAGAACGGCGGACCGGAAGCCACGAGACCGGCTTCTGGTAACCCCAACACAATGTATACAGTGAGCAGGCAGTCAGGCTGGATGGTCTTTGAATTCTCGCCCACCCCAAGATTTAGAGATTCTGGGTACCCCTCTGCCGCTAACTCCCTACGTGAACCTGGGCATGAAATGCTCTTTCTGGGCCTCAGTTTTGTCATCTGCTCTGCCTCCCACAATTAGGAGACTCAGATCAGTTCATGGACAAGAAAGCACTTTGCAAACGCCACAGCAGAGGTCCTCAGAGGGTAGCTCCAATACTGGGGGCTTTTGGAAATCTGGGTGCATGCTTTGGGTTGTCACGATAATGGGGGGACCCCATGGCACTTAGCGGGCGGGAGACACACAACAAAGAACTGTCCTGTGCCACGCACACCTCTCTAATACCCCACAAGACAGGCATGGAGTGCAGCAAAATATCTATAATCATCTGGACCGAGCACCTCCTTCTGTTTCATATATAAACACAAAGGATTTCTTTCTGCAAAGTTTAAATGTGCCCTTTGTACAGGACTGCACTGCCATGCACGTGGAGGGAAGGCTGTGCTTTATTTTGTCCAAAACTTTACTAAGAATTATTCACCACTTTAGAAAACACACGTTTTTCTAACGCACATTTAGAAACCACGTCTCTAAGGGCAACTCTCTGCAAGGTCATTGGTACCTCATACCCACGCCCGTCGGCACGCGGAGCCACTGCATCCTCTGCAAGCCTAGCTGTGGATGCCGGGGCCTGCCTCGCCTTGGCTGCTGGCAAAGCCGTGAAATGTGTTATCTTACTTTGCGAGGGCTGTTGTGACAAAGCACCACCAACTCCACTGCTCTAAACAACAGATATTGTCTCCCGGTTTCAGAAGCTAAAAGTCTAAAATCAAAGTGTCAGAAAGGCCAGGTTCCCTCTGAAGTCTGCAAGGAAGAGTCCGTTCAAGCCTCTCTCCTGGCTGTGGCGGGGTGGGCAATCCCTGGGTTTCCTTGGCTTCTGGCACAACTCAGTCTCTGCCGCGGTGTTACACTGCTGTCTTCTCTCTGTGTGTCTGTCTGTCTCCTTTCCTCTTCTTTAAGGACACCAGCCATATTGGATTAAGGGGCCCTCTGTACTCCAGTATGACTTCATTTTAACTTAAGTAATCCCACGTGAAATGACCCTATTTCTAAATAAGTTCCCATTCTGAGGTACTGGGGGTGGGGGGACTAGGACTTCAGCATATCTTTTGGGGGATGCCATCATTATAACTCACTTTCCTTATGGCCTTCTATTACAGTCAGGGCATTATATATATTTTTAAATTAAATTATGAGTTGGGTAGTTACATTATCCATGAATTTCGTTGAAACACGGTAAGGGTGGTGTTACCTATGTTTTAAATGGAGGCTCTTAAACAGGGGTTGAGCAATTGTACTGCGAAGCTCGGCACAGGGGTCAGCTTCTGCTGGGCTGGGCGGCCGTGGCACCCTTTGGGATTTGGCATTGCTTCACCTTCACCTGGCACAGCTGCACCTGGCACCCTGGCCTGATTGGTTTGCATCCTTCGTCGTTTGCCTGCCTCTGACAACAGTGAGGTTCTGCTATCTGTGTTGGCCTCGAACCATGACTTTAAACAGCAGGGTTGGTCACCACCAAGGCCTTTGCACTCCTGTCACCTGCTCCTGGCATTCCCCCGGCAGCCATAACAGCCAGTGGGAGAGCAGCAGGGCTCTCCAGAGAATCGGAGCCAGCAGGATATGTGTGTGTACGTATCAAATAAATAAAATTATTTATTAGAAGGAATTGGCTCATGTGATTGTGGGGACTAACAAGTCCAAATTTGTAGGGCAGCCGGGAGACTGGAAATTCCTGTGAGTGTGACGCTGAATTCTTGAGTCCCAATTCCTTAGCTGGAAACTCAGGGAGGAGCGGAGGGTGCAGTCTTGGGGAGAATTCCTCTGGTCCCTGGGCCCCCCGTGCTTGCTGCGCAGCCCTCCAGCTGATGGGATGAGGCCCACCGCGTGCTGGAGGGGAAGCGCCTTTCCTTAGGGCCACCTGACTGTGGCTGCTAATCCCGTGCAGGAAAGGCCTCCACGGTAAACACGAGGCCGGTGTCTGACCAGACAACGGGCCTCAGACCTGCCGAAGCTGGCACAGAAGATCAACGATCTCAAGGGATGTGGCTGAAAGACCAGCCCCACTGAGCCGGGCGACCTGTGCCAAGCAGCTGGCAGCAGCCCCAGAAGCCAGGTCACCTGGAGGCCGGGGCTGGGGCAGACCCCAGGGGACGGGTGCCTTTGCTGATGACGCCACTGGGCCAGGGCGGGGCATGGGCGAGAGCCTGCGCCCCAGGGCAGGCCGGCTTGCCTCCCTGCACACTTGTTTGTGTTCCAGCCTCGCTCCAAGCCTGGGTGCCGGCCCCTCTCCTGCCTGGGGACCTGGGGCTTAATTAGCGGCACAACATATAAATGAGGTCTGGCCCCTCTGGGGCCGTGGCCCTCCCCCGGGTGCAGCAGCTGAGCAGGCAGATCCTGCCCCAGGCCTCTCTCCCTGGCCCAGGTTACTTTTCCTGGGCTTATCGCTCCAGGTGACATGGAAAGTCCACCAGAGAGAGGCCTCCTTGGGACCATGCCAGATACACTGAGCGCCAAGCTGTGTTTCCTGTACCTCCTACTTGGAAACACGGTGATGCTACCGTCTCCCGGTCTCCTCCCCAGGGCCATTTTCCCCAGGCCTGAGGGAAGCTGAGAGTCCCCAAGCACAAAGCCCTGCCCCTTCCTGATCCCCCTCCCCGCTTTCCGCCCCCAGTTCTACAGCCTTTCCTGAGAGGTTCCCACCCCTATTAGAGCTCGCTAAAATGCAGATTCCCTGGAACCACCGCAGACCCACAAAACCACAGTTTCTGGGGGTATGGCCCTGGGATATGTATTTCAGTCCAAGGTCTCTAAGTGATCCTATGCCCTTTAAGTTTGGGGACCACCGGGCTACAGAATAAAGTCCAAACGCCGTGACTTGGTACCGAGGCTTTCATAGTCAGCCTCTGGTCTCCTTACCCAGCTTCATTTTTCACAGCCAAACTCACATTGCACTTGACTTTATTCCCCAATATCATGGTTCCGAGACTGTTTCCAGTTCCTCTACACATGCTACTCCTCTTGCCTGGGAGAATGCTCCCTCCTGCTCCTTGCAAATTCCTGTACATCTCTTAAGACAAGGGCAAACAGCAACTCCTCTGGAAGACTTCAGCTCCCGATGGGCATGTTTCCAGGGCACTATGTCATCCAGTGATTACAGCACTTCTCACCCTGTTCTATCCTCTTCCCTTTAACCCTCCTCCACTGCGACCTCCCCCCCCCTTTGTCAGCCTCTAGAGGACAGGGGCAGTGTCTTATTTATTCTTTCAAACCTCAGCAACTAACACCATGCCTGGTATATAGTGGGTACTCGGTAAATATTTATGTAAGTTTAGGTGGTCTCTTAGACGCCAATTTCCCATCATTTCTTAATTGAGTTTCTGCCTTAGGCTGCTGCTTTAAACCTTAGTCATTAAAAAGCAGTTTCTTTGTTTCCTCTGCGTGTTTCTTATTTAGCCAAAGAGATTCATTTCTCCAGACAGCCACATTTATCTATTCCTCCTACTGAGAAACGAAACAGGATGCAGCTAGTTCATCCTACAGCGATGAACAGAAAAAAGGACTAGGGAAATTCATTTAAATCTCACTGCCAGGTGTTGTCCAAGGTCGATTCCCTGGCATTTGTTTCTTGTGTTTGCAGGATTAAATGAGATGCTTTGGGAAGAGGGGAACTCAGAGTTCTTTTCTTTGTTCTATTGGCTGCTTTAATTTTTAATAGGATAAAAGGCAATTTCATGCATTGCATTCCAAGAGGGTGGCTAAGCCATCAGGGAGTTTACAGAGATGACAGTTGTGGTTGTTAGCAAACCCACAACTCTGTAAGGGACCGAGTTGGTCCAGTAGGTTCCAAGCTACAGAAATGCAAGCACAGGATATATCCCAGTTGAGGTGACTCAAGATTGCTGGACAACTTCTGCCTGGCATTGTGAATTCAGGTATAAAGTCAGTCTTAAGGGGTGAGGTTAAATCCTATCTGATTTCTTCACCACAGATATCTCTGTTTTTCCTAGTCAAGAATTTTATATCTCTAAGGATTCCAGCTGCTGAGCTATTTTCATAGATGCAAACCAACAGATCTGGTGGAGTGCTATTATTTTCTCTGCCAGCTGATCTCTAGCAGAATTAAGGGACTTTGGGAGAGGGAAATGTGGCAAATACTAGATGACCTGGCTGTGTTTTGAGTTTGACACAAAATAATGTGGTCTTGTTTCTCGAATTCTGAAACTTCACAGTGAGAAGGAACTTTAAAAGTCACCTTGTCCAGCCCCTCCATTCCGTGCTTGAATTCCCTTTGTGACATCCCCAGCAAATGATGATTATCCAGCCCTTGTACAATCACTTCCAGTGCTAGAGAACTCATTACCTTCTCAGGCAGCTCATTCCATTTTCAGATTGCTCTGCCAGCTAGCTTTTTCATATGTTAAGCTGCTTCTCTGTAACTTCCACCTTTGGCCTTGCTTGTGCTGGCTGGTGTCATAGAGAGAAAGTTTTCAAAGATTTGAAGTTTTCCCTTGTCCAGGTTAACAATCCCTGGGTCCCCTGCCCTACCTCTGCAAGTGATGAAAACCTATATTATTTTCACCTGCTTTCCACATCATGGAGGTGTTCTGACAAAGAGCCATTTGGGGACAGCTTCCCAGTGGCAGAGCTCACTTACTTCTTCCCAGGATGGGCACATGACTGCTATCCACACCAAAATTGCTTCTACTGTCTTAGGACTTGGCACAATGCCGGGCACATAAGGGTATTCAATAAATATGTGTTGGGTGGTTGCAAGATGGATGGAAGAATGGTTGGATGGATGGGTGGCTGAATAAATAAATAGATAAATGGGCGTACAAATGAAAGAGTGACACAGTAAGTGGAGGAAGCCAACTTGGAAATATTTAGATCAATCAATCATTATCTGTGGGGAACTTCCTCTATACAAATATTGTGCTGAGTAGGGGAAAGAAGTGGTAGGAAAAAATACGGTGTTTACAAAGAAGTATGGACATAGTCTTTGTCCTAATGTTGGAAACAACTGGACCCAACATGTGAAAATGGCCTCCTCTTCCTTCTCTGGGTCTGATGTTTATTGACATCTGTTGTATGGCTAGTCACCAGCAGCAGAAGCTTGGTCTTAGGAATTCCAACCCGTGACTTGAGATTGAAAGATGTTAGAGCTATAAGGGATCTTAGAGAACCATTGGTCAAACTCTCTATTTTCCAGTCAGAGCTTCTCCTTCTGGAAGATGGGAAGTGACTTACCCAAGGCCAACGCCAAGGGCATTAGTGCCAGAGCCATTTCTGATATCTTAGCTCCCAGTTTAACACCTCATTCCAGTATACATTCTCTGCTCGGAAATTATTTTGTTTTAATCAAAATTTCCTGTGTATTTGCTCCAAAACATCTGCTTTGCATTGACCTTGCAGACCTGGCTCTGGATTCCGTAGGCATCATTCACTCTTTCATTCATTCGCTTGATCTCCATCCAGCCACACTTGCTGGCTATCTATTATGCATCAAGCTCCATGCTAGGCAGTGGGAATAGATGAATGAGACATGAACCCTTTTATGGAAGAATCAAGCAGGGGAGAAAGACCCATAAACAAAGGGGTGGGTGTCCAGAGGAAGAGGCAGCCAAATCTGCTTGGGGACCCAACAAGGGCCTCCCAGGCTTGGTAACAACTAAATGGGTCTTGAAGGATCAGTAGAAGTTTGCCAGATGGATAAGTAGGGGAAGGCATTTGCACAGCAGAGAAAAGGTATGTGCTAAGATAAGACGTTTGAAAAGACCCAGCATCAGCAATAGCCCAAGGTGGGATAGTAGTGTGGGATGTAGGCAGGTGCGTGGACTGGAGCCACATCTCTAATGGGTCCTCAAGGTCTGCCAAGAAGTGGCATCAGATAACTCCAGCCAGTCCACAATTATTTGTTTCTGTGTCTTGATGAAATTCTAGACTGAGAACCTGAATAAGTAGAGTAAGTAGTCCTTTTTTTTTTTTTTTTTAGGAGGTACCAGGGATTGAACCCAGGACTCCATACATGGGAAGTTGGTGCTCAACCACTGAGCTACATCTGCTCCCAATGAGAGTTGGGTTTTTTTGTTTGTTTTTTTAGGATGTACCAGGGATTGAACCCAGGACCTCATGCATGGGAAGCAGGTGTTCAACCACCTGAGCTACATCCACTCCCCAATAAGTAGTCCTGTTGAAGGAGAATTCTTTCAAAAACCTCATTATAACATACTTAGTAGTTTGGCGGTGAGCTACAAGTCTTACTTTTAACTATTTGAGGGAAGCGTAATGTTCTGCAGAAATTATTTTGATTTCTTGGTTTTCACTTTGACCATTATCATGAAGGATAAACAATGCTCCATGTGCATATGTTATAAAGAACATTGAAAGTAAGTCTCTTTGACTTTTTATGTGTGGGTCCCAACCACCTCCACGTGAAAACCAGTACGGAGTGGAAGGGGACTAATGGGACTGAAATTTAAAGATGGGTCAGATATGACCTGTGATGAATTTTCAGTGACTGTTATGCTCTTTGGGTTGCAGAGACATTAAGGAAAGCTTGTAAACTACCTAAGAGAGCACTTAAAAATCTAATAAATAAGAAATACAATGCCACTGTCAGAAGCCTTGATGGAAGCTGGAGGGAGCCAGAGAAGTAATTTGTGCAATAAATCCTGTGAAAATTCCCATTACTTTTTTTTTCAGATAGGCTAAAAATAGAAGGAACAAATAAATATATATCAGAAGTAGGAAAGAGAAAATGGTGATTTGGAATGCATTGCTTAATGGCGTAAGCCAACAGTGTAGAACTGGACTCACGCATGGAACTGCCACCATGTTTCCTAAGAAGCCATATTTGATTTGACAAAAATTCTAAAGGGGAAGTTGGGAGAAAAATGACCTTACCCTTAGAAATAAATTAAAGAGAACAGGGTAAAGGCTGGGTAAAGTATGAAATTTAGTCCATACTTGGGTGAAGTTTCCTTGACATTTGCTGGTCTGAAGTCATGATCACTAATAGCCATATCTGCCAGTGTCTCATTCTGGTGTCTCAAACCATCTGGCTTCCTCTCCCACCATGCCACAATGACCAACGGTGACCTCCTCCTTTTTGATGAGGCCAATGCACCCTTTTCAGACCTTGTCTTATTTTACCCCCTGCTGCAGGTAGCCCTGTTATCAGCCCTTTGTCCTTCCTTGAAACGTCTCTCTTAGCTTTCATACCCTTAACCCATGCTTTCCTTCCCATCTCATGTCCTTATATTCTCAGGGTCTTTCACTGTTTCTCTTTCTTCCACTTCCTACTTGAATTTTTATGTCCCTCAAGGGCTATCCTTCACTCTGTTCTCTTTCACTCCACACACTCTGAGCAACTTGGAGACTCTCAAATTTCTGATTTCTCTGGAAATATGTCTTAGCTCCATGCTTTCAAATTCCTTTTATATTTGTGCTGTCCAATATAGGAGCCACTAGCCTTAAAATAAAGTTAAACATTCAGTTCCTCAATCACTCAAGCCACATTTTAAGAGCTTGATAGCTACATGTGTTGGATGGTGCAGCTATAGAACATTTCCATTATTGCAGAATGTTCTATTGGACAGCACTGTTCTAGTTATTGCCACCTGAATATTCCACAAGCACACCAGATTCATCATATCTCAAACAAATTATCAGCAGAATGTTGATGGATGGAAAAGTGTTCAAGGAGAAATGGGATATTAGGATAAAAAGATACTTTCAGTTGTAGGTAATATAAAACCCATCTCAAACTGGCAAAGGCATGGTTTTAAAAGGTGATTGAAAAGTGGACTTTACATTAAAGTCCCTTTCTTTTCAAGTTTTAGAATTGGGAATTTGCTTGGCTGTGGCAGGACCATGATTATTTAATAAAATTCCCTATGGGCTCTGTGGGGGACAGGAGTTTCCTAAGGAAACTATGTTTCCTAAGGAAAGCTTTTGCTTCTCAACTGCAGAAATGATGGCATTTTCTGGGGAATCCAAGGACCAGCAAATGGGGTTTTCCTTTCAAACCCTAAGATGGCATGAATGGGTAGCACGTGCATTGTACCTGTAATCTATCATATATTTTTTTTCTAAAAAGGGGAAAAGACATACATGGAATCAAGGCAGGTGAGGAAAGCAGAAAGAGATGAAACTAGTGAATACAGTACTATACATCTCCAGTTCAGGTTTGGTAAAAAAGTAGAACTGCTTTTATAATGGCACAATTTTAATATTCCCAGAACTAGGCTATAATTTTTATACTTATTTGTTTGCCAGGAATCCATACCACCTATGGAAGCACCATCTTCTTGAAAGTTCTGGCAAAAATGCACTGAATTTCATCAGGCTGAAGTTAAGTAAATCTTTGTCTTTTTAGCAAGTGTGAATTAAGACGAGTATTCAAATGAATCAGACCCAAACTGCTTTCTTTTATAACTACATAGAACGAGCATCTTAAGTGTGGCGTGAGAGCAGCACAAATTCCAGAAACAAACAGTTTCTTCATTCAGAGAGCCTTACAAACCCATTTTAGCCTTATGTATATCGTCACACCCGGAGGGTTTCCAATGGAGAGACTTCAATTTTGTTATGCATAATATGGAGCTACTAAAAATTGGCTAGAAGATGTTTAAACTCCCTTCTTGCACAAAGGTAAATATTTTTCTTTGGAATTGTTTTCAAATTGTTTCAAAGCCAAAGCATTTGAAATGTGCCCATGTGGGAAGCCCTCTTGACAATTATTTACGAAACTCTGAGAAGTAGTGGAATACGGGAGACAGCTACCACGAGCCCTGAGGTCTTCTCTTCTCCCAGACAAAGCAAGACCCAAGTCTCATCCTTCCCTGGCTCTTCAGAAAACACAGACCCTCAACTACCTGACTCAAACTGATCTCACAAATATCCTACCCCCCACTAAGGCCTGCCAAAGTCACCATGTCACTTTTCTAGCTCCCAAATTGAAGTACTCTCAACCTTCTGAGTTAGAACACCACTGGCCAACACAGTTTAATTAGAAAAGGGGGGATTTGGAGAGAGAAACAATCCAGGATCTGGTTTTCCGGGCATAAATTCACTCCTGCACCCAAGAAATTGGATATGATCTAGTAGAAGTGCACTGACTACAAGACCTGTCTGCCCTTAACTTGCTGGGGGCCTTGGATAAGACACTTAAGCTTTGAAAGCCTCAGATTCCTCATCTGTAAAACGGGTCTATAATTTCTGCCCTGCCAATTTCTTAGGACTTCCCCCCCCACACTTATTCTTCTTCTTTTGTTTTTGGATCAAACGAGAGAGGTGCGTGAACAAAGTTTGAAATGGCAATTGCATACAAATCTAAGGCATTGGTTTTATTATGGTAGACACAAAATCCAGTTTCTAGGAGAGGGACAGAGGAAGTGTGACAGTGAGAGGCTACTGGGATTTAACACTAGCATGTTTCTTAGAGCTCAAAAGGAAGAGGTGTTTTCAAGGTCAACCAGCAAAACTAGAATGAACCTAGAGCTAGAATCTGAGTCTCCCAAGTTGACCCATCTGCTGTCATCCCTGCCTTCTCCCTCTCACCCCTTCTCCACGCTGCCCTGCACCCACTTCTGATTTCTATGAATTAGGAAACTTCTGTCACTGCTTCTCCCCCTTCTCAATTCCTGTTCCTCTCTCTCTCCTTCCCTTTCCATCATTCTCTTTCTCTCTCAAATCCTATCTTTCCTTTGATAAGTTTCAAGTAGAATGATTTCAGTGTTCTCAGCCAAGCCTTAGCATAAAGAACTCACTATGCACTTCAACTAAAATGATCTCCTTTGAAGAATCCTTACTTTAATCTCCTCCAAGGCAGGTTTCGTAGTGTTAGAATGAAATGACATAATACGCCTCAAACTAAAAGGCTTATTAAGTAGCATTCAGAAAATCTTGCAACTTTGTCTTCTTTTCCTTCCTCCTACTTGGATGCTTAATTAGTTGGGTGGGTTTAAATGTTTTTAAAATAGCATTTGGTTATTAGGGTTAATCAAATATTTCAGAATAATTGGCTCAAATTTTGGAAGGGGCAATTATCATCTCTAACATTGTTGTCATTAAAAAAATAGACCCCAGCTGAGTTAAAACATTGTTCTATATAGTGCACGTATCAGCCGGACTGGCAGCACCACGGAGCTGGGCCAACAGCGCTGCATGGCAGACACGGTCACAGCAGGTGATCTCAGCACCTGAGAGCCGCTCTTTCATCTGAGGTCTCTTGATACAATGAAAAGCTCAATTGTTTTCAGGGGACCTGATTCAAGACCTCACTACCAGCAAGGGGGACAGACAATTGGATTAGACCATATCTCTTCATCTCCCCATGGAGGTAATAACCACCCCCCAGGCTGGAAACCCCTTTACCCCTTATTAACTGTGGGACTTCACAAAAGTGTGGGGTCACTGGGTTCCCAGCAAGGGCAGGGAGGACAATTCCTGCCCTTCCCTGCCTCTCCCTTGAGAAAATGAAAGAGTACCCTTGAAGCCAAAGCACAGAGCTTGATATAAATAGGAAGGACTGTTCTCGGTGCAGTAAATGATCTTAGGGAGACCCAAATGGGTGTGTGTGTCGGGGGGAACATCTGTCCTATCACTTCCTTTAAATTAAAGTTCACTGGAGCTCCCAGCCTAGGGGGGCTGGCTTGACATTCCAGTGCAAATGGCACCCTTCTGTCCTCTTATGCCCTCCCCAACTTTATTTTGCACTCCCTCCAAGGCAAGTGATGGACCCTCAGCAAACCTAGTTCATTCAAGCTTGTCCCTTAATCCCCCTTTGATTCTGCTGCTCCTATGGCTGCCCTGTCTTGTTCACTGAAGGCAAAGCCTTAGAGGACCAGGTGAGGGGGTAGGTGCCCTTACCTAGAGCCCTTAGAGTACCTAGAGCCCCTGGAGCTCCTGGAGCCCCTAGCACACCTAGAGCCCCTGGAGCCCTCTGCTGCCCTTCCAGCCATGAGTGCCAGCTCTCACCTGCTGTCCAAGCCTGTGACTCCTCAGGGAGGGTGGAGACTACCTTCCTCCAGGTCCACCTTTGATGTGGAAGGGCAGAACAAAATAAAACCTGTGCCAGGGTCCACACCTTACTTCTCTCAATCCACTCCTCATTTCTAAGAGCAGAGGAAAGTGCCTCGCTTTGGAAGGAAGAGGCCCTTAGGTCCCAGAGCACCTGTCCCCAGCAGCCTTGAGGTCCCTGCTCTGGGATTTTGATATGACCTTCTCCTGCAGGGGTGGGAGGAGCATTCCTCAAGGGTGCTCTCACTCTCCCTCTCTCACCCTGTTCCACTGAGCTGGTGGGGAGAAAGTGGTGAGGACTTGCTGACCCCAGGAAGACTTGGGGGCTAGCCTGCAGGCAGCCCTTCAGAGCCAGGGCAGGACATCTTCACTCCTGCCAGCTCCTGCCTCCAACTCCCTTGGTGCAACATTCCAGCCAGAAGGAGCACTCTTTCCCTCGATTAGCAGCTCCGTCCCAGGCTGACAGCGCAGGCGAGATCAACTGTGGCCCTCCCTTCCCCCATGCAGCTCTAGATGGTGGGTTCCAATACCGAATTCATAAAATCACAAGAAGGCAGACCAATCTCAATGGAACCTGTTCAAGGGAGCAAGACTTAAACCTGGGTTTAAGGATCCAGGAAATATAGGGTTTCCTGTGAGCAAATCGGTCAGAGCACATATCTGGTTTTTCCAGATTCCCAAGACAGAAGCCTGGGAGTCATCCTGCCTCTTCCGTCTTCTCCCACTGCTCTGTGTGCTTTTCCAATCGGTAGCAGCTCAAGTCTATTTCCTAAATTTCTTCGGAGGCCATCCCTTGATGTCTAACCCCACTGCCGTGCCTGGCTGGCTTTGTCCAGTTTTCCTACCTGTAACTTGCTCCTCTTCAGTCCATCCCTCCACACTGCCTAGAGAAGGGTCTTTGAAAGTCAAATCTGACTGTGTCACTCACCTCCACAAAACCCCTCAGGAGCCTCTCATTGTCTCTAAGCAGAACCCAAACTCTGTTGCAGGATGTACCCAGAGCACGTCACCACCGGGCCCTGCTGGCTTCTCCAGGTACACTGGCAGCCACGACCCTTCACGTTCTCTTCTGCCATCCAGCCATGTCACTATACTTCCTAAGTTCAAAGGCACGCCTTATTGTTTTCTAGGTTGCAACGTTTCTGAAATCCAGACATGTCTGAAAATTGATGTATAGACTTGATGTTTTGGGATTTTCTTTTGAGGAGTTGTTAATAAATCAATGTTGTATCATATAATCGATGGTATATTGGGTCAGAGGGACCAGCACGGTGAGTGGTGGAAGCAACAACCAGTCGGGTAGGTGAGGCCGGGAATTTGGAATTGATCCAGTGGAGTCACCGAAGGTGGATGGGAAGCGTCAAATTTTTCTTTTGGGTAGATCTGCCTGGAAGTCCTATGAAGATCGGATTGGAAAACAATGAGAATGGACGGAGAACAGGAGAGAGAACCAGACCATAGCAGCAGAAATCCTTGAGTCACACTTTGCAGAAGGACATTAAAGGAATGGCCTGTTCATATACAGTTAGTGCAGAGCAGGGCTGGGTAAATTTTCTGTAAAGGGCCAGACAGTAAATATTTCAGGTTTTGCAGGCCATATGGTCACTGTCACAACTATTCAACTCAGACACAGTAGCATGAAGGCAGCTAAAGATAATTTGTAAACAAATGGGCATAGCTGCATTCCAATAAAACTTTATAAAAATAGGAGAGGGCTGTATGAGACCTGCAGGCCATAGTTTTCTGACCCCTATTGTGGTGGTTTGGAACTGTATGTACCCCAGAAAATCATATTCTTAAAGCTAATCCATTTCTGTGGATGTAAACCTATTCTAAGTAGGACCTTTTGATAAGTTTACTTCAGTTAAGGCATGGCTTAGGGTGGATCTTAATCCTCCTACTGGAGTCCTTTATAAATGGGGTAAGTGGGATGAATACAGAGAGAGGGAGAGAGGGAGAGAGGGAGAGAGGGAGAGAGGGAGAGAGGGAGAGAGAATGCCACAGAAACAAGAAGCTGAAAGCAACAAAACCTGGAAGAGAGAGACCAGCAGAAGCTGCCATGTGCCTTGCCATGTGGCAGAGGAGCCAAGGATCTCTGGCAGCTGGTCTTCTGGGAGAAAGCGTCACTTTGATGATGCCTTGTTTTGGCCTCAAACTGTAAGGTAATAAATCTCCATTGTTTAAAGCCAGCCCATTTCATGGTATCTGCTTTGAGCAGCTTAGGAAACTAAAACACCTAGTAAAGCGTGATACCCAGAATTCTGTATTTTCTAGAGTCTAGGAATTTGACAAGTATGATGGGGCATCAGTCAAGGTCCTCTACTGGAATTCTGAAGTTAAAGGGACTAGTAATACAGGTGTGTGGGATAGGGAACAAGGGATGCTGGGGTCCTGGGGACTCATACCAGCTAGAAGCCATTCCCGGGCCTGAGGGGTCAGGGGAGGAAGTGGTACTCCTGGAGCCTGGGTAAGAGCTATGGCCTTGGAGACGAGCTATAGCCATGGTGGGACCCAGCCACCATAGCACTGCACCCAGCCAGGAAGAGATGGAGGGAGGGAGGGAGGGAGGGGAACAA
This sequence comes from Tolypeutes matacus, assembly GCA_026826555.1. Taxonomy (NCBI): domain Eukaryota; kingdom Metazoa; phylum Chordata; class Mammalia; order Cingulata; family Chlamyphoridae; genus Tolypeutes; species Tolypeutes matacus. Next base: position 11,427,571 of record JAKSZT010053819.1, read on the forward strand.
ATACCCTGACCTCGGTTCAGTTTATTTCTTCCAGAGTTTATATTTGCCTCATCCCTTCCTCCACTGTTTTGCTTTTGGGTCATTCTTCTGTACCCCAGCCTCTGTGTATTTCAAACGAACGGCTGTCTTTGAGATATTCCCAAAAGGCCATTCCATACTTTTGCTTTAGTAGTTGAGTGCAATGCCCAGTCCTTTCTAACCAGCAAGCACTTTTCTCCAACCCAAATCTCATGTTTAATTGGGATACATATTCCCTCGTCCTAACATTCATTTATGCCAGGCACAGTTTTAGGTACCATGGGTAATTTGAAGATAAATAAAACTCAGGGAACTCAAAATCTGGTAGAAGAGATCAACCTGCTTACTAACCAGAGTAGTGATTCAAGCTTGCTCTACCAGACATGTGAATCGAGTGTCATGCTTGATCCTGCATGGTTCAAGGGAGAGTTTTGCAGAAGACACCACATTTGAATTGGACCTTGAAGGATGGAGTAGGGCTTTTCCAGGTGGAAGAAACAGCTTGAGCAGAGGCACTGGTTTGAAAGTGGTAGTCTGGAAGAGCAACGGGCTGGGAGAGAAGCTGGAGATAAGTCCAGAAAGGCACATGGGGGGTAGACTGTGAAGGCTTTGAATATCCTGTGGAGACAAGTGAGCCTGGTTCTGGAAGGTACAGAAGCCTGAACAGAGACAAATAACAATTCATCCCCAGACCTTGAGTACTAAACTTTTGTATTGAAATTTTTTGAAAATTCTCTTTAAAATTTTTTCCATATCTGCTCTGACATTTCACTCGGCTTCAGCTCCAGCTGTGTCTCAGACACAGAACCTGCCCTCACCAGCCCCCTGTTCTGTTCAGCTGCTTTTTCAATGAAAACTGTTCTCCCAGTTAAATGTGGATTTTGGATCTCATTTATCTGTTTCCACTTATTACCAACTGCAGTTGGAAGATTTGCATGATGAAAACCGGGAAGACGAAATTGTCTTCTCCTTGGAGAAATAATTTGTGCACCTGCCATTTGGAAATTATTCCAAGTTCATGCTTCATGAGAAAAGTTACAAATTGCTCCCTGGAATGGAGCTAATGTACCCACCCACAAGCAATATCGCTCTCATATGCTGTGCAATTATTAGCTAGAAGATTCCATCAGTGTGGTCTTGGGGAAGGGAGTGAAGTGTCATGGATCAAGGTCATTTTTAGGGCATTTATTCATTCACATATTAAATACTTATCAATGACTGATATAGTGTCCAGCTGTAGGTAAGTTGTATTAGAAGATACACTCACCTGTATCGGAAAACACAAGTCTTCCCATACTAGAATGGAAGCTCCACGGAGCAAGAGCTTTGAGTCTTTCCTTGTGGCAGATTGAATTACGTACCCCAGTTTGGAGATCTTGGTCTTGGTCCACATTCTGGTGGGTATGGACCCATTGTGAACAGGATCTCTTGAAGGTGTTACTTTAGTTAAGGTGTGGCCCACTGAATTGGGTTGGACTTTAATCTGGATTACTGGGGTCCTTTTAAGCAGAATGAAATTCAGAAATAGAGAGAAAAAGAGCTGCTATTAAAAAGTTGGAAAACAGTAAATGTTGGAGAGGATGTGGGGAGCTAGGAATGCTTATTCACTGTTGGTGGGAATGTAGAATGGCACAGCCACTGTGGAGGACTGTTTGGCAGTTCCTAAGGAAGTCGAATATAGATTTGCCGTGTGATCCAGCAATACCACTACTGGGTATATACCCAGAAGAACTGAGAGCAGAGACATGAACAGACATCTGCACCCTGATGTTCATAGTGACATTATTCACGATCGCCAGAAGTTGTAAACAACCCAGGTGTCCACCAACTGATGGATGGATAAACAATTTGTGGTGTACACACACGATGGAATATTATGCAGCAGTAAGAAGAAATGAAGTCGTGAATCATATGACAACATGGATGAACCTGGAGGGCATTATGTTGAGTGAAGCAGGACAGACACAAAAGGACAAATACTGTATGATTGTGCTATTATGAACTAAATATACTGTATAAACTCATGGAGTTAATCATTAGAATATAGGTCACCAGAAAATAGAAGGAGGGTAGAGAATGGAAAGCTGAGGGTTAATCTTTGCAGAATTGTTTAAAAAGGTAGTTTGTAAATCTTTGGAAATGAATAGAAATGGTTAAAGCATATCATGGTGTTTGTAACTAGCAGTGCTATTGTATGGGTATGACAGTGGTTGAAAGGGAAATTCTAAGATCGTGTATATTACTAGAAGGAAAGCTAAAAACTGGAACATGGCATTGTATAAGAGTAAAACCTCATGTAAAACACAAATATGGGTAATATTGCATATATAAGACTGTTTTTACAAAATATAAATACAAATATACTAGAGAGAAGGAAAAAGAATAGCAGCCATGTATGCCAGGCAAGGCATTGAGAGATGGAGAGGTGATGAGTTTTGACTGATTGTTTGTTTGTTTTGGGTTTATTATTATTATTATTAATAGAATAATGAAAGTGCTCTGGGAGTGACTGAAGTGATGAATGCACAAACATGTGATTACACTGAATACCATTGATTGTACACTTTGGATGGATTTATGCTTTATTAATATGTATCAATAGAAATGAAAAAAATGCTTAAGAAAAGAAAAATTTGAATTTACAAAATAAATTAGAGAGCAGAAATGAAATAGCAGCTATGTATGGCAGGGAAGCTTAGAGAGATTAAGAGGTGAATATTAAGGGGTATATTTTTTGTTTGTCTGGGTTTTGTTGTTTATTATTACTATTAATATTGGAATAATGAAAATACTTGAATAATGATTGCATTAATGATATACCAAATACCACTGTACACTTTGGATAGTTTGTATACTTTATTAATATGTATCATTGAAACTGGTTTTTAAAAAAGCCATGGGAAGAGGCTGAAAGTCAATGGAAGAAAGAAGGCATTGCCATATCCCTTGCCACGTAACCAAAAAATCCAAGGACCAAGGATTACTGGCAGCCAGCCCCCAAACACCACAGTCTTCGGGGAGAAACCATTGCCTTGCTGACACCTTGATTTTGGACTTCTCCTAGTCTCAAAACTGTGGACTGGGAAGAGGATGTGGCTCAAGCCATTGGGCTCCTGCTTACCACATGAGAGGTCCCTGGTTCAGTTCCCGGTGCCTCCTAAAGAAGACAGCCAGCTGGCACGATGGGCAGGCGTGGTGAGCTGACACAAAACGATGATGCAACAAGACACACAAGGAAAAACATAACGAGAGACACAACAAAGCAGGGAACAGCTGTGGCTCAGGCGATTAGGTGCCTCCCTCCCACATCGGAGGTCCTGGGTTCGGTTTCTGGTGCCTCCTAAAGAAACAAGGAAGACAAATAGACACAGCAAATGCAAAACAATGAGGGAGTGGGGAGAAAAAAATTTTCCAAAAACTTTTTAAAAGTACACATTTATTACAACCTAGAACGCGATTATGAGCACACCCGTTTCCTAATCTATAAAATGACTTTCTTAATCCATTAAAATTACTGGTTTGATCCTAATGATATCGAAAATGTGCAGGTCTATATCATGTCCCCATATGTTTACCTTTCTGAGTGGGAGAAAACAATCTAAGAAAATATTATAAACTTCGTGGCTTCTAAATGTTCCCACCTACTCTGGGGGCCCTGGACAAAATTAATTGATCCTATAAATAGGGCAAACTAAGAATCCAACCGAATAGAGATGGTAAAACAGAGGATGAGTAACTGCATTTTTTTTTTCTTTTTTGGCATAGTTAGTTATCGAGAGCCAGAGATAGAAGAGAAATCCCAGCAATCCTGGCCCTGTCATGGTTGTGTGGTGCCAGTTGATGGAACTTTCTCCAGCCCCTCATTATACAGCAAAGTGAAGTGATCAGCAGAGAGCTGGGCTCGCCACCCCCAACTCCCCTTGGCTTCTTGGTCAAATGAGTCTGGACAATGGGTAGTCCTGGACAGTCATATAGTTCAGATAACAGGCCCACAGACGTCAGCACTGTATTTATCCTCTTGACAATAGCTCAGCTCTGCACCGTGGCATTATTCAAAGCCGACTTTGAAACCAATGCCTTGAAATACATACAAATGTGCTCCCCCACCCCCACTCCCCGCTGAAAACTTTAAAAGCTACCTCAGCAGAGCAGCTCTGGGGTTATAATGAGCAGGGGGTTTTCCTGAGCACGAGCCAGAGGCCGGCGGAATCTCAATCAGTAGACACAGATGCCCGGTGAGCTTTCTATCCAGGCGCGGCATGTGGACACCACGTCCTGCCTGGCTTGCAGAGTGCCAGCTAATATGGCTTCTTCCAGACTCGGTCATAAACGTAGGCGGAGGAGGTGGTGCGACCTGAGTTGTTTCATAATGTCCTGTTTAGAGAGAAGTATCATCTTCTTCCCCTCTGGCAATCTTCTTCCACACCTGAAGTTTCCAACTTCAAGGCCACTCTTAGATTGGAGGCACTGGGACTTTAAAAGGTCCCTGGAAATAGTAGAAGTAGTAGAAGTCTCCATCACCATTGTCATCATCATCATCATCATCATCAGATATGCTTTTGATTAGTAGTTACAGTTACAAAGGACTTTTACCATTTTGTCATTTGACACTTGGAACATCCCTATTGAGGGGTGTCCACATTTAAAAATAAGTAACCTGAGACCCAGGGGGCTAAATGACTTGCCTGAGGTCAGCAGCAAATACACATTAGAGCCAAAAACTCTTATGGTTTGGACTGACTCAAAGCTCATCTAGTCCCAAGGCATCTCATTTACAATATCCAGCCACCTAGCTTCTACTTGGATGCTTCTAGCAACGAGGAGCTTACTTCCTCACAAGACAAGTGTTGTATTCCACTGTCAGTTAATCCTAATTGTTAGATAGTTCTTTATATTAGGGAACCCAAGACTGCCTCGCTGTATCTTACATGCATTACTACTAGTTCGATACTCTTTGGCTACATGGAATAAATTTTACAGGCCTTCTATATGAATCTTTCATATGCCTGAAGATAATTCCCGGATTTCCACTCCCAGGTCTTCTTCTTTAAGTCAAACACTCCCATTTTATTTAATAATTCACCAGGTTTGAGATATCCTTGTTATCATCACTACCCTCCTTTGAATGTGTTCTGAATTTTTAACATTCCTTTTAAAATGAGACCATCAGAACTTAACTTGATATTCTGCCTGAGGCCTGAGGAATAGTAGAACTGCTACTGTCACCCCTTTGGATTAGAATCCTATGCTTCTATTAATGCCACTGTAGCAGCTTGGCATTGTTTCTGAATTCCAAAAATAGTTATTGGATTATGTTTGTAAACTGGTCTGTTCCCCTGGGCGTGATTAAATTATGATTAGGACTTTGATTGGGCCATGTCAGTAGGATGTTGAGTCCCTGATAAAACTACATGGGAGAGCAGAGTACTGAGTTGGAGTTTTGATGCTGAATTTTGAGCTGGAGCCCAGGAAGTGAACACACAGGAGAAGAACACAGAGGAATAGAGACAGCTCCTTAGACTTGGCAGAAGCCCCAGGGAGAGAGACAGAGCTGTTTGTCTGATAGTCTACAGCTGGCCTTGTGGAGAGAGCACAGCAGCTGAGCTCGGAGAGAAAAGGAGTCCCAGGAAGAGAGGAACCCAAGAAGCCTGAACTCTTGACAGACGTCAGCAGCCATCTTGCCCCAACACGTGGCAATAGAATATGGTGAGAGAAGTAACTTACGCTTTATGGCCTGGTTACTGTAAGCTTCTACCCCAAATAAATACCCTTTATAAAAGCCAACCGATTTCTGGTATTTTGCATCAGCACCCCTTTGGCTGACTAATACAACCACCATGGCATTAGTATTTTATCTAGCACTTACTGGGAATATTGGGGCACAGGGAAGGTAAGATTTGATAAGAGGAAATCAAGAAAGCATGGAATGCTGCAGTGGAGACATTACCCTGGGAGATTAGGCTGGAAACTTGGGGGATACTGGAGGCTGATGAAAATAGCAGAGTCAGAGAATCTAGGAACAGGGCCTGGGGTCCACACCCTCACTCCATATGCCCACTTTCCCTTCCCTCCTTTGTTCTGTACAGATGGCTCGACTGAGGCCCCAACCTCAGGAACCTCATTTCGATCCTCCATCTCGTGTGAGGGTCTACCAAAACCTATTCTCTCCTCCCATTAGTTATAGAGTTATACCATGGTAGGTTTTACTACGTACCTCACTTTAGACATGTGCTTATCTTAATCCACCTGCCTGTGGGTGTGAACCACTGAAAATCGGAGCTCTTGAAGATGATATTTTAAAATAAGGTGTGGCCCAACTGAATGAGGTTGGGTCTTAATCTGGCTTACTAGAGTCCTTATAAAGAGAAAGAAAGCAGAAGCCAGAGACAGAGAGGGCCAAAGGGAGAAGCCGGAAGGAGCAGGAACCCAGAAGACAAAGGAGAGGTTATTGCCACGTGACAGGAAAGCCAAGGAACCCAAGGATTGCTGGGCAGTCACAATACTATGGACCCCAGGAGGAAGCAAGGCTTCCAGCTTCCGAAATGGTGAGGCAGTAAATCCTTGTTGTTTAAGCCAACCCATTGTGTGGAATTTGTCACAGCTGCCCGGAAAACCAGACACCACCTAACCAGAGACCACATTTCCCAGTGTTCCTTGTGGGTAGGTGTGGCCAAGTTGACTAAGTTCTCACCAGCGGAGTGTGGGCCGCTTCTTGGCATGGGCCTTACAGAGTTAGGCAGGGCTTCTCCCTGTTCTCTTTTTCCTCCCTTCTCCCCCACCAGCTGGAATATAGGACGTGGCATGGACCCAGCATCAACCATACAAATGAGGATGGCGGTTCTCAAACTTGAGTGTGCATTGGAACCACCTGGAGACTGTTAAAACACTTTTTAAAACAACAATTGCATTTCCAACAAATTCCCAAGTGTTGCTGCTACTGCTAGTCTGGGAACCCCACTTTGAGAACTTCTGCCTTAGGGGAGGGTGAAAAGGGAAGATGAACCCAGGTCCCTGAATGACTTTGTAGAGCAGGGATGACTTGCCAGCCTAGGCCAGCCAGACTCTTGAGGAAGGGGGAAATAAACCTATGTCTTAGGGTTTCCAATTAATTAGTGAATTAAAATATAGGATGCTGGGTGAAATTTGGATTTCAGATGAACAATGAAAATCTAAAATATTGCACAGGACACTCATAGTAAAAAACCATGGTTTTTTTTTATCTGAAATTCAGATTTCACTAGGCATCCTACATTTTACCTGGCAACACTGCTCTGTCTTCTTTAGGCCAGTGTTTTTGGGGAGCATCTTTGTTATAGCAGCTCAACCTTCCTCATCACTAACACAGGGTGATGACCTGGGGCTGATGGCTGGGAATCACACAGGGTTCTAAGCATCTAGCCTACTTCGGTGCCCCCATTCTGATCATGGGGATCCTTCCCACTCCTTATTCTTGTCTTCCCAGTTTCCATACCTGAGCTCGTGCTTTTCTCTCTATAACCAATGTCTGCTTTTTGGTCACTGCCTGAAAGCCGAGTCTCTGATAGAACTCGAGTCACAACAGTCCCTCAGCACTGTTCCTTTGTGTTGGGGGTCCAGCCCGCGCCCCAACTCTCTTACCACATTATTGATTACCCTTGTGTTTCCCTTTGTAGCCTGTGAACATCCTGAGGGCAGAGGCTGTGTCTTTTTAGTTTCCATTTCTGTAGGAGGCTGCACAGGGCCTAGAACAGAATAAGTAACCAGTCCTGCTTGTTTTGTAAATATGCTACCTGTGCCCACCAGGTCTCCTGCTGGCATGCTGAGAGCTCCAGGTTTAACAGGACAGTTGACTTACCCAGGGCTTGGGTCCAGGCCCCATGGGCAGATGGAACTGCATTCCTGTGTCCCTGGAATAGTCAGGTATGCTGGGCTTAGAGGTTGCTGGGAAGGAAACTAGGTAAGGAGAAGAGGAGCCTTCTTTGAGGAAAAGGACCAAGACCCCAACTCCTTCCCTTTGGAGTGACTCAGACCAGGTGGGTGCAGGAAATGGCTCCTGCGATAGAATTCTCCAGGAGAGGGTGTCGGGACGAGATCAATGGGTTGACCAATGACAAGGGCCAGAGCTCAAAGGGCAGTAGAAGTTCAGGCTCCTTGAGGGGGGTTTGTGCCCCAGGAAGGTGGTTGGACAGGTGGCTCTGAATAACCAGGCCAGGTCTGCACACAATTCTGCAGGGAGGAGTGTCCTTCCTTACTTCCTGAAAAGCCACAGGGGTCTGGGAGGGATCTAGCACACACAGCCCAGCAGTGGGGCCCAGAGCCACTGGTGTCCCCAAAAGCACTGGCTCTGCTTCCTTGAAGGCCTGCTGAGTCCCTTTATGGGTGTGAAGAGAGATCAGCCAGGATTGGACCTCAGACCCAAGGGATTCCTGAACCTATCAGGGTAGGGGCTTTTCCCTGGGCCTCTTGTTAAGTTCAGTATGGAGAAGGGGGAGCTGTGCTTTGGGACACTGCTGGGGAATGATGCTGTTTGCAACCCTGAGCCCCTGAAGCAAGACGTGCCTGCGGCTCAACATTTTGTTCCTTTCCATTCTTTGAGGCTGACTCTGCTCATTTGATGGGGGGCCTTGGGAATCTCACCTGGGACTAGGGGTGACAGCCACTCTGAGGTGGGAGGGGGAGCTGCCGTCCTCCTGCCGCCCAGCAGAACATCCGCTGCCAGTCCGTATTCTGCGCAGCCTGGATGTCAAGTGCTTGTCTGGCCACAAGCCCACCATCCTGACCCGCTGGGAGGCCCTTCAGGACCCCCCAAGAGCAGGGGTGTCCACTCCCTACGAAGCCTCTGCCCTGGGCAGTGAGTGTGGGAAGGACTCTATGTACCTTCTCACATTTTTATCCATTCATTGATTTTATTCATATAGCTCTATCTGGACTTGTTTCAAAAAGATTTAAAGGTAAATTTGTCTTTCAAACTTCACAAAAACCCTGCGAGGTAAGGATTATTATTTCCATTTCTAAGTCCATGAACTCTGCCTAGAGGAGGGAAGTATCACAGTGAGTGACACAGCTAATGGCAGAGCTGGGATTTGAACAATGGCTGTTTTCATTCCGAACTGTATTCTCTTTTGTTTTCGCCAAAAAAGACTTAAAAAATATTTAGCATTTGATGCAAATAAAAGAACATCTGCAAGGTATACAGAGGCTGTAAAGCATAACAACAAAATGCAGCCTGTGGCTGCACCCCCTCGGGCTGGCGGGGGGCCACAGTGCCTCCAAAAACTAGCATTGCGGGACCTCTGGGGACCAGGCTGAGCCAAGACTTTACAGCCATTTTGTCCTGTAACTCTCACATCTCCCTGGGAGGTGGGCACGTCATCCTCAATAGATAGATGGAGAATTTGAAGCCCTGGGGCCCCCCCAACCCGGCCAAGGTCACAGGCAGGAGGAAGGGGTGGTGCTGAAGTTCCACCGCAGAGCCCAGGGTGTCCGCACCTGGTTGCTTGTCACACCCTCTGGGGACATTTTTGAAAATGTAAATTCCTGAGCTCCATCCCTGACCTCGTAGATTAGAATTTCTAGGGCTGTGGCCCAAGAAGGTGAATTTTCCCCCCCAAAACTCCCCAGGCGACAGTGATGCACCTGGCCCACAGACCGGGTTGGGGAACCCAACTTTGCCAGCACCAGGCTGCACTGAGTGACGGGAGAGGCGCTGATGGAACTGCGGGTGAGCCTGGCCTGCTGGACGCTCCCTACTTAGTGGTTCTCAGAGATGCAGCCCACGGAGGGCCCACAGGGACCCCACTGACACAAACATACAAACCCTCTCCCCAGGCAAAGAGCATGCAGCTCCAAAGGCTTTCACATTTGACCAAGGCTACAGAATGAGTGAGTACTGAGGGTTACTAAAATGTGGCATTTATAAACTATAATGAGCCTATCGCTCTAATTCAGCATTCTACTAAGAGTTCTGGCTGCTACCCAGCACTTGGCAACGTTGCCCAGAGATGGCTGGGAATCCTGCAATCTTTGGGAAGGATCCCCATTGCCAGCATCTCGCTGGTGTTATCTGGTTCTGGCTGGGTCTTTCAGTTGCTGTTCTTCCATCTCTTTAGCTATACATTACCATTAACTTAGCTTCACCAGCATCAAGGTTTGGCTAACGCTGCATGGGTAGTGATGCATCTCTGCACCAACCATTTGGGGAGGCTATCATTTTCCAATAACTAGACTTTAGCATTATAGATATTATGATTCAAATGAGAATCATCCATATCTCTGTGCCAAAGGCTGATGTGTGCATGCGCCTCTGGCTCCCCCAGATTTGCTCGTACAGTGATATTGCATGTTGCCACACAGTTCCTTTTCCACTTGGGACTGGACAAGGCAGGCAGATGATGGGATCTTTTGTCCTGCCCAAGTGGGTCGGCATCGACAAAGCTGGAGAGCTACCAGCCTAGGCCCAAAGTTGGGAGCCTCAGCTCTGCTATGGTTTCTTTAACAAACTAGAACCAAGAGGTAGTTTCTTCCAGTTTCTAAGACTAAGGCTAGGCACATGGGCCATGGCTGCCTGCCCGATAACGTGATATTTCATTTACAGCAGCCCAAGAGCGTAGCTTGTGCGTGTTAATATTGGATTATTTCTCTTCAGAGTTAGCTGCCTCCTCACTTCACTGTTTCCATGGCAACGCTTCTCAAACACCACTTTGCACTCTGAATACACAATGTAAACAATCTGCAGTTGAACATTTCCCAATTTAGGGGTTTGGAGCCAAAGCCAGCAGTCCTGCATTAGGGAGGCTGCAGAGAAGCGGGAGCTATGGGGACTTGCAGCAAGGGACGTCTGAGCCTGATCTTCAGTGGTCTGGGGGTCAAAAGGTCAACCACTAAACGCTCTGTTCTTTCTTTGGTCTCAGGAAGGGTTCAGGGTGATTTATAGAACTGGCAGGGGTTTCCCCCACTGGTTAGAGATAAGGGCCCTAAGGCTCTGAGAAGTGAAGTGACAGAGTCAAGACCAGGAGTGGGGTTCGTCCGGGAGCTGCCAACGCTTGCCCAGCGTGAGGTCCCTTGGCACCCCCATGCCCACTGCAGGCACTGCAGGTCGGTCATGGTTTCTTTCCCACTGAGCCCTGACACTGAATCATACTTAATCAATTTCAGCACAAGGCCCTGGGAAGTCACCGCCAATGACCCGGATGGGCGTGTGAGATGGAGCAGATCTGCCATCATAGCATGACCTGCACCAGACCCGCTACAGCAGGGGGAATGGCATTATCATGGGTCTCTCATAGGTTCCAGGAGCCTGGAGACTTAAGAAACAGGAAGATAAAGCAGGAGGAAAGTACACTGGTTGAGCATCTTCTGAGTGCCAAACCCAGGCTCAGGTTGGTGCTTCTATATACGTGATCTCATTTCACCTTTGAAACCCACCAAAGCCCCATTCCAGGGGGGTCAAGGGTGGGCTCAGTCAGGACAATAGTCAACCAGGGGGCAGAGCCAGGTGGGGGATGCCAGAGAAAAACTAAGGATGGACGTAGCCCAAGACACAAAACAAAGCAAGTCCATGAAGCACTCCAAGCCAGGGCTGGGGAATCCAAGATCAATCGTCAAACCCAGAAGGCAGCAGTGGGGCCAAAAATGGGAGCCTGAGCCCGGAGCTGGGAGCTGAGCAGGATGAAAGCAGGGAGCCAGGCTGGGAGCAAAGCAGATGCCTCCTGGGATTGTGTCTTGATTGGAGGTGGAGTGTCCATAATCCTCCTTTATTGGCCTTTGGGCAGGGGATGTGCGAGAGAGGCCCTGTAAAGTACAGAGCTCGCTGGACTAGACGAACCTTTAAAGAAAGAAGGTCCCCGGTGTTTACAGATGGCAAAATCAGGGCTCAAAGTGTTTAAGTAAGGTGCTTGGGGCCACCCATCCTGTGAGATGTAAGTTCACCGCTCCAGACTCCAAACTCAGTGCCTTTTGCCATTAGGCATCACTGCCTCCTGGAAAGTTTCCTCTTTCTAGTTCAGAGGTTCTAGAAAAATAGGCAGGTCGTTCAGGTGGAGGGATGGGGGCTGAAGAGAAGTACAGCCAAGGGGCAGAGTGATGAGGGGTGTGGTGGGACTGGGGGGACATGTGCCTAGAGGGGGGCGACTGGTGACACTAGCACCAGTGTGCTAGTGACGGGGCAGATCCTGATTGACCAGAGCTGCTGGCTGGAGGCCGACTCAGAGCTGGGGGCGACGCGCACTCTGTGCCTCTTCTCCTGAGAGTTGCCTCCTTTTGGCTTGCTGACTGCAGGAACGTTCCCCGAGGCAGCCAGACTGGCACCCACCTCCACCCCTGGAAAGGCCCCGACCCACCGGGGCAGCGCCAGGGGCAGCCGAGCTCTCGAACCCCAGCCTCGGCAGGGCTGAGAGGAGAGTGGCATGTCCTTTCACCCCACCGCGTCCTGTCGCCTTGACGGAGCCCAGTGACTGGCTCCATGAGGGCATTTCCTAAGGAAACAGACATTCCACTGCGTCCTGGGAAGGGCTTCAGGACCCCCCTAAACGCATCATGATCTTCTTTTCATCAAAGGAGCTATGTTCAGTTCCAATCTCTACCCACACATAGTAATGCACACAATTTCTACATGGGTGGGATCATGCAAAAAGGATTATCTGCTTTTTTAATAGAAAAATCTTAGACCTTTTTGTTTCAACTTCTTAGCAGCCCTCTGCATCCTTGGCTGAGCAAATGATGGCTCTATCTTCAGCAATGAGCCAAATGATGCTCACTGCCTTGGGAACGTAAAAAGAGGCCCAGATAATATGGGAAAATGCCACTAACAGATGTCCTGTGGGTTGCTGATACATTACTTAAGGGTGATACTTGGGGAGTTGGGGGGTCGCCATTTAGCTGCCCAACAGGCTTTGGATCAATGGGAGGATGGAGTCCCTCATCTGAAGATTTCAAACAAGCAAAACAGAGAAGGATGCTTCCGTCTCTCTACCTGCATCCACATCCCAGGGGACCCAGAGCCGGCTCCACCCACACCCATTAGAGCCCTTGAGGCTTCTTTTAATTTGGTTTCACCTGGTGACAAAGATGTGTCCTGGGAGCGGGGGCTAGTTCCGCTCTCTGTACTCCTAGCAATGGTCCTTGGGTTTTCTCAGTGATGCCCAAATGGGGTCGCAAGGTCTCTAAGAGAATTCTTGAAAGCTCACCTAAGCTCCAGCGCCCCGTTCTGGAGTCTGTGCCGGGCTGGCCCTGCCTGCAGCCCTCGTAATGAATATTATTCCTTATGGAACAAATCCATAGGATGTCAGGGCTCTGGGCTGTGCTGACCCTCCCCCCGCCACCCCCATCACCACTCAGTGACTTGGACAAAGTTGCTTCTGCTTTCTGTTCTCCAGTCTCCTCTTTGAGGAAGTACAGGGCTGAAAGCAGTGCTGCCTCTCCTATCCTCAGAGAAGATCTCTTTACTGAGGTAGTTTGCAGGACTGAAAAAGCCAGGGGCCCAGAGACTGAGCTTCTAGGTCTGCCTCCACCATCAACTCACTATGACCTGGGAAAATCACATCCCTTCTCTGGGCCTCAGTTTCCCCATCCATAAAATGTAGGGGATTAAGCTATACAGGCATTCCTCAAAGCACCAGTTCCATGGAAATGTTAGGTGATAGGAACAAAGAGGATACCAAGGCCAAGTAGGTTTAGAAAAGGCTGAATAACAAAACAGAAGATGCGCCATCCCTGCACACCTTCTCAGAGCCTTTGATACTTCTTGCAGATCTCCGAAAGCAGTTATAGCACACAGTATTTCTGAAGTTTATTTAACCTTTGAACCCCTCAACTTTCTCAGTCAACATTAGAATTCTCTATTTCTCCTTGGAGAGGCAACTGGAAATTGATCTTCACTTCTTTGAGTGTCTAAGTCTATTTGGCCTTTTGTTTATTTCTAAAATATAAATAGTCCTTTGTAAGGTGATGGGTGTGGGATGGAGATCCACTTTAAATCAGGAGTTCTTGAAAGTCCTTAAAAGGTGGGTTTTGGGGAACGTTTCCAAATCTGATGTGTATACTTTTGTACATCTTTCAGGGGGAGAGGACCTAGGGCGTTCATCAGGTTTTAAAGGTATCTGTGACCCAAAGATGTGAATCACTGTTTAAACTCTTACCAGCTAATACCTTGGCAGAAACTAAGTTTGATTTTTGTAGGAATTTGGGTTTGAATCCATACTGGATGAGACTTAGATATCTTGATGGGAATCAGGGGAGTGGGGGCCAGGGAAAGGAATAGAAAGAAGAGAAGATGGAAGAGGAGGAAAATGAGAAGGACCAGCTGCGACTCCATCCTGGCAGGCCATCGCATCCCTGACTGCTTGCTTGGCCCCACCTGTGAACGCTGCTAAACCCACCACCTGGTTCTTCCTTACGGAGCTCTACTGCTGAATATTCATGCTCTGGGGCCGGGAGAAAATTACTGCTGTATCAGAAAGGCTCCATCTCTCACAGGTCGCCAGGACGCCAGTTATTAAATTGTTGCTCAAGGGCACAGGTGTCCCGAAAGTATGTGTCTCCCCAAGGCCAGCCGCTTTTTCTCAGGTTCAAAGACACCAGTCTCCACCGTGGACTCCCTTCCGTGCAAACCGGAGAGCAAGAGCAGCGTGGAGAAGCTGAGAAATGGTTGCCACAAGAAAAAACAAGCAAACAAAAAACACCTCTCACAACCAAACACAGCCTGGACATGCAGGTGCGTCCCAAGGCAGTGGGGCATCTGCAAGGTGACCAAGAGAAGGTTCTTGTTGAACCAAGAACGAAAGGCGAGAAGCCTGAATCCAGAGAGGGAGAGACTGGGAAGTGTGAATTCAAAAGCAGAGTTCTAAAGTCCACCATGCCAGCGTCTGCTGTCTTTTGATCACTGGCCTTTGAAACAGAATACTAATGAAAAGTGTATACATTATTATTTACCAGTGGCCCTAGGGATTAGAATTCTCTGGGCTCGAACTGCCCCAGGACTGCTCACACATGACCCGATGGAGGACAGAATTAGCAGCTGGTGGGGGCGAGAGAGTAACTGTGTGTTTTAATCACAAAAGAGCTCTTTCCATTTCTCTCCTTTGATACTTTCTGAAGTATCTGCATTTTCCTACCCAAAATATCTGTACCCCTCAGGTAAGAACTTGCTAGAGAGTTTGCTTTCTGAAGCTGGTTAAAAAGGGGGCAGGGGGCACAGGTAGAAGCCCCAACGCTAATGAGCAAAATTCATCAGAAACACTTTAATATTTAAGTTAATTTAAAACACTGAGTCATACAGACCCATACCCATTAATAACAGCCATTAAGTATTAGTATTACTTTGGGGGGCACTTCATTCGCAACCCAGGTGGCAAATCTCTGGGGCTTTTTTTTTTTTAATTCCCCAAACGACTTTGTAGTTTATCAATTTATTTTTAAACGGCTTGAGTCTGTGTTCCTCCCAGCCTCCTACTCAGCTTTGTGCCTCAGTGTGAGGATGGGGGAATTCTGTAACTCTGGGGGACCAAAGTTGATATCTAGCATTAAAGCTGTGCTGGTATTTTTTTTAAACTCTTCCAATCAGAGGCAACGGCAGAATCATCAATTCATTGCTTTCCCAAGTGTTTACGGATGGCCTTCTCTGTGCAGGAGAGTGAGGGCTGAACCCAGAACAGGAGATCTGAGCTTCGGCCTCGGCTTTATGTTTCTGGGCCTAGTTTCCCTGTCTCTAACAACAGGCGGTTGAGCACGCTTCTTAAAAGCAGGGATCCTGGACCTAGACTGCCTGGCGTTGAATCCTGGCTTTGCTACTTAGCTGCTGCGTGTCCTTGGGTTCCTTCATCTACAAAAGGTAGTTAGGATGGTGGCCTCTCAAAGAGCTGCTGGGTGCATGAAGTGGGGCAATAGGTGTAAAGTGCTGTGGACGCTGCTTGGTACAGAGCAAAAAGAGATAAACATGATACCTGATCCTGACTGTTCTTGGCGGGGCCCCGGCAAGACGTCTGTCTGAGCAGGACAGAAACTCTGCCCCAAGCTCTTTCTCCTCTCCCCGGCCACACAGCTACACCTCCCTTCTCAGCCTCCCTGGCAGTCACGGCCACCGGCCGAGTTCTAACCAACGGGATCCAGGTGGAAGTGAAGTTGCCACGTCCGGGTCTGACCCATCAAAACCGTCAGCATGGGATTCTTCTGGTCTTTCCCTCTCTACCATTTCAGCGCGGCAGTCCCAGAGCTGTGTCCCAAAGATGGCATCTTGTCTTAGTTTGACTTAGCTGCTGTGACAAGTAACAGACAGCGGGTTGGCTCACACAGTGGGAATTTACTGTCTTGCCGTTTTGCAGACTAGAAGGCTTGCTCGCTCCTGGGAGCAGTTGCATCCCTGTGCCGGCTTTCTGCAGTGCCGGGGGTTCCTTGTTTTGTAATGTGCCTCCTGCGCATGGCGATGAGCTCTCCTTCCTGACTGCTGTGTCTTCAGGGTCCTCTTTATCAGGCCTCCCAGTAGTCTGGATAAGACCCACCCTCACTCACTTGGGCCACACCTTCGCTAAAAACAACATTTTCAAGAGGTCCTTTTTTTTTTTTTTTAAGATTTTATTTATTTATTTATTTATTTATTTATTTATTTATTTATTTAATTCCCCCTTGCTGCTTGTGCTCGCTGTGTCCATTTGCTGTGTGTTTTTCTGTGTCTGCTTGTCTCCCTTTGTTGGTTCGTCTTGCTGTATCAGCTCACCGCGCCTCGCGGGCTGGCTTGCCTTTACCAGGAGGCCCCAGGAATCGAACCCGGGGCCTCCCATATGGTAAACGGGAGCCCTATCGATTGAGCCACATCCGCTTCCCCAAGAGGTCCTTTTAACAGTGTGTTCACAGCCCCTGGAATGCGGTTTTAGATTAAGGACATGTCTAAGTTGGGGTATGTGAGTCAATCAGCATGCATGGCCATAAAGCAGAAGGCACCAGGATCTCTGAACGGTTACTCAGGGAAGACCGGTCTGCCGATACATCCATTTTGGACTTCGCATGAGTGAGAAATACGCTCCTCATGTGATAACCCTCTGAGATTAGGGGGCAGCCAGGTATTCTAGAAAGGCACCTGGCAAGCTACGGAGTCTGCTGGGGATGAAGCCATCTTTGCAGAGGGGCCGAAGCTGGTTGTGTTGATTGTTCATTTGCTCACCTCCAGGTTTCTGATGTCATCTGGGTCTCTGGACCAAAGGGCACCCAGTTCTCTAGTTGGGGACAACAGTTTGTATGTTTAGCAAGCACTGCTTGGGATCTGGCATGTTCCCCCAGACAACTGCCCAAGCTGGCTTGCTGCCCCTGCTTTCTGCACAATGGGGGCAGCATCTCTGCCCAGATGCCACAGGGAATGACTCAGGTTGCCTGGGTAGTTGCCCATGTTCAAAATCTACCAGGGCTTTGCCCCCATCTTCTGAGCCTTGGCCATCCCTCTAGGTTGATAGTGGGAACTGGCAGGAATGCTTGTTCAGGAGGCTTCATTGTGGAAAAAGTGAAACTTCTCATTAAAACTCGAAACAAAGGGTGCTTCCTGACAACGTGGGGGTAGAAAGATGCTGCCAAGTGATGGTGGCCTCCGGTGGGGAGCCATTGGCCACCGCGTACCTGAGCTGGAGGCCTGTCTGCCCCAGCAGTCCCAGCTGCCTTTCACAATTCCCCTTGTGGCAGATTTTCTCTCTCTCTCTGATGAAAATTTCCTCCAGCACTCTAGCTGTCCCTCTCTCCCAGCACTTGTCATTTTTCTCCTGGCATGATTGTCATTTCTATACATGTATTCAGGCCCTTTCAGGGCTTTTGAGGCCTGAGCCACTAGAAGGAAATGAAGAAATGTGAAAACAAAATTGGGCACATTCACAGAAAAACAAAAACCCAAGCTGCTCTAGCCTTTGGCTATGCAGGGCCCTGATGGTAAAGGACAGTCTGACTTTTGATCATGGCTCATCCTGAACACGAAGAGGCCAACCCAACAGCAGAAAATCAGCAAGGGTCAAAACTGGAGGTACCTTTTGAGCCAATCCTCTGGCCGCTGGGGTGGACCCTATCTGCCTTATCTCTTGTCAGATTGTCAAGAGTCTAAGCAGAGGGATGGTGGGTGGAGGGCACCCTGGAGCCTGCATCTTGGGGTGGAGGTTTGGGTTTGTGATTTTTTTACCTGAGGGATCTTGGACAAGTCACCTACTCTCCCGCAGCCACAATTCCACATCTGGGGTGGAAGCTGATAGTTGTCTACCCCAATTCCCTCTCCTCTGCTTCCACATGCTGCCCAGGGAGACCTTTGCGAGCCCTCCTTGCGGGGGGGGGGGGGGGGTGTCACATGACCCAGCTGCTGCTGAGGGAATGTGAGAAGTGGGAGGAGCTGGGAAGGGTTTGGGACTCCTGACACTAGGCACTTCCCCTTTCTGCTCTCCTCTTCCTTCCTGTTGATATCACCCAGCTGTGGTGATGAGCCAGCTTCGACCACGCAGATGGGAGCCCCAAGGAAGGGGGAAGGAACCTGGGTCCCCAAGTGACAATGAAAAGCAGAGCTGCCTTATGAACCTGGTCCGCTCACACAGGGGCTGTTGTGTGCTTGTTCTTGGAGCCAGTCTGGCGTTGGATTTCTCCGACACAGCAGGTTAGCTTTCACCCTAACTGCTGAATGCCTCACAGGTAAGATATATAAGTGGGAAGTGCCATACAGCCTGTGTTATCTGAAGGAACGGTGAGCAAAGGGATTGGTCATGTCCACGTTTTAAATCATAAGAATCGGAAAACCTGGCTTGCAAAGTATGTAGCAGCTCAATTTGATTTCAGGGAACCCCCACCCCCAGTCCGCCCAAGCATCTTTCCTCCACTCTCTGCTTGGGCTGGCAGTCCCTATCATTAGTCTCTAACTAGGAGATGACCCAGGCAGGAGACAGTGCTGTGACATACAGCCTTTTGTCCCAACCAGGAATTAATTTATCCAATGAGCTAATCAACGCCCCTATCAGGATGGGTGGCTGTGGAATAGTGGGTGAAGGGTGTGGCTCAGGACCTGGCTTTACCAGGAAGTCCTCGTGCAGACGTGAGCATGTCACCGAACTGGGATAGACCTCAGCTCCCTGAGGTGTCCATAAAATGGGGATGCTAATTCTGGCTCTGCCTACTCTCCAGGGTTATTAGGAGGCTCAAAAGACACACCGGGGGTGAGAATACTGCACATGGCAGATGCTGCCGGGAAATACGGCAGCTCAGGTCATGTTTGCTGAGTGTGGGCCGTGTATGCTTGTTCCTTCCTTCCACCAATATTTATGGACAACTCCTACGGCCCGGTGGGTGAACAAGGCCGGTTCATGATCAGAGTCTGGGGAAGCAATACAGCATGGTGAATTACTTGATAGGGGTACCAGGCACCATGCCAACACAGAGCAGGGGCTCTAAACAGGCTTCAGCTGGCTCGGTTGTCACGACAGAGTTCAGATCTCAGCTGGCAGAGGAAGGACAGCAGTTGCCGGCTGGCGGGGCCATTCGCTGTGGCCCATGAGTGGTGGGCGGTGGGAAAGATGTCCCTTCCTGGCCAGAGCACGCAATTACCAGGGCAACAGCCTCCAGAGTGCGCCTTTACCCCTGGCATGGCCGGCAGCAATGCTGGAGACTGCTGCCGCTTCTGCTCCCAGGCCCTGAGAGAGGACAGTGTGTGCGGCAGCCTCCCCGCCCCCCACCTCCACCTCTTGATGGACAAGGAGCATGAGCCAAAAAACGAACATTTGATGTCTCGGGGATGTTTGTTATTGTTGCTACGGCATCGCTTGCCCGGGGTTTCTCCAAGTGGGGTCCCTGGACCAGCCGCAGCAGCAGCACCTGGGAACTTGTAGATCAGCGATGTGAATTTTAACAAGCCCGCCAGAGGATTCTGACGCCACTCCAGTTGGAGAACCACGGCGCTAGGTGATGCTGACTGCTACAGTCTATCCTAAAGGCAGAGGGGAAGGACTCAGGTGCCACGGAGGAGGCCATTCTAGGAGAGTAAGCTTAAGAAAACCGCTTAAATGATGAGGCTCTTCATTTCACAGGGAAGGATTTTTAGGAAAAAATATCTGCCACGGACAGAGCCTTCCCATCAAAATGGTGGAAACCGGTGGGGCACAGCCTCAGAAGGAAGACCCCCCCCAGCTCAGTGAAGCCAGACCCAGGGCCCAAGATCACTCCAGGAGTGTGTTTTCCATCAGTGCCCATGGCCTTGCTGGTTTAGAAAATGCTCCTGAATGCTTTGGATTTGAAAGGTACATAAAACCTCATTCTCTCTTCTTGCGGGGTGAGTCATTAGGGCTGCAGTAAGGCTATTTGGTAATGGGCACTATTTAAATGAAGCGAAAAGTACCATTTCAACCGAATTGCTTTTTAAACTGTCAAATAAAAGGAATCCATTTGTGCATGTGAAATTATTCCAAGGGTTCTAACTATTAACTGAAAGCAGGTGAAAAAAAAATGTCAAAGAAAAGAAACGTTCTATCAAAGAGCTGGCTAAATGCTTAAAGACAGACACCTAATGACTCCTCTGACCTGTTTGGATTCAAAAATTTCTATTTTCACCAGTGGGAGGTGAGCTCCATGGATAAAGATTTTAAGACCGTATTAAATCCTAGCAACAAGATGCCATTTTGTTCATTGGAGTTGCGTTAACTAGTGCGAGCCTAACACTTCCTATGGGCAGAACAGCAGCCTATTATCACTTAAAGTTTTTCCTTTGGCTTATATTTGATGCCAAGGGTCCTTGGTTAACTTTCCAAGTGACAGATTTAACAGTTTTATGGTTTTCTAGTTGCTATTGATGAATGGATTCTTGTACAGCAGAGTCAATGAGAAGAAGATTCTGCAAAAGTATGGGAAAGAGCCTTCCCAGTCACGGGAGGGACTGTTTGGTAGATTTCACCCACATGGCGGTGAGCCTCAATGGTAGGGCATCTCTGCAGATGAGCCGGAACCCTGGCCTTTCCCATTTCATCTCCCCTCGGGGTTTCCACCTCAGTTAGCCTTGCATACATGCCTTCAGTACCTGTGTAGGTACTGGAACAGGGCTGCTGAAAATAATTAGTGCACCTCCCTCCCACCCCCACCCCGGTCCTCTAGGCACCTCTTACCTGTGTCACTCTGCCAGGCTAACACAAGCAAAATCATCCCTGCTTTCTCAGTCGAAAGGGAACCATGCAGGTGGTGACCAGTTAGAGGCATTGGGACAGGCTCAAAAGCACAGTGCTTTTCACACTTGTGTGCACACAAATCTCCAACAGATTTTGTTTAAAATGCAAGTTCTGATTCAGTGGGCGGTGGATGGGGCCTGAGCATTTGCATTTCTCACAAACTCCCAGGAGATGGCCATGCTGCTATGGATCACGTTGTTTGTAGGGAGGGGATGATGCACATGCTGGAAAACAGCACCTTGTAGAGCCCACCATACTTCCAGGCCTTTATTACCTTACTGAGGGTCTGCTTCCCATCTCTTAGGGCTCCTTGAAAGCAGGGGCTGGGGCTTCCACATTTGTTGTGTTCTTTGGCAGGCACGTGGCACGGCCCCCCTCTCCCCACCCCACAGTGGGTACGTATTTAATTAAACAGACCTGGCCTTGTTCCAAAAAGGATTGTAAATGAACTTAACCCACAGTAGGCCTTAAACAGATGTATGATGAACTGGCCAGGAAAGGAAGTCAGTTCCAGTGGCTGTCACAAACCCTTTGGGGTCCCTTCCGCTGAAGTTCTCCTCCACCTGCCTGCACCTGGACTTCACCTGAGCGGCTGCTCTTCTGTAATTCTCCCTCCTGCCCCATTGCTAAAGCGGTTTACATTAGAGAGACGATCAGAGAGGAGGAAAACAAAACAAAACGGAAAACCCTGCGACGCTGTCAGGATTCAAAACATCAAAAGCTCCACTCGTGGCAGAGCCGCAGAACTCTCAGGTTTCTCTCTCGGTCTGGTTTTGCAGGTTGGTGTCCCGCCCCCGCCAACCTAGCACCCCCTCGCGCCCTGAAAGCCCTGTAGGAGCCGGTCCCCCCGGGCGCCCGGCGCGCGTTGGCTTGGTGCAAGTCAGCTTGTTAGCTCTGCTGGAGCAATTAATCTTCTCCTGCATCTCCCGCCCCCGGGGGTTGGTAGGGACCTTGGGTCGCCTCGGGGGTCGTTCTGCAGAAACCCCCGTTCGGAGAGTCCCCGGCGGTGCCATAACCTGTTCCTCTCCGCAGCAGCCGCGGAGCGTAGAGGAAAGGCTCCTTTCGGCTCCCCAGGGAAGGAGGGAGGGAGAGGGAAGGAGGAGGGCTATCATTTTGGTCAGTAGTTGAGCTTCACGCGCGGCGGGGGCGGTGCAGGGAGGAGCGCGCGGGCGAGGGCGCCCTAGGGGAGGGGTACACGTGCTCGGGAGGAGGGGGTGAGAGGCGGGCGGGAAGGGAGGAAAAGGGAGGCGCCACGGCCTCGCAGACGCAGGCGCCGGCAGCCGGAGAGAAAGTTCCCGGGGACAGCTCACCCCCGGGAGGGTCGAGGTCGACGCCGCCCGCGGCCAGGGTCGGCAGGTCCCGCGCGCCCAGCACGCCTCCCCCCCCCCGGGCGCACTCGCCGGCCCGGGCTCGGCTCGCCGGGAAGCGTCGCCGGCGGGCGGTCGCCGCCAAACTTGGAGGAGGGGGATGCTGCGAGTGGGCGCGGCGGCGCGAGGCGCGGGGTCGCGTTAGTGCTCCCCGCGGGCGCCCCCGGGTGCTGCTGCCCCGGCTGCGGCCAGAGGGCGCGCCCCGGAGGAGCGGGCAGGTAGCGGCTCCAGCGCCAGGACTGCGCCAGTCCCGCGAACCAGGGCCGCCAGCGCCACCGCCACCGCGCCGGCGTCGCCTCGTCGCCCCGGAGCCATGGTGCGCGGAGCGCGCACGCTGCGCGCGGGACTCTGAGCTCCGGCGGCGCCCCGCGCCCCCCACCCTCCCTCTCCCCTCCCGGCTACTCCGCCGACCTCGCCCGCAGGCCATGAAGCTTTGGCCCGGAGCGCCTCGCCTTTGAGCCCCGCCTCGCCCGCCCCAGCCTCGCGCCGCTCCGTCCCGCCACGGACAAGACTCCGGCCACTGAAGCTCGTCATCCCCTTTCAGGGACAGCACCCAGGCGCTCCGCGATGGCGCTGCGCGGGCCCCACCGGCCGCGCAAAGTTCGCAGGAGGCGAGAGATGCTGCCGCAGCAAGTTGGTTTCGTGTGCGCGGTGCTGGCCCTGGTGTGCTGTGCGTCCGGCCTCTTCGGCAGCTTGGGTAGGTGCCGGGTGCGCGCTACCCTGCCCCCGCCCCGGGAGTTGGGGGGCTCGGGCCGGGAAGCCAGCGGGGCAGCCCCGAGATGTCACCATCCTTCCCCGTCAAGTTGGCCCCAGGGGTTCATTCAGCCGGGCAGGTAGAGCGCACCCAAGAGGGCAGATAACGCCGCTCGGAGCTGCGGCTCGGGTGCCCCTGGGCTGCGCCCTGCCCCTGGGGGCTCAGGACGCCGCTGCACGGCTGCGTTAATGTGAAGACGAAAGCCAGAACCGCTGGCCCCGCGGTGCCCGAGTCGGTCCCTGGGGTGCGCGGAAATGGACCGCGCGGCGGTGGGGTCCAGGCTTGGGTTCTTTTTGGTCTGGGGCGGCTGAAACTGGGTGGTCCACTGTCCTTCTCCGTGGAGCCTGTCGGGCTATGCTCCGCGACCCTCGAAACCCAGATTCAGTGGCAGGACTCCGCCACTGCATCTCGACCCCCCCCCCCCCATTGCCCCTGACCCAGGTAAAGGGGCGCCCTGGGTGTTCTGACGCCCCAAACCCTAAAAGCGTTGGGGATAGTCCGTCTCTGGGGGGGAATCCTCAACTCGCCTTAATACCGGCGGAAGGAGAGGGCGGGTGCTTGGAGCCCAAGTCCACAGCCCCCTCCTCCAAGAAGAGAGGAAGAGATTAGGAAGGTGTTTTTTGTTGTTGTTTTTTTGGCTACACAGATTTGAGGTGGAGAGGGGAAAGAAGAAACTTACAAAAATATCTGGGGGTGATGTGAGCCCATGTGTAACCTTCAGAAGACATTCCCTTCACTAAACTCCCCCTTTTGAGTTGGACGCCCTGGGCCCTTTAAAAAGAAAGAAATGCAGGTGATTTAGCAACCTCCTCCTGGAGATAAAGCCTTGTGGTGTCTTCTTGAGCAGTTAGACTATTTAGAGAGGCTTATACTTATAGGTAAAAGCCAGGTGGAACGTGATTAAACTTTTTAAAAATATTGCCTTTCAAATCCCTAACTCTGTAATTTGAGGACTTGTTAAGGGTTAAAAAGTGGCTCTTCCAACAGAAACCCAGAAAAGTGATTTGCACATCTTAATACCTGGTGCTTTGCGATTGGGCAAGTTGGTGTGCGTGTGTTGTGTGTTTCCCCTCAATTACACAGAAATAACAAAATACCTAGAGGCTCTTAGATGCCAGCATTAAAGAGGTATTATTACCCAGCTGAAACCGGTGACATCTGGCATCGGGAGAGAGGCAAATGAATACTTTAAAGGACCTAAAGTGAGAATCGTTTCTATTTGTCAGATCAGGAATTGCCTTTAGGAGTTTAACTGCCTCTGCTGGGGGGTCCCTGTGCTCTCCCTTGTTATTTAGGTGTGACCCTCGGACCAGCAGCAGCACCTGGAGGCTTGTTGGAAACTCAGAATCTCAGGTCCCATCCCAGACCTTCTGAATTAGAAGGTGCATTTTCACAAGATTCCCCAGGTGATTTGGGTGCACATTCAAGTGTGAGATGCAGCTTTCCCCACCGGCTTGCTGACTTCCCCTGCATTTGTAGTCTCCACCAGGGCAGGGGCCACCTGATGGAGTTTACTGGAAGGGAACTGAACCCTCATCCATCTACACCCTTCAGTGCCCCTGTGAGGGGCCGAACCCAGAGAGGTCTTGTCTGAGATCAGATCACATGTTGCTTACTTATCTGGTACTAAAAGCCAGGAACAGCTATGTGTAAGCAGGTGATCGTGTACTTCCAATAAGTGTATCAATCCCTACAGGTGGCTCTATATAGTCAAATGAGGCTGTTGCTGACATCCACAGATCCACCTATATAAGGTCAGTTTGAGAATGGACGTCCCACATTGACCTAATTAAGTCTCTGACTTGTTTTCCAATCCAGGGCACAAAACAGCTTCTGCTAGTAAACATGTTCTGCCAGATGTGTGGAGAAATAGAAAGCTGATGGCACCGATGAATGGGACTCAGGCAGCCAAGAACTGCACGGATCCTGGTAAGAAACAGATTCGTTTGGCCAGTGTCTTTGTGGACAGTTACTGCCAGAGCTGGGAAAGGTGGTTTATGAACCTGAATGGGAAAAAGGGTAGGTTGTTGAAAGGTAGTGTACAGACATTAACCAGTTGTGCTGCTAAGCAACTCAAGTGCTTTCTTTATCCAACAACGGAAAAGGTCACATTTTAGAGTTGAAAAACTTTTGTTCTCACAGTGTTCCTAAAGGCTAAATGTTTTGCCTGCTCTTTTGATTTTGTTTGTCGGCCCAAGAGTCTTTGTTTTCTCTCTCTTTTGTTCACCATATCCCTTTGCTGGAGCTGTAGGGGCAGCAGATCCCACTGCTCTGGCTTTTTTGGGATGAGCCAGGACCCGCCGGGCAGCTGCAGGGGAAGTATGCTCTGGGGTGCTGGGGTCCCTTCTCTGGAATGGATGCTCAGGGTGTTGTGCCCTGGGAGTCAGATTGTGCTTGCTCTGGGAGGCAGTTTTAATATTCCTCCTCAGACTTCTGTAGGGAGCCAGAGGCCGCAGGGATCCCAAGAGGACATCTTGTCTGTTCTCCTGCAAACAGGAAAGATAGCCAAGAAGTTTCTTGGGAGAAACGAGTGGACCGGCAGGTGGCAAGGGCAATCCTGGGCTTTCGCTCTGGCCCCTCCTCTTGAGGTCTTTGTGAGGAGGAGCCAATGGGATGGTGTATTTCAAATCCCTTTGGGAACTGGGAGGTTTTATTATAGGCGGGGACCATTTGGCTTTTCCACTAAGCAGCTGGGCAAGTCACATAATCTCTTAGGATCTCTGTTTCCTCCCCTGTAAAATGGGTATAGTAGTACTTGCCTGCTTCAGGGTTGTTGGAAGAATCTAGTGAGGCTTTGTATGGAACTGTGTGTAAAAGGAAAGGAAACTCATGGACAAGGAGCACATCCTTCTGCCCTTTCAAGAGGTTGTATTCCCATTTTCTAGGTGAGGAACTATCTAAGGAGGTGATGTGAGTTGCTCAGTCGTGAAACCTTTAAGTGGTTGTGGCAGTTTGGATATTATTTATGAATTTATTTAAAAAAAGATACTTGATTACATTTGTAAACTAGCCTGTTCCTCTGGGCATGATACCCTTTGATTGTATTCAATTTAGCTGAGATGCATTTGATTAAATTATATTAAGATTAGGGCTTTGATTCAACCATGTCATTAGGGTGACTCAGTTTGAGTCCTCACCCTTTGTGGGCTATATAAACAGACATTGACTCAAGGAGAACACAGAATAAGATTCAAACATGAAGAGAGAGCTCCATAGACACTGAAGAGGAAAGGACTTTGATCCTGTAGCCCGGGAAGAGAGATGAACCATTTGCCTGATAGTCTATAGCTGACCTTGTGAAGAGACCAGAGCAGCTGAGCCTAGAAAGAAATGAGCCCTATGCCAGCCTACAGCTGAGAAAGGAAGAAGCTGGACCTCTGGAGCCTTAAGAGGGAAGAGGAAGGCTGAATCCTCGCGTACGTCGCCCGCCATCTTGCTTCAACATGTGGCAATGGAGTTTGGTAAGGAAGTAACCTTGAGTTGGACTCTTTAAGGCTTTGTAACTGTAAGCTTTTACCCTAAATAAATATCCTTTATAAAAGCCAACAGATTTCTGGTACTTTGAATCATTACCCCTTTGGCTAAAACAGTGGTGGAGCTGGAATTGGAACCTGGCCCTCTGTGACCAAAATGTTTTGTTGGTTCTGCACACTTATGATGGCCAGGGTGGGGGTACAAGAGCACAGCCCTGTGGAGAAGTTGCTGGGATTTCCTTTGAACCTGGACCATCCATTTCCTGAGAGTCCATCTGTCCTGGTGACCTGGCAGGTGTGATACTTCTTTCATCTGATTTGCCTGGTATGTCATCTCTTGTTAGCTATCAGTGGTGGATGCGTGTGCTGAACCCACATGTGCTGCAGGCTCCATATGGTTGAACATACGGTGTGAGGCGGGGGACAGCTCATTCTGACACTCCAGGGACCCGATTGCTAGAAGTGGCACCGTCTACTTTGCTACTCTGGGTTCTCAGGGTTTCTAGCTTGCTGGTACCCTCGTCTTGGTCTGGCTGCACCCTCCTTGGGTACTTCTGTCATCCGTAGTCTGGGCACATCAGTCTTGACAGGGCCCCATTTCTGGTGATGGCTGGAGCTCTCCGATGCACCATGGTTGCCCCTGTATCTCCAGTGTCCTTTTTGATAAAAAATTATTCCACTAACTTATAAAGAAAGCAGTCGGTCATGTTGGCAGGAAGACTTGACCTTGTCCCTTTTGTGGAGAGGGAAACCGAGGGAAATTGGCAATATTGTTGGTACACATTGACTTCTGCTTCCCGCTTTGTGTTGACTGCTTCCAGAATGGGGCCTGGCACATAGAAAAGATTCAGTAAACCTTCGTCAAATGAGGGACTGGAAGTGCATTTTGATATTGTAAGCACTTTAATCCTTACGGTGATTTTGTAGAGATGAGGGCCATGAGCTTCAAGTTCAATGACTGACAGGAGCAATCCTGGGTCACCTGGCTCCAAACCCATGCCTCTCCCCACTGCCCCTGCCCCCGGCTCCCCATCCCCCCACTGCCCCTGCCCCTGGCTCCCCTCCTTGGCCAGCCAGTGCGGGGGGGCTGGCCTTCATTACAGCCTCCTGGTCCTGGACCCAAGGGATATGCACCCCATTTTCCATTTCACAAGCATGTAGCAAGCCCTGTGGGGGTACTTGGGGGCAGGTATAAGAAAGTATAAGATGCTGCCCCTTTGGCCAAGGAGCTTCCAGTGGACAGGGAAGACCTCCACCTGGGGAAAACGAGGTGCCACTGGAGGCAGTGAGCCGAGTGAGCAGCCCACGTGAGGTGCCGCAGGAGCTCGGAGGAGGTGAGCCTGCGGAGGTAGTTCTTTGTTGTCGCCTTGAAGGCTGGATCAAGCAGACTTCTGCTGCAATGACAGGAAACCTCCCCAAACTGGGTTTTGCAAAAAAAAAAAAAAAAAAAAAAAAAAAAGGCATTTATTGGCTCAGTAACTGAAAGTGGGGTATCAGAGGTTAAGATGTACCCGTGACTCAGTTTCCTCTGTGCTTGGACTGGCTGTCCTCTAACGTGGGAACTTGGTTATCACCTCTGTCCTCCTGGGCCCAAAAATGCTGGCAAAGCACGTGCCCAGCCCCGAGCTTCTACTGGATTGGCTCGGCTGGGGGCACGTGACCTCCCTAAGCCAGTTGCTCTGGCCATGGGAGTGCTGAGCTCCTCCAACCTGCTTAGACCTGGGGCACAGGTTCCGTCTCCGCAGGGAGGGGTCTGGAGCCCCTCTCCCCCAGCTGCTCACCCCGGGGGCCCACCCTGTGCCTGCTGCTGGCCTAAAGGTAGATCAGAGAGCTCCATGTCAGTGTGAGTCCCAGGGCTGTGACGGAGGGTGGCTTTTCCACTCAGAGGAGTTTCCCCAAGAAGACGCCCAGGGCCTTCCTGCATCCTCTTGCGGCCTTCACCCTGCATCTGGGTCCTCAGCTGCAAGGTGAGATCTTCTGGGGAGCCGGGGCTATGAGAGTTTCCTACTGTAGCACTCCCAGAGCCAAGGCACCCACCACAGGAGGTGCTCAGCAGACAGCTCTGTAAGGTCCCTTAGAGCACAGGATGCTCCTCTTGGCCTGTGAGAGGAGAGAACCTCCTTTCCTAAGCACATGGATGGAACCTTTAAGACAGTTTGCTCTTTCTGATCATTTCCCCCCAGATAATGGTGTAGTTGTTTCCATCTCATCAGGTGCCCCCACCCAGGCCTTCCCTGGCCACTGTGAATGCCCTGCACCCCATCACATCCCCCTTGCTGTTTTTCTGGTATTCATCTACGATTTATCCATCATCTGTCTCCCCTTGAGACCTACCTTGCTCATTGCTCACTGCCTGGAAGAGTCGTTCTTCCCCTGGCTGCTTGAGAGCGTCATTTATTTATATATTTAAAATGCCTCACCTGCAGACCAAGTTAGTCAGTTTGGGGTGGGACCCAGGAATCAATAGTTTTTAGGTGTTCCCTTGGCGACTCCAAGATGAAGCCAGAGTTGAGGCTCACTGTGCCAGAGCTTTGCTACCCAAGGCGTGGTGGGTATCATCTGGAAGCTTGCTGGGGATGCCCAATCTTGGACCCACCCCAGGCCTATTGTGGAATCAGTCTGCATCTTCACAAGACCCGCAGGTGATTCGTGTGACCTCTGGACCAGAACACTGCGTGACGCTTGGTAGGTGCTCAGTAAATATTTGACTGGGGAGTGAAAGCTAATGCTTTGTGTAACAAAAGGATTTCCCTGAAAACCAGATTTAAAAAAAAAAAAAGTAGGGGTGCTAAAAAAAACTATCTACTTTGTTTTTGACCATTGAGGTCTGTAGAAAATTTATTAACTTACTTTTCACCAGGGATCTGAAGGCACGACCTGGGCCATTTATTTTCATGGTCTGTGCAGAGCAAGCACTTAAAAAGGGAAGTGGGCCCTTCTGTCCACAAGGTGGAAAACAGTGAGTGGCAGTGACTTTGAGTCCTGGGGACCAGCATGTTCTTACTTCTCTCGGGGGTGGCACCTGGAGTGTTTGAAGACAGCTGAGGATGGAAACCACGCTTCTCAACCCTGGCCTGCAGAGAAACACCTGGGAAGCTCCGAAAACACAGATGCCTGGGCCCTGCCCGTGAAAACAGAACCTGTGACTGACACCTTCCAGGGGTGACTTTGAGAGCTGCTGGGGAGGATGCGCCTTTTTGTCATTGCTTGCCCCTCAGCCTTCCCTGATCACCCAATCCAAGTAGCCTTCTCTGCATCTCAGTTTAGTTCCTTGCATGACACTCATTCTCTCCATTGTGAGATTGCCTGCCTCTTTCAACTAGAGTATACAAGGTGAAAGTCTGTTTACTTTAAAACAAACAAACAAACAAAAATCACAGTGTGTGCTTCGGTGTTTTCATCTGGAAAGTAGGGGTGAGGAGAGGATGGTAGTTGCATCTACCTTGTAGAATTGTTAGGATTCTGTGAGTTGGTACCCACCAAACACTCAGAATAGAGTCTGTCATATAGCACACGCTCAGACATGGGCTTCTGTCTTCATTATTATTTTCTTACCTGCTTACCCCAGGGATGACATAATACCTGGTGTATAGTAGGTGCCGAGAAAATATTTGTCCACTGACTCTTTAAAAAATTTATTTATTAGAGGATTATAGATTTCCAGAAAAATCATGCAGAAAGTTGAGAGTTTTTCTCATATATTTTACCACCCCCCCCCAGTTTTCCCTATTTTGTAATAGTGTGGTACCTTTGTCACAATTGATGAACCAATATTATAATTATATAATTAACTATAGTCCATAGGATATGTTAGGTATCTTTGTGTTGTACAGTTTTATGTATTTTTTAAACTTTATTTCACCTTTAAAAAATAACAGACAACAGGTAGCTTAACACATTTTTTTAAACAAATCAATTTTATTGATACATATTAATAAAGCATACAAGTTCATTGACTTTTATGAGGACAAGTTAAGTAAATATCTTGCCAAACATTTTTTTCCCCATTTCTCTTCCAGAAATAAATTTGTTTTGATTTTTTTTTTTTTTTTACTCTTTTGAGGATATGGGATGCTGGAGATGACATGCGATATAGAAATTGCCTATAAATTGAAGCACTTTGATTTTTGTTTCACTCTTGAGAGTTAGGTGTTGGTTTGCATTTAGGTCATTTAACTGGGATGGGCTTGGCTTCTGCCATCCTTATACTTCTTTTCCTTCCACATTTGGAAGGATGGAATGATAAGTGGGTCGCCCTTCACTGTGTCAGTTTGGGTTTCCAGTACCCCGTGCCCCGTGTAGAGAGACCTAGAGAGAGAGGGAGGGAGGAGCTTGGTTTTCCCCAAGATTGTTGTGGGAGGGACTTAAATCCTCCTTTGGGATTTGCTTTATCATACTTGGCTTTGCCCTTTCCGGGTATGTTTTCGGAAATGCTTGGTGGTTATGTGCCCATAGAGGGAAGGCTGGGAGAAGAAGGCTGACAGAGGGATGCTTGAGAGAGCCCGAAGCCCCTTCAGGAGAGTGGAGGTGCTGGGTGCTGGTGCTAGGTGGAGGATCTTTTGTGGTCAGTCCAGTTCTGATCTGTGGGTGGGATCCCACCCAGAGGAGCTGAGGCTGGGTTAGGAGATGAGAACACGGAGCTGGTACTCGCTGCAGCAGGCAGGCGCCCCTGTGTGGGGAGCAGAGGTGTGGAAAGCATGAGAAATCAAGAGTAGGAGGAAGGACCTAGAGCTGCAAAATGTACATCAGGACAAGTGGGCGTGGAGGTGAGGTGGCACCGGCAGCAAAGCGAAGCATTTGGCTTCTGAGTGAACGTCTGTGTACCTGCCGTGTCAGCTGGCTTGGGGGACAAGCCACAATTCCAGAGTTTTAAAGTCATTATGTAAAAGAAAATCCCGAGTTAGAAAAAGAAGAATGAAACATTTCCTGGGCAAGGACGTCACAGTTCAGTTACTGTCCTGAGATGGCAGGAGCAGGAGTTCCAGCCTGGGGAAGGGGTTTCCTGGGTGGGTGAGCCCCAGAGAGCCAGGTGCTTTCTTGGAGAAAGTGTCACCAGCCCACTTGGGTCAGATGATCCCGGGCTGGCCGAGCCACCGTCCTATCACGGATGGAGGCCAAGGAAGGTGGCAGCCTGTCTTCCATGTGCTCCGTCTCTGCTTTTTGCAGAGGGAACTGCTGTTATAGCAAAGTGGATCAAGTTGCTTGGGATTCGAAGAGCTCTACCAGTACCCTGCATTTGGTGCCCCCCCCCCCTTCTTCCCTTTCAAGAGAAGGGTGCGTTGGATTAGTACAAAGATTTGCAGCAGGCAGCAAGGTCCCCGTCCTAGCAACCACCAGCTCTTTCCTGGAGAGGCAAAGGCAGCCGTGTGGGTTTGGGTCTCAGATTCCTGATGGGCCATGTAACCTGGGACAGGTTACATCACCTTTCTAAGTTTTGGTTTCTCTCTTTCGTAAATGAGGCTAGCAGCAGTTCCTGCCTGCCTCGGAAGGCTGCCGTGAGACTTCACGGACATGATGCTTGGAAGTATTTCAGCGGCTCCGAGTACAAGGTAGCTGCTGCCGTCACCATAGTCGTGGCCAAGACCACCTTACCACGTGCTGGGCATGTTCTAAGCGCTTTCTGTGTGTTAACTTATTTGCTTCTCATATGACCCTTGAGGAAGGTATATTATTACTCTGGTTTTGTAGACAAGGAAAAGGAGAGCCAAAGAGATGACATAACTAGTCCAAGGTCACCCAGCCAGCAAGAAGCAGTGCCAAGTGTTTTAATTTGGGAGGTCCGAATTGTGAGCCTGTATCCTTCTCCACAATTATTAATAAATGGTAGAAAAAGCCAAATTAGAGATGAGGACTTCCATTGGCAGTTTCCAGCCTCTGTCACCACCCTGGGTGCCCCTCGTGACAAGTGTGGAATGCCCCTCTATTGTAATAGCAAACATCTGCGTGGGCCCCACTTCACGGTCTGCTTCTAACCCCAATTTGTTTGCAATCAAAAGTTTTTTGTTTTTTTTTTTTTTGCCTTATCCAAACTATCAGGGCCATCTGGAGCACTCTCTGCTCCTTACTGGGCCATCTGCTCCCCCCTGACTCCCAGAATCCCCCCTCCCACCACCACGCTGCGGGCCTCCCGCCATCCAGAGCACGCACGCCCACTCAGCTTCCTCTTGAACTCTGAGGAACGTTCCTCACCAAGTTAAAAATGGAAATCATTAAGCATTGCCATGTGTTGCCTTGGGTGGAAGAGATCCAGCCGTTCGACACAACAGAAAAGTCGAATGCTTGAAGACGCATTTTTTTTTTTTTTTTAATTCGGCATTGCCCATTATTGAAGAGGCCATTTGAGCATAGCATTTCACTAGAAAGGAAGAGACATAAATGTGCTGGAGTAATTTACTGTTTCCCCTGGAAGAGCAGTGGATGTCCCCCTGGGAGAAGGAACGGAAGGTCACTGAGAAAGGAGGGGGCACCCTGCTCGTGGGTCCCCCCTTGCAGATGGGAACATCTGACCACCCGATTTCCAGCCCTCCAGCTCCCTTTGCTGAGTCAGTACAGTGCATGCCCCAGCCCTAGGTCTCGTAGCAATTGCCCGAGAAACGAGATGCACCATGCATTTTCCAAGCGTCTGCGTGCCCCGTGCTGTACCAGGCCTTGAAGCGGAAGGGGCCGCTCGGTGTCATCAGGTTGCCTGCCGTGGAATGGGGGAGACAGGCCGGTCGGTGCCCAGATGACAGTGAGACAAGCTACTGGTGACCAGTGCTGCATTGGGGGATCCCCTAAAGGGGCGGCGGCGGAGGAATGTGTGGTGGCTCAGGGTGAGGATGCCCTCCTTGGAGGAGACGGCATCTGGGCCCAGCCCCCAAGGGTAGCGGGGCCTGCAGAGGGGCATTCTGAGCCGAGGGCAGTGTGCGTTTGAGAGCGCTCCCCAGAAACCGCAGCGTCATCCCCGTACCTGGAGGAATGCTTACTAGCAACCACTTCGTCCTGCTCATTGGCTGTCCAGGGCAAAGAGAAAACAAACACCACCTAAGATTACCAGGCACAATGGTAAGTAATTGGGCTTTGGGGATTTACCTGGGAGTCAGTGTTTAACCAGGGCTACGGCTGAATCAGATTACTTTGAGTTTTTTTTTTTTTTTTTAGCAGAAAAGTGGGGGCTGGGAGATGCTGGGCGCCTGGCCCAGGAAAATGCATTTGTTCTCGTGGGTGAAGGTGGAAAACTGGCTCACAGCAGCCTCGCAAAACCACTGTCAGGGCAGTCACGGGATTCACAGGTTGTGCTTGGCTTCGTGATAGCGCGTGGCTGATTGCAATGATAATTTAGGTCTTGCCAGTCTTTGCCCACTAGCCTGTGAGCTCTCGGAGCCCTTGACTCTAGGTCTGGGTGCGGGTCTGACGTAAATTGAGCTTGCAGCCGATGGTGACCGAATGGACAGATCCTCTCGTTCTGCCCATCAGGAAGCTACATCCCATGGAAGCTGCCGGCTGCCTTCTTGTCTCTCCCTTCTCACCTCCTGACACCTCCGGATGGATCAGGGCAGCCAGTCAGCAGTTGAAGGCATTCATGCCCAGGGGTTAAGAGTGTGGACTCTGGAGCCAGGCTGCCTGGGTTCAAACCTAGCCTCTGCTACTTATGAGTGACGTGACCTTGCACAAGCTACTTGACCTTACCTTTCAATGCAAGGGAAGGGCCGGGGGTGGTTTTATTCACTGCTGTAGCCTGAGCTCTAGAATAGTGCCTGGTGCTCATTCATTCTGACCTGTTTCCTCGTCTGTGAAATAGAGGCCATAACAATCCCTTCCTCAGGGTTGTGCACACCAAACATGTTCATCTGCCTGGCACAGAGTGAGTGCTGCTGGGACTCTTTCTGAAGGAGAGTTTCAACCGAATGATAACGTTATGGGATACATTTTTGGAACTGGCTTCTGATGAAGGACTGAGGATGACGTTTATAAATGCAGCCCTTTGCTTTGAGTAAAAGCTAAAAGTGAATATCTTGAGCCTATGTTGGCTTGTTTTTAAGCCTCTGAGGACAAGAAGCTGCTGACTTTTTGTGTGCCTTTTTGTGTCACTGGTTGCAGGGCCCAGGCCACGGGCCTCTGCATGCTTATCTAGAGCTGGTCTTTCTGTGGCTGATGTGGGACCCGATGAATGAGATTGCATATTTGGAGACCTGATTTTGGGTTTGTGCATCGAAACAACCCGTGCAACGCTGGGCTCCCTGAGCCTTAATTCGGTCTGTGAAATGGCATAATGACGCTGCTGTGAATCCTACTGCCTCCCCAGGACATCAAGGATTAAAGCTCAAAGTGTGGTACAAGTATCATTATTTTTTGCATGACTGTAGAAAGCACTTAACCTTTGAAACACGTTCCCTTCTTGTGAAATAGAGATCAATTATTTGAGGTGTCTCAGAATTGACCCATAAAACCATGAATAGGTTTGGGCAACGGCATTGTTCTTGGCTTGTGGGAGGCAAAAGCCTTGTTGGTGGACCCTGGCTAGGATGGGACGAGGAGGGAAACCCCTGTACCAGCCCCTAGGACCCCCACCGATGGGTCATCTCATTTCACGCTACGCATGTCTGACTTTCAATTCCATTAGATTTGCCAAGTTCAGGGGCCGGCCTCTCAGCTGGGCCTCTCCTACACCAGCGGCTTCAGCTCTGCTTGTTGAAATAACACATGTATGGGAAAACGGACCCTACCAAGGCAGCCTGCTGATGACAGTTCCTCTCGCCTCAGGTAGGAAGCCATTCTTGGGTTTAATGTTTGGAACATTGGCCGAGCAACCCAGTGGGCCCGTGGGGACTTTGAAACTGATTGAGATAGGAACCCTGCCTTTCGGAAGCTTCTGTTCTAGTGGAGAGGATAGAAGTCTGTAAAACTAACCTGTGATACAAGGAGGAGTGTGAAGTGCTACCGTCCTGGTGTACAAAGGAAGTACAAAGGAAGAACAGGTAAGGCCCAAAAGTCAGGATCAAGGGGGCATCACGTAAAAGGGGGTGTTGAAGAGACCTTTGAAGGGTGATGGTGGAACACACACAGCAGTAGGACTATTCAGAATGCTTTGGACACATGATCTCACTTAATCCTGAACAATGACCCTATGGGGTAGGTATTGTCATTGTCATCTCCTTTTTACAGAAGATGTGAGTAAGGTACAGAGGACTTAAATAACTTGCCTCAGGTCTCATCACTTGGAAGTGGTGGAATAGGGATTTGAACTCGGCAGTCTGGCTCCTGAGCCCCTGAGTTCTGCAGGAGAAAAGGCTGAAGGGCTTCCCCAGCTGAGGGACAGCAGGAGCAAAAGCTCAGGCATGCTGGTGCTGGGTGAGCTTGGAGTATAAGGCCTGCAGTGGTTCTGGAAGGAGAGTCATCAGGTAAGCTTGTTGGGACCAAGAGCCTTGAGCACCCAGAGGCCTTTGTGCTTTGTCCTGTAGGCAGTGGGAGCCATGGGGGAGGTTCTGTGTTTCAGGAAGATAACTCAGGAGGTAATGTGGAGGACTATGTAAATTGATAATATGAAAAATACTTAGCATATGCTAAATAAGCTCTTTAGGGAGAAAGGAAGTAAAGACAGGGAGAACAATTGGGAGCTATTTCAAGAGATTCAGGCAAGAGTGAGGAAGTCCTGCATGGGATGCCAAGGAGGAACGAGAGAGGCAGAACCTGCAGCTCTTGGCAGGTGTTGGATGTGCGTGCCAAGGGGTGGGAGCGTCGGCGCTGATCACAGATGTGGGTAGCTGGGCCGATGAGGCCGCCATTGCCTAGACAAGAGCCCAGGAAGCACCGCTTCCTTCTTCAGATTTGGACCCTTCTCTGGGGATCTTAGTCCAAGCAGAGCCTTGTATCAAGCATAGTGACTGGTTTATATCCTATATTTCATATTCCCAAGTGTGCCTCCGTCCAGTGGACACTCGCTGGACATGGCTGTGTGGAATGCTTGTTGGGTGTGGGGAATAGGGAGAGAGATCCCTGTCGTCAGTGAGCTGGAGGACAGGCTAGAGGGAAAAGACAGACTGGAAATCACCGTGTGTGACCTGGAGCGACTCTCATGCCCACGTGGCGGGAAGGCTTCACAAAGCAAGCAGCATTTGTGCTGGGCTTTGACGCAAGTGGCATTTGCTGGACAGATGGGGAGGGGAGGCCATTCCTGGCAGAGGATCCGGTGAATGCAGAGAGGCGGTAAGCAAGGGCTTGGAAAGATCTGGGACAAGAGCACCGTTTTCAGGTGGCCTCAGGTTCAGGCACTTGGGCGTGGTGGCCCCTGAGGC
Organism: Tolypeutes matacus; assembly: GCA_026826555.1. NCBI lineage: Eukaryota > Metazoa > Chordata > Mammalia > Cingulata > Chlamyphoridae > Tolypeutes > Tolypeutes matacus. Next base: position 11,464,591 of record JAKSZT010053819.1, read on the forward strand.
TGGATTGTGCGGAGCCTGATGGCTCAGCTCCAAGGCTTTTGAACCGTTCACCTGGGGTTTTAGGGTAGGAAAGAGGAGTCTGGACTCCTTAAGTCCTGCTTACCTTTGTCCTCAAGTGCAAGGCCCCCAGCACCTGCTGGCATGGGGCAGCCACTGACGTGCGGGAACCTGAAGATGGCAGAGATGCGACACTTGTCCTCAGGGAGCACGGCCCAGTGGGTCCAGACCACTCCATTCGCTGAGCTGCTTTCCCTACGTTGCCTGCGTGTTGGAATAGCCCCTGTATTACACTTTCAAATCAGCAGGGCTTAATCCCAGCAGAATTCCTCCAAGGCGCCATTGCAGAGCCTTCTGCTGTAAGCAACATGTAGGCATTTAAAAAAAATGATAGTGACGATTTTGTGGATTGTAGAGCATGGTCTATAACATGGAAGGGAAGAGCCTGTGGCTCTTTCTCGGGGAGACCACCAGAACTCAGGAGCCCAGCCTTTTCTGCCCTTCTCCACCTGCTCTGACGAGTGTGCCGGGGGGCAGGTGAGCGCTTGTCCTGAAAGAGGGTTTGCCACACCAGGCGGGCACCGGGCAAGGTGGCAGCAGCCCAGCCTGTCCTTTTCTGGCCTGATGGCCTGTGTCTCTGTGTCTTACCTGGTTTGGAGGTGAGCACCTGGGATGGGACACTGACCTGTGGCATGAACCACCCTCTGGGTGCTGGATAGACTCATGAAGGCGGGCGACCTTGTCTGACCACGGGGCCTTAACAAAGCACTGGGTGCGGCGCTCAGGTAACGTGGGACGCGATGACTTGCTGGATGTGGATGAGAGCCAGGGACGGGAACGCAGCCCTGAAAGGCCTGTCTTGGGCTTGGAGAAACTGGGTACCAGAAAGAGGCGGCAACTCCCCGGGGACCCACAGAAGCATCGATAAATGCGACTCGTGGAGTCGGTAGAGCGGTTTATAAGCAAAGATTAGAGAAGCTGAGTAGCTCGGGCAGGAGGGTTGTGTGAAGACGGGCACTGAGAGCGCCGTGACTCACCTGGTTGCCACCGCTGCACCTGGGGCATCGTCAGCCTGTGGCCACAGCTCCCCTCCCTGAAACTGCCTCTTAAAGGAAACCTTAGCTTCGCAAACAGCCTCCCCCGAAAATGGAGGGAAATCCCATCACCTGGGGGTATTTAAAATGCACTGTGCTGTGCACTGGAGGGGGTGGGTTAGAGTCTGGGCTGGCAGCCGGATGGACGGGCTGCGTTGTTGCATCTTTTCTCTCTCTAATTTCTGGGCAGTTCTTGCGAGGGCCTCAGAGGGGGCAAGCCCTTAAAAGAATTGCTATGCAATCCCTTTGATCTTTTGAACCTTGCTTGTTTTTCCTTAGCTGGCAAAAATCCCCATGTAGCATCATGTAACAAGCAGCTAAATGACTTGCGGGCTTTGGGTGACCCACAGGCATTATAAGGAGGAAAGGAGAGGAGGGGGAGACTGGGCCCTAATTTGCAGTCCACAGGCACTGGGAGGCTCTGGCTGCTGCTTCAGCAGCCCTGGAGCTCCAAGCTCATAAGGAATACTTAGAATCACACAATCAAGTCAAAGGGACCCAGGAGATCACAGAGGTAGGCAGCATGCACTGTAGTTCCGAGCAGTGCTTTTCCATCTTTAATTTACACTCCATCACCCGGGGACCTTGTTAAAATGCAGATGCATTTGGTCTGGGGCAGGGCCTGGGATTCTGCATTACTAACCAGCTCTGGGGTTGCCTTAGGGCTGCTGGTCTAAAGACCACACTGAGTAGCAAGATTCGGCCTGGCTCGGCTAGCTAGCTGTGTGGCCTTTGACAAGTTACTTGGGCTCTCTGAGCCTCAGTTTCCCCACCAGTGAAATGGGGGTAGGGGCTGGGGTTGGGGAACAGTACTTACCTTGTACGGATCTTGGCAGAATTCTTTGAAATCTTGTGTATTGGCTGCTTAGCATCTTGACTGCTCTGTAGCAGGAGCTCAGTGACAGCTGGTGTTCTTAGAGGTTGAGCCCGCATCCCCTAAACTTCTCTGAGGTGCACTGGTCCTACAGTAGGGTGATCTTTCTCTTCTCCCTACTTCCTCCTCAAAAATGGATCCATAGTCAGAAAGGTTTGGGGAAGACTCTGCCCCTTGTGGAAACACATTGAGCTACAAAAGTATGTTCAAGGCTCTGCAGTTAAGAAACCTTTAAACTTTTTTAAACCTAGCATTTCTAAAAGATTTTTTTTTTGGGGGGGGAGGGGGCAGGTGGGAGACGCTGATCTTTCCAGTTCACTGTCCCCAGCCCTCTAGGGCTTCAGTGCAGGTGAGGACCTAAAGCCTCGAGTCGTGGTTCTCAGCCCTGGTGTGTATTAGAACCTCCCGGGAGCCTAAAAAAAAAATTACCCTTGCCTGGGCCCACCCTGGATCTACCAGAGTCCTGAGGCTGGAGGCCTGGGCAGTAGTACTTTGTAAGCTCTTGGATGACCTTAATGAGCAGCCAGGGTTGAGAGACTTGCTGGGGTGCACATCTGCCTCCATTTCCCAGAGCTGCCGGAATGAAGTACCATGCACTGGGTGCCTTAAAACCACAGAAATGTGTTTTCTACAGCCCTGGAGGCCTGAAGTCAGGCAGGGTCGTGCTCTCTGGAGCCCTAGGGCAGGATCCTTCCTGGCTGCCTCCCAGCTTCTGGTGGCTCCCGGTGTTTCTTGGCTTGTCCTCGCACCACTCCAAGCTCCACCGCCCTCTTCACAGACGATCTCCTCCGTGTCTGTGTCCTTGCGTCCAAGTCTCCCTCTTCTAAGGACACTGGCCATATAGGATTAGGGCCCACCCTCCTCCAGAAGGACCTCGTCTTAACTAACCACACCTTTATAAACCCTGTTTCCCGTGATCTCGTATTCAGGGGTCTGGAGTTAGGACTTGAACGTGCCCCACGACACCCAGCGGTAGTGCCGAGCCGGGAGCACCACGGCCCCTCCCTGAGACTCCCTCCCCCAGATCAGGCTCACCCTGGAGCGCCTCCTTCCCGCCTGCCAGGAGACAGGGAGGGCAGAATGTGCTGGAGAACACAGCTGCCCCCGCCTCGAGCTCACGTGCGTCCAGCTCTTGTTGACAGCTGTCGAGCCCCCCCTCTGCTAGGGTGGCCGGGAGGGTCCTGCCCTCCAGGAGTGCACCTGGCCGGGAGGCAGGTCTGTGCCACGCGAAACTGCCGAGGAGCCGGAACAGGAAGCGCTTTGGTGTCCAAAGGTGGACTTGCTCCTGCCGCGGTGCAGAGCTGGATGCGGAGTACATGGAGCAATCGCTGCTTTTAAGGGCAAGCTTTTGTTTGCAGGGGCCAGTAAGCGTGCTGCATCCAGGCTTTCTCACCCAGGAAGAGCCCCGCAAGTCTCCCTGTCGCCCTGAGATCCGGGGGAGTACCATGCGCCCAGTGGCCCAGCTCGTGACCCTCTGCCCCGGCATGGTTTGGCCTCGGGAGACACCAGGGGGCCCTTCCAGTTTCATTTCTAGGGTCTGGCGCTCACACTTTGGTCTGGTGTATAATGGTGGGGAGGAGGGACTGAAATGATTCTTTTTCAGCATACCTAGGGCCCCAGGAAAAGGAGCCCAAAGCCCCTGTTTACTTCACATGAAAATCTCCTGACCCGTTCCTCTCTTTCCAGGATCATGTGATCCTGTGGTCTTTTGTAAGACAATCATCAACCAGAAAGCATCCACCCCAATGAAATCATGGCAGCATCTCACCATATCCTGCCAGGCAGGCCCCCGGGAGCATCCGCTCATTTCCCTGGGCTGTGAGCAGATTGCAGGAGCAGAGCTATTGCCTGTGGTTACAGCCTGCATGTTCACTTCACACCTAGTAACCAGTCTCCAGCGGAGGGGAGCAGGGGGAAAACCCAAGGGAAAGACGCCCCTTTCTGGTTTGGCAGAGCTGGCTGTGGTGTTGGGGGCGATGGACTGTCCCCTTTGCTCTCGTTCCAGTTGACAGACGTGGGTTTTTTTTTTTTTTTTTTTTTTAATTTTTAAACAATTTATTGAAGTATATCATTCATACATGAACATACATAAACTATAACTCTTCAGTAAACATCGTGATCTTACAAAACAAACATGCATAACATCACACAGGGCTCCCACACATCACCCCACCACAAACACCCTGCATTGTTGTGAAACATTTGTTAACAAACCACGAAAGAGCATCGTCAAAGTATTACTACTAACTATAGTCCAAATCTTCCTCCCCTATACAATTTTTTAAAGGATTTATTTATTTATTTATTTACATCCATTTTTATACCCCTCCCCCACCCCCCCGTTTTTGCTGTTTCTGTGTCCGTTCGAAGGGCAACTCTCTGTGTCTGTTTCCTTTTCATCCTTCTCCTCCTTTCTTCACTGGGATTCAGTCCTCGGAACCTCCCATGTAGGAGAGAGGTGTTCCACTGCCTGCGCCACCTTAGTTCCTGTTTTTTTGGTGCGTCTCGTCTTGGCTCTCCCTTGTGTCACTCTCCTGTCACGTCGTCATCTTGCTTCGTGGCTTGCGGGGCCTGGCAGCTCACCCACTCACAGGGCCTGGTGGCTCACCCACTCGCAAGGCCTGGTGGCCCATGCGCCTTCTATATTTTTCTTTTTACCGGGAGGTCCAGGGGGTCGAACCTAGGTCCATCCATGTGGGAGAAGGACGCCCAGCCACCCGAGCCATGTCCGTCCCCCTGCTATATCTCTTAAGGTTGACCAAAGATACCCAAAGTTACAGTCTTTACCCATACAGGATGGTCATATAATAAATCAGGCTTAGTTTATCACCAGCATTCTAAAAACCAGAGCTAGGAAGGAAAACTAGGTCTGGGGACACATGCCTGGTTTCTAATATAGCGAATGTTTAGCCTACCCTGATTATCACAAAATCAGAACAGCCAGACGTGGTTTTAACAAATTGATAGCAATGTCCCCAACCTGTTTTACTCTACAGAGAGAAGTGATAATGCAGACTAACAGCAGCCTGGGTAATGATGTCAGTTCTGGACTATATCCGCCTTCTGAAGAGCTTTTGTGGCTGTTTAATGCCTTTGGTCACTGGCCACTGGCCACTATGGAGACAGAGGACAAAGGCTGTGGCTCCCCATTACACATCAGAGCCCTCCATACTCATCTTCCCTAAGACGTTCTTGGAACTGGATGTAAAAAGCCATCGTAAAGTAGACCGAGAAGCAGGGTGTTTGCCATTCTGGGTTAGAGAGAGTCCATCTAGGACCCCGTGTGGGTGAAGTGGTCCCTGACCTTTGTAGAGCTGTGGGCGGTAGAGGTTGATCACCTGGCGACCGGCTCTGCTGGCTGCAGCTGTGTCACCACTCAGCTCGCCCACTGTGCTTGTAGCTGCCTGACCATGTCTGTCTTGGAAAGCCATGGTTCCCTGTTCGGCTTCCTCCCTGCTTTCATGTCAGACAGTGTCACTAGAACAACATGTGGCAGATGAAACTGCTTAGCAGACTGGATTCCTCCTTGCTTGCCTGATATGGCTTTGGTCCTGCGAATCTGTTCATTCACCCCCGTTTCTCTTCTGTAATTGTATCTTAAGAGTTACCTATTTGGATGCGATCCGTGGCTTCAACTTGTAATACTCTGATGTCTCTTTTCAGGAGCAGCTGGCAGACAGAGTCAGAAATGGTTTTTCAGATTTATCAGAAATTCACTGTCACTCTCCATTTAATTGAATAATGGTCACTTTTGAATTTAGCTAATCCTTGAGGCCAGATTTTTCCAGCCAGCTTGTCCCAGCCTTCTAAATGGATTGAGTTCTCTGCTCACACCTCCTCTGTTCCCTCTGGGTTGAAGTCTGCTCAGGTCATCTGCTCATTCATTTATTTATTCTTTTACTTATTTATCTAAGAAATTCAAGAGCCTTCAGTGTGGAAGCACTGTGGCAAGTGTAGATGAGTTGAACAAGGCTCACCAAGGAACACAGAGTGCAGGAGGGAAACACAAACCCAATTGTCAGTGGATTGTAATTAGGAAAGTGCTTCTGCCACAAAAAGATCCCTAAAGCCAAATGGCAATTTTGTTCTCTCCATAAGCTCATTCGCTCATTAACCAAACCTTGCTTCACCTGCAGAAGGCCGCAGGCAGGAAGATAACACCACCTTCCAGGACCCTCAGAGGACGCCTCCTTCCAGGTTCCTTGTAACCTGACAAGGAAGGTGAGCTGTGAAATGCCAGTGCCTGCAATTTGCTGGGAGGACAGAGGGACACACAGATCTACAACATTAAGATGTAGATAAAGCTATGTCAGGGTTCAGAGGAGCAAGAGATAATTCCTTGTAGGGCTTTCTGGAGGAATTGGCCTTGAATATCTGGATGACCTTTGACCCTGTAGAGGAAGGGAACTACAGAGACCCAGGATCTGCAGGAGTGTCTGTGATGGCTTGTATTAATTAAAGTTTGCAATTACTTTTTTCTGGGTTTGGACAGGAGGGGAGGTAAATAGAGGATATTAATCCATTGGTATTGGACATGGACATGTGACTTGCTTTGACCAGTGCCATGTGAGTAGACATGACTTACATCATGTCTGAGCAGAAACTTTACATCCTTTGTGTGTTTCTGCCAGCCCTTGCTCTTCTCTCTTTTCCATGGCATGTCCCAGATGGGGCTTTATCTTTCTGCCTGGATTCTAGAATGGGAAGACAAGAGAAAAGAGAAGCAAAGGCTCAGCCAATCCCCCAGTTACCAGTATGTGACACAAATGAGAAATAAATGTATGCTATATGCCACATATGTTTTGGGGTTGTTTGTTACTGCAGCATAACCTGGAGAAAGTTGACTGATAAAGTGTCTGAGAAGTGGAATAGTATAGGTTTGCTCATGTGGATGTTAAGCAAAGGGAACTTTGGAGAAGAAAGGTCATCTTGGAATCAGATGACAGCAGGCCTTTATTGCTGGCCTAAGGAGTTTAGATTTCCTAGGGAAGCAGTGGGAGTTGGGGAAGGCTTCTGAGCCAAGGATTGATGTGATGAGGAACATGGTTTTAGGGAGATGTTTCCAACCTGCAGTCAGAGGATGGAACTGGTTCTGGGCCGATTTTGAGGCTGGTTGGGGAGTCCAGGCAGGAAGAGGGGAGGGCAGCAATAGTGGTGGTGGAGAGAGGATCTGGAGACTGGGTCACGGTGAGACTGACTTGGACACGGCGGCTGGCTAAAGGAGAGGGTCACCCAGGCCAGTTTCTAGGCAGGCAGGGAATGTTGTTCTCGTGGAGCCTCCACAAGTGAGAGAACTGGGGCTGACCCAGTGTCCTCCGTCGGGCTGGCTCGCCAGGCGCCTGAGCACTGCCTATTTCTGAGAGGCTGCATTTTTCTGTGTAAAAAAGAAATTTCTGGGGATCCATGCCAGGCATTGGGTGGACTTCAAGTTCTCTGCTTTGAGACCTGCTACAATTCTGTTACTGTACAAAGTGTTGTGCAAATAGGATGAAGGTGTGATAGGGCCTGACAGAGGAGAAAGATGCAGTGTTGGGGCCATGGGGCCCAGTCGGAGTGCATTGTCCCTGCGAATGAAATTCAGGGCGACCGAATGAGGGGCTCAGGTTCTTCACTTTGGCTTGGGCTGGGTTCCAATCATCCATTCATTCATTCATCATCTGTTCAACCAGGTGGCTAAGAGCGAAGAATCTGGGGCTGGACTGCCTGCATTTAAATCCTGCTCAGCCACTAGGTGGCCGTGACCTTGGGCAAGTTACTCATTAACCCGTCTGTGCCTCAGTGTTCTCATGTGTAGATGACAAGCAGGAGGTGACCCAGCTGCAGCACCTAGAACAGGATTGGTAGAGCCGTGGCGTCGTAAGGGCGGTTAGCTGGAGCAGGGGTATTTGTCGAGCACCTGCTGTGCTCCAGGCATACCTGAACAAAAAGCCCCTGCCCTTTTGGAGCGTTGTGTTTTAGCTGAAGACACAGAAGATAAATTGATGTCTGAGGTGGGCACTGCACATTGTGATGAAAAAGAAGTTGCCTTGAGATGATGGCCAGGATGACTTTGAGGATCTAAAGTAGGGTGATCTGGGAAGGCCTCTTTGAGGATGTGACCTTCCAGCAGAGACCTGAATGGAGTGAGGGAGGGCCACGTTGATATCTGGGAGAGGCCAGGGTGGTGCGGGGAAAAGCGTGTCCACCTTGGGAACAGAAAGTGCAGAGGCCCTGAGGAGGGCAAGTGTGTGTCTGTCCCGGGAACCGCAGGGAGGCTGGTGTGTCCTGGACAGAGCCAGCTTATTGCAATAGTGCCTTTGCTTCTCTGGGAAATGGAAGCTTTCTGCTTCCATTGCAAGTTCAGATTTTATAGCAGATGGACTGGGAGGCAGTGTGGGAATCTGAAGGTCTGTTCTTGGAAGCCTCAGTTTTTCCACCTGTAAATGGAAATGGTCTTCTCCTCTCTGGATGGTGGCGGGGATTACGTGAGTTCATGTGTGCTCAGTCCCTGCCCACAAAAGGTGTTCAGTAAATACTGATTGTCACGAGCATCGGGAGAGAGCGATTGGAGGCAAGGAGAGAAAATCCAGTATAATGTGTTGGGCTGAAGACCAAGGGCAGAAGTGAGTGATGGGTCGTTGTCGTAGCCGTCTACTTAAAAAAACAAAAAGGGCCTGAGATTCAAACTGCCATTTATACTGCAATAGTAGCTGCTTGCAGTGAGATTTTACTTGTGAAAGGAGAAATGATGATGGCCTCTGTGAATTGGTATTTGAACTAGGACAGTGGTTCTCAGCTTTGGCTGCTTGTTAGAATCACGTGGGGAGCTTTAAAAAAAAAAAAAAAAAAAAAAAAACCCATGTCTAGGCCACACCCCAGGCAAATTAAATCAGAATCTCTGGTCCTGGGACCCAGACTTCAATGTTTTTTTGAAGGTCCCCAGGTGATTCGATTGTGCAGGCAGGCCTGAAATGCACTGCGCTGGGGTGGGTGGGAGTGCAGCTTCCCCTGCTCCGGGTGGATTCTTCAGGAAACTTGGGAGTGTGTGTGCCAGGTTCCAGGATGCCTGCTCCCGTGGAATGACCCCAAGAGCCAGGGCTCCGCTCAGCTCCCTCCTCTGTAGTCCCCACCTACCCTCAGTATGACTCAGTTATGCAGCTGGACGTCACTTTGTTTTTAACCTTTAAAAATGTGCCGTAAACGACGATGACAACAACAAAAACAAGGGTGTGCTATAGTTGACTCCTTATTCTTAATTTTAGAAATACAGGCTCTTCAGTGGGTTCTGATATCAATCTCCTGTTTCTTCCCTCTGGAGAGCTAGCGATAACCTGTAGCCAGTATGGTGAAGGGACTCAGTGGGCTACTTCTTGATGCTACTCAGCATCTCACACTGACCTCATTCTGCTGCATCTGTGCTGGGATGCACCAGACTTCACAAGGAGCAGGTACTTGGCATCTCTGTGGCTGAAGACCTGGCTCGTGGTAAAAGGCAGAGTTGGGAACACTGAAGCATCCAGGCACAACAGCAGCCAGGAAGGAATGATGCTTCTCATTAGGTATAAAATCTTCATTGTTCACTGTATTTGCCTTATTGCTTGACTGCCAGGAAGCTCAAAAGTGGCTTGTGCTCAATTGCCTTAGATTCCCTTAGAATTTTTTAAACCAATAATTACCTGTTCCCTCCTTACCATTCCTTTCTCACACTATTATTCGACTTTCAGTTTTCACTCTGATCTCAAACTTTTGGGAAGTGTTTGGGTTATAAAAATATTTTAAAGAAAACAATTAAAGTGCTGGCCATTTGGGAACATCGTCATGCGCCCAGATCTCTGGTTGGAAAAGGGCTGTTCTCACCATGTTTGAAGGAGTGGTTTGGATGTTAGTGCTGCTTCTGCAACCCGGGCATCCTCACGGATGAGGGCCCAGGCCCAGGGCAGGAAAGACTCGCTCAGGAGGTGAAATGATATGCTGGACAGAGCTGGGCACACTAGGGTTTGAATCCTGGCTGCTGCATTTAGGAGGTACATGATCTCGAGCAGGTGTCAATCTCCTTGAGCCTCAGTTTCCTTATTTATGAAATGGAGATGATGCTAGTTTTTCAGGTTTGTTATGAAGATTAGATGAGATAATTTGTATAAAACACTTGGCACTTAATAAAATACTAACATAGTAGCAATTTTATCATCTTTGCCAAGTTAAAGAGACAGCAAACTTTTTCTGTAAAGGGACTGGTAGTAAATATTTTAGGCTTTGTTGGCAGTATGGTCTGTGTTGCAACTGCTCACCTGCAGTTTGTAGGCAGGTTGTGTTCCAATAAAACTTTATTAACCCTGGGCCATAGTTTGCTGAACTCTGCTGGGCGTCACAAAGCTACTTGGCGGTTTCTCGATTTCCAGTCTCTGGGACCCCTTTCTCTGCACACCAGAAATGGAAACTGCATGGTAATTAGTTTCATGTTGTCCATCTATTAGTTTTCTGGGTTAATGTTTTTCCTAGTATTTATACCAAGGCAAAGTTTTACCTTGAGAAATCTGTGCATGGGGGCAGAATTCCTTTGAAGCAAGTATTCTAAGGGCCTCCTTTGGTGAAGGCTGTTTGGAGCCTGGGACCACCAAGGATAGAATCAGCTTCTTGTTGGAGTGAAAAAGACGGAGGATGTTGTACAGGAGCGAAAACTTAAATTCAGGAAGGGAACCAGACTGCCTAAGGTTTAGCTACTGAACGTGGCTTGTAGCCCAGAGTCACCAGCTCTCAGGGAGGCTGTTTCAGTTTGCTAAAGCTGCTGGGAGCAAAATGCCAGAAATGGGTTGGCTTTTATAAAGGAAATTTGCAAGGGTAAAAGCTTACAGTTCTGAGGCTGTGAGAATGTCCAAGTCAAGGCTTCATCAGAGATGCTGTCTCACCAAGGCTGGCTGCTGGATCCCGGACTCCTGCCGCGTGGCAAGGCAAAACGGTGGCTCTGTCTGGGTCTCTGACTTCTCCTCCTTCAAGCCGCTTTCTTTCTGAGCTCAACTGCAAATGATCAAGCACATGGCAGGGCTCTTCTCTTCAGCTTTGAGCTGCCCTGTGAGCCTCACCTCTTGGGGGCCTCTTTCTGTGCCTCTGTACTCCGCTGATTCCAGCCTCTGGCCTCTCTCTCGGCCTCTTGGGGCTTCTTTGTCTTTCTGTGACTGCAGGTGATCCCTGTAGTCCTTTCTCATGTGGCAGGGTCAAAATGGCATCTGTCTTTTTTTGTGTTCTGCTTTCAGTTCTCAGTTTATATTAAGGCTCCAGGAAGAGAGTGGAGACTAACCTAGGCCATGTCTCACTGACATCCAATCAAAGGCCCTAAAGCAATGTAATCAAAAGTGATCTAATCAAAAGGTCCCTTAACTGAATCTAATGCAGTCAAAGGGCCCCACACCCACAGGAATGGATTAGTTCAAAGAACATGATCTTTCCTGGGATTCACAAAATTTCAAACTGCCACAGATGCTCACCATGTTTTGCTGTAGGCTATGGAAGTACCATAATAAAACAAACGACTGTAAAACAAAAGATAAAGAATGGGGAACCCCCTCTTCCAGGTAACAAAAGGATAAGGACTGCTGTTGAACCCGCCCCCTTCCCATCTCCCGGATTTTCAACAGCCTAAATAATAAAAGCAACTGGACAATATTTTTGCATGGAAGACATTTTTTAAAGCTTTTAAAAATTAAATTCATTTCTTTTTTTGTTTTAGAGCATTTGTAGGTTTACAGGAAAATCATGAAGAAAGTACAGACTTCTCCATATTAACATTCTGCATTAGTGTGGTACTGTTGTTACAGCTGATGAATCAATATAGTAATAATAATTGTTAACTATAGTCCATAGTTTACATTAGGGTTCACACTTTGTATTGTACAGTTGTGGGTTTTGTTTTTTTTTTTTTCCAATTTTTTTTTCTGTTAACATATCTACAATGTAAAATTTCCCATTTTAGCCACATTCAAGTATTCAATTGAGTGGTAATTACATTCACAGTTTTGAGATATTGTAGATTCACCTGTTGTTGTAAGAAACAATACAGAGCGATCCCATGAGCCTTTTACTGCCCTGTGTATCCTTATCCATTTTTCCCAGGGGTAACATCTTGCAGAACTTGCTATATGGTCAAGATACAGAACCTTTCCATCACCACAAGGAGCCCTCATGTTGAAGAGTTCTTTTAGATATAAACTCTTACTGAATTTGGGGCGGTTCAAGTTGAGTGGCGTGCCAGCAGGGCGGTCATGTCTCTTTGACTCTGTTTTTCAACACTCTGTGGGCCAAGACTCTTGTTTCTAGGAGCAGAGAGTCTCCTCTTTGAACTGTGGCTAAAGGAGCTTTGCAAATCTGACTGTCTTCCTAGGAGGCAGTTCTTGAGGGTTTGGGGACATGCCACCCCACTGGCAGTCACTTGCCACCCTACCTGGAGAAGCAGTTGGTGGACATTTGACCAAAAGGAACCGTTTGGGGCTGACTTTACCCCTGGAGTTCTTCCCTTTAGAATCCACTGTCGGGGAAGCTTGTCAAAGCTCCAAATAATGAATTTACAAACAAAAGCAAGCTTATGAATGTGTGGAGGCCGCTGCATCCAGGAAGATGATATAGGGTAGAGATTGTTGTGGACTGACCTAAGCCAGTTTGGGCAGCTTCTTGCAACTTTGCTACCAGGTTATGGTGAAATAAGTTAGTGAGCAAATTCTCCCACTCACAGATGCGCAACCTTCAGGAAGGTGGATGTAGTTCTAGCTGCCTATCCTGTCAGTTGTTCTGAAGACAGCTTGCAGGAAAGCTTGACTCAGGTAGGATAAAAAATATTCCTGTCAGATGTCAGTTAACCTCATAGTCAGGATGAAGCAGTTGGAACGCTCCCACCAGCAGCTTGTCTCAGGACCTGAGCATCTCTAGCCTTTCAGCCTCCCCACAAAGCTCGAAGGCCATCGATTTTATCAAGAAACCTCCATTTCTAACACCCAGGATGCTTGTTACTGAGTCACTAATTTACCAGTAAGCCCAATTCATTATGCTGATTAGCAGAGTTTCTGAGCTGATGGGGAATAGAGGCAGCTGAAGGATTTTGGAGTTTGGCCAAATTGTCATGCTAACTTACCACCCCTGGAGTGCAAATTCCTGATTAGGGAAACTGACTGCCCCTCGAGTGTAGCTGAAACCACGTGCGTACAGCCATATCACGTTGTCTCTGCTCAAAGTTCAGAGTAAATTATTGGCACCATAAAAGTGGTTAGCAAGACAGCTTGGGCTTCAGTGTGTCATCTCCAGCACAAGCTGTGGCGCTCTGGGAAGGTTTTCTTTTTTAAAAATCTGCTGTTTTCCCATCCATGAAACGGGGATCATAAGACCTCCCTTGGAGGGTTGTTTCTTTACAAGGAGAGATTCTTATAAAGCCCATAAAAAGAGCTTGATAAATGTTAGCTGCTATTGTTATTAAGTGAAAAAGATGCTTCTCACAGTTCTTCTGCCTCCAGGACGTGTCCCCTCACAACCATTCTTAAGACTCACTCTCTCCCTTGAAAGTTACCCTCTTGGTTAGTTTAGTCGGGGAGGAAGGATGGCAGGTGCTGGAGGCAAACAGAAAGGAGGATGGGAGCTTGAGCCCGTGCTGGGTGACCAGCCCTGTGGCAGGTATCCTGATCCCCATGGAGAGGCAGGGCTGCTGCTAGGGGAGAGAGAGCCTGAACAAGACTCTAAGAGTGACATGAGCATAACCAAGTGCAGGAGGCAGTCGGAGCATGTAATGAGGGTGTGACCTAGTGAGAGGAGGTGACTGCAAAGAGGACTTTTAACTTGAGTCAGCCTAGCTGAGTAGGAGTTACCTAGGTGGAGAGAGAGGAAAGGGGGGTGGCAGGTACAAAGGCCCCGGGGCAGGGGAGATCATGCAAAATTACAGCGATGCAAAACGTTTGGAGTACAGTGGCAGAGGGGAAGGATGAGAGAGGAGCTCACCATGTTGCAGGGACCTTGTTGAGCTGGGCCTTACAGGCCAGGAGACGGAATTTGGACTTTGCCTGAGGGCTTTCCCCTTCTCCATTAGGATAGAGTCTGTCAGAAGGGGCTTGTGTGGCATCGTCCTCATTTTGCTGATTAAATCAGCAAAGTGTCAAGTATATTGGTCCAAGACCACACACACACGCATCCCCCCATGTCATACACACTCTCACTCCCCCACCCCTTACTCCCCCATACCATCCCTGCACAGCAAGCACACACCACATATAACACGCATAAATACCACAAACACACATCTACCACATATTCCGTTCATACACACCACACACCATAGCCCCCCACAACACACACACGACACGCACACATGCTGTGACAAATAACATAACTGATAAGTAACAGTAGGGAGCAGTGCTGAAAGAATGAGCCCACGCTTCGCTCTCTGGGCCTTTTCTTCCCATCTGCCAAAGGTGAGATGGTAGCTGAGGTCGGAGGACTGTTCCAGCCCTAATTTAGAGTGAGTAGAGTTGCAAGAGGACTTCCATGGCATGTGAGAGCAAGGCACCCCTTAGGGACACTCAGTGGAGGACTCGAGGTTGCCTGCTGAGTTACAAATGAAATCTGAACCTGGCAAATGCCAGCAGCCATCCGTGGAAATAGGTCCTCTGATTGTCTGAGAATGTGATTCCCGAGAGGTTGGGAGCCCCCAGAATTCTGATTAGGATTTCCTGGTGGCACTTTTAAGAAAGTGACCCTGGAGAATTGTGTTTCAGTGCGGGGAATTTTTTAAAAAATTAAAGTCTTTACAGGTAATATATTCATATGATTCAAAATTCAAGAAGTACAAAAGATTATATAGAAACTCTTCTTCCCACCTCTGTCCTGTAGCTACCCAAATCACTTCCCCAAAGGCAACACATTTCCAGTTTTTGTCTGTATCTATAGTACACGGGTTTGTGTGAGGATTCCTATGATTCACACAATTAACAGCTTATTGTGTATGTTGTTCTGTACCTGTCTTTTCTCACTTAACCACAGCTGGGAGGCAGGCTCGGCTCATTGGTATATAAACAGCTTTTTCTCCCTCTAATCGGCTGCAGGGCTTTTGATTGCATGGATGGGCTGTGATTTATTTAACCACTTCCCTGCTGATGCACTTCTGGATTGTTCTGGCAGAAGGAGGCAGGGTAGCGAGGAGCTTTTTTTGCTCCAACGACAATGTTGCAATGCGTAGCTTAGAAGTAGAATTTTGACAGATGATGCCAGGTTGCCCTCTGTCGAGGTCTGCCAATGGACAGCCTCCGTCCCACCGGCTGTGGATCGAGAGTGCCCGTCTCCCTGGCCCCATCATGTTTATGGACTTGTTGAGTTTGCTAGTCTGGAGGGTGAATCACTGGATACCGGTTAGTTTTGGGTTCTCTTTCACTCAGGAGATTGACTGTCCTTTCACTTCCCAGCCACGTGTGTTTCCCTCTCTACTTGCTCTTGCTCAGGTCCTTTTATAGGCATACATTTAATCAGGTGCTCTCCACCTGGAGAAGGGCTGTGTTAGAAAGGAAATGAGCATGGCCAGGTTCCCCAGAGGGAAGCCTTGAGAGCCTCAAGATGGCTGAGTCTGGCTCGAGTCCTCAACCCGACGGGACCATCGTCCCAACCCCACTTGTCCTGCCTTCATCTTCCACAGTCCTCAAGCAAGCCCCCCTCAGAGCTGGCCCTGAGAGAGGGGATGTGCTGACACCTCCTAGGAGAGATGGAACTCAATTGCCACCTGGTTTTCTGTGTCCCTCCCAGCGAGCTTGGCTTGGCATCTGCCTGTGTGAGCCGAAGGTTCCAGAGACTGACAGAATTGCAGCTGCAAACCCAAGGCCAGGTCTTGGACCTTGGCGAGCTCACCTGCCCTCTACTACGGGGTGTTTAGCTCCGGCAGGCCTCACCAGGCCGACATCCTGGGTGCTGCCTCGCTCATGCATTTGTTTACTATGAATTATGCCAACAACATGGCAATACCTGTTGTGGCTTTGGGACCACCGGAGATGGGAAATAAACAAAGACCACCCGAATGCGAACAAGCAAAGGCTATTTATTCAGAGCTTGCTCTAGCAAGGAAGTCGGCCACCATCACCTGCTTTTGGCAGAGACTCAAAGGCAGACAGAGGGAAAGCTTTCTCATGGAAAAAGGGGAAGGTTTCAGCTATCCCCTGATTAGAGGCTGTGGGCAACTGGAAGCTGGAGGTGGGCAAACTAGAAGCAGGGCAGCCTAAGAGCATATTTGGCTTTCTCTGGTTGGTCCTAAATTGGAAGTGAGAGCAAAAATTGGGGAGGCTTTCAGTTACCGGTCGAGTCCTGGCTATTTGGTGTCAGTTATTAAATAGCTTGTGGTTTGGCCTCTCAGACTATTTGCTGGCGATAATGGGCAGCTTTCTGGACTGGTTGCTGCTGAAAGTGGGTCAGAGATTCTTGGTCATTGTTCATTTGTACATTCAGTGTCTTAGTTGAAAACGGACAAATGCCTGTGCCCTTGTGGAGCTAACAGTCTGGTGGGGAGGAAGCAAATACAATAGATAAGCAAAATATATAATATTCTGGAATAGTTTCTCCAAATTTAGTGTATACGCAGATCACCTGGGGGTGTCATGAAAATGCAGATTCTGATTCAGCAGGTCTGGGGTGGAGCCTGAGATTCTGTATTTCTACCAGGAAGTGATATGGATGACACTGGTGCCCGGGCCATACATTGGATAGTGAGGCACTAGAGAAGGTATTAGATGCCATAGGAAAAACAGGGCAGTGGAAGGCGGCCCAGAGTGCTGTATGGGGTGGGGCATTTGGAATATCATACAGGTTGTCCAGCAAAGACCTCATTGCAAAAGTGATAATTGAGCAAAGACTTGAAGTTCGAGGTGAGGAGGTCACCAAGGGGACAGCCAGGGCATGAGCTTAAGATAGCAGGAGAGGGGGCTTGGTTGGCTTGAGGGACAGCAACGGAGGTGGGTGTGGTTGGAGTGAGGGGCGGTAGGAGAGGGGGTCCTAGAGGTGGGGGGAAGGGCAGATGGTGGCAGGAGCCTCGTAGGCCACCGAAGCATGCATGGGCACTTCGTTTGGACACTGGCAACACCCCGGTGAGGGGCTCACTTCTCAGGCAGAAGCCGAGAGCAGAGGGGTTGGGTGACTTGCCTAAAAGCTCAGAAGCTCGCCCTGCAGGTTTTTGTGCTCCAAGATGCCAGCCTGTAAGGTTTTCCAGTTCATGCAGAAATTGATCTGGGACCCTATTTGAATTACCCTGTTTTCCCAAATACTAGAGGCCAAGGCTGGATTGGGGAGGGACAGAGGACTGAGGATGAAGCTCAGGTTTGCGAGCCTGGGAGTCTGGCCCGGGGCCCTGCTCTCATGCTTTTGGGGTTCTGCATCCATTCTGAGGCCGTAGGTGTAACGCAAAGTCCTCACGAATGGCATCAGCTCTGCGAGGCGGCCAGGTGAGGGTGTCCTGGGTGTACAGCTCGGCGGGAGGTCCTTCCACCTGCAGGTTCTCTTTGGAGCTCACGCTCTCCCTCACTGTCCTTGAACTAAGCCATGCTGTGTGTTAATGCTTGTGGGGTTTCACATGCCACTGAAAGGTACTTGGTTTGCACACACCCAGCCTGACAAGCAACACGGAGCGCTGCTGAGCAGTACGTGGTGTTTTCTTAGCGAAACCGAGTGAGTGTGCCGGCACATCCTAAAGTCCTTGAGAATGGAAAACTTGGCTACAAGGGGGAATGAGATATCCTAGTGTAAAGACAGGAATTGGGTGGTTCGACTCCATTTTATTTAGGAAACTTAACTATGAAGACTGTGTATTGCCTTTTAAAATTGTGGCAGCGAAGGTGGTTTGTTTTAACCTGTCTTAGGCCGCCCTTGATGGAATGAAATACATGGAGATGAAATCTCAGAGATAGAACTTCTCAAAGCGCAAAACTAAGTCTAAGTAAATGTTTGTTTTCAATTAGTTATATTCTGAGAATAAGCCCTGGAAGACTTGCTGTTTGAATCTGCCTTGGCAAAAAGAGTGTAGTGGTGAGAGAAATGAAAAGTTGCTTCTGTTCGACTCAGAAATTCTCCTTTTCTTAAAATTTACTTGTTTCATTTCTGCCTAGAAGGGACATACGGAAGAAACCTTGTGTAGGGAACTGGAAGAGCAAAAGGGTGGTATGTTCAGATAGTCTAGTTAAATGCATTCAACTGGCATGGACCTAGCGACGCCCCATTTGAAACATGCTTGTTTCTAAGTAGGTTGACCCAGTAAGTTGATCCTTGGTGATGATAGCTTCCACGTTTGTGGGTTCAGCTGTTTGAGAGCACATGCTGCAGTCCCATTACATAGAACAACGTGTTACCGGCTGAGCCACACATTTTCTGTGGCTGCTTGGAGGCTGGCGTGCAGGGGGATGAGTCACGTAGCTGGGCCACCTGGTGGCTTTCTCTCAGATTATCTTAACTTGTTTTAGTGCGCTGAGCTCCAGGCTCAGCTATCCAGTGGCCTCCTGTATATCTCCCCTTGGATGTCCAGCCGGCACCTCCAACCTAACACAATCAATGCAGGACCCTTGATGTCCTCCCACAGCCCTCCCCACACCTGCCCCAGCTCTTCACCATCTCAGTGACGTCACTGCCTGTCCAGGTGCAGGAGCCAGAGCTATTAGATTTCCTTTTGTCCCTCACCCCATCTCTCTGACCCACCTACCTCCAAAATGGATCTTCTCCAGCTCCATGGTCACCTCTCCAGTTCTGGCCACCATCCTCTTTAGTCTGTGGGGCTGGTATAGTCTGGGTGGCTGGTCTGATCTATGGACTAGTCTGGTCTAGGGACTAGTCTGATTTAGGAGGCTGGTCTGGTTTAGGATGTTGGTCTGGTCTAGGGGGCTGGGCTGATCTAGTCTTGTAGAAAAGCATCTTACTGAGCTGCTCTCCCTGCCCTCCCCAATCTACTCTCAGTACAGCCAGGATGATTTGTTAAAAACTTTTAAAAAACTATGAAATATTAATACACATATAGAAAAATCTTAAAATCCAAACATAAGTGTAACTAATAATTATCAAATGAACACCCATGTAATGATTACTCAGGCAAAAAATAGAACATTTCTTTGTGTCCAGAAACTGCACATGCTCAAGGTGACCGGTCAGGAGACGGTCACCCAGGTCGAGAATCATGCAGCTACGCGGGAGGGCAGTACACTAGAAGATTAGGTTGAGCTCCTGGCAGTCATGTCCCTGGAGGATGAGGCTACCCTGGGCCAGTGTGTGGTGGAGGCTGTAAGCTTGGAGGTGAAGTCCATGGTTCCCTGACCTGTGCTGGGAAAGTGAGAGGTCAGATACCCAAAGGTGGCCAAACAGGAGAAGATTATGATGACAATGGGCTGGGCCAAGCAGTGGCTACAGTACAACTGGTCACTGGTGCTTTGTTAATATCATGCCCACCTTTGGCAAGAAGAAGGGTCCCAATGCCAACTCTTAAGTCCTTTAAGTCCCTTGTAACCTTAAGTGGCTAATAAAGCCCCTTAGCCCAGTCACAGAAAAAGGAGGAGGAGAAAGGGGGAAGAAGAAGAAGGAAGAGGTGGAGGAGGAGAAGTGGCAGAAGAGGAAACAGCAGCAGGAAGCAGAAGCAGAAGAAAAAGAAGGAAGGAAGGAGGAGGACAACAATGACAATGATGACAACAAGAAAAAGATGTCCTTCAAATGTGGGCTGAAACTCCTTAACTGACATTCAAATATTTTCCAAAGTCCGGGTAACTTGGGAGGTCCCTTACTCATTGAATATCTTTCCTCCCCAAAGATTTCATTACTGCATGACATAGAAGTCATTGTCACCAAAACTTGTAAAACTAAGGTTCAAAGTTCCTATCACATATAATAGGCCTGATTATGCATATTTTTAAATTTAATTTTTTAAATATTTTTTTTAATTTTTAAAGAAGGTTTAGAATATATAAATGTTACATAAAAAATATAAGGGATTCCCATATGCCCCCCCTCCCACCTCCTCCCACACTTTCCCACATTAACAACATCCTTCATTAGTGTGGTACATTTGTTACAATTGATGAACTCATATTGAAGCATTGCTACTAACCATGGACATTGTACAATTGTTTACATTGTAGTTTACACTTTGCGCCTCCACAATTTTGTAAGTTATGACAAAATATATAATGGCTTGTATCCATCACTGCAGTGTCATGCAGGACAAGTCCAGTGTCCTGAAAATGCTCTCATATTACACCTATTCTTCCCTCTCCCATCCCTCAGAACCTATGGTGGCCACTGCCTTTACATTAATGATAAGAGTTCTTCCATTGCTAGAATAACAATAAGTCTATATTAGAATAATAATAAGTCTACTTTAATCCATTGTTCATTCCCCAATCCTTGAGGATTTGGGGATGGCGATCCCCATTCTGCTTCTAATTGAGAGGGGGCTTAGATCCCATGGGGCAGATGGATAGAGCTATCTTGCTTGCAGTTGCAGACACTCTCTGTTCATTGGGATGGGTGTTGTCCATCATCATCTCCTCGTTGTCCTGGGTGAGTCCTATGAACTGGAGAGTAGGTGTTGCAACTCTGCTGAAACTCAGGGCTCAACTGGCACATGGACGGACCAAAAATTTAAGTCTCTGGAACATATATTTATCAAGTATAGTGCTAATTATGGGTTCAAATAAAAGGGGCAGAAGAGCCATGTGTAGAGAACCCATAAATGAGTCTGTGTTACACTGGGAAGCATAGATTCCAGAGTAAGGCGCACTGAATTCCTGAGCTGTCTTCCCTGCTTATAGTTTCTGGATATCTCTAGAGCCCTCGGAGTCCTGCTATTTAAGGTACTGTTTACTGTGACAGTCACTGAGATCCTGCTGAGATTTGCATACGTGTAACCTCTGGAATGACCTCCTGACTCTTTTTGAAATCTCTTAGCCATAAAAACTCATTTGTATTAACCATTTCCCCCTTTTGGTCAAGGTCTTTTTCCAGATGCATTGCATTGCTTGTTGGCCCTCAGTGCCAGAGAGGCTCATCCCCGGGAGTCATGTCCCACACTGGGGGGAAGGTAGTGTGTTTATATGCTGAGTTTGGCTTAGAGGCCACATATTAACATTTCTGTCTTTGAAATTATTTTGATCAAACATGTAGCTCATTCATTAACTAATTTTTATCAATTGCTGTTAACCATTCCTGGTATTTTGCCAAGGTTTACAAATAAGCCTTCTTTCTACTTTCCTTGCTGAGGCTGAAATTTTTCTGGAGTGTGTATTTGGATTCAGTATTTCTTTCACACTTCAGATTAAAATCCCTTCTCTCTGCCTCCTCCCACCTGGAGTAAACTGACCCTATCACTGATCTGCAGATGCAGTCCTGTCTGCTGGCATACTGGTTAGAAGGAGAATGTGGTAAAGGGATGGCTGTTTCCTAAGAGAGGATGATAATCTCAATCATACTGATATTCAGCTAGGGTATGCAACTTGCTTTGGCCAGTGAGATGGAAAGAAAAGAACGCTTTAGAGATAGAAAGCCTTCTCTCCATTTTCACCCTCTAGATTAGAAAATGATTCTCTGGTAGAAAGGGAGAAAAGATGGAGAAATAACCGAGAGGTCACAGGGGATGGAGGGAGGAGGCGTAAGTATGGTCTGAAGGGACCTTGAAAGGAGCAGGTCAGCCTCTACTCCATCCACACCTTTCCCTGTCCACCGCCAGGGAACAACAGGAGGTCAGTTGGGCTGCCAGGCACCCCTCTTGAGAGGTCCGCACCTCTCAGTTAGTAAGGGTGACCCTCATCTGAGCCCTGTGTCTTTATTTGGTCCAAATTTTGTATTTCTGGTTACAGAATATTAACTCATTTAATTCTTCTAAAACCCCTATGAAGTTATTCCCACTTTCCCTGATTTGCAACTGAGGAAAAGAGAGGAAGACAGGCATTAAAATACCCAAAGTCACCCACCTGGGAAGTTGTAGAGCTGGGATTCGAGCCCAGGCAGAATTCACACCAAATGTGAAATGGGGTGGAAATGTGATTGGGCAGGCGCCACGAAGGAGTGCTACTGGCTCTCTGGGGATTTGCAGGTCTCAGGAGGTAGCCATGGTGAGCGGCAGGGGTTTACTGTGGCACCTCCTGTGTATTCCGTGGACTTAGAGCTCTCAAGATGGTCCACTGGTTCAGGCTCTCAGGAAGTGCTGTGTCCTTTGGAGAGTCACAACACCCATTCATACTCTGAGGGACAAGCCTAAGCTCTCTCCTTGTGTAACCCAGCATTTCCCAGCTTTAGGTGAGCACAACCTCCTTTTAGCATAACTATTAACAGTCCATTAATTAGTGTTTTAAGGAACACATTTTAGGCAATAACAGCTGACTGCAAAAAATAAAGCAGTTTATGTATATTTTTAAAGCAAAGGGAAAACATGTAAACACAACTAACTCCTATTAAAATGTTGGTGTATTTCCTTTCCATAATGTTACACATGATCTTTTTAAATAAGACTGATTATATTGAATAGTTTCCTATCATGATTTTTCTTCCACTTAGCATTTACTTCATACACAAACTTTGTTTTGTCATCTTTGTAAATATTTCTTTTTTTTTTTTTTAACACCGCCCCCCCCCCATTTTGCTGTTTTGGGTCCACTTACTGGGTAATTCTCTGTGTCTGTTTCCTGCCCTCTCTTCTCATCCTCCTCCTCCTGTCTCCACCGGGATTTGATCCTGGGAACCTCCGATGTGGGAGAGAGGGTCCTACCACCTGTGCCACCTCAGTTCCTGGTTCTTCGGCATGACTCATCTTGGTTCTGCCCTGTGTCACTCTCCTGCTGCGTCGTCATCTTGCTGCGTGGCTCGGCGGGGCCTGGCATGCCCGCGCACCTTCTATACTCTTTTTTATTCTACAGGAAGTCCTGGGGATCGAACCTGGGTCCCTCCATATGGGAGATGGTTGCCCAACCATTTGAGCCACATCTGCCCCCCATTTCTTTTTATAATTACATTATATTTTGCAAAGCAGCTATACCACTAGATAAACAAAATCATTTCCATGAGCTGTTAGACTTCTGGGTTGTTTCTAACTTCTGCTATTATAAAATAAATGGTGTTGAGATAATGTTTACTGTGGAAATCTTCTTCTTTTTCTCTTCTCTTCTTTCTTTCTCTGAGGATTTGAAAATATTTTTCCCGAAAGTGGAATTACTAGGGCAAAGTAAAAACATTTTTAAGGCCTTGATTTGTCAAGTTGCTTTCCAAAAGGATGATACCAAGATTACCATCTGAGAGAGGGAAAATTCTCGTTTTTAAACAAACTTTAGTGACCCATTTTAAATAGAATTCCAGTACAAGTTGGATAATTGGTGTCATGAATTGTTTGCATCCTTACCCTTGCTTTCCTTTGTGTTGACTAGATTCTTCTCCCTCATTTCTTCAAGTTCTGTAACTTCTCATTATTGTCAAGCAAACAGTGGATATATTTGCTCCTTGTCTGTCTGGGATTTTGTAGTTTTACAAGTGAATGTGTTTCCTGTGACTTAACCAACTAAGGAGATTACTGTGATTCCTCCTGACTGTTGAGGATGGTTCCAGGTTTCGGGGTGGGGGTGGGGGGCACAAAAGCTGGACCCTTGACATAGAGGCCAATTCCTTCCAGGCCGACCCAGCACAGCGTTTGAGATCCCAGATGCCCTGTATGTGATTCCTTCTCCTCTCCCCAGTTGAGCTGCTGGGAGATATGAGTTTATTTCTTCCAAAGCTCCTGCACAAAGTCCAAAACCTACAAAGTCAAAAAGGAAAAAAATCCTACACAGCGAGATTTCAGGCTTTGTAACTGATAATCATAAAGGATACTTTGGGCAGGATGCCTATCCAGTACTTCCAGCAGTAATGCTTTATATTTCCGTACTGTTACCGTTTGCAGTGCGTTGACACATTTATTCCCCTAATTTGATCCTCACAGGAGCCCTGTGTGGAAGGAAAAAGATTGCCGTCTCAGTTGACATTTGACAGGTGAGGATGTGGCCGCTGGGAGAAGGTAATGATCCCGTGGGCTCATGTCCCGGGATGTCCCTCGTGCCCCTGGATCTGTGAGCCTTTGGTGGAGGACGGTCCTTTCCACCGTGCTCGTGGCGCCAGCGTGTGGCACTCCTCTGACATCTGGTTTGAGTCATTTGCTACGGAGACCTAGCCAGTGGGTACAGTCTGCCCTTGTTATTCGTGGGTTCCAAATTTGCAAATTCACTTACTGGCTAAAATTTATTTATAACCTCCAGGTGACTATCTGCGATGGATTCATGGTCATTCGTGTACCTGCACTGACTGGGGACAAATTTGAGCCGCCCGATGCTCCTGTTCCCAGCTGAGGTCAAACAAGGCTCTGCCTTCCTGGTTTCGGCTCTCATGCTATCAACAAGTGTCCTTTTATGCATATTTTTAGTGCCATGTTTTCCGCGGTTTTGCGTGTGTGTTTTTTTTTGTGGGTGATTTCGCTGTTTAAAATGGCCCCCAAGCATAGTGCTGAAGTCTGTGGGTGTTCTACAAGTTTTATTCAGGTGTGAGTTATAAAGCCGTTGACTGTGATTTCGGTGTTAATGAATCCACACCTTATTTTATGAGCTCTAATGACCTACCCTCCAGTGCAATTTATCATTAAACTCGCTTAACTTTTTGTTCAAAGGCTTTGTTTCAGTGTTGCTATAAGATGTCCTGAAGGCAGTGATACTGCTTCCAGATGGGGCTGAATGGGGGCAGTGTCTAAAAGGCTGAGCCAAAGGGCTTCCTCAGGAATCATGCATGTTTAAGGAGGAAGCAAAAGATGTAGGTGAATTGAAAGAGAAGTGCACATAAACAGGGCTATCATTTGATAGACTCATGGGAATCTAACCTTGCGTTTCCCCTAGGGGTAATGGTTCCGTATCCCCTAATTTGCTGTTCCCAGCGACATTAGAGAACATAACTGCTGTGAATAACGAGACCCACTGGAGCTGAGCAGGGTCAGTCCCCTGCATCCTGTCCTTTCCCTTTTGCATCACACCTCCAGGGTCCCGCGGGCCTTCTCTCAGCGTCTCGGCAGCACTAAAACCTCAAATGCTCCACTTGCGTGCACAGCGTTATCCTTGTATTTCAGAGGACAAGATGTGCCATGTGTGGAAAGAATTAGAGGAAAGCAGTCAAGTCTTTTAAGTACACATTTGAAACGAAAGGGAGCGTTTTCATCTCAAAAGGAGCCCTAGGTCCTCTGCTTTCAAGTGGGAGGTGTCAGGATGGAAAAAGCCACAGGTGTTCATGGCCAAAGAGTGCCCGTGGCTGTTGGATGTTTCAGAAGTTTCCCTGTGTCAGCATCATTCCCCACGCGTTTCTCATCTCGAGAATGTTGACCAATTATGTAATAGAACATTTTTTTTCTTTTTTGCTGAAGATAGCATTTGAAACTGCAGGAATGTTCCCTGTACTAGCTAAGACATATTTTTAAAAAATCTTCAGCTTCCAGCATACTCCTTGAAAAATGTCATGAGAGTAGAGAAGCAGGCTGGGAGTGGGAGGGGAGGGGCTTGGGAGGGTAAAGGGAGCCGCTTAATGTATTTTTTTAAAGCTATAAGATCTCAGCTACATGAATTTCTGGCGGTTGTCTTAAGTCACTTTGTAAAAATAAAGCAAAACTCCTTTTTTATGTGTGTGTGACCAACTTGAAGTGCTGTGAAGTAAAATAGCTTGAAACATGGTCATTTTGAGAGGTCATAAGGTCTAGTGAGAAAAATAAAGAGAATTTCTTGACAGAGGCCAGGGGTGGAATTTTGCCTGCTCTCTAGCTCTGTGGCCTGAAGCAAGTCACTTAACCTCTCTGAGCCTTAGCTGTCTTCTCCTGATTACTTTGAGGTTCCAATGAGCTCTTAAAAGAGCTGGAAATAGAAAGTGTGGTCCCCATATAAGTTTCTGCTCTTTATTTTTTTTTCAAATGCAAATGAGTGGCTCTCTTTTCCTGGCTTCTGCCCTGGCACTCCCTGCCAAGAGGCTCACTACTTTCCCGTCCCCCCAGCTCAGCAGCTACCTCCTCACATCCCCTGAGGTTGGCAGAATCTGAGCAGCTTCTCCACTTCTGTCGGATGGGCTGGGTCCTTCACCATCCCAGCCCAGGGTCCCCATGCCAGGCAGGTGCCCCTGCTCAGGAGGTGACCATATGACCTTCCTAGGTGTGGTCAAGCTGGCCCCAAATCGTGGGGTTGAGCGTTAGGGACTTGCCCGTTCTTCCTGCATCTCTCATCTGGCTACTTCTGCTCATCCTTTAGGTCTCAGCTTACATGTTTCTGCCCCCAGGAAGTCTTCCTGGATCTCCCAAGACCGGGTTACATGACCATCCTGTGAGCTCTCCCAGCGCTGTAGGGCCTTCCCCTCGTAATGTTTCTCACACTGTATTTCAGTTGCCTTCTTAAGTTTAGCTCAGCGTCTGACATGGTAGATGCTCAAGAAATATTGGTTGAATGGTGAATGCATCAGGTGAAAAACTCCAGCTAGATATTGCCCAGTTGGTTCTCTGGCTTGGGATTCTGGGTACTTGCAGGGATCGGAGAGTCCAGGGCCAGTGTGGCCCGCTGACTGTTTTGTAAATAAAGTTTTATTGGAACACAGCCATGCCCATTCATTTATGTACTGTATTGTATGGCTGCAAACCTTAAAATATTTACTGCCTGGCCCTTCACAGAAAAAGTGTGCCAACCTCGCATCATATTAACATATTATTCATCAGAAATGAACAAAGTCGGGGAGTTCAGTACTCCCTTTATCAAAATTGTCTCCAAAATAGTCTACACCTTGCTGTGCTGGTCTCCTCACCAGTTTTGTTGACTTTGCATTTTTTGCACACATGGTGGGTACTCATGGATTGGGTAAAGAAGTCAGGTGTCCATCACTGTGCCTCTGAGGAAGGGAACTTCACAAAAGCAACTTATGTGGTCTGCATTTTCTGTCTGGGTGGGAAAGATTCAGGAAGATGGGTGATTGGCAGCATTTAGGACCTTGCTACTCAAAGTGTGGTCTGGGGATGGGCGGCAGCAGCTGCACCTGGGCTTGTTAGTAATGCAGAATCCCAGGCCCCATCCCAGACCCCTTCATCAGCATCTGCATTCTAACCAGCTCCCCAGGGGGACTTCGTGCATATGCTACAGCTGGAGAAACACTGGGGGTGGAACAAAAATAATGACTTGGAGCAAATCTACTTGGAAGTTAGATAAATAATTCTGGTTCATTGAGGAGTAGTTCAGGCAGTCCTAGGACCTGTTCTCTACTGTATCTTATACTGGATGCAAAGCCCTGGCATGTTGTCCAACTTCTTAAACCTCAGGGCCCATTTGTGAATGGGGGGATCAAACCTCCCTCTGAGCATTGTTACGAGGAGTGAAAGGAATTAGGCATATAAAATGCTTAGCTTGGTACATGGCACTTAAGTGGTCCTTGGTGATGGCATTATTGTTGTACTCTTATAATATAAGAAAATTTCCCAAATCTTTTTCATTTTTAAAAATCCACTGTTATGGGAAACGGATGTGGCTCAAAAGGTTCGGCGTCCGTCTACCATATGGAGAGACCAGGGTTCGATCCCCGGTACCTCCTGGTAAAAAAAAAAAAAAAAAAAAAAAAATCCACTGTTAGAGATCTTAAAATTATATTTATTTAAACGTGAAGCCACAGGGAATGTCAAGGCTGTTCAGACCCCGTGTGCTTATTAGGAAGTTGTAAGTTTTCCATGGTCAACGTCTGATGACAAACAGCCTTTTGTAGAGAGGCTCCTGGACCTCACTTAAGCCCTTTGTTTTAGCTTCTTCCCCTTAAGTGTCGACTGTGAGACCAAGAATAAATGCTTTTGGTTTTCAGAGGTGGGAGCATCTCGCAAGAAGGTAGGATTTGGACTGGTCTGAAAAATGCAGCAGGAGGCGGGGAGCGGGGGGTGCGGTTCCCCGCAGCTGGAACTGAATGAGCAAAGAGAAGGGCTGGCCAGTCAGGCATATGGTCCAAGAGCAGTGTGAGTGCTTGGTGGGAGATGAGGTGAGATCCTGCAGGGCCTAGAGGCTTAACTGATGAGTTCTGACTTTGCTCTCTGGATATTGGGGGTTTTGTTGAGCAAAAGAGAGGCAAGATGAGGACTGTGCTATTAAGATTAATGGTTCAACGTCTTGGAACAGGGAGCATTATAGAAAAGCGCGTGAGACTTTGCGAGGCGTCTGTTGTTGGACTATTATACTCTAAGTCTCACTCCGGCGTGTTCCACCTGCATATTCTTTATGAGTCAAGCCTCATCATCTTGGGCTTCAGTTGCTGTAGCTTTCAAATGGGAATTTGAATCAATCAACTCTTGCCGTGTAACCAAGCACCCCAATACCCATTGGCTTAAAACAGCAGGAGTGTTCGCACAGTCCTGTGAGTTGGGCTGGGGACTGTTCGGATCTGATGTTGCTTGGCTGGGGCCGGGTGGTCTCGGATGGTTTCGCTCACCTCGCATGGTCAGGTGACTCATCCTCCAGCAGGTCAGCTCAGGCTTGCTGTTAGGCGGCAGAAGGGTTCACAGCAGGAAGAGAAGGCATGGACCAATGTGCGGTCATTTCTCGAGCTTCTCTATCATGTGTGTTCATGTCCCATTAGCTAAAACAAGTCACTGAGGCAGACCCAGATTCAGGGTGGAGCAGCAACTCTACCCTTCGATGGCTGCAGTAGCAAAGTCAGATGGCGGAGGCGCATGTTGCCTGCGGGAGTGGGAGTTCTCCCCCACAGGGTTATAATGCTTACCTCATGTGGCCCTCATCATGATGAAAAAGTTCTTAGTGTAGTGCTTTACATAGTACACGGACTTGAATTTGGGAACACAGACTTCTTAACAAGTCCAGTCATGAGATGATGAAGATGATGAAGACCTCAAGTGTGTAAGAGGATAAGGATTGCAATGACAAGGGAAAGAATGAGGGGAGAGGCCTTTCAAGGCAGAGGCAGCATGACGACATTTACTCAGTCAACAAATTCAATAAACTCTATCCTTACCAGGTGCTGGGAACAGCAACTAGATACAACAAAGTCCTTCCCCTCACAGAATTACCGTCTAGATAGGGCAGTGAGAAGAGAAATAGGAAACAAATATACTGTGTTTAATGGTGGGGGAAAAAAGCAGGGAGATCATTATGGAAAGTGGGCAGTGGGGAGTCAGAAAGACTCTACTGGGGCGGGCGTGGGATGGCTGGTGTTGGTGTTGGAATGAGACAATGCTGTTGAAATTGAGGAGTCCATGGGTCCTCGAAGTTAGCAATAAATGTCCCACTGGTGGTTGGAAATGGAGCCTAGAAGGGCAGTGAGATGGGGGCTGGATCTGGGATCTCAGGTGGGGGTAGGGGAAGGAGGCCTAAACACAGCAGCCTTGGGGAAGACCCTATTCTGGGGCCAGGAGGAGGAACCCTGTGCTCACATGCTCAGGAGGTACTTGTTGAAGAAACGTTTGTTGCAGATCAGCCTGGGGTACCAGAAGGTTAGAACAGGTGTGGTTCTCTGTACCAAGCTGTCTTGGGGATGAGGCTTGGGACTCTGTTCTTTGTGGCTTGAAGAAGCTAAAATGGAAACCCCAGGCCTCTGGCTTCTCAGTCTCTCCCCAGCCTGGTCAGCCCTGGTGCCTGACTTGGGAACTGTCAGTGGACTGGACTCTTTGAGGCTCAGGTCCAACCTTCTCCTTTCTGCTCCTCTGGGTCTCTGGAGTTCCATTTCCAAGATGGCAGAATGGTGGGGCCCCGGCACTTTCTCTTTCTAGGCTGGTGGATCACCTCCAACTTCCACCCTTCCTGTTGCTCTTAATCCCTGTGTTTCTCTTTTTTCTTCAGCCCTTTCTCTCTCTTCGGTTCAACTCTCAGCTCTTCTACTGTTTGCCTCTTGCTGCTCAAAAGCAGACTGAGAATTGGGTAGACGAATCAGTTGGGCAGCTGTAAGTTGGACTGAACCCCACTGAAATTTAATTTGAAGGCATTAGGCCAATACATCTGCACAGCCACTGACACAAATGGGCAGCCATAAAGGGGATTTGGGGGGGCCGTGGCAGACAGCTTCTGGCCTAGGAGCTTCCAAGGAAATTAAAATTTTGGTTTAAAAAGAAGGAACTGTTTTCTGAGGTCTCCCAACCATGTAGCAGTGATAAGCCCTGACGCGGCTTATAGTATGCTATATTCTAACTCTTCTGTGTCCCACCTGCCCCTAGCTGTGAACATCTGGAGAGCTTTTCTTGTGCCCAGCTCTATGTTGGGGTCAAACGTTTTTGCTCAAAAGGCTTTGCAGACTGAATGAGCAAAGAGGTGAGGCAGCTCTGGGCAGAATTACAATGCCGTTGATATTCAGTCAGCCACAGCCAACATTGGACACCAGCTGTATGCCAGATGCCGTGCCAGGGGTTGGGATTCTGCAAGGAACCCCAGAAAGAGGCTCTCAGCCTAGCTGGGTTTCTTTTCAGTTGTTTCCACCTTGCCTCTGCCAAACCCTTGCTAATGATACTCAGAGCGTGTTGGTGGCTTAAAAAAAAAAAAAAAAAAAAACCCAAAGGGGAGAGAGAAGAAAGATTGAGGAAGGAAAATTTCGCATGCGTTTCTCAGTCATTTGACTGCTTCCCCCTTGGACGGGTGCTGCACCACGATGTGACAGGCAAGTATCAGACAGCCTGTTGTGCTCCAGTTGGTGTGTTGAGGACGAGCCTTTCCCCATCTGGGTAACGGAGGTGACAGCTAGAGGATACGAGGACTTCTGCAGCCTGGCACTGAGTCGGTTCCTTCTCGCCATCTGAAGGCCAGTCCATGTGTGTGGTTAGTTGTCTGCCAACTGGGGGCCAGTGGCTGCTACGTGACCAGCACTGCTCAGAACGTTCAAGCACTTGACAGTTTTCCACTGTGTCCATGGTACCTGAAACTAATGGTCTCAGCACTCAAGAGTTTACCAAACATCGCCCTTGCCCTCCAGACCATCTCCGTGGCCGCCAGATTGACCTTCTGAAAGGGCTTCCTCTTTTGATGAAAAGTCTCCAGAATCCCCATTGCCCTCGGGATGAAGAAGCAGCTTCTTAGCTCGGAGTTGGAATTCCCGGGTGCTCTGGCCCCACTGCCCAGGCTCCCAGCCACATGGAAGCACGTGGGCTCCCCTAACCGCGGCATGCCTGGACGCTCTGTGGCCTCTCGTCCACGCTCTTCTCTGCTTGGCCTCCCTCCTGGCATCCCTGCCTGGCGACTCCTGCTCCTTCCTCAGCACCCACCTTAAACAGCACCCCCTCCAGGAACCTTCCCCTACTCCCTCAGCAGAGCTGATTATTATTTTTGTTTTTCCACTGCTGCTTTCATGACATAATTAGATTATAATTAGTGTGTCACTTAATTAGCTTATAGTAATTAGCTGTCTTTCCAGACGGGCTCAACACCCAAAACACAGACGGCGGTTGGCATGTGACGTTTCCAGACCTTTCTGGAAGGATGCAGGCCGCCGGGTCCCGGGGCAGAGCTCTCTGCTCGGCTCTTGGTGGGAGGGGGGAAGGGGTTAGGATGAGAACGTGGGTCAGATGACAGCCACCAGGGAAAGGGAGGTGGGGGGCTCTGCCCTTGAGGAGGGAAAAAGGGGGGAGGCAGAGGAAGCAGAACTAGTTATCCATAAACACAGGGTGAAAGCAAATGTGTACACAATCAGCAACAGCTGTGCAGGGCACGCGTGTGGACGTAGGAGGAGGGGGCACTGGACAACGGGGCCGTGGGCGCAGGAGTTCCTTTGGACTCTGGAACACGCAGTCCAACGGGAGACATCCTTTCCCTCATGTTGAGGGGCAGCATTGGCGTCACAGGCGTCTGGGAAGTGGGTGAGGATGGAGAGAAGGCATCGAATGCACACCTGCCGTTTCCCCTGCCAGGAACGCGCTCCCCACATCTTGGTGTGCCAGCCCCTCACCAGCCAGAGGAAGTCAGAGCCTCTCTAGTCGTCGCCCCCTTATGCAACAAACGCCGTTAGGGACCAAGACAGGCATGGCTCCTGCCCAGGTGTGTACAACAGAATCTCACACCACACCTGGCACAGACCGGGTGCTTAGTAAGGATTTGTTGAATGACATGCATCTCTTGCCCTCTCCCTCCACCCTGTGCTTTCAGGCCTTGCACATTCCCAGATGTGCCCTGTGATTCCCTTTCTCTGCGCCTCGTTCCTGCCCTTCCTTCTGCCCGACCCTCCTCCCTCCTTATCCTTCCAGCTTAGCTCCTGTGGTGCCTCCACCTTGAAGCCCTCCTGCATATCCCCCAGTCTGATCAGACCCTCCTCCCTTGGCACGTGGCATTTAGTTGACATCCTCACGGTCTGCCTGACGCAGCACATCTGCACACCTGCCGCCCACTGTCACCACCCCCAGGTAGGGATCTCCCCGAGGGTAGGGACCGCCATGTAGTGTTTGGCTGCTGGTGCCCAGCACGTTGCCTGGCACACGCTCCCTGAGGAAATGTTTGGGTTCAACCTAAATGCACCTCTCCAGAACTGGGGGAACGTTGGTGAGATCGGGTCCACGAGCAGCTGGCGCTCATCCTATGAAGATCTGTAGTGATTCTGGGGCTCCCCGTTGTCTTCCTGACCCTCCTTTTGGAGTAGAGCCTTCTGGAAGGGCTTTCAGAGCACACTCAGGCCTTCCTGTCTGCACTGGCCAGCCCAGGAGGACTTAGGTTGACACCTCACCTCCCAGCTTTACCCAAACCCCTCTCTGAGCCTTGGCATTTATGAGGAGGACGCGCTGGAGCCTCTGGGGCCTTTGCTGGGCTGTGCCTCTCTCTCCCTCTTGGGGCCCACCCACAGACTGCCATATGCCCTCCCCCTGTGCTGGGAGCCCCATGGGGGTCCATCTTACACTGCGTCACGGTGGCGCCATGGCCGTCTCCTCACTGGAAAGTGCGCCCCCTGGGGTCGGGGGCTGGAGCATATTCACCTGAATTGAGCCAGCCGGCCTCACTTCCCAGGGTCTTCAAATCACCTGGGGTGGTGTGTGCACTGACCCTGAGGCCCCAGAGCAGGTCAAAGATGGCTAGAGTGGCAGCTAGTTGTCCTCAGTTACTTAGCATGCGTGGGACACTGTTTTTGAAATTTCATGCCTGTTAACTGCCAATTCTTGCAACAAGGCTCTGATGAAACTGACGTAGAGAGAGTCATGAACTTGCCCAGTGTCGTGGTGTCAGCGGCAGGGGGTGGGATTTGAACCAGGCTGCCTGGCGCCAGAGCCCGTGCTCAAACCTCCAACCCATGCCACTTTTTGCCAAGGGTCTGCCGTTTTTCTGGGCACTCAGGGCTTGTGCTCAAGAGTGTACAGTGTAGCAGGCACGATCATAAATCCTTCATCTGTGTAGAGTCCTTAGTGGGAGCTGCTGTTACACCCCCATTCTGCAGATGATGAAATTGGGGCAGTGAGAGGCTAAGTAGCAAAAATCTCACTCCTCCTGGTAGACTTGCCACCCTGGTGCCAGTGCCCTCCGCCTCCCCTGGGAGCACCTGGTCTGCAGGCTGAGTGTGTGTCGAGGGTGTGGGCATGTCCTACCAGCACAAACCCTGTCTGCTGGGCAGTCGGTCCCAGGATGGCGGATCCTCTGCTCTCCTCTGGGGTTGGAGACCATCCTCTTGGGTAGAGGAATTTTCCAGCCAGATACTCAGGATAAACCACAGCTCTGGTTCCTGGCCAGAGAAACAAGGTCATGGCAGCCCTGCTTGACCAGGGAGGGTGTGCCGAGCTCAGGATGGTTGTCAAAGTTGGGGATGACCTTGTGGCCCCGAGACAGAGGAGAATCTATCGATTGGTGTCTGACTTTCCTGGACTGTTAGGAACCAGGCTACCCTGTGATGTGAGCACTGAGGATGGAATCTCCCTGCCCTACCCTCCTGCCTGGGTTTCGGAGCTTAGAAATAAAACACCGGAGCCAGCATAGCCTTGGAATGTTTTTGGGAATTGCTGGGGTGACAGCATCCATGCTGGCTTTGCACTTTCCACTAGCCTTTTCCTACGTCCTTCACCCTTTGTCTCCCCACCTTCCCTCAATGTGGATTAATATGCAGGGAGACACACCTATGTCTGCCTTTTCCTGCATGCCCCATGGCCACTCCATGAAAAACAAAATGTATTTGGAAGGAGAGGCCACAGGTACTATTTTCTTGTAAACTCACCTGTTTTAGGACTTTTCCTTAGGTGACAATGCTGATTTTCTGTGGCTGAGTAAACGGTGAACACCAGTTCCCAAAGCCAGAGTTTCTGTTTGTGCTCCCCTTGGCTGTTACTTTTGTTTTAAAGCAACCCTGAGAATTGGCAGGGTACGAGTGGAAGGTGTGGTTACTTCAGTTTCTTTTTCAGCCTAAAGCTCAGAGAGCCTGAGTAACTTGCCCAAGGTCACACAGCTCATAAGCCATGCACAGGACTAAGCCCAGGCCTCCTGTTCTGGGTTCAGAGCTGTCTCAGCACCTCTGGCTTTGGTTGAGGAATATACTTTCCATCCAGCTATGCTAGCCCTGGGATGGGGGTAGCAGGTAACAGCCAGCCAAACAGTCTTTGTTTGTAACTTTAACACCTTCCTGAATAGTAAGAAGAAAGGAAATAGCTCACCCCTGGGTCTTGCCTTAGATAGAGCCTGGACTGGTTCTCCTTTAACTTTGATTGTGATAAAGCTGTGTGCTGTCAAGGGTAAACTAGGGACTTAGCTGTCCAGTAGTTACTGAACTCTGGATGTGTACTGGGTGCTGTTTAACAGCATGTATTTCCCATCCCTGTAGGCATGTAATCCTCACAATCAGTTAGTAAACCGAGGTAGAGCAAGGTCAAGATTGCACAGTGAGTGCAGAGCAGGAGTTCAAACCCAGCCCCCCACCCAGGCGTATCCTCAGTCCTCCTCTCAGTCTCCTCCAGAGAGCAGTGGAATAGGGTTTTTGGTTTTTTTTTCATCCTGAGATTGACCCCTGCCTACTTTGGAAGAAGAGATCTGAGATAGTGAGCTGAAATGCTCTGCCCGAGGAGTTAATAGGAGTGAAGGGATGTAGAGAGGGAGACGGTGGCTCTCCACAGGGGAAACAGCTGGCAAAGAGAGGCGCCCGTCCCACAGGATGGGTGGTACAGTTGAGCAGCCCTTGAAGGCTGGTGTTGGCTGTTATGGGTGATTTGTCCATCGGTACACCAACCCTTCAGCCACTGTCTGCCCAAAAACGGGCTTGCGGGTTGGGACGCTTTGGTGGGGCATGGAAAAGCAGAGGAGGTGGCATCCCAGCGTGGGGCAAAGCGGGGAGAGGCCAGCTGGATGTGAGGTGCAGAGTAGAGCACGAGCATTCGGGGGCATCAGGAACACAGAGAAACGGAAGCGCCTGGAGAATTGTCAAGTATATTTTTGAAAAAGTTAAACATATAATTCTCAAACAAATAGACAGTGAGCATGTGTCAAAGACTTATTTAACTCATTAATAAGGGAACCAGCAGGATGTCAGAAGCTGGTTCCAGGAAAGATACAAGAGACAAAAATATCTTGTTGGTGAAAGACGGCTGGATCCAGCTTCCCGAGTGTATTAGGCAGCATTCTCCAGAGAAACAGACCTGACAGGAGAGAGATGTACATACATATGTGTACGTAAATATTTGGGGGTTTAGTATAGGAATCGGCTCCTGTGACTGGGGATTGGCAAGTCTATGGAGCAGGCCATGAACTGGGAACCCAGTGAAGGTTTTGAAGAATTCCCCAGGAGAAGCTGCCTGGCTGAAGGAGAGATTGAAATTCTTTCTGACTGCTGGAATCGTCAGTTCTCCCTTTAAGCCCTTCACCCGATTGGCGGAGATGTATCTGACTGCTGAAGACAGTGTCCTTTCTTGGTTTTAGGTATAACCAGCCACAGGTACAATCAACTGACTGATGATTTAAGTCCATGAAACGCCCTCACTTTGACCATCAGGACGGTGCTTTCTTGACCAAATTGGACACCATAGTCTAGTCAAGTTGACACAGGAATTTAACCTTCATACCAAGTTAGATGGAATCAGGCTATTATTATATGGGGTGATGACACCAAAACCTTTGGGATTATGTTTTGTCCCTCCAGACAGAACAGTTGGCAATTCACCAATTTCTAACAGGTTTACATCTAACTTTGAAAGTCTGAGCCATAATCAGGAGTAAATAGAGTTTCCTCCCCCCCAGGAGAGACCATTGCCCCTTTGGTGGGGTGGTTAGACAGTGTTCCAGTAGGTCACTGAAAGGACACACAGACATATGTTGGGCTTATTTTGGAGTTTTAGGTCATTTTCGCCCCTAACAGTCCTTGGAGATACTGGGGGTGGGGTGTTCTCTGAATTTCCTGTCGGAAACAGGTTAAGACTCTAGCTATTATTTAAATATTAAAAGACACAAGCTTCCCATGAAAGGTAATGAATTGAAAATGTGTGCTTCCCTCTCCATTCCTTCTTAAAACCCCATTTAAAGAACAGTGAAAGGATTGTTTTGAAAGTCTAGAACCCAGAAAGAGAAAGGTACCAAGAATTTTGGGAGCTGGAAAGCAGAATTGTGAGTCCTAAGTAAGTTGTCCCAGGAAGGCTGCCCCAGAGGGAAGACAAGAAGCAGCCCATTGGCCCTGTACAAGGGAGAGCAGTTTGATCCCCCTCTTCCTTCCCTCTACTAAGTACAGTCAACATCCCCATCCCCCTCCTATCCCAACCTGGGCAGAGAACTGAGGGTTTACTCTCCGAAGAGAGAGAAACCCAGGGGCTTTGGGCAGTATCCCTATCCTGGGAAGAGGAATTCAGAGGAAGTTTACATATTGGATGTGGAAACCCACAGCTCCTGACATACTGGCAGCCGGTTCTGGACCCACTCCGGAGGAGACCAGAAAGTTCTTCTCTAGGGAATCTGACCAGCCTAAGAGAAAGGAACTGAAGACTGTGACCTCAGGAGGATCCCACTGAAGAGCCAGATCACCTACATTGAGGCCATTGGGCAGCCAGCCTCGCCCACGGGCCCAGAGTCTCCAGGCAGCTCCTCAGTGCCCCTCTCTCCTAAGACCAGACAGCCAAGAATCATCAGGCATCCGAGGGGAGCCTCAAGTTTGTGAGTCCAAAACAAACAGAAGAAAAGCAACATGAAATAAACCAACTATATAGGAAGGGAGAGGAAAGTTGGGCCATATTTTGCCAGAATAAAACTAGACATGGCCAAGTTCCCCTGGTTGAGAACCAATGTGAAGTATTCTTGCCAAAATATTTAGCCTGAATGCAGCTATGAGGGAACGAACAAATGCACATGTGGCCTGAAGTTGGACCCATTCTAGCACAAAGGAGAAAAAAGAGACATGGCAACTAAATGCAATGGATTGGATCAAGAACTGGAAGAAGAGATATGTGGAAAGGGCATTTTAAGGACAGTTGGGGAAATGTGAATGTGAGCTGTCTGTGAGATAATAATATATCAAAGTTCAGTTCCTTGACGTGATTAACAATAGATGGATAGGAACAGGGTTTCTCAACCTGGCACTGTTGGAGTCTTGGGTTGGGGAGTGCTTTGTAATGGGGGGGGGGGCTGACCTGTGCATTGTAGGATGATTAGCAGCATCCCTGTCCTTTCACCATATGCCAGGAGCAGCCCTCCCCCAGATGTGGAAACCAAAAATGCCTCCAGACATGGCCACGTGTGCCCTGAGGGTCACGATTGCCCCCTGTTGAGACCCACTGGTGGTGTGGAGGAGAATGTTTTTGTTCTAAAGAGGTGCTGAAGAATTTAGAGTTGAATTTCATAGTGTCTGAAACTTCCTTGGAAATGGTTTGGCAAAATAAATCCATGATATAGAGACAGCAAGCGCGGCAGGTATTAATTGGATCTAGGTGAAGGGAACATAGGTGTTCATTGTATTTTAAACTTTTCTGTAGATTTTAAAGTCTCAAAATAAGTTGATATTTAAAAAGTAGATATTGAATCTGAAAAGGAGCCATTTGAAGAACGAAAAAAGAATGCATAGAATTTAAATACAGTTGAAGTAAAGAACTCAGAATGGTTAGAAGATAAAATTGAAGTCTCCCAGATCATAGCAGCAGAAAGACAAAGACAAAATCAGGAGAGAAAAGACAAGAAAATTAGAGGATGATAGAAATTCAAACATCAGAATAATGAGGATATTCCAGAAAGAGAAGATAGGATAACAGGGTGGGACATGGGAATCCTGTATTTTATGCATGACTGTTCTGTGAACCCACAGCTTCTCTTATAAAAAAGAGAGAAACAGAAGATGGGAACAATGGAAGGGGATAATCGTCAAAAATGTAATTAAAATAATAGTAGTTAGAGCCCGGATGGCCTAGGAGGAGGGCCCTAGGGGCACAGGACCAAGGCCTCTGGGGTGTGCAAAGAAACTGAAATGTTCTCTCGCCCACTCTTCTGTTTTCACAAGCCCTGAGCAGTCCTGTGGGGACCTAGAGAATGGGGAAGAGAAATGGAAAGCACCAGACGCCAGTCAGGAATCCTGAGAGAAGGTCTTCTAGGGAGCCTGTCCTCTCAGAAGACAAAGAGCAAAGGTCTTGGCGACACTGCAGCGCACAAAAGGGACAAACACCTTTGCCCTCGTGAAACTTACAACCTATCTGAGGAAGACAGAAAACAAATCAGCTGTCCACTCACAAGTGACAGGAGAACCGCCATGGAAATGGAAGAGTAAAAAGCCACAGACACAGAAAGAAGGCTGCAGAGACAGAGAGAAGCCTCCGGAAGTTGAAATCAACGAACCCGGGAGCGAGAAAAGCCACGGACGGAGCAGCCCGAAGCCGAAGGCAGTGAGGCCCGGAGGAGAGCGAGGAGAGGAAGCGTCTCTGATGATGCCTTCATTCTGGTCCCTTTCACAGCCTCAGAGTTAAGCTTCTAAGTCAGTAAATTCCCATATGGGAGCCAAGATGATGATGATAATTCAAGAGCACTTCTTGAAACTGAAGATGAATTTTCAAATTGGAAGGCCCATTCAGGCCCCGGCACAACGGGCAGAAATGGGCCTCACTGAGGCTTGTCGTCGTGATGTCGTCCCGTGTTCCGGAAGGTGCCCCGAGTTGGGGGAGAGAGCGCCTGGAATAGAACCAGAGCGGCCACAGCTTCTTGGCAGCAGCGCTGGGGCTGGACGGCAGTGGAGGGGTGCCTTGGAAATCCTGAGAGCTGTTCCAGCCTGGAAGGCTCTGTCCCACTTGGCTTTCGGGTGGGTCTGAGGGTAGAGTAAGGGCACCTTCAGCCATGCAAGGTCTCAGACTGAATCTCAGCATCTCGGGGACTTTACAAACGTGCTTGTTTCATGCTCTGGGTCTGCGCTTGGGCTGCCTTTGGTTCTGGTGAACTACCACCTGCCTCCAGTAGACACCCCGACAGTCTTGGAGAGAGTGGATTGCAGAGCTGGGGTGTAACAGCCTCATGGAACCCAGGCCCCTTGGAGTCGGGGTTTTGCAGCCCAGTGGCCCCCAGCTTCCAGAACCAGGGATCTGGTTCAAATCCTGGCTCCTTGGCTCACTCCCTCGGACCTTCGTCATTGGTCTCAGCCTCTCTGAACTCACTTCCCTTCTTCGTAGAGTGGGATGCTATTGACCTTCTGCTCTTAAAGATGTGTGTGGAACCTTGAATGTCACATTTGTACATTGTGAAGCCTTCTGGGAACAGAAGGGGCTGTAGATCTTGGAAAGGAACTGGGGGCCCCAGGAGGAGAAGTGCCTTGCCCAGGTCCAGCATGAGTTAGGGGGAGCTGAGACCAGCACCCCAGGCACCCCACGCACCCCAGCCTCCTGCTTCCAGCCCTGGGCTCTCTTTCCTGGTGGTGGGCTGCTGGCCACCCACCCACCCAGTCCCTGCTTCCTGCCTCGTTCACCTTTCATTCCACAAGCACCAACCATCCTCTGCACGTCAGTGTTGTTTCTAGGCTCTGAGATAATTGCTGCCCTTCCAGTTCTTGAATTCATCAGAAAAACGCGCTATGCAGAGTAGGGTTGGGAGGCAGTCTGTACACACTTGGGCTTTTCTCCCGGCCTAGGACGGGGACGGTGAGCCCTGTGGTTTGGGCAGTCATACCTCCAACTCTTCTAAAGAGAAAGCACATCCTTTGTTTAACTCTGTGTGTGTGTATGTGTGTGCTTACTGTTTTGCCTTTCTTCCTACTTTTTATATATTTTATTATGGAAAATTTCAAACAAATATAAAATTAGAGTAATAGTATAATGAGCCCCACACGGCCACCACCCGGAAGTGTCAACGATTGTCAGCTAGTGGCCAGCCCTGCTCGTCCATGTACCCCTTCCCACATTATTATTATTGAAGGAAATCCCAGTTATCATATTTCACACATAAATATTTCAGTATGTATTTCTAAAAGACTTTTAAAAAATAACGTAACCACAAAATCATTATTGCACCTGAAAAATTACCTGTTTACTCTTTATTCAAACTACACTAGTACCTCTGCTGCCTCTTGGGAAAGGGAGACCCCAGTCAAATGCAGTGAGAACTCCAGAAAGTTCTTTGCTTTTGTTCTTTCTGGGTCCTGCAGATTTGATGGTTTTAGGGACTGTTGGGAAGGATTTTGCTCCTGTGTGATTTTTACCTCGCCTTTCCAGGCCCACGCAGGGCCGCTATACCCCTTAGCCCAGTGCCCAAGCCCAGAAGGCGAGGCCGTGGGGGACACTCCTGTTGCCCGAGTGCCTCCTTGTGAGGAGCTTTGTTTTAGTTTCCTGGGCTGCTCAAGCAAACACCATGCAACAGGTCAGCTTAAACGATGGGCATTTACTTGCTCATGGTTTTGAGGCTCAGAGAAGGTCCAAATCAAGGCATCGCGAAGGTGACACTTTCTCCCCAAAGACTGTGGTGCTCTGGGGCTGGCTGCTGGCGATCCTTGGTCCTCATTCGTCACATGGCAAGGCACATGGCGGCGTCTCCTGGTCTCTGCCTTCTCTTCCAAGTTCTATTGATGTTCTGCTTCTGGCTTCTCCCTCTGTAGCTTTCTCCTCTCCGTCTGAATTTCACTCTGCTTCTAAAGGACTCCGTTTTCTTTTTTAAAGATTTATTTCTTTATCCACCCCCTCGCCCCCCATCGTTTTTGCATTTGCTGTTTGGTCTCTTTGTTCTTTCGTGTCTGCTTGTCTTCTCTTTAGGTAGTGCTGGGAACCGACCCTGGGACCTTCCGGAGTGGGAGAGAGGTGCTCAATCTCTTGCACCACCTCAGCTCCCTGGTCTGCTGCATCTCTCATTGTCTCTCCTCTGTGTGTCTTTTTGTTGTGTCATCTTGCTGTGCCAGCTCTCCTGCCCGCGCCCTCTCCTGCCCGCGCCCTCTCCTGCCCGGGCCAGCTCTCCTGCGTGGGCCAGCACTCGGCCAGCTTGCCTTTTCACCAGGAGGCCCTGGGAATCGAACCCCAGACCTCCTATATGGTAGATGGGAGCCTAATCACTTAAGACACATGATTTCCCCTAAAGGACTCTAGTAATAGGGTTAAGACCCATTCTGAAACCTTAAATGAAGTAGCCTCATCTAAAGGTCCTGCTCACAGTGGGTTCATACCCACAGGAATGGATTCCATTTAGGAACACATTCTTTCAGGTACATACAGCTTCAAACCACCACAAGCTTCACAGACACTGACTGACTCCTCCAGGTAGAGGAGTGCTGTGGTTCCCACTTAGCTGAAAAGGTGGGGGCTCAGATCCCGAGTCTCCTGGGGCAGGGAGAAACGAGGACAGGACCAAACCCGAGATCATGCCTGAAGGATCTGACTCTATCTGGTCACGGGGATACAAGTGGTCAGTCACTTGGAAGGTGGCGTAGCCCCAAGCGAACCTCCATAGCAGGGAACTTTCCTATGCAGGGGTTCTCCCACACCCCAAGGTTGCTGTGGACTAGGTGCTGTTTCTGGAATTTTGGGAATTCCAGAAGGCAGAGCGCCTTGCAGCAATCCTCCAGCTCTGCCTTCCCTTCCTTAACTCTCAACCCCACCAGCTCTTGCCGCATTTTCTCATTATGCTCAGTGTTTGAGATCTGAGTCTGAATTTTAAATTTGTGCTCTCAATATATCGAACCTTAAAAAGTAGGCCATGTCAGCATCCTGTTACACAATTCAAGTTAGGGAACCTTTAAACATTGGGTGCAGTGTTTTGCAATTTGCTTGTTTGCCCTATTTTTGTTAATAGAGCTTTAATTCTCTTTAAACATTTGCTCCTATCTTTTGGTTTTATTAAATTTTGAAATGCACATGTGTTTTTGAGTCCTCTGGGTAACAAAATGTCAGCAGATTATAGAGAACATTTTCCATTGCCTGCTGGCATGCAGTTACAGTAATAACCTAAATCTGATTAGAAATGAGGTTTCTCCCCCCTCGTACCCCCCAATTGTGGCGCGAGTTGCTCTGTGGTGCGTCGTGGGAACACAAGCTCAGGCACAACAGTAACCTTCAGCAAATGACCGCTTTATCACCTACACGGCACAAAGGGTCCAAAAGAGCAGGGGAAGAGAGCCCATCGTGGCCAGTCTCCCGGGGAGGCCAGCTGCTCAGGTTGGGGTCAGTGGCTCCGTGTGCCCCACTTTGCATCAGAGCGGAGAGAAAAATCTGTGCTGCCAAGGGTGGGGTATTTATATAACCCGGCGGGAGGGGACCCTGCCACTGAGATTTCCTGCCCTGATTAGCGCCTGGGGCTGCTTGTTCCCAGTTTCTGGGTTCAAGTCTGATCGGGCCTTTTCATTAGATTCTAACATACTCTTCCCCAGGTTGTGGAATGGAAATGGACTGAAACATCGACATATAGAAAAGGAGGAGGGGGCAGGCAAGGTTCGGGAGATGGCCGCTGAATGTGTCCCTGACTTCCCCAGAACTTCTGACAGTAAGGCCAGCAAAACGTGAGAAATTAAACCAATGATTAGGT
The DNA here is from genome assembly GCA_026826555.1 of Tolypeutes matacus. Lineage (NCBI taxonomy): Eukaryota > Metazoa > Chordata > Mammalia > Cingulata > Chlamyphoridae > Tolypeutes > Tolypeutes matacus. Next base: position 11,507,412 of record JAKSZT010053819.1, read on the forward strand.
TCCCCTCAAACAGTTCCAACTTTTGGCCCAATTATTTTCTGGTAATTGGGCCTGTAGGACGAAATCCAAATCAATTCTTTTCTCCCATAAGTGAGCCTAGGGGTTCTAGAATAAAGCACATTGAGGATTTGATCAAGAGACACTTTGGAAGATACCATTGCACACCCACTAGGATGGCCATCATCATCATCATCATCATAACAGAAAATAAGGATTGGTGAGGATGTGAAGAAATTGGAGTTCCCATCCATTGCTGAATGGGAATGTAAAGTGGTTCAGTCACTGTGGAAAACAGTTTGACAATTCCTTAAAGAGTTGAATACAGAATTTCCATATGACAAAGCAGTTCCACTCATAGGTTTATACCCAAAAGAATTGCAAATAGGTGTTCAGGCAAAACTTGTATGTGAATGTTCATTGCAGCTTTATTCACAATCGCCAAAAGGTAGAGACAACCCAAATGTCCAAACACTGATGAATGGATGGACAATGGGGTGTAGCATACAATGGAATATTACCCAGCCGTTAAAAGGAACCACATTTTGATACATGCTACATGGATGAAAGTTGAAAACATGATGCTAAGTGAAAGAAGTGAGACAAAGGCTGCATGTTGTATGATTCCATTTATATGAAATAGCCACACTAGGCAAATCTGTAGAGACAAAAAGCAGATTTGTGGTTGCCAGGGGATGGGGATTGGGGTGGGAGTGGCTACAAGCCTGCAAACAAGTACAGTGTTTACTTTTAGGGTGGATGAAAATGTTTTGGAACTAGTTGGGGTGGGTGGTGTACCACATCGTGAATGTACAAAATGCCACTGAATTGTTTGCTTTGACATGGTTAATTTTGTGTTAGGTGAATCTCGCCTCAATTCAAAGTAAAAAAGACAGTTAGGGATCTCATGACATACTACTGTTCTGCTTGCCTGGAGGCCAAATAAATGAGTAGGGAAGGATCTGCAGGCAGGGCATCCGATGGGGTGGAATGGGTGCTGTGGATAAGAGAATGGGCTCTAGAGGGAGGTGAGTTCAAATCCCGACACCTCCAAGCTGTGTGATGTTGGATAAGTTACTTAACCTCTCAGCCTCAGTTTCCTCATCTATAAGCTGGAGCTGCCAGTGGTGCTCACCTCAAAAGGTTACTGAGAGAGACAAAGCTCTTAAGGTCTTTGGGTGAATGGGGCATCCCACGTCTCCAAATACTGGTTGTCTCTTCTGCAAAGCTAAGATTGAGGCTCCCTGCCTAGTCTACCTATCTTAGAACTGTTCGGACAGTTCCCCGGCCTAGACGTTTTCTCAGGCCTTGGAGGCTGTATATGAGTGTGGGAGAATTAATTGGTATTGGGATTTCCTGCCTCAGGGACCTGTCTACCTCGCTCTGCATATGCAAGGCTGGGCTGGAGCCGACCAGACACCTCTGGGGCCCTTTGTCAGGTGACCAGTGGCCCGTGCTGCGGTCACCCCTGCTGAAAGGTAGCAAGTGTTCTCTGACCCCAGCTGGGCAGGCAGGTTTTTCCATGCAGGGATTATGCCCCTGCACCAGGACCAGTGGGTTAAATCTGCTTTAGCTGAGGTTTGGGGAGAAGTTGGGATCAAAATCCAAGGAAGCTGGGGTCAAAATCCAACCAGGGGAACTTGGCAATGTCTGGAGACACTTTTGGTTGTCACAGCTTCGAGGGTGGTGCCACTGATGTCTGATGGATAAAGACCTAGGAACCTGCTGGACATCCTGCGACGCACAGGGCAGACCCCCAAGACAAAGAATGATCTAGCCCCAAAGGTCCACGGGGCCGAGGCTGAGGAACCCTGATCCAAGTCAGCCTCTTGGAAGGACAGGTTCACAGGGCCCTGGCGAACTCCCCATGAGGGACCGGGCCTCCTGCCTGCCTTCCATCTGCCTCTCATTTGGTTGCCAGGCAGGCATCTCCCCACTTCACGGATGGGCAAAGTAAGATCTAGGAGGGACGAGTAGCTTGTCCAGGGACCCACAGCTGCCCAGTGGGTTGGTAGGTGGGCTTTGAACTTGAATGTCTAACTCCAGAACCTGTTTCTTTAACCATCCATCAGTAAAACAGGGAAAAGAATACATGTCTAGGCTACCTCTGAAGACCAGATGGGTTACGGTAGGTTTTAATTTGGTAGATCAACACTTAGCACCTCTTCCTGCCTGATGTGGTCCCTGCTGACAAGGGGCCTAGGGTACTGGGGGAGAGAGGACCTTTAAACAGATGAATCAGATGTGCTCAGGACGAAGGGAATTGTTTATTCACATGGAAGACATGGTGCCTGAGCTGAGGGCTGGAGGTAAGGGGCAGTCAGCAGTCGGAGGAAGGTGAAAGGGCGCTCTAAGTAGGTGGGACAGCACCGGCAGAGGCTGAGATGATGGAACAGAGCAGGGCCAGGGCGCTGGGGGCCAGGCAGGCTCCAGAGGCAGGGAGGACAGCCCCCAGTGGCCTTGTGTGCTGTGCAGAAGGGCTGGGACCTCATCCTGAGGCCCAGATGGGGAGCGAACAGGGCCAGGGTGTGTTCTAGAGGGATCATCCTAGCTGCCTCCTGGAAGAGGCCGGATGGTCAGGTAGGAGGCTTTGGGCAGTAGAGGAGGAGGAGGGCCTGAGGCCGGGCTGCAGCAGTGGGGATGGAGAGGAGAGACCGGCAGGAGGTGGACTAAGCAGAACGTACTGATGATTTGCTGGATGGACGTGAGCGAGAAGGCGCCTAGAGTGGCTCCCAGGTTTGGAGCTTTGGGCAAAGGGGAGGTGGGTGCCCTAATAGAAGGGGAGGACATGGAAAGTTTGCGGCTGGGAGGAGAGGGCTGAAGCTGGGTAGGATTGAGTTTGCGCTGCCTGTAGGACAAGCAGCAGGGATTTGTCTGGCACACATTGAGTCCGAATGTAGCGGGGTGGGCCTGCCCATGAGAGCCGTCCATGCTGTGGTGGACAGCTGTGGTTCACTCCTCCGTTGCCCGATGGTATGGCCAGAGGGCGATGTATTTGTCCATTCAACTACTGATGAACGTGTTTGGAGCGGCTACAAATAATGCCGCTGTGGAATCCTCGTACAGGACTTTGATGGACACGTGCATTCATTTTGTTGAATGGGTATGAGCAGAATTGCTGGCTCCTGGGAGCACGTTGGTGCATCTTTCTTGGATGTTGCCCAGTAGTTTTCCAACGTGCTTGTACCGCTTGACGCTCCGCCAGGATGTATGGGAGTTCTGGTAGCTCGGCATTCCGGCAGACACTTTCCATTCTGGTAACTCAGTGTGATTTTCATGTGCACTGGCCTGGAGATGCATGGCTTCAAGCGCCTTTTCACTTGTGTATTGGCTCTTTGGATTTGTTCTTTTTCTCCCGATGTGTCCAAGTCTTTGCTCATTTTCCTATGAGACTGTCTCACTTAGTGATTTGTCTCCAAGTCCTGTGTCAGATATAGGCACTGTGAGTGTCTTCTTAACAGACTGTGGGTTTCCTTTTCATTCTTTTAATACAGCAGCTTTTGAAAGGGAGTTTTTAATTTTAATAAATTGTAGTTGATGACAGCAATGAAGCAAGTGTGTCTTTATTTTAAACGGAGCAAATTGGTATCTTAGAATGAGAGAAGATGCCTGAACTGCAGCTAGTGTGATTTCTGAGAGAATTGGGAGGTCCCTCGGGCTTAGCGAAAGGAGGGAGACGAGCTGGAGGTGGAGCTGGCATCTTGGATCTTCTGTTTATCAGGCAGGGCCCCAGTTCCCATCTGTGAAAGGAGTTGATGTCTTCCCAGGTTCTCAGGGTGTCCCAGGAGCCACTGGGGTCTGGGGGTGAGAGGGCTCTGAAAAGAGCCCTGGCAGTGTTTTCAGTGGTTCTGTGCTGCACCCCAAGGCAGAGGCCAAGCCCCAAACCCACCTCCTCCCTGGCTGAAGGAGGCAGGCCCAAGGTGGGGAGCAGGTGTGTGGCGGGGGCTGCTGGAAGAGCCTTGGAGGGAAAGGATCGGGCTGCACCCGAGTTGCTCAGGGGTGGGACAGGGGGGACCGTGGCGTCCCTGCCCTCCCTTCCTGTCCCTTCCCATCTGAAGGCCTGTGGGCTGAAGGAGCTCTGGAGAGGTGACTTTGGGGCCACTGGCAGGCCCCTGCCCCATTCGTGCCTTTTTGGTCTGGGCCCATCCTGATGGGGCTTGGGGCTCCTTCCCACAGGGGAAGGAACCCACATTCCTGCTGCTCGACCTCATTTCCTCCCCCTCCCAGGTCACACTCTCTATTCCAGCACTGTCCTGCCAATGTGACAGTACTCCCTGCCCCGGGGCCTTTGCCCAGGCTGCTCCCTGCTGGAGGCCCTTCCCCTTCTCTGTATCATCCAGGCTCTGCCTCTCCTGCCTCCCTCTCCATATTGGCCCTCCTGCACTCCACCCTCACTCGCTCCATGACTTGGGGTCGTCAGCGTTCTGGTTTATGGACCACGCCTCTCCCACCAGCATGGAAAATCCCATGCAGGCAAGGACTTGACCTCGTTCCTTGCTGTGTCCCCAAAGTATTCAGCGCACAGTTGGGACTCAGAAACACTGAGGGCAGAAGGACCCCAGAATGAGTCTCCTGCGATTGAAGGTGGAACAGGGCAGCAGCGGCCAAGAACACAGAGCAGGTTCCACCTCCAGCGGTGAGCGTGCCCTGCGCTCCAGGGAGATGCCCTCTGTGCCCACTTAAAAGGGAACTATGAGGGGAATTTTAAGCTCCGAGGGCCAGGTGGAGTTTCCTAGGCAGTGGCCGGCCTTGCTTGCTTAGCAGTAATCCTCGAGGCCGTGGGCAGTTGGAGGGGGGGCCTCACCCTGGGCCACGTTGCCAGGGTCTGCCCCAGAAGGCTGCACTCTCCCTGCTCTGGCCAGAAGGGCCTCGGCCCCCGACCAGGCTCAGGTGGCCCCGGCCTGTGGCGGGGAGGAGGTGAAACGAAAGGGGCTCTCAGGTGTCCACAGCCAGCGTCCTGAGACCTGGCCTTTTAGTGACCATCTGCAATTTTGTTTTCAGTGCCGTACCCCACCCTGCACCACGCGGGGCTCCCCTGAGTGGTCAGAGCAAGAAAGGTGCTTTCCTGCCACCTGCACCTCTATGATAACCCCTGGCCGAGGTCCCCTCTTTGGAGGCCATTTTTTGAGGCAGGTACCGTTTATCAGTTCAAGGAAGGAACTCGCAGCTCAGGAAAGGGCAGTGACCAGCCTACTTGCCCCTGGTCACACAGCGAGCTGGTGGCAGCGCCAGGCCAGCGCCCGGGGCTCTGGGACTACAGGCGAAGGCCGTGCCCCCTGCCCCGAGGGCGGTGACGAGCGTGCTGGGCTGGGTGGGGCGGCTGTGGGCAGAGCAGAGGCTCCGTGGCGAGGGGCTCGGCTGGACGCCAGGCTGTGCTCCTGACAGGCCGGGCAGCCATGGGCGAGGGAGCCTCAGTGGCTCGAGTGGGTAGAAGGGAGAGCCCCCCCCACCGTGGGCCTGTTGTGAGAACGAGCCCGTGTGACTGTGCACTCAGTAAGAGGTGGGAGGTTTCAAAAGTGGGCTGGCAGAGAGGCCCTCGGGGGCTCAACACAGTCTGCTGGTGGCTTAGATAATCGTCGTTACATCTGCACGATGTTTCTTATTCTTCCATTATTTAATGATAATATTTTCCTGTGTTTTGCCTTTTCAGCCAGTGATTCTCAGCCATGCCTGCACATTGGACTTATCTGGGGAGCTTAAAAAAAATTTTTTTTTAAAACTGCCCTACCCAAAATTAGGATATAATCATATGGGATGTGTCCTAGGCCACAAGCTCCCCAAGTGATTCTAAGGTTGACAGCCATTGTTTCAGGAAGTCACATGTATTCTGTAATTTACCACTTTTTATAAATCTGCAAGGAACCCAAGATAAGTTATTTAAAAATGCATTTAAGTTTTTAAAAGAAGCCTTGTCAATTTGATAACTACTGTCTTGTCTGTGGTTTGAAGTGTATTGGTCGACTCCTTAGCTGATAATTTACTCTGGCCCTTTGGGTCCTATAAACCCTTCCCTGCCTCAGGGCCTTTGCACATGCTTCACCCTCTGCCTGGAGCAACCTTCCTGGATCCTCTGAAGTATTCAGGGATTAGCTTAAATGTTGCCTCCGCAGAGGGGCCTACTCAGACATTTCCAGCCTCAAGTCACCCCCGTCCCAGTCACCCTTCACAGTGCCCATACTCCATAATTACCCTCTTTGTTTCCTTGCTCATTGCCCACTACTCTGCTCTGAAATGTAAGCCTCGAGAGGGGCCTTGCCCGTCTCGCTCACTGCTGGATGCCCATTGCCTGGCCAGGTGCCTGGTCTCTGGGAGGCACACAAGTCCTCATTGAAAATAAATGGGGTCGAAGGCGCATTTCAAGCTTGTGGCCCCTTGAGCACAGGCCTGTGGGCTGTGTCCCTTGGAGACCTCTTGCAGTGCCTGGCACGGGGCAGAGGCACAGTCGGTGCTGGTACCTAAATATATTCGTCAACTTACCATACGACTAAGAACCTAAACTAAATAGACCAGTTTGTCTTCAGGTTCACTCTAGGTTACTGCAGGGGGAGGGGAAAGTGAAATAGGTTACAGAATAGTAATGCCCAATTCCAGTTTGTAGTCATGTAACCATAAAGTTAAAAAAAAAAAACATGCAAAGAAAAGCATCACCGTTCCAAGGTCAGGAACAGTGATCTCTGGGCAGAAAGACTGCTGTTCATTTTAGTCTTCGTGCTTTTTTCACATTTTGTAAACTTTCTATAGTGAACACATACTTTCTATAACCAGAAATATTAAGTTTTAAAGGAGAATTTCTATTTTTCAGTGCTTCTGGTACAGTCTTTAGGAAGGAAAAAAAAAAAAAAAGAACCTTCTGGCTGTGAAGTGAGACCTGTCCAGCTCTGCCACTTGCTAGCTCTACCTGAGGCAAAGCAGTTAACCTCTCAGGGTCTTAGTTTTCCCATCTGTTAAATGGGGATAATAGTCCCTGCCCTATTGTGAGGATTAAATGTGTGCCTGGCACGTAACCAGTTCTCACTATGTGTTAGCCAGTATTTTTACTGCTACTGAGATACAAGTTTAGGCTCTTTTAGATACTCTATCGCGTTTAATCATTTAATCCCGCAAGCAAACCCACCTAGGAGGTGGGTGGAGGGAAAGCAAGTCACTTGCCTTTGTTGTCAGAGCAGGAATTAGAACACAGGTCCAAGCCTCCTTCGGTCATTTTGCCCGCCCAGCTTTTCCTGGAAACAGGAATTGATTGTCCTGTTAATGGGCCCTAGAGAGATTCTTAGGGATTCCCAAGCAGCTACTCCTAACAGGGCCCTGCCTTGGGCACTCTGCCCTCCAGTGGTGGATCTGGGAAGTATGTCTCTGCTCGGCCATGTTGCTTGGCCAGGTGTGAAGAGCACTGGATTTGGAGTCAGAATCCCTCTGTCATGGCTGCATCTCTTCACTCACCAGCAAAGAGGCCATTGGCTAACTTCTCTCACCCTCAGTTGCCTCACCTGCCCTGCGCCCCCAGTCGCTCAGCAGTCTAGCAACCAAATCACCATCGCAGCTGTCTTTATAACCAGCAGATACGTTCCTGTCACTCACACCCCTGAAGACTTCGGGGTCCTCACGGCAGAAGAGACCTAACATTTATTGAAGGCTGGACCCTGAACTGGAGGCTGCCACCTGAGGCCCTTCTCTGCCTGGCCCCCCACCCTGCCCTCCAGCCTGGTTTTGTGCCACCCTCTCCTACACACCCCTCTGAGTAGACGGCAGGGATGGGATCTGGTTATGGAATTGACAAGCCACGCAAGTGCCACGAATGTGAGACAAAACATCCCGGGTGTTACAGTCTGCACGTGCTGTTTTCCCGCCTGCATTGTCCTTCCTTCTCTCTCGAGTCAGTCGCCTACGTAGCTTTCAAAACAGCTCAGATCCCTGCTTCCCAAGCATTGCTGCCGGGCCTCCAGGCAGATGGAAGCGCGTTCTCCTGTGCCCCCTGCACCCCCAGCTGCGGGCTCGGGCTGCCCAGTGGACCGTGGCCTCCATTTGGGTGGTTCCTCTGCGCCCAGCGTGGCTCCTGGTACAGGTGGGCCTTGAGTGTGAATGAATGAATGGTAATGCTGGCGATTGAAAACCCTTCCCAGACACCTCCTCGTCCGCGGCCCTGTGCTCCTGGGGCTCCAGGCGCGCTGCATCTTCCCTGTCCATTCCCAAAGTGCAGCATTTGCTTGGGAAGGTCTTTTGTGTTGCCGCGGCTGGACCCCAATCATGTGCTGCTGGAGGCTGGGAGGAGAGCGGCTCCGAAACGGAAGCTGGCATTGGTCTGGAGCAGACCGTTTAATGATTCCAGTTTGACTCAAATGCTGTATGAGCCGAGTAAACATCGAGCAAAGTGAATTTTTGATTACCGCCTGGGCTTTGCGAATATTTCTGTCTGCCTTGTCGGGTATTTTTCCCCCGAGCTCAAGCATGAAATGCACTCCACAGTTCCTCAGAAGAGCCAGGGAGGCAGGGCTTTGGGGGTAAAGCAGTGCTGGAAATTATCAGCCTAAGAAAGGAAGTTGACGAGCCTCTTTGGGCAGAGATTTTAGTCTCTCTTCTGTAATTGAAATTTATATTTCATGGCTGCATTATCCAGACTTGGAGGAGGTGCGTTGTAGAGGACAGCATAAATCACGTTTTAGAGAGGAACTTTTTTGAGTCTGTGATTCCTAGAAACCTGGTCAGCCTGTGTCCTGGGGACCTGCCCTGTGCCTGCGCTGTGGGGGATTTAAATTCACTTGGGCAAGAAGCCTGCCCTCAAGAGGCAGCTGGCAGGGAACTGTACGGCAGGGCAGCAAGCTCAGAGCTCCATGAGGCTGACCCTGGGTGGCTTCATGGCGGAGGTGGCATTCTAGGCAGGCTTTGGGAGATCCTGGGGCTGGGAAAGGCAGCCCAGGTGGAGGGGGTGCAGCCAACTAAGGCACGGAAAGCAGCTCATTCAGAACCCAGGGTGACTAGTTAGCTGGGCCAGAGCGGGACCCAAGAGGCAGGAGGGGACTAGGCTGGGAGGAGAAGTGGGTCATGTCGTGAGGGTCACTCTGATGGCAGTGCTGTTGTCTCGGGGGCATTTCCCCCATCCTTGGGGCTATGTGGGCAGCAGTAGAGAGGAAACCACCAGCAGGGATGCAGCGGTAGCCGTCTCCACTCCTCGTGCTCAGAAGGCAACTGAGAAAGGGGGCTGGTACAAGTGACCCCATTAGGAGGATGCAAAGAAGGGGGGATCTGGCGTCTTTCTACCTCCGCCCCCTCCCATCTTCTCCTTCCTAACGTTTAAGAGAATGAGCTCAATGGGCACAGTCCCTGGATTTGAGTCCTGGCTCTTGCTTGCCCTGGCTAGGTGACTTCTGAGGAGTGACTTCAACTCCCTGAGCCTCCGTTTCCCCGTCTACAATGTAATTGCTGCCGCGACTCTTGCTGGAGGGACTCCGTCTGATCTTCCCAGTTAGGACTGGGCCCAACCTTAGCACCTCCCTGCTCCCGGTGCCTAATGGTATATTTTATTATAAAATACCTGGAGCGGGCCTGCCAGGGAGGACCCGTCACTGAAGGGGAGAGACAGGCTCAACTGGCAGTGGCACGGCCGAGACCTCAAGGCCAGGAAGCCCCGTTGAGATGCACAGGTGGGGCGCTGCCTCCACGTCTGTGCGGGAAGCGGGTGGGCCCTGGTCACGGGTTCCGGGCGAGCTGGCCCGTGCCCTTCAGGGGCTGGGATGTCCCAAGGACGGTGTCTGCATGTCCTGTGGCCTTCCCCCCGGCCGTCCACCCCAGAGCTCAGTGCTCTTCTCACACCTGCTGGCCCACCATGGGGGGCGAGGGGGCAGGTAAGGGGGCTGGACGGCATCCACCTCTGCGAGGACAGGACAGGTGAGTGGTGACGGGGGAGGAGCGGTTTCTGGGACACCAGGGCCCGTGCCCCAAGCACCTTCAAGACAGCTGCCCGGTGCCGGCCTCGCGTGGATTTGGGGGAGGAGGCCCCGGGAGGTCACTTAGAAGAGAAGTTTCCAGGCTCTGTGATTCGTTCTTAGAAGCTTAGAGTGTGTTTCCTGTAATGGTTTAGATGTTTCTAGCTCACTGGAGAGGATGTTTCTGGAAGTGAGGTGGCCTGGGCAGTGTGTGGCAGGGAACAACGTCACAGGTAGTGGAGAGGTGGTGTAGGAGGGGCCTGGGCTCACTGCCTTTAGCCAGGTCCCTTAAACTCCCTGTGCCTCAGTTTGCTCAGCTGTGAAATGGGATCATAATGGCCCTGTGTCCCAGATCACCGTGCAGGTGAACACAAGGCACACAGAGTGCTTACCAGACCTTTACCAGGTGACTTCACCCAGCTGGGCGCCAGGAGTTCAGCAGTGAGCAGGATGGACCCTGCCCCGTGGAGGCAGGGGTAGCTTTTGGTGCCAAACCTGACACACGATGTGCTCTCAAATGTTCAACGTAACTGTTGTTACCAAGAGTTACTAGTATTTGAAGCCAGTCTCTTCTCTCGCCCAAAAGTCCACATCAGGCCGCCCTGCAGCAGGGGTCCTTGTGGCATTTCCATGAGTCCGCGGCCCTGGGCCTCCCGTGGCCCCTCCGGCCTGCGCCTCCCCTCTGTTTCCACAGTGGCCACCTCCCGCCGGCGTGCCGCTGGCCTGGGCCGCTGACGTCGAGGTTCGCTTCACTCTTGGTGTTGAAATTCCAAGGGGTCCCCGGTGGTGAGAGACGGTGGGTGGGTGGAGGAGAAGGGCCGGGATCTGCAGCTGTGAAAATGTGTTCTCGACGACGTCTGTGAGCACTGATCCTGCAGGGAGGCCTGCACAGCCCGCCCCTCGCCGGCGAGGCTGTCCTCCATCCTGTAGGCCCCCCACCTGCCACTTGTCCTGTGGGGCCTGAGGGAGGATGCGGAGCAGCAGAGCAGTGCTGCGGGGGGCTGGGCAGCGGGCGAGGTGGGGGTGGGCCGCCCTGCGGCGGGGGGCGTTTACTGCTGAGCTTTACGGTTGCCAGCCAGTGGCGGGGACAGGCGGTCCAGCTGTTGCTGACTTTAAAGTCTCCGTGATTGCCAGCATCCCCTCTGTGCCTTCCTCCCTTCTTTTTCCCCTCTGATGTTGCATGTTAAAACCTTGAGAGAGACCTCAGAAGGGCTTTGGGGTCTGGGGAGGGAAAGGGAGACGCCTGGGTGGGGTCCCATCGCAGGGCGGGCTCCCGGCTGGCCTCGGCCTGGCTCTTCCCTGGGACTCAGCAGCGAGGGCTGCGCCTTCTGGCCGCAGAGGCCAGGCTGGGTTCCCGGACACGTCGTCTGTGGTTCCTCAAGGCTCCCAAGGGCCGATTCCTGCCCTGTTTTCTCTCGAAGACCCACGGGTGTCGGGGTGGCCTGTTCTCAGCTCTGGCCTGGTTACCCCTTGCTCTTGGCTCATAGGCATCCGAGGGCTTCCCGGGCCGTGCCCCTGCGAGGTGTGGAATGGAGACGCTGCCCCTTGTGTTCCCCTGTGGGTGCCACAGAGGAGAAGGGGGGGTCATCAGAGGTGTCCCCCTGCCCATGGCTGTTGGCACCAGTTCTGGGACTCGCTGCCAACACTAGTGGTGTGTCAGTCATTCAAGGCAAGGGGCTTCAGAGCCCAGGGAGACCCCCAAGCCAAACTCGGACCCAGGAGACATCCTCTGGCCTCCTTCTCCAGTCTGCACGTGGAGCAGAGAGGGCCTCTGGGGCTCCATCCAGACTTTATATTGCGTTTGCTTTAAGAAAACAAAACAAAACATTTTAAATGTATGCACCAGAACATCTACGGTAGAAATAATGACAACTGGGATTTCCTTCAAAATAAAGCAGATATGGAGGTTATTTGAGGGAGGCAGTGAGTTGGTGGGATGTGGATGAAACAAGATTGGTCCTGAGGGTGGTCGAAGCTGGGTGATGGGGACACAGGATTCCTCGTACGGAGCTCTCCAGTGCTACGTATGTTTGGTGCTTTCCATAATAAAAGTTAAAAAAAAAAAAATTCCAGCCTTTTTCTCCACCAGACTCTTGGAAGGAAACTAACCTTCTTGAGCGCTTGAGACAGTTTGAAGCTGGGTGGATCCCAGAAAATCCTGTTCTTAAAGCAACCCCATTCCCGTGCATGTGAACCCATTGCAGATGGGACCTTTTGATGGGATTCATTTGAGAGCTTTTGATGAGATCGTGCCAGTAGGGCATGACCCAGGGTGGGTCTTAATCCTCTTACTGGAGTCCTTTATAAACAGAGGAATAAAAAGCTGCAGAGAAAAAAAACCACAGAGTCAGAGAGAAACCTCCAGAAATTAAAAGCAATGAAAGTGGGAGGGAGAAAAGCCACCGACAGAACAGCCTGAAGCTGAAAGCAATGAGGCCCAGAGGGGAGAGAGGGGAGAGGCGCAGACCCTGCCATGTGCCTGATCACCCAGAGTTGCAGCTCAGTGAGAAAGCATCTCTAATGATGCCTTGATATGGACGCTTTCACGGCCTAGGACTGTAAGCTTTTGACCTAAGAAATCTCCATTGTAAAAGCCACCTCATTTCTGGTAGCAGCATTTACCAAACTAGAGCAAGCACCTCTTATGTTCTCTTATTAAATATTTGTGACATCCCTGTGCAGTGGGTGCTGTTATCCCCATTTTACAGTGAATTAAACGGGCTTCTTGACCTGCAGCTGGATTGCAGCTTAGCTGGGATCCAAACCCAGGACTGGTCCCCAAACCACAGCTCTTTCCCCTGGACCAGCAGCCTCCAGACAGAGTTTCCTAGCCCACCTCACCAGACAGGGGTCTGCACAGCCTGGGCCTGGGCTCAGCCCCTGGAGATACCCCTCCAGTGGGGCCCCTGAGTCCCCCCAGTGGCCCAGAAAGTCCTGCTTGCAAGGACCTAAAGTTCATTAGACAGAAGGGGAGACTGAGGCCAGGAGGCAGGGGTAGTAGTTGGATTCCTGGCTCAGCTCCTCAGTGGCAAAGCCAGGGCCCTGTGCCCAGGCTGCCTGCCCCCCACCTCCCCAAGCTGCTCTGCCTTCCTGCCCCAGGCCCCAGGGCCAGCGCTGCTTCATTAGCTCACTTCCATTTCCCGTGCCTTCCCTAGGCTCCTAAATTGGCTCTCAAGTCTTCCCTCCCCCTTACCCCTTCCCCCGGGTCCTATTCCCCAGCACCCTCTTCACTTTGTTTTCCTGTGGTCTCTTCTCTCGCTGCCTCTTCTGCTCTGTTGGTCCGGTGCCAGCTGCCCCTCTGCAGATGGCGTTTTCTCTTCTCCCTTCCTGCCTGTCCCTGGCTTCGCTTCTCAGACCCTGTATCACATCTTGTCCAGCCCCTTCCCTCCTCCCTCCTCCTGGGTCCTCCCCCTGCCCCCAGGCCTGAGTCTGGATCCTTCTCACTGTCCCCAGGCTGCTGTCCTCACAGCCTGGGTTGATGGTTTTCTCCCTCCCTCATACAGGAGCATATCTCTCTCCTTACACGCTGAGGCATGCCAACGCCAGCTCGCCCGCGTGGAGCCTTCCCAAGCAGAGAGGGCACAGCTACTGCAAACAGGACCTGGATTCCCGGCCTCCTACTTGTTTTCATCAGCCTGTCAGCCTTTATTACATTGAAGATATTTTTAATCACTCCTAACACTTTTGCGTTAATTTTAACCCCTCCCCTAGTTCAAACATGGCTCTCCTTCCAGCTTGTTCCCCCCACAAGTTAAATCTGACAATATGTTTTACTAAAATGCTTTCTGAAGCTTGATTTTCTTTGCAGCCCTAAGTTTGAAACAAGAATGGTCACCAAAATGATAGAGCATCCTCAAGGCTGTACTCTGCCCCCTGCCCCAGACAGTGCCGGGAGCTCTGCCACAGACCCCATAAGCCTCCTCGGGCCTACCTGCATCACTGTGCCTTCTCGCCCCGAGACAGGCCTGCCAGCACCTTTTTTTACAAAAGCGGCATGGGCACCACATCCATCAGGGGAAATCACAGTCCCTGCTTTAGGAGCCTCTAGTTGAGTATGATCAGGGAGGTGGTGTAGTGTTGGGCAGAGTAATGCCAGCTGCTGTAGCAGCCCCCCGTGTGTCAGTGGTTTAGCACAGTGACGGGCGGCTTCTCCCCATGTGACGCCCTGGGTGTGTGTCTGCCTGACCTTCCACGTGGCCATTCGGGGACCCAGGCTCCTTCCGTCTTGTGACTCAGTGTCTGCTGGGGCACGGAGTCTTACACATTCACCCTGCGGGTGGGGAAGGGAAGGGGTGGAATAATCACTGCTGCTTGACGGCCTCGGTCCGGAAGGGCACACGCCACTTCCTCACCCATTGCGTTGGCGGCAACGCCACTCTAGAAGACAGAGCAGCTGGCTCTGTCTGCTGTCCACGGGCACGGAGCACGGAGACAGGCGGGAGCAGAGGAGTCCCTTGCCCTTTCCGTCCTGCTCGGCGGTGCACCTCAGTAGGCGCCGAGTCTTTCGTCGGGGTGGTCCTGCAGGTTGTGCGTGTGTCCTCGCGCCTGTGCCCTGCGATCGGGAGCCAGGGCCTTGAGTGTGGGTCACCCACCCCGAACACTGGTGTTAAGGGTTGAATGGCGTCTCCCAAAATGATAAGCCCAAGGCCTAACCCCCGGTCCTGCAAATGCTACCCTCGTTGGAAACAGGACCTGAGAAGTTTGATATTGTTTATGAATTCTAAAAATAGATACTGAATTATGTCTGTAAACTGGCTTTTCCTCTGGGCATGATTAAATTATGATTAGGGCTTTGATTGGGCCACGTCAGTAGGGTGTTGAGTCCCCACCCCTTGGTGGGTGGGGACTCACCGATAAAAGACATGGCAAAGGGCAGAGTTGGAGCCGAGTTTTGAGTTGGAGCCAAGGAAGTGAAGACACAGGAGAAGAACACAGAGGAGTAGAGATGGCTCCTTAGACACAACAGAAGCCCTGGGGAGAGACAGAGGACCGTTCACCTGATAGTCCACAGCTGGCCTTGTGGAGCGAGCATAGTGCTTGAGCCCGGAGAGAAATGGAGCCCCAGGAAGAGAGGAACCCAAGAAGCCTGAACTCTTGGCAGACATTGGCAGCCATCTTGTCCCAACATGTGGCAATAGACTTTGGTGAGGGAAGTAACTTATGCTTTATGGCCTGGTAACTATAAGCTTCTACCCCAAATAAATACTCTTTATAAAGACCAACTGATTTCTGGTATTTTGCATCAACACCTCTTTGGCTGACTAATGCAGGACCTTTGATATGTTATTAGTTACGTGATGACTGAGACAGAAAACGCCATGGATTGCCTCAGGCCACCTCCAGGAGCCAGGAGAGAGGCGTGGAGCAGAATCTTCCCTCTGGATTGCGGAGGGAGCATAGCCCTGCCAGCAGCTTGCTCTTGGACTTCCAACCAACAGAACTGGGAGGGAATATGTTGCTGTCTGTCGTTCGAAGCCATCCAGCTTGTAGCACTTTGTTACGGCAGCCTTATCTTGAATTCTTCCAGTTTCGTGTTTGTCATTTTTCTCTCTTTTTGTAAATTAGAGTGTTTTTCTCAGTTTGGGGAAATCACATCTATTTGTAATGTGTTTAAAATGCAGAAGAAATAGAGACTTCTGCAAAGCAGTTAAATGTTGACCCAGACGGGAGATCACTGCAGTTATAATTTGTTGTTTTCAGCGTAATCCGTAATCCTACATGAAATTTTGTTCAAGACAATTGTAAAGGAGACCAGGATAGGGCGATGGTCTTTCAGTAGAGGTCCAGGGTGTTCTTTATATCACTTTTAAGACTACTCTGAGCTATAAATACCTACTCAATACATACGCCATCGAGGA
The DNA here is from genome assembly GCA_026826555.1 of Tolypeutes matacus. Lineage (NCBI taxonomy): Eukaryota > Metazoa > Chordata > Mammalia > Cingulata > Chlamyphoridae > Tolypeutes > Tolypeutes matacus. Next base: position 11,523,184 of record JAKSZT010053819.1, read on the forward strand.
TCTCAGCGGTACATTTACATATCTTCTGTGTATGTTAACTTCTAAATGATGTGTAGAGCAGGAAAGGAAGTAAATCATACTCTGGCATTTCAGGCTCTTCCACTTCAGGGCAAATTTCCCAGCTCCCTCCACCCACATCCAGGAACAAAGAAAGATACCAATTAAGAGATACTGAGTGATGCTGTGAAAGTTGAGCTGTGGGGTAACTCTCCCTCCTAAAAGCCAGAGCAGACAGATGGGGTGAGAACATGACTCAACAGCAGAGTGAGAGGGACAGAAAAATCTAAGCAATGCAGGTAGGTGGAAGGGTCTGAGTGGCCTCAGGGATGGGCAAAGCAGCCCAAACAGAGTTCTGAACTTGACCCTTGGCCCAGATAGGTTTGTAAGTTGGCATCTGTGGTGGCTTGGAGTTATGTACCCCGGAAAAAGATGTTCTTAATCATAATCCATTCCTGTGCATGTGAACCCTTGTAAACAAGACATTTTGGTGGGGTTCTTTCAGTTAAAGTGTGACCCAGCCAAACCCCGATGGGTCTTTGTCCTGTTCCTGGAGGCCTTGAAGAGAAGGCCACAGAGAGCAGCCAGAAGCCGGAAGTCAATGGAACCTGGGAGGGAACGGAGAAGATGCCACCGTGTGCATTGCTATGGGACGGGAAAGCCAAGGATCCCCAAAGGTTTCCAGCCAGCCAGAAGACACCAACCTCAGGAGGAAGCAGGCTTCTAGCCTCTGAAATCACGAGCCAGTACGTTCCTGTTGCCAGAGCAATATGTTGTATGGTATTTGTTTTAACAGTGGGGAAACTGAAACAGCTTTCTGTTTTCCTTAGAAGTGATGAGGGAAAACTCGGGCCCATCCTTCTTTGCCTGGTTTTACAGCCAGCTTTTGTGCCTCATTGGGGGTGGGGAGGTGGGGTGCCTTGGGTTGTCTTGGGTTAAAGTTGTTTTGTTTTTTTGTTTTTTTTTTTAAGGATGTATTTAATTTATTTATTTCTCCCCAATAACCCTTGTTGTTTGCACTTGTGTCTGTTTGTCTTCCTTGTTTCTTTAGGAGGCATCGGGAACTGAACCCAGTACTTCCGATGTGGGAGGGAGGTGCCTAATCGCTTAAGCCACCTCCATTCCCTACTTTGTCGTGTCTCTCATTGTTTTTCTTCTTGTGTCTCTTGTTGGGTCAGCTTGCTCCGCCTGCCCGTCGTGCCAGCTCCCTGTCTTCTTTAGGAGGCACGGGGAACCAAATCAGAGCCCAATCACTTGAGCCACATCTGCTTCCCTGGGTTAAGGTTTAACCTTGGCCACATCACGTTGGCCTGTCTGGAAGCCAGGCTTCCCAGCCCAGCTCCCTGGAACAGTGTAGTGTGGCCAAAGTCTTACTAGATCAGCAATCTCAGAGCAGAGTCTGAGGTTTAACCGGAAGTCTTAAGGGGCCTCTTAATGGGCCAGTGCTGATTTTTTAGAAAATCCTGTCTAGTTCTTGTGGCAAATGATGTACCTACAGGTAACTCCAAATACTTCACTAGCAGAAATAACTAAAGGTTACTAGTTACCTAAGCTAGCTACTAAGTGTTGCTAAGACTTTTTATTTGTAAACGAAAATTAGTGAGTTTCTAGAGTTTGGGGTCCTAATCCAGGGTTGTCTGAAAGTTCAGATTCCCCTACTGCCCAGTTTCGACTGCACGTGTGTACACACAGAGCTGGAATTCCCTTGGCTTGGGGAAGCATGCTTCTTGGATGCAGCTTCTGAGCTGGTCATTGTTTTCAATTGCTGCTGTTCTTCTCATGTGTAAGGAAATCACTGTTTAGCCTCATTGCCAATTTACTTTGATGTGGGTTGTTCACAGGGTGAGGTTAACCATATTTATGTATTTTTGGCTTGTCATTTATAAGTCATTAGACTGAGATGTGTTTATTTTCATTTCAATAAATCACACACACAGTTTGCTGTGGAGTGATGCTTTGTGTTCATCATTTTTCCCATTGGGAATTGGAACGAGTGAGGCTGGGTGAACATCAGGTGCTTTTATTCCTCCTCTGCGGGCCGCAGTATAAAACAAAAATAATAAATGCATATATACATACATATGTACGTACACACACATACATGCGTACGTACGTATGTACCTACCTACATACATATATACGTACATACACACACATACATCCGTACATAAATGGTTCGGGAACCTCTGTTCCTGATCAAAACTAGGATTCAGGAATTGGCCTGCAGAAGAAGGGGGGGAACCAAACCTCGGGCCGTGGCTCTTCACCATCCTATAACTTAAAGTTATAGTTAAAAATGCAGCCACAGCCTCCTTGTCGTAACTATCAATTTACTCCAGGCATCTCTGGCTCTTCATCTGCGATTGCCTAAGTTTTACACACCATGTGCATGGTTTTGTGTTCTTCTTTCTCATTTACTGTGTTTTTTCTATTTCTTTAGTAGTCAGAATTCTTCTGTATGTACGTTTGTGCGAGGGTCAGAGTGCAGTACCATCACTGACAGATGTCAAGCAGGCATTTGAATGGCTTCCTGAGTCTGCCATCACCCCCTCTGCACGTGCCACTCCCTCCCACTCACCCACCCTGCCTCCCTCCCACTCATCCACCATCCACCTGCCCATACAAGTTCTTTTTACCAGGGTTGAGAAGGGAATTGGAGACTTGCTATAACATATGGGGTTAATTCAGCTCCCTCTGAATGCTGGGCACTGTGCTGTCCCAGAGATTCTGATGTGGACACACCTCTGTTTCCTGCCTTGAAGGAGCAAAGAACGTTTTCTCTGACTCTGGTGAGAAAGTGTAATGTAAAGAGCATGCATTTTCTTCTGATTTACCTCTGACTTTTGACCGCTTAGAAAGTCAGTATAAGGCAGTGTCAGGTGAAAGGGAAAATGCTCCACCCCTTTTGCTTTTGCAGTCACCACGGCCGGCTCTCAGTTGCTCTGTGCTTGGAGAGTGGTGTGAAATGTATCACAGTAGATACTCCAGAATTTGCATTGGGAGGGCAGAGGTATTTGTTCTCAGAATCCCACACAGAAAATCAGCCGCCTCCTGTGCCCAACTCCTTCTGTTCCCGCCTGGCTGCTCCTGCCTGGGAGTCCCTGAGTCACTGCTTGGAGCGACCGTCTGTGACTAAGTGGATGGCCATGGCCTTGAGTTATTTGAATTTCTGCTTTTGGCGTAGAGATGAGTCTGACGAGCCCAGCACAGCTCCCCTAGCTCGCAGTCCAATGCTCTTTCCCCATTTCAGAGGGAGAGAAGAGCTTTGGGCACGAGGATGATGAGCCAGGCACCCTGGAGGAGGCAGCACTCTGCCTGGGTTTGAAGAGGCTTTAACTTGGCCAAGTGAGCAAATGTGTCGGGGTCTGAGTGGGCAGGATTTGTGGCTGGGATGAGGGGTTCTCTGTGGGTTTTAGAAGGAAGAAAGGATATTTCTGAACATTTCTGTTTGCAGTTATCTACCTTTGCAGGTTGGGATTTAATAAAATTAAGTGCCCACCTGGTAGAGAATCTTATCCTACTTATATTGTTTTTCTGACTCTAGAAAAAAAATGGAAGCCAAAATACTAACATTTAGGATTCATAGAATAAGTAGGATTTGGCTCCAAATGGGTCCTCACTGAGCAAACATTACCCAGACCAGCAGGAGCTCAGCCTGACCCTCACATCGTCGTCTTTGAGAACAAACTGTGCCACCAGAACGGAGACCTCGTCCTTCATTCACAGCCACCGGGCCAGGCCATGAGGGCGGGCGCCAGTCCTGTCCTTCCTTTTTGGCCCACGTTCCCAGGAGCGGCCTCTTTTCCGGTTTTGAGATGTGCCTGGCGCTTGCCGACTGCAGCTGGTTAGACGTGCAGTTGGGCCGTCGGGGTTGGGGACTGGGTGCTCAGAAGCCACGTGGCAGCGGAGGGCGGGTCAGGGCGGACTGAGGTTGGTCTCGTCCTTGGGCAGCGGGGCCGCGGAAGGTGGCAGAGCGGCTCGTGGGTTGGAGCAGGCATCGCGTGGAGAGTCAGAGGAGAGGCGGCGTGAGAAGCTTCTGGGAGCCGGCACTTGAGGCTGCGGGTTGTTGGAGATGGGAAAGAGGGAAGGGAAAGAATGCCAGGGCCCCACTGAATTGACATCTGCTTCCTCTTCCTGAAGCCCTCTGTGTCCTAAGAAAAGCCTGTTAACCTCCGCCCCCTGCTTCCCAAGACCCCCCCCCCAAGCAATGGAGGTGTTAGGTCCCCTCCCTCTGTCCCGCTGGGTGCGGTCAGAACACACCCCTTCCCCACGCGAGGCCAGGTGGCAACGGGGGGCTCGCCACAGTTCTCTGAGCTGCTGCGGGGCCGTGTGCCCTGCGGAGCCTGAGTGCCAGGTGATGAACGCCCCCCACCCTCGGCAGAAAGCCGGGGCGGGGGAGGCTGCGCTAGGCGGGGGCTCCTAGAGAACCAGCCCACCTCCCGGCGCCAGGGTCCCCAAGGGCAAGGACGCGTCCGCTTCAATCTGACGTGGTTCAATCGCGAACCACAGTCTTTGAGGATGATCAAGTGTCATACTTCAGGGGGCTTCCAGCAAGATTTAAGATCTTAATTAACAGTTGAATCCTGTTGAGTCTTGTTAGGTAATATTTAAATGCCAGCGCACTCTGAAATACCTGGGGAGAGCCCTGCTAATTTATTCAGGCCTCAATTGATCTTAAAATGCGTTTTCAGCAGGATGCAGAGTTCTTTAGACCCGGCTTCTCAGAAAATGACAGGTTGTTAATTTTATGCACAGGGAGTTAAAAATGTCACTCCGTGGGGTCCACATTGCCATAAATTTGCTTATGCAACCAAGTCTCACCTTGGTTTTGACACCTACTAGATAGGGATAAAGATTTCCCATTTGGCATGATGGATACTGCGAGTTCAGACTAGGAGCAACCACATCTGTGCTCCTTTTCTCCAAGAAAGGGATAAAGCAAATATATCTTCAAGAAATTAGGAAGAGGCGGTTGGATTTTCATGAAATTTGGGTTAAAAATAACTTACGATGCCACTGTTATTTTTCACATGCAAGGTGTTACCTGAGGAAGAATTCAGTATTTCCCGGTGTCAACATGTAAATTAAATGTTGCCCCACGTGTTGATAGAGAGCCACTTTACAGCCTTCAGGGTGCGGCGTGCGATCTTGAAGCACCTTTGGTTACTTTTACCTGCCTTTATGTTGGTGAGTTATTGGGGCCTGGGACTCAGCTGGCTCTCCCGCTCCCAACATTTTCACCAAAAGAAGGTCTTATCAGAGTGGATAGTGAGGACCATTGCAAAATATATATATATATATATTGTAAAATATATTAATTGCAAAAGTAGCTGGAGCAGAGAGTTGGGTAAGGCCCGAGCATAGTTTCACAGAGAAATAGGACTTGTTTGAGCCTTGGGTGGAGGGGTAGGAGAGAAAGGTGGCAGAAGGGAAGATGTCTTTGTACAATAAGGTGCAGTTTCAAATAAAGTTCCAATATGTTAATGGTCTGTATTCATGGTACCTTCATAAACTGGAAAAGTTAGAAGATACTGGCTCAGAGTTAGGGGGAAATATAATTTAAGTAAGTGAGGGAGCATGTAAACCAGGGGAGAGAAGGCTCTTTGGGGTTCACTTGGAATCTCTGGACACAGTCACCTCTTTGGGCTGTGCAGGACTGCAGTTCCTTTCACCTTTACCTCTGTACCGCAGTTCATTAGGAGAGCCCTGTCCTTCCCTGGGGAAGTGTTGGGCAATCCCTAACTGAGCACATGGGTCATCTGGAAGATGAGGCACTGTCATGATCAGCTGCGAGGAGACCAACTGATTTGTTTCCTACCCCAGACCTAGAAGCAACTGAGCATGTGGGTCCCCGATTTGCCTTTTCTTGTTTATTTTGGGGGGGCATTGGTGTTGAGTGGGGGATGCATACTTTGCAAATGCAAGTTAGAAAGAGCTTTGTCAATATTCTTGATGTAAACGAGTGTGTTGGATGAGTTAATGACTAAAGGAAGGAAAGAAATCTCAACGTGTACTTTTTTAAAAAAACAGTAAACTTTCTTATTTAATATTTTGTCTTGTCGTACTACATCTTACGACTGTGCAGGTCTGATGCTTGCCATTGGTTGCTGCTGGCTTTTACTCATTGTGTCTTGTTTCCTTACATGTTTTGTGGATTTTGACTTAGTTCATTTTCCTTGGAATTTTATCTGAAGAATTTCTTTGAGGCATAGAGCATAGATTGAAGTTGTATTCATCCAGAGATCACTTGTGTTTACTTTCAAATTGCCTAAAGTCACTATGTATTTACTCAGGACCAAATTAATATCTCTGCTTGGGTTTTGTTGTTTTTAAAGTATAGAAATAGTATGAACTGGGATTGCAAACTCACGTGTGTGAGGGTATTGGCTTGTGAATATAAATTATCAAAAGAGTTTGTTATGTGTTGTTTTTTTTCCTCTACTAAGTGCCAAAGTCAAGACTGGCAAACAGTTTTCTTTACTATCCATCCTTATACTGAAAGTATAGTCAGTCCCCTTTGGGTTTCCAGCTTTGTTCGATTTTCCCATTTTGGTGGGCTTTAGCATAAGCTGATTTCTAAGAATCCAGTGTTCTTAGATCTTCAGATTTTTTTAGAGAAGCTTGATTTTTTATAATATGTTTTTTTATTAGAGAAGTTGTGAGCTTACAAAACAGTCGTGCATAATGTGCAGTATTCCCATACATCACCCCTCCACCAACAGCTTGCATTCTTGTGGAACATTTGTTACAGGTTATGAAAGAATATCATCAAAATATTACTACTAGCCATGGTCCATAGCTTACATTTGGTAAATTTTTTCCATACACCTCCCTATTATTAACACCATTTGTACCCTCAGTGGCTCTGTTTCATCACAGAGTTGTGCAGTCATCACTTTAGTAAATTTTTGGACGTTTTCTTCCAAAAGAAAAAAATTCCATACCCCACTATTATTGACCCATAGCATTGATATGTACCTTCTTTGACACTGATGCATGAATATTACAATATTGCTGTTAACTATAGTCCGTAGGTTACATGAATTATATTTTCCCATGCATCTCCATAGTCTTACCGCCTTGTAATAGTGATGTACATTTGTTCTAGTTCATAGAAGAACATTCTTGTATTTGTACTATTAACCACAATCCTCATCTACCTCCAGATTCACTATTATTCAGTCCCTAGATTATTCTCTAGCTGTCTTTCAATTGACATTTACCCCCCTAGACTACCTCTTTCAGCCACAATCCTATTTATAAACCACCTGTGTTAGTTATCCTCACTATAATGTGTTACCATCAACTCTATCCATTTTCAAACTTTTACAGTCATGCTAATTAAAAATTCTACATACATAAGCGTCAGTATCCCTTCTCAGCACTCATCCTATCTCCCAGTAACCTGTGTGTATTCTTTGTATTTAGTTCATATTAGTGAGACCATACAATATTTGTCCTTTTGTGTCTAGTTCATTTCACTCAGCATAATGTCCTCAAGGTTCACCATGTTATCGTATGTGTCCTAATTTCATTTCTTTTTACAGCTGCATAGTATTCCGTCGTATGTATATACCACATATTGGTTATCCATTCATCAGTTGATGGACACGTGGGTTGCTTCCATCTTTTGGCAATTGTGAATAACAGCGCTATGAACGTTGGTGTGCAGATGCCTGTTGCGTCCCTGTTTTCGGTTCCTCTGGATACGTTCCTGGTAGAGCGATCGCCAGATCATACAGCAGTTCTGTGATTAGCTTCCTGTCAACATGTCCTTTGGCCACTCTCCGCTAGAGAGAAGAAATTGGGAGATGGGAAAGAAAGCTTAAGTGGTAAACTATTCTTTTGAAAATATCAGCGCTTTGTGGAGAGGGAGGGACTCACCCAAGGCACCAATGGCTGTCAGTCCTCTTTTTCCATCAGCAGGTCAGGAGGAGACAATGATGAAAAGAGACCCCCTCGGCTCTCTGGTCTTAAAAAGGAGAATCGGGAGTCACTTGCCTCTTGGAGTTGAGTAGCCAATGACGCTTGCAAATCAAGTCGACAAGAATGCATTGCCCCCTACTGTATGCCTGGCGCTGTGCTGGGACCTGGGGGCACCGCGATGAGAAAACACAAGGAGCCTGGGGGTCGGGTAACGGACCACTGTGTCCAGCTGTGCAGGTTGTCCCTGTGGCGGGCGTGGTTGACATCGTTGACATTGCAGATTTCTATCCTTATTATTGATAATATTCCAGCAGATGGCAGCAAAATGTCTTGGGCGCCTTTTTCTAATTGATTCTAGGCACCCTCTGGGTGGTATGGCTTGAATGAAGGGCGGGACCGAGAACCAGTGATAGTACAACATAGCAATGGCCAGAGTGAAGATGTGTGCAGAGGACAGAACGGCTCGGGGAAGGTGTGCCTCCACGTGCCCAGGAGACACAGAGGGCTTCCCACAGGAGGTCCTTTGGAAGGACGCCCCAGCTACCTGCCGTCAGGACGCAGTGTTACGTAGTGACAATAGTGACAGTGTGACGGTGTTCAACCCCCAGGTTGTCTGGGTTCAAATCTCAAATTTGCTCCTTACTGTGCAAGCTTGAACCATCGCCTAACCTTTCTGAGCCCTGCTTGAGCTGGTGCTAACCCAAGGATTGGTGTCTGCCCAGCCAGGCCAGGCAGGTGGTTCAGGAGGAATGAAACATGGGATGGGGGTGGGGCTGGGCGGGACCCCAGTCCTGCCCTGTGGACTGATTAAGCTCACCCCCCACCCGCCAACATGCTCTGGCCTTTTTCTGGGGTCCAGACCAGACAAATGGCCAAATCCACTCACCAGTGTGAAACTCGTTCTCTGTTTTCCCCCAGACATCGAGGCCCACAGAAGGAAAAGAAATACGAGGCAAACCTGTTCAAATGCATCCTGGCTCCAGTGCCTGATTTCCTTGATGACGAATGGCTGAATAATAAAAAGTGATGGACTATATCGGTTCCATAATATTTAAGTGCTTTATAGCTTGCTGATTGTGGACCTCAGGCAAGGTTCATCAATATAGACTCTTGTTTTCACTGAACAAGATGGATGATCCCTGGAAGAAGTGAGCCATATGTCAAAATGACGTAAAATTGGTTACTCTGGCTTCTAAAACTACCTCTGTGAGGCAGACAGGGTCGTTGAGTGCTAAATGTATTTACCTCTTAATTTAGTAGGGCTGTCCACTTCCTAATTGGAGAGGCCTTGCAATGTATGGACTTATTAGCCATAGTCTAAACTTTTCTGCTTTCCTGGGTATATGTCCTCAGTGGCAGCCACAGGAAGTGTCCCAGACAATTCTTCACCCGGAGTGACCACCCCAACCAGATAATCTAGGCAGATGCTTCAAGACCGTTTGAGGTTCGTATGCTTGAAAAATCTAAAGAATGTCATTCCTTTGAAGTTAGTTAGGCTAGTTGACAACTATACCAGAGAAAACCTGAAATCTCAGCAGCTTAACCCAGTAGAAGTTTACTTTTCACCTCCATTGTCCAGATAGTGACACGGGAACCCAGGCTGCTTCTGTCTCTTGGCTCTGACGTCTTTAGCGGGTGGCTTCCAGGGCCCCTGCGGAAGGGGCGGCAGGTCAAGAACACCCCTGGAGCAGAAGTGGGCTGGCTGTGAAGTCCTCTGGGGAGACAGCTGCTTCCCAGCACTGCATCTCTGCTGCAGAGGTTAACCCTCATGCAGCCTCCTCTGCAGAATTAGTTCAAAGGAGCAGTCTCCCCAAAGCTCAGAGGGTACCAACTGGACTTGCAGTCCTGGAAATGGGGCTTCAACAGTCGCAGAGGATTGCCCCCAACTTTTCTGGGTACAATTAGGGCCAGCCTTTAGGCAAATTTTGAAGTAGGCATCTTCTCTCATCTATTTCTTCTTTCCCCTACATTCTTCTAGTGCTCCTCTCCACAGACTGCTAAAATCCTCTCCCTCTCCACATATTCTCTGTTCCTATATTACATGCCTCCCTTCGCCTCGGCCAAAGCACTCACTCATTGATATAACCTAGTATCAAGACATAAAGCTGATGGAGCTAATTTATACTAACATGTAATTGACCGACAGCTCTTTTTCTCAGGTAAATATTGGCATTTTTTAAAAATGTTTGAGCAAGCTTGGCTTGCCAGAGCCTCAGTTCAGGGCCTGTGTCAGAAAATGGAAGTCATGTCAATTTAAGCATAAATTGAAAAGTAATAGAAAAAAAATTATGATCCTGCTCTTGGTGCTTGAGTCCTGTGCTTGTCTGTCTCCCCGAGCAGAGAGGCAATGCAGCTTAGAGAGGAAGTGCTGGCTGCCTGGTGGGTGCAAACCCTGACTTCGACACTTGCTGTGTGACCTCAGACAACTAGCCTCTCTGTGCCCTAAACACAGCTGCTGTGGTTATTTTTCAATAGCCCAGGAGTGGTGTCTGCCCAGCCAGGTAAACCAGTTACCCCTTCAGCGGGAAGTCCTGTCCCCTCCAGAGAAATGACAAGGTTTAGGAACAGGGCCCGGGAGCTGTTTGCTTTTATAACAGAGGTAAATCGGGACGTTGGAGTCGAAGCTTTCTCCGTGGGCTCTGACCCTGAGTTGTTAAGATAGCAGGCCAGGTGTCCTTTCCAACAGTGGTCTCTAGCATTAAGGACCAATTTTGGCATTAGAACCAGCCCACAGTGATCAGACACAGCATGGGCAGAGGACATATTTTTTTTCTTTTGCCAGGCAGGTTCCCTGTGTGGATTCAGACAGAAATGATTGCCGTTGAACCAGTGTTGACTCGTCGCGGGATGCTCTGCAGTCTTTTTGGGCTTGTGGCTGCTGCGGGAGTCTGTTTCACATCCACAAGGGGGTATGAGTCAGGGTGGAGGGGGAAAAGAGGGTGACTAAACCGACTTGGGATTAGAATCTATTATTGTATTTGTTGTGGTTAAGTTGAGTCTTCTGGGGTTTGTTTAAGGAAGTGGCTGACTTCATTATGTACTTGATTAGTCCAGAATAGCAAGCAATAAGGGCCTCTGTGTTGGAAACTGCAGCTAGACTTCTCTTTTCTCTGCAAGTCTGTGAATTGGTCTTACTTTGGAAGCCTTTGTAGGTGAGCTCATTGTTTTTAAGATGATGGCTGGGAAGGATCGAGCTGTGGTGGAAAAACCCCGGCTGCTGGGGCCAGGCCCACCTGCCCTGGAGTGAGTTCCAGCAATCCTCGCAGGCTGGGGGGCCTCGGGCCAGTCACTTAGCCTTTCAGCTCCAGTGTCCTCATCTGTAAAGGGGGTACTGATACCTGCCCTTCAGGTGGTAGTTAGGATTCAATAAAATAATGACTTTAAAAGGATAGTTCCTTTATTTCTCCTGGACTTGACCCCCATTTATATGCATCTATGTTTTTACCTTTTCCCTCCTCCTGAGGCAGATTAATCTATACCTCTTGCCCCAGTAGGATGTTCCCCTGATGGGAAAATTTGGTTGGGACTGATTTCTTCGTGTAGGCCTTTTCCTCCACGCGAGAACATGGGCAACTTCGATTCTTGTCTCTGTGAATTAAAAGTCATTATTGTGGGGACGAATTAGAACCTCCTCGGAGCTCCAGTTTTCTGAGAGAGAAAAGAAGCTGCAGGAAAGGAGACCTGGCTGAGTCTGTGGGATGAGGGTGCATGCGTGTGCACATGTGTGTGTGCATGTGCGTGTGTGTGTGTGGCGAGCGTGGTGGTAGGGATAGGGGGGAGGCGTCTGCCCTGGCTGGTCCCCAGACAGAGATGGGGCTTGTGGAAAAGAGCTCCTGGCCAGTACAGAGTAAAGTTGTCCCCTCGTGGTTACTCTGGGTCTCCGAGACCCTGAAAGGGTCCAGCAAGTAGATGTCAGCAACTCCCGGCCATAAAAGGAGGCGATCCTGAGCAACCAGGTGGAAGAAAAGGCCTGGGCAGGTGTGGGGCGGGAGTGGGGGGGCACCCGTGCTGTCACCAGCAAGACTGTTTCCTGCAAAAATCCAGACGAAGCTGCAGCCCTCTAGGGCTGCCAGGCACAGAGCAGGTAGAGAGGCGCCCATGAGCTAGGGGTGGAAAATGCAAAAGCGTTCCATGTTTTTCTCGGAGCCTCTGTAGCTGCTGCTGCTGTTTCTGTCCTTTTTGTCTGAGTGCCTTTGTTCTTAGAAATTTTTATTAAAGCCAAACACACATACATGAGACTACACTTGATAAGTTTTCACAAAGAGAACATGCCCATGTCACCAGCACCCAGAGCAAGAGCCCCAGAAGCCCCCGTATTTCCCGTCATCCCTGCAGCCTCCTCCCCACTCACCCCAGGATAGGGTAGCCTCTCTCCCGACCTGGAATCCCAGAGATTAGGACCAGAAAGTCCACGGACACTCATGGAATCAGTGGTGTCACTGATTCCACATGACAGCAAACGTTCATCGAGCACTTGCTCTGGGCTGGATCCTTTTCTGTGCCCTTGTCACCGATCACCTCGCTCTGTCCTCTGAATGATGCTGAGAGGTGGGCATGAGTAGTCCGCTCTTTTACAAATAGGAAACAGAGGCACAGCAAGGTGAGGACACTTGGCCGGGGCCACACAGCTGGAAGATGGTGGGGCAAGGACTCCGGTGCCTGCAGTGAGGGGCTGGGGCCCAGCTCTTCACCTTGCTGAAAGGTGAAGGTCGCCTCTCTTCTGGATGTAGTATATTGTATACTAAGCAAATAAAATGACCTCAAACTCTTGTGGACTTGGTAATGCGAGTAATTCAATATAAATTCCTTCAAAAACACGCATCTGCCCCACTCCCGATGCTTGTACCGGTGGAAGGTGGGCTCCTTCCAGGTGCACTCCGTGCTCCTGGGTTTGAATACCTCCTGGACAAATGCTGACCTCTGCCCTCGGATCAGAATCCCTTCTCTAGTCCAGCCTTGTCATTTACAGATAAGAAGATCAGGTCCCAGAGAGGGGGAGTAACTTGCCGAAGGTCACGGAGAGTGTCAGGGCTGGGACTCGGACCCCGATATCTTGGCTCCTTGTACAGTGCTCTTTCCATCCTGTCCTGCAATTTCCATGAAATCAGCTTCTCCGTGCAAATGTTTGGGGGACGCTCACAGTTGGGTTGGCTATTCCAGAGCCTCTATTGGGGACACAGGCCCTGGGTCCCAAGCTGTCCCCCTCCACCCCCATGCCCACCTCCCACCCTTGTCATCAGGGCTGAGAAGATTAGCAAGAGCTTCATTGCCCATTGACTCCTTTTGCCAGTGAGTTTCTGCTAATAGCACACATTTCCATGCCCAGCATGAGGTCAGGCCCTTTCCTAACCATCTCTGAGATGAGGTAATTCCCTTCTTTCATTTAGGCTTCCACCTGAAATGAATTTATAGTTAGTGTCCCCACGACCTGCTCTCTCCCAGCCCAAGTCCATCTTGGTGGTTTGTGTGAGCCAGAACCAAATCCCTGTAGCTCCTGATTTCTCTGAACCTTTAAGTGGTAGAAGAGGAAAAGAAATCCATATTGTCTCCTGATCTTTCTTTTCAGTTTCCTGTAGCTTAGCGTGCTAGTTACCTGGGATTCTGTACCTTCATTCTGGCACCAGCAATTATTGAGTACCTAGTGTGTTCAAGGGGCACAGTCTAGAGATAAGTAAGGCAAGAGTTTATAGTCTTTTGGGGCAATCACAAATGCTTTGGACAAGAGTGTCAAATGTCACCCAACCATTCAAAGACCAAGGCCTCTGCCTTCTAGGGCTTCATTCTACCAGCAACTAGGTGTGTTATGACTTTGGGTTACAAGTGACAAAAATCCTGCCTGAACTGACTTGAGCAAAAGATGAGAGATTATTGGCTTTTGTAGTCCAGTGCTAGCTTCAGGCATGGCTGGATCCAGGGATTAATGGACGATGTCAGAATTGTCTCAGCTCCCTTCCATGCTGGCTTCCTTCTCAGCCAGTGTCCCGCTACAAAGGGGCCCTGGGCTGCATTTCAGGTTTAGCAGAAAGAAAGCTGCTCCTTCCCAAAAAGGTCCAGCAAAATTTCTGGAATTGACTCTCAGTGGTCTGTTTGCCAATCCATGAACCAACCCCATGGTCCTAGGGGAGAGGCCAGCCTCACTCGACTCATATGGACAAGAATAGGGGTAGGTGGTTTTCCCAAGGAAAGCCAGGGATTTAGGATGCTGGACAGGCAAAAACAACAGATGTCAGCGCCGTCAGCCACTCCAGTGAAGAGCAATGCAGAAAAACCCCGTTCTGAGTAGCTGGCTCCGGCACAGTGCAGCCCTCTCTGACAAGCTGTCTGCATTCGGAACAGGCTCTTCTGTCCTCTTGGGCATGTGGATGTGGCCACAGCCCATAAGCCTTTCTGGCACCATGTTACCAGACGAGGTACGTGGCTTCACGGTGCCTCGTCACCCTGGCTGGAGACACCAGGGTCATTCCCCCTTCCCCCCTCCTCTCTTTCCCTCCTTCAGTCCGCCATCTGGCAGGTCAGGGGGCCACAGCATTTCTGCATCCATCCCTTCCTTTCCATCCCCAAGTAACTCCGCCAGCCTCCTACCTGAGATCTCTGTCCCCGTCCACCTTGCTGCAGCCAGGATGGTGTCTCTAAAGTATGGGCCAGCACACTGCAGCCCGTGGCCCAGATCCAGCTCCCTGCCTGTTTTCCTAGGGCCCACAAGCTAAGAAGGGTTTGTACGTTTTTAAACAGTTGGAAAAAGTCAAAAGAAGAATGTTTTGCAACACATGGGGATTATGAGATTCAGATTGCAATGAACATGAATTAAGTTTTATGGAAACACTGTTTTATTCACCTCCCCTTTGTCCCATTGGTGAGGGAGGGCTTCCTGCCCTAAGGTTGTGGGACTGACACGGCACTGGACAGGTGAGAGCGGCAGCAGCTTAATAGTCCCCTATACACACTGCCTGGGGGAGGAGGGACAGAACTCTCCAGAGCAGGTGGGACCAGAAGGGGCTGGGGGAGACCGGCTTTGTAGTAACAGCAGGGTGGGGTGCCTCTTGGTTCCCAGCGGGAGGATGTTGATTGGTTTGCTTGAGTAGTCCTGCAGGCTGGCAGGGAACTGAAGCCTGCTGCTTGGGGGTGAGCAGGCTAGGGCCCGGATCCGTGGGAGCAGCAAAGCAGGAGAACTTGCCGTGAGGCCCTGCACCCCCTTCCAATTTTACCGGCTCTCAAGGCAGCGCTTTGTTTCAGGCCGCACACCCACCCAGAGCCGTGTCTGTTGGTTTCTGTCTTGTATACAGCTGCTTTCACGCTGCAGTGGCACCCTTGAGTAATTGCAACAGAGACCTAAAATAATTACAGAAAACGTTTGCCTACCCTTGGTGTAAAATGTTCTAAATCTGTCGTTCCTCTGCTCAGAAATCTTCTAGTGCTTCCTGGTGTCTTGGGAATAGCCAGACCCCTTATCTGAGCCCTCCAGACCCTCCAGTCTGGTTCAGCCTCCTGTTCCAGTTTCTCTTCCCACTGAAGCCTCCCCTGCCTGCCAGGATTCCTGGTCCTGGCTCTCAGAATTCCCAGTCTCCTGGGTTCCCCTCCCAGCTTGCTGCCTCAGCATCCAGGTCATTCCGTTTGCCCAGAAAGCCTCTTTCCTCCCTCTTGGATGTCTCCCAGGAAACCCTTCGGAGCCCAGGTCTGCCATCTCCAGGCTCTTCCCTGAGTCATCTTTTCTGAGTTAGAGTTAATTGTTCCCTCTTCTGTGTTCTGCTGAAGCTCTGCCTAAACCTCTCCTGTGGCGTTTAAGTCCCGTTACAGTCACTGTTAGCTGTACATCTGTTTCCCCTCCCTGGTAGATTTGCAGACAAGGCCTGATTGATCCTTATTCCCTCGCACCCCTGAGCTCAAATCCTCCTGGTAGATGGGACACACTCAGGGCTTGTCTGAAGGAATGAAAGTCAACATCTGGACTGCGAGCAGCTTCTGCACCAGGGCCAGAGCTCCTGTTTGTACAGGAACCTATTTGTAGAGCCGCAGTTGGCAGAAAGAAAAAGATGAAACTAAGGCAGACTGGGCAGGAACGTGTTTTCCTTCTGCACAGTCCCCGGGCAGAGCTAGGCAAGAGCCACGCCGCTATTGAAGGATGTGGATTTGAGTCAACTTGTGGGATTTTTAGGAGCATGGGGGGCAAAGAGGAAGGGGTGAGAACCAGAGGATTTTCCGGCCTATTCGTAGCCACTCAGTTTGCCTAGAGAGAGTTCTGTGAGGGACAAATACTGCAGGTTTATCTGTGGATAAACTGTGTGAGAGGAGAGTGTGTACGTGTCCATTCTTTAATTACAAGGAGGCCCAGGCAAGGTGACAGAAGCAACTTTAACATGTGTCCTTCCCTGGAACAGGGTTTCTCAACTGGGTCACTGCTGACATTTGGTCCTGATAATTGTTCTGAGGGATCATAGCAGCATCCCTGGCCTCTCCCAGTAGATGCCAGTAGCATCCCCCTCCCCAGTTGTGACAAACAAAAATGTCTCCAGACGCCACATCGAATGAGCCAAGAACTTCCTCAAACCTCACAACGCTTTTGTGGAAACTAAGGAGCTAAGCAGTTTTCCAAAAACTCACAAAGGAAAGCCAAGAATAAAATTCCCACCTAGTGATTCCACACTGGAAATGCTTTTGATAGTTGGAGCCAAGGATGGAGATAAGCATAGAACCCAGACGGAATCAGGCTGTTGTTTTTTAATTCTTAGGTTTTAGAAAAAAGGGATTATATATCCAAATTACAACTGTCAGTCATTCTGTAACTGTTTAGTGAAGCACCTACTACGTGTGAAATACACCTGGAAGTAAATGAAAAAACCTGCCAGGTATAGATAATCCTGCTTGGTCCAAACCAGGACACTTGTGAGAGTGGAAGGGGTGCTATTCCTTACCCTGGGACAGCAGGCGTGTGCAAGGACTGTGTCAAATCGGGACGCATGAAACACCCTGATAACGACTGTCAGTGTGTCGTTCTTAAGCGCTCGTTGGCGTGGGAGTGTTTTCAGTGCCTGTTTCCACGGATAAAGGGGTAATCAACTCAACAAATATGGGCGCTTGCTAGGTGCTGGCTTTTAATCTCAGTGCCGGGGATACATCGGTGATTAAAAACAGAATAAGCCCATTCTTAGGAGAGCTCATGACAGAGACTCGTCCCTGGGACTTTTCACAAGCTGCTGCCATATGGTCCAGCCAGACAATGAATAATCACCTCTGCAGGTGGATCAGACAACAGATTGAACACGCAGCCCGAATGAAGTCGTGCACCCATCCCTGCCAGCTGGGAAGACACAGGGCAAGGGTGGGGGCCTTTTGCCACGTGGCACTTGGCCCTATGTAAATCAGCTCTGTCCTTGTCATCGGTGATGGTGAGGTGGCCCAGATGCCAGCGTGGTCTTGCTCCCCGGTATGCAGAACCCCTCGTTGGGATGAGCGGCCCTGAGAGTGGGTCACGACAGGCTGAGCCCTCTCTGCTTCCCAGGTTCCTGCAGTTGAGCCCCGACTTGTGGAAATGGACTCACCTTTGCAGCAGAGTGGGCCACAGTCGACCCCTCCGAAAGCTTCCCCGGGGAGGCTCGGTAGAGGCTGACATGCCCGTTTTTGTGCACCTGAGTTCTGGTACTTGCTACTCGGCCCACCCAGCCACAAACACCATGGCAGCTAGGAGACCAGGGTGGAGAGCTCTGGTTGCTTTTCAGTGGCGATGCGCTGCCCTTTTCTTAGAAAATGGGGAGTTCAATGGCTCTCTCTTTATTGAAGTACAGCTTACAGCAAATTAGCACTGGTTTTAAAGTGTACAGTTTGAGTTTTGGCAAATGTATACAACTGTGCAGCTACCACCTCACTCAAGATCTAGAACATTTCCATCACCCCAAAAAGTTCCCTGTGCCGTCTTCTGATGATCCCCTCCCCCACCTCCAGAGGCAACCACTGTTCTGATTTCCACCCAGCTTAGTTATAGCTGTTCTTAGATTTGACTGTTTTGAGTACCGTATAAATGGAATCATACAGTTCTTACTCTTTTGTGCTGGCTTCTTTCATGCCCTGTGTTTTTTTAAGCTTCAGTCCTTTTTGATAAATCATAGTAAATTGACTTAAGATTTTGTTCTCTAAAAAACAATATGCCACGCTATAAAGCATTTGGAAGGGGGGGCGATGGAAGGGAAAGCAATTTAGAAGTCTTCCACCCTGCCGCAGGGTGTATTTTGATGTATTTCCTCCCAGTGCTTTTGATTTGACTATTTGTTTAGGGCCGCACACAAACTACAAGTGGTTTTGGGTTTTGCTTTTTCCATTTACACTAAACCTTTTTCCTAGCAGCGTCTTTAGTGGTCATCTTAGCCAATCCTCCGTCTAAATTGCCTCTCGAGGGCGGGGGCTGCACCGGCTTTGTTCACTGCTCGATTCCCGTGCCTAAAACCATGCCGGAGACCCGGGAGGTGCCAGTGAGTAGACGTGGAGGGAAAGCTGGACGGACCATGACCACCTGCCCATTCCCCTGGGACTGGATAATCAGGGACTTCAGTGTTTACTATTACAAGTAACCAGCATCTTCATACATATTTTTCCTCCATATTTTGAGTGATACCCTTAAAAGAAATTCCAAATGAAGGATTGTTGTCAAAGGGAAGAAACATTTTGATGGCTCTCAGTATGCCATCAAGTGCTTTTTAGAGCTGGCTTACCCAGATTCCCATCCTGGCTCTGCCACTTCCTCGCTGTTTGACCTTGGGCAAATCACTTCACCTTTCTGTTCTCTAGTTTCCCTATCTGTAAAGGGGCTAATAATAGTATTTCACAGGCTTGATGTGAGGATTAAATGAAATGCCATGTGCAAAGTACTTAAGAGTGCTTGGCACCTAGTAAGCCCTGTGTATGTATTGCTATTTATGATTTATATGTAAAACCTTATGTCATACTTTAAAAAAGTGTACCCATTCTTCCAAATAAAATGATTTGCTTTAATGGCCATTGTCCTTTTGATGAACTGACTGCTTTGCTTATTGGCTCAGAATATGTGTGCTGTTTGTGTGGGGTGGCAATCTCAGCTACTAAAGCACTGTACGTATTGCATATGTTCCCTATTTGTTTGTTTGTTTTTAGGAGGTGCCGGGGATTGAACCTAGGAACTTGTACAAGAGAAGCAGGTGCTCAACCACTGAGCTGTGTCCACTCCCCAGTGAGAGTTGGTTTTTTCATTTATTTTGTTCTTAGGAGGTTCCTGGGATCAAACCCAGGACCTTGTACGTGGGAAGCAGGTGCTCAACCACTTCAGCTGCATCCGCTCCCCAATACGTTCCCTGTTTACTGTTCTTGCTGGATGCTGTCTGGTAGAGGTGGGGACAATAGAGGGACGGGCACATTCTCCCCAGCGTCCCCTGAGAGTACTCCACCTCCTGTGGGAGAAAGGCATACAGACACAGTTAAAGGTCATTGCTAATTGTGAAAATAAACAAAAGCCACCCAATCGAGAACAGAGGATTTTTATTCAGAGCTTACTGTAAAGGGAGTCAGCCACCATCTCTTGCATTTGTCAGACTCAAGGGCAGGTAGGGAAGTGGAAAAGCTTTATAGAGGGGAAAAAAGGAAAGGTTTGGCAAATGCTCCAATTGGAGGGCGTTGGGATGGGGAAGCTGGAGGTGGGCTAACTAGAAGTAAGGTGTTTTATTGACTTTGGTGTGGGGAACACGTTTTGCTTTCTCTGGTTGGTCCTGAGTTGGAAGCAGGGACAAAAAAAACAAAACAAAACAGGGAAGCTGGCCATCATGACAAAGCCCCGACGTTCTGGGCTCATTGCTGCAGAGTGGCCGCTTGGCTTCCAGGCTGGCTGCTGCCGGGGTTGTGGGTCAGAGTTCCGCTGTCACAGGCGCCTGGCCATCGGCCATTTGCATATTCAGTCTCTGGTATTTCTGTCATTAAATAGCTGTGACACTGAGTCATACTTCGCCTCCATGTGACTCAGGGGTCCCCCCTTCGGGAGATGAGAGGTTTAATTGTTCCGGGTGGGGCAGGGCTGGGCAGGGCAAGGGATTTCAGCATCAGGGCAGGTTGGCATGGCAGGGGGCGGCTTAGAAAGAGCTGCCCCTGCCTGGGTGGAGAACAGCTGTGCTAGGTTGCCGGAAGGGCCTCTCCCAGGCCTAAAATTCCATGGGGGCTGCTCACAGAAAGAGCAGTCTTACTGCTGGATCTTCCAATCACAGTTTTCTTTTTCATGATGCATAATCTCACTTAGAATGCCTAGAAAGAAAGGGTTTTTCAAACTGCTTTTCACACTGGTTAAGCCAAGGAATTCATGTAATTATTTTTACTCCTTTTGGGGACTTGAAAGTGATGGTATGAAATCTAGATATTCCAAGTGTTGCCCATGAAAGGTATAAAATTCTTAGCAAAGTTATTTTAAACCATAGAATTGGGGGAAATCACTTTTTTTTTTTTTTTTTTTTTTTTGCATTTGATTTCTGGCATTTGAGTGGTTTCTAAAATACATACCTTATATAAACGGAAATGATAGAAATTTGAAGCTATTTAAATTACTTCCCAGCCTTCCAGTCTAGTTTTCATAGTTTCAGAATAAATGGTAGGGCTCAGAATATGGGGTTATTTTTAACTAGGGTAGAAATCAAAGAGAGAATGGCATGTTTTGAGGCAATTTTTTCCCTTTATAAAAAATTCAGTTCACAGTTTACATTCCCTAAAGAGAACAAGCTAATTGAAAGGTTTAGGAACGATCAGCATCAAACAGAAAGTACATCTCTATTTAAAACTTTTCATCTGGTAAGTATCCTTGTGCATCGTTGGAGAAGTGGTTTGGAAGACTGTCGCTGAAAAAGCAGTACCGGCCGGCCTGTCTCCTGGAGAGTCTTCCGAGCAGAGCTCATCTTAGCAGCTCTTGAGTTTGTGTCAGAAGGACGACAGAAGGTCCAAAACCCATTCATCTAATGGGCATTTTCTGAACGCCTGTCTCGTGCCAAGCTGGGCCAGGGGCTGGCATCACAGGCTTGCTTGCCCAGGCCGGCCGGAGCAGAGGAAGCACCGTGGGGCAGGGGGCTGGAGAGAGGCTGGAGGGCCTTGAAGCCTTGGCAGGGCTGTGGCATTTATCCTCAGCATAACTGAAAGCCATTGGAGGGTCTTAAGCCATAAATGCATGTTGAAAAACTCATCTGGCTGCTGTGTGCAAAGCAGAAAGGGGCAAACTGAGAATGGAGCCGGGGAGACTGGTTGGAGGGCTGGTGCAGTGGGCTGCAGAGAGACAATGTAGGTGGCAGAGCAGAGAGGTGCCGTATTCGAGGTCCCTTTAGGAAGTCCACTTGCCAGCACCCTGAGAAGGACTGGCCAAGGGATGGTTATGGATGGATCAGTCAGTGGTCAGTGCAGGAAATAGAAGCCATTCACGGTATTTTAAGCAGAAAGGGATTTAGTTCAGGAAATTAGGTGATGACAACATTGCTAGAAGTTCTAGAGGTGTGGGAGTTGGAACTGGAATAACCAAATTAAAAAATGTCCCATGCAGGAATAAGAAAGGGGCCTGTGTTGCCAGGAGAGCCTCTCCACTCTCGTCTCCATGCACTTGGTTACCAGTGGAAACGGCAGCAGGAAGGCTGCCTCTTCCTCCTTTTGGCCTTCCAAATCCCCCAGGTTGGCAGAACCTAATTCTCATTCAGAACCCTAGCTGCAAGGGAGTCTGGGTCTGCAGAAAGGGAAGCAGAGCTGCTCCAGAAGACTGCACAGTGCACGGTCTGCACGCCTGCACCTGGGGTCCCCAGCAGGAAGGCACGTGGAAGGATGACATGGATGCTGAATGCCAGCTGATCTGTCTACCCCTTTTGGTGTGTGAGGGAGGAGGAGGTGGTATCAAGGACAAAGCCCGGATTTCTTTGCTGCAGACTGGGATGGATGGTGGGCCATTCCCTGAGGATGAGTGTTAGTTCCTGCAGGAGGGTAAAGGAACAATGGGCATCAAATGTGTTTGGCCTTGAGCTCAGGGGCACTGCTGGAGGAGAGGGCTCAGGGTGGAGCACCCAAGGACAGCAGGGCTCGGGGCTCTGGCAGAGGGGGGACTCTGTGAACGGCACTGAGGAGATGAATGAGGAGAGTGTGGGCTCAAAAAGGCTAAGCGAGAAGGTACGATTCCACTGATACGACATTCTAGAAGAGGCAAATCCACAGGGAAAGAAAACTCACCAGGCATTGCCAGGGGTTGAGGTGGGGAACGTTGACTGTAAAAAGGCAGCACGAGGGAATGTCCAGGCGAAGAAACTTCCATCTCATGGGTGTGGTGGTAGATATATGACTCTGTGCAGTTCACAAAACCCATAGAACCGTATACCACCAAGAAGGGATTTTTATTGCTTGGGAAAAAAAAGGTAAATTGGAAGGGATCTGTTTTATTGAATGTTGCAAGGAGGTCAAGGAAGCTGGGTGACAGTTTCCCTGGGATCCACGGAATAAGGGCTTAGGCCCTTGCCTGGGGTGGGGCGGGGGGCCTGGGCCAGGTGTGAGTTGATGCAAAGATTCAATGTGCATGCCTCCCTTCCCCTCATGCCTCCCTTCCCCAGGGAGGCTTTTTGCCTGGGCCCTTAGAGCTTCCGGAAACCCAGAGCCTGCTCCTCGGATAAAGGAGGAAAGGAGGACTTGGCCCTGTGATGCGGCTTGGTGGGGCTCCCCAGCCCGGTTTCTTCTCTCACCTGCCCCTGCCCCTGGCTCTGTGCTGTGGGTGAATCCTTAGCTTCTCAGAGGCTCCATTTCTGCTCAATAAATTGGGAATCGTGACCTCAGGACTGACCTGGGAGATTAAAGGGCTTAGGGAGGTTATTGGTGGCGGCCTTCAGAACGGGAGCTGGGCGCCACACTCCCACTCGTCCTTGCTGCACGCCCCCTCCCCCTCGCCTGGCTTGCCCTCCCATCCTCGTGGGTTTACCTCTCCCCACCCCACCCCCAGTCCACCCCATAGGTGAGGCCTGGCATGTAGAAAATGCCCAGGAGGCAGTTCTGGCTCCTCTTCTGCCAGGATCAAGGTATTTTCCGTCCTGATACCCTACCACTCTCTGGATAATCTTGGTGCCTCCAGAAGTGAAATCCAGCCTCCCAGATGCAGACTCCCAGTGCCCAAGAGGGCCGAGGATATAGCCTGGTCTCGCGTGGCCGTAAAGAGGAGGAAAGAGGAGGCCGAGGCTCGTGCATGGTGGGCGCTCAGTAAATATTTGTTGAATGACTTAATAAAGTTTGAGCTAGAAAAGTATATAGCATAGTTAGAAAAAGCACAGAGCTTTGAAGGGGCAATGTAGCACTCTATGAGGTGTGATTAGTTGTGAGGGGAGAGGAGGGGTGAGGTGAAGATGCTTTTATCCCCCTGACCGTAGGTGTCCTTTCCGGTGTTCAGGAAGGCAGTGGGGGGAAGGCCTGGTCTCCCACCCCTACCCCTGGGTCCCCACGCACAGTCAAGGGTGGGCAGGAGGACTGGAGGGACACAGGTACCTGGAGTGTCCAGTGACAGCAAAGCCAGTTCTGGAGGGCGTGGAGATCCCTGGGCTCAGCTCCACCTGTAGACACGGCTCCCTGCCCCACCAACCCGGGACTCCTGCGGCTTAAAGGCTTAGGTGTGACCTCCAAAGCCTGCGTGTGCACCCTGCTGTGCCTCCCCCTCCCTGGCGGGGACCTGAGCAGCTGGGGCAGGCTCAGCCCTGCTCAGACAGGCACACACCATGCCCTTGACCGTGGCCTGGGGGCTCCTGATCCCTGCAAGCCCGAGAGGAGAAGGCAGGCTTTCTGCGGAATCTGGGATTACACTGCAGCCGCCTTCAGTCTGACGGTGCCAGTGGAATCTCTCTCTTTTTCTTTTTCCCACTAAGCCAGTTTGGGGCTCTCTTTTGCATTCGTAAACCGAGGCTGTGCCTCCTCTGGAACAGCAGGGAAAGAACTTGTATCTGGGAGGACTGTAGTGCTTTGCACATATTGTTTTACTTAATCCTACAACAACCTGGTTGACAGGTTCCATTGTCATCCTCACTGACAGACAAGGAAATAGCCCCTGAGGTGGTAAGCAACTTGTCCCCCTCACATTGGTCATTTTCGGTCATTCCGGGCAGAGACCGCTTCCCGAAACCAGAGTCTGCCTGGGTCTCAAGACCGTGCACTGCTTGGCTGCATGTGACATTTTAAATCTTTAAAGCTGTCGCTGGTGGTGGCCAGGGTGGGAGGGGGGCGCTGCTGCTAGGGGGGCCCTGTGGTCTGCACTGCCCATACACTGGTTTCTAGATGACTTGACCCCGAGCTGGGGGCTTCAGTGGCCAGCTGGGGAGGGTGAGGTGGCCGGCGGTGGCTTGCAGCCTTTGCCGCCTGCACCCAGGTGGACAATCACCTTGACTCTTTCATCGCCTTGCGTTTTTGCAGCGGCTTGCCACGAAGCCGGAGAGGTAAAATGGCTGTGCCAGGGCCACGAACGCTCATGCGGAGTTGAGCCAGGGCCCCAGCCCTGGTCTGGCATCTCCCAGTGCAGGGGGAAGTCCACTCTGCCACACCGTGTCAGTGCTGGAGGCAGTTCTGCAGGGTCCCACTGTGAGTCCTGGCTTACGTGGCTCGGTCTCCTGCGCTGGGCACTTCCGTTCCTGAGCCTCGTCAGGGGCATCTAGAGCTGCAGTGCCTGCCTTGTGGCTCTGGATGTGTCGGGATTTGGGTGGGTACAGAGAGCAGTGGGTTGGGTCTTTAGCAGCTGGTAGCTGTGCTGGTTCCTCACTGTCTTTGTGCAAAATGAAGGTCATGAGTGGAACTTGCTCTCCTCCCTCAGCCTCCAGCACACACTGCGGGGGGGATTCAGAGGCCGGGGATGGGGCTGAACCAGAAGCCTATTCCCACCAAGGACAAAGCGATTTATAACCCGCATGCCCTCCCTGCTGAGTGCCAGATGACGTGTCCCCAGCAGAAACGGAATATCACTTTATTCTGCTCTTCAAGGAATTCCCAGTATTGGATAAATCGCCAGCTCCTGAAATACTGTTTGGAGAATCAGGAAATGTCTCGGATTTTCATGGCAGATATGTCTATTGATCTGCCCTGAAGTATCCCAGACAGATAGATTTCTCCTGGAAACAAGATCTCAGCCACAGAAAGGCCGAGTCCCTCCCTTTACAATTCTCCATCTTGGAGCCAACAAACTTTGAATTCGATCCATGCCCTTGAATAGGCAGCAGCCATTCTATTAAAGTATTATTACAAAAAAAAAAAAAAGAGAGAGAGAAGTGACGGAATCTATATTTCATTAAATGTTGCTTGTTTTAAAGTGGGAACATTTTCTGAGTGTCTGGGGAGCTGGTGTTTTCTGTGTCTTGTTGGAAGAATCTAATCTTAAAAACAGAAGTTTCCATATAAAGAGAAACCGTCACTTTCAGAGCACAATATCAAATATATTTATAGAGAAGGGATTTTTTTTTTTGTCCTGGAAGTTTATGAAGCATTTATTGAGCACCTGCTATGGACATCATTCCAAGTACCCGAGGGGTTCGCAGTGGTAAAAAGATGATCCACGTCATTATTTTTGCTATTAATACTTTGCTGTTTTTTATTCCATTGAATTGTTAATGGTCTACTGAGATCCTACTCTGTGCCAGGCCTGGCCTAGGTGCTGAGGATGCAGTGGCCAACTGGGCTGTGGATCCTGCCTCCCAGAAGCTTCTGGTCTAGCTGGGCAACTGTAAGAATGAGTGATGCCATTGCCAAAAGTTGGAAACAACCCAGGTGTCCATCAACAGATGAATGGATAAACAAACTGTGGTCTATTCACACGATGGAATATTATGCAGCTGTAAGAAGAAATGAAGTCCTAAAGCATATGACAACATGGATGAACCTGGAGGACATTCTGTTGAGTGAAGCAAGCCAGACACAAAAGGCCAAATACTGTATGAATGCGTTACTATGAACCAAATATATTGTGTAACGTATTGTTTGATCAAAAAAAAATTATACGTATCCATTACATTTAATTGAGAAACGTATATATTTATTCATCTGTGTTTACTTTTTAGTTTTTAATTGTTTATATTTTCTATTATTAAATGTACAAAATAAAGTAAAAAAAAAAAAAAAAAGAATGAGTGATGGCGGGCTTGGCAAGGACCAGGGGCTTGGGAGGAATTTGGGGAGCTGCCGGTCTGGGGCTCAGGGATGACTTGTCTGCAGAGATGTTGTTCGGACGGCACTTAGCCATGAGTCATGCTGAATGGAGAAGGGGGTGCACGAGAAGGGATTATTCCTTTACCACTGAGCACTGTGCGTCCTGAGAAGCAGGCAGGTGGCTCGGAGTTACAGCAGGTGGAGGTATCAGGGATGTACCTGCAGGGCAGAGGGTTATACCGCACCAGGCTGCCCACTGACAAGAACAGTGAGAGCTCGGAAGAGGAGGATTCGTGCTGGTCCCCGCAGGGGTGTCCTCGGGGCCCAGGAGGGCCTGTCACCTGAGCCACCAGAAGCACACCTGCCACCTGAGTGGGCCTGGAGGAGGTGCAGGGAACAAGGGGGCCAGGGCCCCATGCTCTCAGCCCTTGTCCCTCCCTCACTCCACCTTGGCCTCAGGTTCTGCTCTGACCCAGCCTCAGCCTTACCTCCCATCACTCCATTTTCCTGCTCCAAGTGGCTCTGCCGAAGGAGTGCTCAGCTACTGTCAGGCTGCTATCCCTGATCCAGAAGACGTCACTTGACCTTCAGGGCCTCGGTTTCCTTATTGGATCTGTTGTTATTCCTCTGTTTCCCACCCATTGAGTAGGTGGGAGGAGACACTGAGAGAAGGGGGCTGGTGGGCTTTGCACGAAACGCCTATCCCTGAGCTCTTGAAGGGGTGGGAGGTGCCAGAAAGGACCCCGGTGGGGGGAAATAAGCCTGCAGCTTCTCCATCCAAGGATTCTGACTGGGCATTGGTGTGGGAAGGGCACTTTGGAATTCTGGGGAGGGCTGGTTGGAAACTGCTCATCACAGTCTTGAGACAGTTTGGAAGTAATGTATGTTATTAAAACCAATCTCTCCATTTTACAGATGAAGAAACTGAGGCCCAGAGAGGTTAAGGAACATGCCCCCGTAAATGTTAGAGTTGAGATTTGAACCCAGCAGTGTGACTCAGGGGCCCGTACTCCTGAGCTGGACATGCCTGCCCCACGGCCTCAGCCCCCCTGCTGTACAGGAATGGCCTTTGTAACATATCTTAGTATGTGTAAGTCACCTGGGAAGCTCCCTGTAAGAAATGGAACCAAGTTCTCAGACAAAGCAAGTAAACATCCCCTGATTTTCCTCTTTGGCATCTTTTTTAAAAAAATTACTCTCTGTGGTCCCTGGCTCAACTTTGGGTTCAGTGTGTAATGCTGTTCATGGACTTTTTTTTTTTTTTTTTTTTAAGATTTTATTTATTTATTCATTTATCCCCCCCTTGCTGCTCGCGCTCGCTGGGTCAGCTAACCACGCTGTGCGGGCGGGCCTGCCCCCACCAGGTGGCCCCGGGAACCGAACCCAGGGCCTCCCATATGGCAAACGGGAGCCCTACTGATTGAGCCACAGCCGCTTCCCTGTTCATGGACTTTTTTGTTTCATTTTTATTCTTTTACCATATACACAGCCTAACATTTCCCCTTTTAACCATACTCAGATCTATATTCCAGTGCTGTTACTTGCACTCACAATGTTGTGCTGCCATCACCACCATCCATTACCAAAACATCTCCATCATTCCAGATAGGAGCTCTGTGTGTTTTAAGCCTAAATTCCCTATTTCCTATCCCTCCCCCTCCCCCAGATAACCTATGTTCTAGATTCTGGCTCTGTGAGCTTGCTTATTCGAATTGATTCAAATCAGTGAGATACAATATTTGTCCTCTTGCATCTGGATTATTTCACTCAACGTGATGTCTTCAAGGTCCATCCACGTTATCACATACATCAGAACTTCATCCCTTTTACAGCAGAATAATATTCCATTGTGTGTGTGTATGCCACATTTTGTTTACCATTCATTGGTTGATGGACTCTTGGGTTGCTTCCATCTTTTGACAATTGTGAATAATGCTGCTATGAAATCACTGTGCAAATATCTGTTCGAGTTCCTGCTCTCAATTATTTTGGGTATATACCTAGAAGTGGGCTTGACAGGTCACATGATTTAATTCTCTACACTTAACTTGCTGAGGAATCGCCTCTTTGACATTTTTTGACTTCATTGTTTCCTTTTCCAAAAATGCTTTCTTGAGCTATAATTTATATACCATACAATTATCCTTTTAAATTGTACAATTCAGTGGCTTTTAGTGTGTTCACAAAATTGGGCAGCCATCACCATAGTCAATTATGAAACATACTCAGCTCCCCCAAAAGAAATCCCGTACCTCTTAGCCATCATCCCCCAGCCCTGGGCAGCCACTCATCTACTTTGTGTCTCTCTAGATTTGCTCTTCTGGACATTTCATTCAATGGAATCATAGAACGTGTGACCTTCCGTGACTGGCTTCTTTCACGTGGCATAACGTTTTCAGTGTTGTAGCATGTATCAGTCCTTTATTTTTATTGCTGAATGATATTCCAGTGTTTTGGGATATGCCATATTTTATTTATTCATTCATCAGTTGATGACTATTTGGGTTGTTTCCTCTTTCTGGCTATTATAAATAATAATGCTGTGAACCTTTGTGGACACGTAGTATGGGCACTATGTTTCATTTCTCTTGGGTTTATACCTAGAAGTACAATTGCTGGGTCATATGGTAACTATATCTATATCTATATCTATCTATCTATATATATATATATTTTTTTTTTTTTTTAAAGATTTTATTTATTTATTCATTTATCCCCCCCTTGCTGCTTGTGCCCGCTGGGTCAGCTAACCACGCCGTGCGGGCGGGCTTGCCTTCACCAGGAGGCCCCGGGAACCGAACCCGGGGCCTCCCATATGGTAAACGGGAGCCCTACTGATTGAGCCACAGCCGCTTCCCGTATGGTAACTATATTTAACTGCCAGATTGTTTTCCAAAGCTGCTGCACCACCTTACATTCCCACCAACAGTGTCTAAGGTTCTGGCTTCTCCACATCCTCACTGATAGTTGTTTTCTGTCTTTTTGATTGCAGCCATCCTAGTGATTGGGAATTCCTTGCCTTTTTTTTTTTTTTAAGTATAAGACCTATCTAAAACACAATCAACTCTGGGCACTAGAATATTTATGGATGACCCATTATCCAGCAGCATTTCCCCCAGAGCACGGCCACTCCCTGGACTGAGCAGTAGCTGGCCATCTCGTTGGGTAGTCCGAAGCCAGGCATGGTCCACTTTCCACAGCAGATTTCCAGATCCCAAGTGGGTTTTTTCAGGAGGTCTGCTGAAGACTAACACTCTCGTCTCCTCTTGTCTTCCAGCAATCCACGAGTTTCCCACAGACCTGTTCTCCAATAAGGAGCGCCAGCACGGAGCCATCCTGCTGCACATCCTCGGGGTAAGTGGTCCTCTTGGGGCTGGACTTTGCTAAACCTGAGTGTGAAGCCTGTACGGCACCGCGGAGTCTCAGCAGGTCAGAGACCTCGTTCAACCCTCTAACATCCCTGCAAGGAGAAAAGATCCTGGACCCTTTGACCAGCAAAGACCCTGAGTCTCAACGATGTTGGGCGACATGCCCAGCATCACCCGAGTGCCCCAGAGCCCAGACAAGAGCACGAGACTCCGTGTGCTTCATTTCCTGGTTATAAAATAGGGGTGACAGCACTTACCCCATGTGTAGGTCAAGTGCACAGACATGGCATGGCACCTACTAAGTGCTCTATCAGTGCCGGCCACCATTCTTCCCAGGAGTATCACCCCAAATTGTACCACCCCCACCGAACTGCAGTTTAAAGTTTTGGTGTACTTCTTCTCAATCTTCCCTCTAGGTTTAGTTGGATTTTTTTTTTTTTTTTTTAAGATTTATTTATTTATTTTCCCCCCCTTGCTGCTTGTGCCCGCTGTGTCCATTTGCTTTGCGTTTTTTTCTGTGTCTGTTTGTCTCCTTCTGTTGGGTCATCTTGCTGCGCCAGCTCACTGTGCCAACACGGACCAGCTTGCCTTCATCAGGAGGCCCCAGGAATCGAACCCGAGGCCTCCCATATGGTAATCGGGAGCCCAACCAGTTGAGCCACAGCCGCTTCCCTAGTAGGATCTTGATGACCAGTGGTGTTCAAGGAGCAGTTCAAAAAGGAGTAATGGGTTCAAACCTAATTGTAGGTAAAAGTCACTCTTCTATAACAGGGGTTGGCAGACTACGGCCCACAGCCAAATCTGGCCCACTGCCTATTTTTGTAAATAAAGTTTTATTGACACACAGCCACTCCCATTCATTTCTGTTTTACCTGTGGCTGCTTTTGGTAGAGGTGAGCAATTGTTAACAGAGACTTTATGGCCCAAGAAAGCCAAGAATATTTACTGTCTGGCCCTTTGCGGAGAAAGTTTGCCAACTCTGTGGTACAGTGCGGGGAGACAAGATGGTCAGGGTTTGCTTACCTAGTTCCAGTCAGGCACAGCAAGTTTTCCTCCTCATTAGCTTCCCCCCGCTACCCAGCATCACCTGCTGATATGGTTAAACCCAGTCAAGTGTGAGTCTTTGTGAGAGATAATTAAGAAACTGAAATCTGAGATTCTCACATAGTAGTAACCAGGGAATAATGAATGAGTGACGTTTTAATTAACAAAGTAAACCATGAATGAAAATGAAGGTTGGAGTGGGGGTTGTAGGCACATTTTGAATGACAGGCCTGTAAATTATTTCCACAGTAGAGTTATTATCTTTGTAGTTTTCTCTGGCCTGACACTTCCCTCAGAGGGTGTGAGTTCGGCCCGCAGCTAGTCCCTCCTTCTGTGGTCCTGCCTCCTTGTCATGGCATTGCTGAGACAAAACCTTTTTCTGAACCTGAAAGCACCTCAGGTCAGCAAACTGTAGCTCACAGGCCAAAGCCAACCCCATCTCTTTTTTTATTTTTAATAATTTCTTTTCTTTACTTTTGAAGGACCCACCTCGCTTTGTAAACGTCTTATTAGAGCTCATCCTCACCCATCCATGGTTACTTTCAGGCAGGGCGTTTGGCCTGCAGCGCCTGA
This sequence comes from Tolypeutes matacus, assembly GCA_026826555.1. Taxonomy (NCBI): domain Eukaryota; kingdom Metazoa; phylum Chordata; class Mammalia; order Cingulata; family Chlamyphoridae; genus Tolypeutes; species Tolypeutes matacus. The sequence goes on from JAKSZT010053819.1 coordinate 11,554,215, forward strand.
AATATTTACCGTCTGACCCCCCTCTCTAGAGCAGGAAGACTAGCGCTGGAGCCAGCTTCACCTGCAGCACCAGGAAGCTTTCCGGCAGAGGCTGGGATTTCACTTAGTCCCTGGCCCCAGGGGTGGGAATTAAGACACGGTCTTCACACCCCGCTCTTTACTCTCCAGGTTTTCTGGGGGTACATCCGGGGAGTGGGCGGTCTGCCAGCCTCACAGGACACTCTGTGGAATTGCTGTGGGTGCAAACTCAAGTCAGAATCCTGAGATTTCTAGAAAGGTCTTTCCCACCTCATGCTCTCTCTTTTACTCAGATCCCTGCTATTTCTTTCCTTTTGCTCCCCTGAAAAAGATAATGACTTTTATCTATCCAGGGATGGTCCCACCGAGACTCCAGTAGATACTTGCCTCAAATTCCTGGGTTGCAAGTGTACCTTCCACTTTATTTAATCTGATTAATCAAGAAGTTGCGGGATATCACATGGTTTTCACTGGAGCAGCCCAGTCTTTCTCTCTTTTGCAAATAGGACATTGGCTTCACCTTTTTTTTTTTTTCAAAGAAATAGCTTCCCCAGCACTGGGAGTAAAATCCTATTTCCTATCTGTGGGTCCCAGTCCTTCTCCCTCTAACCTCACATCCTGTTTCCTGCCTTCCTTACTCTCCTGGGCCTGCACCAGTGACCTCACCGTTCCTTAGGTGCATCAGGCACACTGCTGCCACGGGGCCTTAGCACTTGCTGTTCCCTCTGCCAGGCACACTCCTCCCCTAGGACTTGGTGTGCTTTGCTCCCTCACTTCGTCCAGGTCTCTGCTCGGATGCCACCTCCTCGGAGGGGCCCTCCCCTGGCCACCCTGTCTAAAATAGCCTCCCCTGTGGGCACTCTGACTCCATAATCTGTTTTATTTTTTTGCCTGTTTGTCCACCACTAAGATAAGTCACATGAGGCAAAGAATTTTCCCGGCATCCATACAGCTGTATCCCTGAGGCCTTGAACAGTGCCAGGCACCCGGCATGAGCTCAGTAAAGGCTTGCTGGGTGGAGGAAGGAACAAACAGGGCAGGGAAGCGTTCCAGATATAAACCCATTTTAAAACTACTGCTCCCTACCTACTCCTTCATTAAACAGATGAAGAAACCGAGACCTAGGGAAATGACTTACCCGGAATCACATGACAAGTTAACCTCGGAATCAGCATTGGAGTCCAGACTATTCTGTGGCCCTCCCAAGGCCAGTGGCATCTAGATTTTAAATGTGAGCCAGCAGGGAATGTCTTTTTAAACAAGGAAGGGAGTTTTGTTTGCGTTGGCAGAAGGTGGGCAGCTGCAAACCAGGAAATGGTGCCTTCACTAAAAACAAGGTGGGGGGGTACAGATCAGGATTGTTACTGTTTCAAGCTATTAAACTATCGATCCTTGGTCCTTTGGGTGGGCTTCTGCCTTAGGGAGCAGAGCCTGCTGCTGCTTCAGGGAAGGTGGAGGAATTTAAGACCAGGTGGCCTGGATTTAGTGCCGTCTGCTGCTCAGCAGGTCATCTCTCCTCTCTGGGCCTCAGTCTCCCCATCTGTCGGCGAGAGGATTGAAGGAGCAGATCTCTGTGGTGCTGGGATTTTCCTCCGAGCCCTGCTCTGTCCACCTGGCCTCTGCCCCCGGCAGGTGCCCTCGCTGACATGCTGTCTCTCCCCGCTTCCTCTGCAGACTCTCTACATGTTCTATGCCTTGGCCATCGTGTGTGATGACTTCTTCGTTCCGTCTCTAGAGAAGATCTGTGAGGTACATGGGGAGGACGTGGGAGCCCTTGGTGAAGCCCTTTGTGGGGAGGATTGAGGACATGTGGAATGTAAATGACAGGCTTGGGAGTGGGAAGCAGCCCGCTGGCAAAGACGGCCATGCCAGGCGCTCAGTGTTCCCCCGTGATGAAGCCTCGCCTTCCAGCAGGATGGCATCATCTCCTGGGGGCAGGTGAAAATGCTCCCAGCAGGAAATCATTACCCTGACCTCTGGATCAAGGTCAGCCATCAGCGTTTATGCCAAACCCGGCCGGGAGGGGAACCCAGCCAGGCCTGCATTTCCCACAAGCCGCTGCAGGGCTGGGGAGCAGGTGGGGCTCCGTGCTCCCTGGGTCCTCACTGGGGAGGATGCTGCACCACCGGGGCGGGGAATTCCCTTTGCGGGTTGACTCTTTCCCCGCTTCAGTTAGCTTGTTAATTTTCTGTTTCTTTTCTTATTTCTCCCCCAGTCTCTCCCCTTTGGCTCCTAGTCAGAACTGCCTTTGTTTTCATCGTCTACCTGTGCACACTGCTCAAGGCTTTGCCACATTCTGTCCCCATGAAGTCTCCCAGCTGTTTGAAGTCAGATTGCAACTGGGAAAACAGGATCCCCCAGATAGTTAGAGACCCATGCCGTCCAGGCGTCACCCTGCTGCTCGCACAGCTTGGGGCGCTTAGTGTGAGGGTGGGAAACCTGAGCACAGGGCAGGGACTGACTGCTGTTGACCTGGGACGCCAAAGTGGGTAAGGGCCTTCCCCTCCCCAACCTAGAGCTGCACTAGATCTAAGAGGGGATGGGGAGAAGGGGAGCAAAGCCCTCTGTCCCTCCCTCCTTCCCTTCCCCTTAGATCTAGCCATGGGCCCACCTTTATTGAGATACTCGTCAGTGAGAGAATCGAGGCAGAAAAAGATGGTAAGGACTAGACCAGGAAATGGCCGCTGGGGACTAAGTGCAGGGGCTGGAACCTGAGGACCCCCTGGGTGGGCGCTTGGTGGAGATGGTGGTTACTGCCAGTGGCCTGTCCTTCCCCTGCCCTCTGGAGGTGGCCCTCAGGGAGAAGAGCAGGCAGCAGGCTCTTGCTGAGCAGCCCTAGGCTGAGAGCTTGGGGAGGCCACAGCCACGGGGCTGGGCCCCCTGCCCGTCTAGAAGAGTAATCAGCAGCACAGGACCAGGCACCCCACAGTGGCACATGCACCCCTCAGGGTACAGAGGCAAGACCAATGTAAATGGCTCAGTGAGAGACAACAAAGGGAATGCCTTTTTAAAAGAGTTTTGTTTGACTTGGCAGGAGGTGGGGAGTCGTTAACCAGGATTTGGGGAGCCAAAAGAGGGAGGGAACATCTTTGCTGGGGAGAAATCCAGGAAGGCCTTCAGGAGGAGGTGACATTTGGTCCAGACTTTGGAAGTAGTAAGGATTTCAGTAAGCAGAGATGGAGGGAAGGTCATTTCAGGCAGAAGGGATGGCTTCTATCAAGCCCAGACAGAAGAGGCAGGAGAGGAAGTAGCTTGGTTTGGATTCTGCTGAGTGTCATTGGAGATGCTTTGGTGGCAGAGCGTCTTTTGTGGAACCTTCCTCTTTGGCAGGGTTAAGGTGGCCAGGTTTCCACCTTGGGGCTCAGGGCTGTGTCTCCACCAGTCCCCGTCAGGCCCAAGCATGTTCCTGGTCCCAGGTGGCCTGGAGCTGACCCTCTGGTCAGCAGGAAGGAGTACTGGTCCGCGGTTCCTCGGTGGCTGCAGAGTCCAGTGCTCTGGGAGGTGGAGCCAGGGGTGGCTGAGCCCTGCTTGAGCGGGCCGGCCCCAAGAAGGCGCACACTGGGAAGATGCCTTCCAGTTGCCGTCCAGGCGGCCCCTGCCTCTCCGTGGTTTCCCCTAAGCACCCCAGGCTCCCTGCACCACCACCTAGATCAGAGGATGGGCCTCCTTGGCCAGAACAGAGCCTCGCCAAGTAGGGTGGGCCTGACAGAAGGTTCCCAGCACTGTCCTATGCCAGCTCATCCCTGGAGGGAGGACCACTGGGTCCCTGTCTTGGTAACAGCCAGTGCAGGACCTGGTCCCACAACCCAGATATGTAGCAGGCCCTCTGGTACCCAAAGCCGCACAGGCACAGCAGGCAATGGCCAGTGGACTGCTCTGTGACCCTGTTGAGCACCACTGTGTACCAGACTCTGTTTCAGGTACTGGGGCTCCAAAGATGGAAAAGACCAGCTCTGGCGGCTGGGAAGAGCAGGTCAAAGGGAGGGAGTGGGTGGTAGGAGGGCAGCCCCTAGGGCGCATACTCAGGGTCTCGGGAGGAGGGGCTGCCCACAGCACGTACTGCCAGCTGAGAGGAGTGGCTGGGCCACAGCACTGCTCCCCTGGGCTTTCCTGGCTGCTGGATGTCCAGTTAGTGTTTCTCCTGCCCACACGTGACAACCTGAGGGCCTGTGTCACTTCTGTTTCAGAAACTCCATCTTAGTGAAGATGTGGCTGGAGCCACCTTCATGGCTGCAGGAAGCTCGACCCCGGAGCTGTTTGCCTCTGTTATTGGTAAGAAATTCTTCCAGCCCAAGACACAGGATTAGAGAGAGGCTGGCTTTGGTGCCAAGAGCAGGGGGGGAGCATTTGTGCTCCCTGAACTTCCCCATCTGGGAAGCAGAAGCACTGGGGAGACAAAGTAGATTAGTGGTTGCCTAGGGGTTGGGGCAGAATGGGGAATGGGAGCAACTGCTGATGGGTACAGGGTTTCTTTTTAGGATGATGAAAATGTTCTAAAACTAGACGGTGGTGATCGTTGCAGAATTTTGTGAATATCATAAAAACCACGGAATTGTATACTTTAGATGGATAAATTTTATGGCATGTGAATTATAGCTCAATAAAGCTGTTTGACAAATGGCAGGAAAGTTTTGGTGGTGGATGGTGGTGATGGTAGCTCAGGACTGAACATGATTAACAGCACTGAATTATATATTTAATTGTAGTTCAAGGGTGAAATTCTAAGTTGTATATATGTTATTAGAATAAAAACTTTTTAAAAAATTATTACAAAGCTATAGTAATCAAAACAGCATGGTACTGGCACCAGAAAAGATACATAGACCAACAGAATTGAACTGAGAGTTCAGAAATCACCCCTCATATCTGTGGCCAATTGGTTTTTGACAAGAGTGCCAAGTCCACACAATGGGGAAGGAAAAGTCTCCTCAACAAATGGAGCTGGGAGAACTGTATATCCATATGCAAAAGAATGGAAGTGGAGCCGTACCTCACACCATATACAAGAATCAACTCAAAATGAGGTGGGGGGGGGTTGGCCCAGATGTGCCTGAGGGCAGCCCCACCTCTTGGGTTTGCTGTTTCCACCCTGTGGTCTTACTTCCTTTGTTCTTGGGGCACAGCCCTCACGGGCAGCCCAGGGCCAGGATGTGTGCTTTCTCCCTCCAGGCGTGTTCATCACCCACGGAGACGTCGGGGTTGGGACCATCGTGGGATCTGCTGTGTTCAACATCCTGTGTATAATCGGAGTCTGTGGATTATTCGCTGGACAGGTCCGTGGTTTCTCTCCCCAGCTGACGCCCTCTGGTTGTGGGGGTGTAAGCTGTGAAGAGAGTTGGGCCGGCAGGGGGGACACCCCAGGCCTGGCCTGAGCCAGGCTGGTAACACACTGTGTCTTTGAGAGAGTCGGTTCCCACCCTGTACCCCGAGCCCGTTTCCTCCTGTGTGAAGAGGGCGTCCACCTCTCCTTCCATCTCTAACATTCTGTGGGTCTGAGGAGCAGGAACAATTCAGCTTTCTCTGCCAGCCCAGGGAGTGTTCCTGTGACAGCAGTAAAGATTAAAGAGGCACCTCCCATAACCCTGATCCTGAGCTAGACTTTGGAAATATTTGGGCCTCCCCAGCAGGGAACAGGAAACTGGCTCCCCATTAGCCTCTTCCTGCTCCTCAGAGCCGTGGAGGGAATATTAGACTTGACTCCAAAGAACCTGGCTTAGGGTGGGGCCCTGCCTTGCTGAGGGAGGTAGAGAAGGATCCAGCATTGGATGGAGAGAGCGAGTGCCTCTGGTCTCTGCTGCTGGAGGAAGAGGAGGCAGTTTTGTCATCACTTAAGAGCATGACTTGGCTTCATTGTTTCCCCAACATCACCAAGAGGAAAGGACGGCCTTGAGCAGCGAGGCAAGCTTTGTTTCTGATGGCACAGCTAGGGGGGGCTCCGTGGTGCCCCCGGCACCTGCAGGGGTCTGGGTGGCGTGAGGGAGCCCCCGCGCAGCAGTGCCCACTCCGTTTCCCCGGCAGGTGGTCCGTCTGACGTGGTGGGCCGTGTGCCGAGACTCCGTGTACTACACGCTCTCTGTCATCGTGCTTATTGCGGTGAGTTGCCCCTCACCACTTATCCTTGGTGGCTGGTGGGCTGGGACCCTGCCCAGGCACAGGACACCTGACCTTCTCTGTCCTTGGTGTGAGAGCAAGAGCACCCACAGCACCCAGCGGTGGCGTCTGCTGCGGTCCCGCTGACCTGCCTCCCTCACAGTTCTATGACTTTGGTCAGAGCAAATCCAGGAACCATCCTGAAAGCAAAGAGGCCTTGAAAAAGCCAGCGTCCCAGTCACACAGTCCATTTGGCTAGACTCCAGCACTTTGCTCCTCAGAGGCCCTTTGCATTCTCAGAATCCATTTATTTTGCGGGAGATCCAGCTCGGAGAAGCAGAATTTCTGGTTTCACCGCCCACTGCAGAGCAGGAAAGAGAGGGCCAGCTCAGAGCTGTCAGAGGGAGCAAAGGAGGAATAGAAAAGGCGGAAGAGCCAAAGCGGGGCTGCTTGGGGCCCGTTAGTTTGGGGACAAACAACCCTGCGTATCCTGGTGGCCCCCCAAGGACGAGGCAGCCTCATGGCACATGGTAGTGACTGAAGCACGTGACAGTCAGACTCTCGTTGAGGAATGTGTCATCCTAGGGGAGCCTTTTTGATCCAAAAGGAGCTTTCAAATGGTGGCCCTGGGGCAGGTTATACTCAAGAAGGGCAGATGCAATAGTTCTCAACCTTACCAGACCTAGAGCCATATTTATATGACAGTCATGTGCCATGTATTCATTATCTATTGCTGCGTAACAAATTTCCCCAAACCTCAGCAGCTTGAAGCAACAAACATTTATTATCTCCCGTTTTCTGTGGATCAGATATCGGGGAATGGCTTAGCTTGGCCCTCTGTCTCAGGGTCTCTCCCAAGGCTGCAGTGACAGTACCAGCCGGGAGATTGTCGTCTCAAGGCCTGATGGGGTGGGGATCTGCTTTCAGGATCCCTTGCCTAGCTGTTGGTAGCTCAGATCCTCACTGTCTGGTGGCCAGAGACGTCCTTGCACGTGGGCCTTTCCCCATCGCGGGCCTCAGTAGAGCAGCCGGGCTGCCCTCAGAGGATGGAAGCCACAGTCTTTGAAACGTAGTCTTGGAGTGACATCCCATCACTTCTGCCATCTTCTTTTTGTTAGAAGCAAGTTGCGCGGTCCAGCCTGGAGAGCAGGAGGTGGGCTCGTTGAGGACCAGCTTCGAGGCTGCCTTCCAGAAACCCCCTTTACCATCCGAAAGTGAAGCCGTATAAAGGAGAGATAAAGGCAATTTATGATGAGCGTGTGGAATACCTCCCTGTGTGTAGCCACTCTGACATGGCCACAATTGCCAAGGCCCAAAGGGGTCTTCAGGTGTCGCCCCCGTACGGGAAATCGCTGCGTCTCACAGCGCAGCTCACGCCGCTGCCCGTGTGTCGTGCTGGGCCTTTACGCACCGTGGGTGGTGCTGCTGTTGATGAGTGCCGCCAAAGCAATAAGACTCCTCAGTCCGCGTGACAGTTACGTTCTTAGAAAATTAGGCATTTAGTAAAATCAAATAAAAGTACTTTGTATTTGCCAAAGGGAGTTCGCCTTTAGGCTCAGGTCATTGTTTTCCACTTGCCTGAATGTTTGGCAGGACATTCAAAAATTGTGCCAGATGTGGACAAAAGTCTTTATTGGGTGGTGCAGTTCTACATGCGGGAGGTTGTCCAGCATCCCTGGCCTTCCCTGCGCCCCAATGCCAGCAGCCCTGCGGCCACAGCAGAAACTAGGAGGGCCCCACAAACGTCCCCCAAGTCCCCCAGGGTAGGCGCTGCCCTCCCCTCTGATGAGTGCCACTTCTTCGTGGCACTGAGCTTGGGGAGCCTCATGGCATCGCCTGACTCGGATGACCCTCTCAGAAGGGGGGCCCCCAGAAGCGGGCTGCCCAAAGCCGTGACAGCATCACCTGTAGCCACCCACGCGGGCCACATGTGGGGAGCAGCCTTCTCCGCCTTCTGTGGGCGCAGCTGGAGGGTCCCTGCCCTGGACCAGAGAAGAGGCATTCACTGGTGCCTCGTGCAGGAGGGGGGGCGGTGAAGAGTAGCAGTAGCCGGTACCTCTCAGGAAGCCACTGAGTCCCCGGCGCCACCCCTGGCCTCCCTTCCAACCGGACCGGCTGGCCTTCTCCTGCAGAACCTCAAAACTTCCAAAGAGGTCTCTCACCGTTGTTTTTAAGAAAACTGCACACATACACCATCCTTACACATGACTGTCTTTGCAAGAAGAGTGGGCTTTCGGTAATAAACATAGCCAGGCCAACAGGAGATTCCGTTTTCTGCTTAGGGGTCTACTTTTTTTTTTTTTTTTTTTTTCTTTTGAAATAAAAATGTTCTCCCTTTGTTTCTTTTGTCTTCCAGTTTATATATGATGAAGAAATTGTGTGGTAAGTTAAAATTTGCTTTTAGCTGCTGCTTTCTTATTTATTCCAGTATTCTTGTTTTTTTGGGTTCATTGAATCTTTTCGGATTATTTCTTATGAGCATAAGCTCATTAACTTGTTAAGGTAAAAATGGTATCATTCTAAGCAAACAGGCCTTTATTTATCCTTTCCAAATGACAAAAACCGTTTCCCTTAATATTCCTTCCCTGTCAGATATCAAGATATTTTAGAAAGCTAAAATAAGGAGAACAATATGTTATTTTGCAGAGGGACAAGCTTGTGCCAATATGGAATTTGGAACCAAGAATCTAGAAATGGGTCCATGAGCCTATGAAATGTGGCGATGTGACAGGTGTCATGATAAGGCAGTGGGGAAGGGACGGAGGTCTCAAATGCTGCTGAAGATACACATAGAATCAAATCACATCAGACCCTCCCTCACACCTTATATGAGAATAAATTCCAGGTGAATTTAAGGCCTCACTGTAGAAAGCAAAATTAAAAAAATAAGTTGGAAGAAAGTATAGGGAGTCATCTTTCTGACACTCAGGGTAGAAAATAATTCTTTAATTAAGATACATAAAACAAAATCTTCCAAAGAAACGATTCCCACTCTCTTATCAGGCACAAATGCGTTGTATACTCAGAAGCCAAAAAAACTTCCTTTTCATTGACAGCGATTCTATGTCCTGCATGTGATTATCTGTGGGAACACGGCCTGGAGGTTTGGCTGTGGACCTCAGCTGCCTGGCGTGAGCCGCTGTGTGCTGCAGGGCCCAGAGAAACTGCTTCTGGTCCCAGCCTTGTCCCTAACCTGCTGTGTGACCCTGGAAAGCCTGTCTGCTTCTCTGGGGGGATTAGATCATCTACACGGCCCTTTCCAGCCCTGCTAGGTGAGGGGTCTGTGTCTGCAAGGAAGAGGTCCAGAAATGCCTGTAGCCCTGCAGGGCACACAGTAGGCCTTCATATGAACGACCTGCTAAAGCCTGTGTGGTTCCTGGGGGCCGGCGCCACAGAAATCCCCGCTGCATCTGGGGCTGGGGTCTGCGTCCACAAGAGACCCCCGCCCACCCTGCCCCACGGTGTTGCCTGGGAGGCCCCTGCACCCCTGCCCCTGCCTGCAGTTGGTTCTTAGGACCCTCCTATACCTACAGAATCTCTGGTCCCTGGCCAGGATCTCGGGGGACCAGGGGTCTCTTAGGGTTGAGGCTGTGAGACTCTAGGCCACGACTCTCCCACATCTTAGGATGTGTGGTCCAGTCCCTTCTTCTCTGACCCTCTGCCAATTCTCAGTAGCTGCCCTCAAGCCACTTCCACCTGGGTCCCACCGACCCCTTGTGAGTGAGTGAAGCCCACCCTCAGCCGTCTCTCTCAGGACCGCGAGGGCTTTGGGTTGTGGGGCAGCTACCAGCCTGGGTCCTTCACCCAGCAGCCGGGTCCTGGGCTGGGCACGGGGACAAGGGAAGACAGACGTCCCGCCCTCCTCCTCCCCAAGTTCTTCCCTTCTGGGCCCCGCAGGCCTGTGAGGCTTCCGACCTCTAACCCTGTGTCGTTTCCCTCTCCGAGGTGGGAAGGCCTGGTGCTCATCATCTTGTACGTGTTTTACATCCTGATCATGAAGTAAGTGCCCTTCCTCTCCTCCTGGGCGGGGGCACCTTGTCTTGCCTCCTGCTCTGGCCTTTTGCTGGACAGGAGACAAAACTGTTGGCGCTTTCGTTCGCTTTGGCCAGCCCCAGTTCTCTGGGGGGCACCCCTGTGGGGAAGGCGGGAGTGGGCGAGAGATGTTCAGACGTGTTTGGGGCTGCTGGCCACACCCAGGCCAGGGGGAGTCGTGCTGGTTGGCCTGTGTGCTCCCCAAATGGGCGAGCAAGGACCTCCGCCCCACCCCAGCTCTTTGCTGCTTCTCCACTCTTTTTGCTGATTCTACAAATCTCCTTGACTCCTGCCCTTTGTAAAAAACCAGGCAGCTTTAGCTTCTGCTCTAGGCTTCATAAATGCAACTTCTCGGGGTTGCTGCCTTGCACAACTGCAGGGGACGCCACTCACAGTATCGGGAGATGCAGAGGGGTTCCTCCTCTGCAGTGGAGAGCAATGCAGCCATTGCCTGCAAAACAGCCCACTGAGCATGACTTGCTGCTTGGGGGAGAGGGGACAGCCTGGGTACTGTCTTCTCTGAGCCTGCCCCACAGGCTTGCCTGGACTTTTTTTATTAGGACCAGCTTGTGACTTGCAGGAAGCAAGGACAAGTCATTTTCATAGGCTAAAGTCTCTTGTGCCCCCAGGAAGCCCACTAACAACTCAATAGGTACAGGCCTCAGATTGCATGTTGTCCCAGGGTTCCTGTCAGGAAACTATCAGCTTGGTTGGAAACCTGGGCTCCCCCCTCCCCGAAGCAGGGCACCCCTAGGGCCAGGCTGACGGTGTGCATAGGGCGGGGTGGGCCACAAGGCTCCAGCAGCTCCCCACCCCCACCCAGTGCCACGACACCCCTCCCAGGTCTGCCCACTGTTTCAGCCCCCTTTTTCCCTTCCAGGTACAATGTGAAGATGCAAGCCTTTTTCACAATCAAGCAGAAGACCATTGCAAACGGCAACCCAGTCAGCAACGAGCTGGAAGATGGTAATGATTACTGTGATGTTAGCTCTGATGACCCTTCCGTGCCGTTGCTGAGGCGAGGTAAGGCTGAGCAGACAGGAGTGGGCCGAGGTACTGTCCCTGGAGCCACTCTCTTCTCCTCTCTCTCTCACATACACACATTACAAATTGTCACTTCCTCCTCTCAACGCACCCAAACAGAGGGAGAATGTGTTTGAGGTGTCGCCCCCTAGTGTTTGCTTGGGGTGGGGCAGAGGATGGAGGGTAGATTCACCAGGAAAGAAAACATAAAGTCACATCCCTGGGAAGTCTCCTGAGGAAGGCTCGAAGCCCCGTTTGGCTCTCCTGAAACGCATTTGTTTGTCTTTGGGTAAAAGGCCTATGACAGGAAGCTGAGGGCTTGGAGGTGGTGGAGCAAGCCTGGGTCTCCCCATAGCTCCTCAAATGCCAGGTCCCGTCTGTCCTGGAGGGACCTGCCTGCTCTCGGGCTGGGAACAGTTGCCTGAAGAAACAGGCGGCCAGGAAAGGCAGCCAGGGAGTGAGCAGGAGTCCCCATGCTAGCTCCCGGAGAGCCCTGCTCAGAAGCCCTGTCCCCTGGCCTCATCTCCTCAGTTACTCTTTGGCCACCCTGCCTGGGAACTGGGGCTTCTGGGCCTCCAGAGCCAGCCCCTGTCATCTCTGTAGGCCCCAAATTGTCTAGGCCTGGCTGGCTGCTTCCTGGGAAACCCTGTCCTCATTTCCTAACAGTCTAACTGGTACCCAGGTGCCGTCTGTGAGGGATGCTGCCAGGAAGGAGAGCGAGTTCATGCTCTTGCCCGCCCCTGACTAGTGTTAAAGCCTGAATAGGTTCTTGCCGTTAGGACACTGAAAATAAGGGCTTAACCGCCAGACTCGAGTTCCAGCCACAAGGCTCTGGAGCCAGGTGGAATCATCTGGGCCTCACCACCTGTGAGGCCTTCTTCCCTCGTTCCCTGAGCCTGGGCGAGTCGGCCCTCTTCCAGCCGACTTCAGTCCACTTGTGATTGCCGTGGTTGGACCAGGTGATCTCAAAAGGGCCTGGCTGTGCCTGTGTCTAGGACACCTGGGGGCCATAAGCTCCACCCCTTGGACCTTCATTCAGGAGACCATGAGGGGAGGGGTGTCATCCCCTGCCCTTGCAGTGGGTGCTCAGGTGAAAGAGGAATCTCGGCCACCAGAGGCCTACCTGTTAGGGACAGAGCCACGGAAGCCCTCCCAGCATGGGCCGTTGCCCTATTGCTGCGTTCCATAAATACAGAGCAGGCTGCCCCAGGGGAGAGCCTGTTTCCAAGACAACACCAGAACGGGAGAGGCAACTTTGGCCACCAACTTGGGTTTTAGCTCCGCAGACACAATGGCCCCGAGCTCTCTTGCAGGTTCCCGCGCACAGACTCTCGGGCAGAGGCTGATTCCTGCCCAGTCTTGTCCCAGTGAGATTAGTGTCTCAGGGTCCTCAAGTCATTTAGGCCAGCAGAAAGTGCCCACTTCCTCGGTGTCAGCCCCAGGAGCCACCCCAGGCCGCCCATCCCCTTGTCTGCAGTATGGCCGAGGCTCAGCTACTTCCCCTTTCAGGGAAATCCAGCCTCCTCCGAGGCCTCTGCCCACACAGGGCCTTTTCTGATACTTTATCCTGACGCCATCTCCATCACTCTCACAGCCCTCACAATAAAGACTTCCCTACAAGTTCATTATTTTCCCCCAAATCTCTAAGTCCAGAATGATTTCTAGAACTTTAGAAGATTAGACACTGGGGAAGGAAGGAGGATCAGGTCTCCCCCCAGCCTTTAGCGAGGTGAATGTGTTTAACCAAAGGCCAAGGGAGAGAAAGGTCACAGGGTAGGCAGGCAGCCCCCGGGCGCTAAGGCAGGGGGGCCAGCCTGGATGCCCAGAGAGCTGCACTTCCGTGTTTTTTAGCCTGAGCTGGCGGATCTCCCTTCCCTCACAGCCTCACACTGCCCATAGAAAGTGCCCAGTCAGCGTGTGTGCGAGTCCCTCCAGTGCACTGTGCCCTAGAGATGGATTTGAAGCGGGAGGAGGAGGCATCCAGAAACACCTTTGGTGGGACTGAGGAGAACAAGGGCTCTGGGACTTCGCCCGTTTTAACCGTGTTGCCATGGACTCTCTCAGCTGGAGAAGACCTCAGAATTCCTCTCAGCAGGTCGTCGGCCTCCAGGCAGACGTTCTCCAACCCACCCCTCCCCACAAAAGGAACACATAGATCGCTGGCTGGTGGATGCTTTCAAGAACACATACGCACATACACATACACTGTGAGCCCTCTTCACTGTTACATGTCTTGGTGTTTCCCACATAAAGTCTAAATATTTGTAACCAAACCTCTTCTGGGAGAGGAGACCAAAAAGCTTTTACCACCACTCCTATAAAATGCCTTTATTGGCATAAATGTTCTTAAAGACTGATGCTCACCTCCTGGAATCAGCTCAGGCCAGTTTTCTTTTCTTTGAGGGGAGGTGGGGGGGCAACTTATCCTCCAACTTTTTTTGTTTGTTTATTTTTTTTTTTGTTTTGTTTTGTTTTTTTAATGTTTACACATTTTTTGTATCATATTTCAATGCTGGTCAAGAAAGGACACAATACACCAGGAAGAGGTCTGAGGGACTGAGGCAGGAAGGGGATTCCAGCCTCTCTTTGCTGGTTTTTCAGTGGCTTGGACACAGACTGGCCCAGACCCACCTTGGCCGCTGGCCACCGTATTGTTCTAAGCTGATCAACTCAGAGGATCCACTGAGGGGCCTTCCCAGGCTGCCCTGGCCCTGGCCACAACTTTGGCGTAGAGTGGGGTGGGAGGGGGCAGTACCTGACCTTGGGCTGAACCACAGGGAACCATGCTGTCATTGAGTTACCTGCTGGGTGGCCATCTTGGCTTGGACATACCTCCTTGTGCTGCCACTTGGCAGCACCAGGGCAAGGTTCCAGGAGCCAACTACCGTGGCTCTTGCCTCCAAAGGCCGAACTCCAGAGGCTCCCTCCATCAAGGGCAGTTGTTCCCCTAGTGGGGCCCTTTGCAGCTTTCCACCTTCCTCTGAGATGGAGGCTCCTGAGTTGGGAGGGATTTGGGCCCTCTTGCAGCAGGGAGGAGCTGTGGGCCCAGGGGGCGACTCTTCTCCTCACAGTGGAAGCAGAGCCTTCAGAATTCAGCTAGGCGAGGGGCAGTCCCAACGGCCAGAGGCCCTGAGCGTTGAAGCCTCCTGTAGAAGGAGCCCCTCTACTAACACCCTCCTTCAAATAACCCCTGGCATCTGCGCTGCCGTGGAGAATGCTGCCCCAGCCTCTTGGCATCCACCGCACGCTAATCACATCTGGCAATCACTGTTGGCCTTTGTCTCCTTAACTCCTCTCCTCTTCTAAATTGTAAGTAATCTGCTTTCATCCAAGCAATAACACATGCATTTAAAAAAGAGCAGCAAAAATCCTCCGAGCCCAGCACACGCCTCGCTGGAGGTTAGTGTCCGACTCCGACAAATGCATGGTCCTCCAGCTTCATCTAACCCACACGCCTCCTGTCTGCTGAGCCTTGCTGCCTGTGTGGTGAGGGGTGTGCGTGTTTGGTGTGCATTTGTTCGTGTTTGTGTCATTAACTCTTGGACGGGTTTGTTCTCCAGACCTGTCCCCAAGTTACCCTATTGCCCAGGAGGATCACTCCCTACAAGCTGGTAACTGGCGCAGAGGGACAGGCCCATCTGCTCTCACAGCCCCTCTAAGGGGAAGACTGCTGGCTTGTGTGTGCTGTGCTCATCAAGAGTGGTTTGGTTACTAGAACCTTCTGGGGCTCTGGAGTTGTGGCAGATCCCCCCGGGTACCAGCATTGAGCGTGCTTGGGAAGGCTGCAGGGAAGCGGTCCAGGGACTGGGGGGCTTTGTTCAACCACATGAGGGGAGGGCAAGGGTCCGAGAGGGAGCAGCCTCCCTCCTGAAGGGTGTAAGGTTTTGTCAGAGACCACCGCTCAGCGAGTGCCCTTGGACAAGGCCCTGAGATCCAAACATTGACCCCACTGTTGGCCTCATGGAGAAAGAAGGTGGTAGCAGGGGTTGAAGTGGTCACTCCATGAAAGCGGCAAAATGAGTGCCAAGGACGAGTGGCCTCGTGGAAGGTTTAGAGCCAACGCAATCTAGTGCTTTCACATTTTCCATAACAGGGGCCCTTGTCAACTTGTCAAGTTTTGTCTGAACCTCTGTAAACGGGGAAAGAGATGTCCCCTTACAGTCCCAGATGAAAGGAGGCCCCGACCCCATCCGTGTTGTAGGTGGGCTGTCTGGTGAGGCAGAGAGACCCTTGGAGTTAGCCGAGAGGTCCCAGGAGCGGGGGAAGCGTCAGTCAGTGGAAGGGCTGGGTGTGGAGAGTGTCCTTGCAGGGTCTGCCTGACCGCCACATGGGCAGGTCAGAACTGGCGGCCCTTGTGCCCTAGAGGGAGACGCTGAAGCCAGCTCCTAGACCATCAGGTGCTGCGGGCAGGACAGCGCGAGGGAGCAGGCTGGGCGCGTGGCTGTCCTCAGGGAGCCTCCACGCTAACCGTGACGTTGTGCCAATAGTGAAGGAGAAGCCCCAGTACAGCAAAAACCCGGTGGTGATGGTGGACGAGATCCTGAGCTCCAGCCCTCCCAAGTTCAGCTTCCCGGAGGCTGGCCTGCGCATAATGATCACCAATAAATTTGGGCCCAGGACCCGACTACGGATGGCCAGCAGGATCATAATTAACGAGGTAAGTTTGTGTAATGACTGGTAAGAGCCCGGGCCTATCCGTGCTCTTTCTGGTGATGGGGAGCCGGGGGTCTGCGGGGCTGTTGTTGTAGGAGGAGCTGGAGGCTCCGGAAGCTTCACCCACAGGCAGCGAAGGCTCCTTTGGAGAGGGATTGTAGAGCAGGCAGCAGTGGAATGTCACGCCTGAGATGTTTTACTAAGTATTTTATCACACACTAGAGTAGAACTAATTGGAGAAAGGCCCATTTGAAGGCTGGATTCTTTCTTTAAAATGTTATTCAGGGCAAAATAAGATGAATGCACGCCTGTTCTCCATGGACTGGGCAGCTGTAGAGGGGAGCCCAAGACCCTGGCGGACGATGGCCAGGGATCGACATTCTCTTCATTCTGTCCCTTCTTGCTGAGCTTGATTTTTGTGCCATGCATCTCTTTCTCCCTTGAAAAAAATAAATAATTTTGAATCTCTTTCAATGTCGGGACAGTACAGCAAGAGAACAGGCTTATTGCTTATCAGCTCTTACGGTGGGTCTCGGCCGTGTATGTGCCTGTTTGATTTCTCACTCCGTGTCCTCAGCGTCAGGCGAGGGCTCTAAACATTGAGAGCTGATGGCCGGTAGTTAGCACCTTGATTGTAAGCAAGGACACACTGCGGTGACTAAAGGGCCCGTATGTTGAACATTTCGACTTTGATCTCACACTTAATTTGCCCTCTCGGTGGAACATGTTAAGAGAAACACCATTCCAAGGTTTAGACCATTCTGAATCATTTCAGTCCAAATCAGTAATATAATGAATCCATGAAATTTCGCGGAGTCCTGGCCATTTTTCTTGAACATGAAAATTGTAGCCACCACTTGCTAGGGGTGGGAGAAGGAGTTTGAACAACTCTTACGGGTTTGGGGTTATAGTCTGTTTTTCATGGCACGTGCAGCCAGGGGTTTTGGTGAGCCAGTGAAAATGCCGGCAGTCATGCCCCAGATGTTTGCAGATGCTGGGAAAACCTCAGCATCCACCATGTTGGACTCAGCCTGGATTGGAAAGCAACAGAAAGGCTGCTCTCAGGCGGAAGGGGTTCGACTTGTCGTTTCACCTCAGCCACAGCTCGCTTAACCTCTCTGGGCCTCCGTTTCTCTCTCTCAGGGTGTTAGGCAGTATGCTTCCAGCTCTAAAAATTTCAGTGACACCCAACTGAAGGACTATAGAGCTGAGGTGTGTCTTGGAATGGGGACACATTATTCTATATTCATCATGGGATGGGGGAGTGGGGGCAATAAAAACCACAAAGTGCCTTTTTCACAGTTGTTTTATTAAGATCCCATTTGGCCTCATTTCCTCTTCCATTTTTTAAATTCCAGAATGTCACAGAGAAGTTTGCAAAGTCAAAATTAATCCTATGGTAGAAATGCTATTTGATGGAGGCCCTATTTGTCATCACAGGGCAGCTGAGAGGATCTGCAGGGAGAGATAGGTACTTGGGGGAGGGCCATGGAAGGAGGGCTTTGCTTTTCCTTCTTTCGAAGGCTCACTTGACCATCTTCACCCATAGCCACTGAGATGAGTTGCCAAGGAACACAGAATTTCACCCACCCTCAGTTTCCCCTCTGTCCTCGTGAATCTGCTCCTACTTGGTTCCCCACCTCTTCCAACCCTACAACTCTCTCCTCCTTCAGGCAACCTGGATGCCAGTCATCTTGAGCTGGTAAAACTAGCTGTGATTTATTGAACACCTGCTGTGTGCCAAGCAGAGGCTAAGCATTTACCTGTGTTGTAGCATTAATCCTCTCAACAACCTCGTGAGGCAGGTGATGTCTTCTAATACATCTAGGAGAAAACTGGAGCTCAGAGAGGTGAAATAATTTTCCCAAGGCCACACAGTTTGTAAGGGGCAGAGCCAGGATTCCAACCCAAATCTGAGACGTGGCGGTAAAAGGGAGACTATCTAGATTCTCAGGTTTCAATCTAGTCTACCACTCCTGCCTCTTCTTTTGATGTCTCGATTCCCTTTACAAGATCTAACCCCTGCTTGAGCCTCCTCCATGTCTCAGCCCTTCACATGTTGGCAGCTGTCCCCTGGTTCTCTCTTTGAGTCTGAACATCCTTAGAACCTTATACCCTCACTGATGTGGCAAGGATCCAGCTCTTACATCTAGTCAATCTTCTCTGGAAACCTTCTAATTTGTATGTGTCTCTAAACTTGTGAAGCCCAGAATATAGAGGAATGGGATCCGTCATCTCCTTCACGTTGCAATCTATGCCTCTTTCAATAAACTTCAGATAGCTTTAGTTACAGTCCTCTGTTGATTCCTGTTAAGCTGAGGACTGAGGGCTCCCCACTCCCCTAATTGCCACCACTCATGTTACTAAGTCACATCCCCTCACCCCTTTACATTTCTGTCCTGGCACAACTAGTGCTTCTGCCCTCCAGGGATGTCCTGTTGTGTAACCCTAATCGGGCAGTAAAATATTATGCCTGCGTGTCCAGGTTTGAATCTTGGGCACAGGCCACTTTGCTCTTTTTGGTGGGCTGAGCGTTGTGGTCTCTTTGAAGGAAAATATTTTAAAATTTCCACCCCTCCCAAGGCTTTATGATTTAAGAGTCCCTGCCTAAACCTGACATGAAGACAGCGTTCATTCTGAGAAATTTACTCTAAGTGATAACAGCTTTTTTTTTTTTTTAATTCCAAGGATGGGAGCCGGGCACACAGTTATGGGGGCTGCTTTGGGGTGTTGCCTTCGTCTTCTTCTCAAGCATTTGGAAGGGAACTATGTGGCCATTGTGTGATGGTCATTTTAATGAGAACCAGACAGAGGTGACCTGTGCGGAGGCGAGCAGTCTCAGGAAAAGGCAAACCTGTTGACTCCTTGACACGTGGCCTCTGTCTTGGCCTTGTTTAGTAGAAACCTGGAAATCCACAGGCGAGGAAGATCAGCCTCTGCTCGGGAGTAGAGGGGCAGCCTGATGGGGGAGGGGCGGTGAGCTAGGTCACAGGTGTTTGCCTTTGAGAGCACATGTTACACGTGGCAAAAGAATTGGAATAGACTCTTCCCAGAAGAGGCTACCCAGATGGCCAGTGACCCAATAAGATGCTCAGTGTCATTAGTCATCGGAGAAGTGCAAGTTAAAAGCACAATTAGCTCCACACTCCCACCAGAATGGCTAAAATTCAAAGTGTTGATGAGGGTGGGAGGCAACTGAAATCCTCATCCATTGCTGGTGTGAGTGTGAAACGGCTCAGCCTGCACCTGCCTTGTGACCCAGTAATTCCACTCCCAGGTAATTACCCAAGAGAAATTCGTGCACAGCCCACCAAAAGATATGTCTGGGATGGCTCTGAGCAGCATTAAGCTCACTAACCAAAAAGCGGAAACGACTCAGTGCCTATGAACAGGCAAAAGGACGAATTGGGGTTTATTCATACGGTAGAATCCTGACAGCCACAGGTCTACTGAGACATACAACAACACGGGTGAATCGCACAGGTGCCAGGTGCCGTGGAACTTGAGAGAGCCCCAGCATCTTCACTCTCATCCCACGTCATGGGCCAAAGCACGGGCTGGCTTGCTGAGTTGGCATTCCGAAGTGGGGGAAGCCTTCAGCAGTCCCCCAAGGCTTCCTGCTACGGTCCCAATAGAAACGGGAAACTTGGGTGGCTTCAAGGTTATTGAGCAGGTTCTGGGGCAAACCGCTCCCCATGGGTGTTATTCTTGGAGCTAAGAGCTGCGTGCGTGCGTGTGAGTGTGTGTATAAAGGAACAAGGCACTCGTGCCACATGTATCACACCTGTGGTGTCCGCCTTACCTCCTGTCCACACAGCGTCAGAGACTCATCAACTCGGCAAACGGCGTGAGCAGCAAGCCGCTCCAAAACGGACGGCACGAGAACATCGGGAACGGGAATGTTCCCATGGAAAACTCCCAAGACCCCCAGCAGCCTCAGGAGCAGCAGCAGCCACCGCAGCCACCGCCCCCCGAGCCGGAGCCAGAGCCGATGGAGGCCACCTTCATGTCCCCCTTCTCCCTGCCTGGTGAGTTCTGGGGGGTGCTGCGTTCGTGGAGCAAACTGGAATGTCAGGGACGACGGAGACGAGGGCTGGAGCGGGCCACGGCGTGGCAGCCGGCTGCACGAGGGTGATGGAGGCCTGGCACGAAAGGGCGACCTTCGTTCCCCCTAATGGTTAGGGGGTGCTTGAGAAAGGCATAACTCAGGGCTGAACCATGGCTTAGCTGCTGGCGTGGCTGGACCTGTGGCCAGAGACAGGCCACCTGGTGACAAAGGGGAGTACCAGTGACCCCTGGTGACAGCACTCAAATCTCAGAGCAAATAGTCTTAATTTTGCAGTAAGAAAAAGCCACCACGAACATAATTTTTTTTAGCTTTTTATTTTGAATTGATTTCAGACTTACAGGATAATTGCAAAAATAATGCAAAATCAATACAGAGAGCTCGAGCCTACCCCCTGCCCAGACACTCAGAGCCAGCACGTCTTAGCGTCTTGCCACATCTGTTGTAACATTCTCCCCCCGCTCTCTGTTTTCTAAACCTTGGAGATCAGGTTGCGTATATCTTCTCCTTAAACACTTACTGCTTCCCACGTACGTTTGCTGAGAACAAGGGTAGTCATTGATGTAGCACCTTGCGTGCAAACCGATGTAATTTTTATGGGCATTCTCAGACCCTCCCTACCCTTCCCTTGGGGGCTTTGCTTCTTGACTAGGACTGGATATTCTGAGGCCACAGGTGATCCTTAGACAGTTTGCACCTTACACATTTGAGGACATCTACCCACAAATAAGTCAGATCAGGCCATAACCCTGCCCAAGCCCACCAGCATACTCCCATCTCACTTGGAATAAAAGCCATAGTCCTTTGTTCTGACCTGCAGAGCTCAGGGTTACCTGACTGCCAGCTCCTCCCTGACCTCACCTCCTGCTCTTCTGCTGCCCGTTCCCTCTGCCCCAGCCACCCTGGCCTCCTCACTCTCCTCCCTAAAGCATCCAGGTATTCTGTGCCTCAGGGCCTTTGCACTTGCCCTTTCTTGGAGCATGCTTTTCCCAGTCATCCATATGGCTCTCTCCCTTACCTTCTTCAGGTCTCTACTTAAATGTCACTTTATCAGTGTGGCCTTCCCTGACTACCCTATTTGAAATCTTTTCAATTTTCTTATCTTACTCATCTTCTCTGCTCCCCTCACTAATAGGTGAGCTCAGAGAGGGCAGGGCTCTTTGTCTGATTTGCTTACTGCTGTATGCCCAGTGCCCATGTCTGGCACATAGTAGGTGCTTAGTGGATATTTGCTGAATGAGTGAAGTCAGGAGTTCACCCATGAAAAGATCCCCAGGCCCACCTGGTCTGCCTGGACTTTAACTAAACCCTGCATGAGACCCTCTGCGGCTCAGATGGCAGGTGAAGGCCTGAGGTGTTTGGCCTCAATCCTGGAGATATTTGGGGGGTTGTTCCTTTTGTTTTTGTCTTTGTCTTTGTCTTTGGTGTCCTACCACCTGAGAGGCAGCAGAATTCCATCAGGGGATTTTGAAGCCTGAAAAGAATTCTGTGTTTGACATCAGGCTACCCAAGAACATTGAGAGGCATATTTGGGAGGTAACTCTGTGGGAAGAGGGACTGCCCCGGGCCCTCGCCTCCTCTCTGGGAATTCTTCTGCCTCCTGAGGAGATGGAGAGGGCTGGGAAACCCTACCCACTGGGCTTCGTCTTGAAAACGCAGGCTGCATTTGGGATGACAGAGATTCCTTGGCATTTCAGGATCAGAGTCTCCAGTGGGATGTGCATCCCTGTCACCCAGTGTCAAAATTCAGAGCCTGGTTCTGACCCAGATGTTCCAAAGGCTGGCATCGGACCTGGGGATCTGCATTTTCACAAGCTGTCTGGGTGGCTGGGGTTAGAAATTATTGCCCCTGGTTGGCACCTCCCAGCTGCTTACACTTCAGGATAGACCCAGAGAATGAAATTTGTCCCCTCTCTGAGGTCACAGAACAGCCCAGCCCGGGACTCAGCCTCCCCAGGCCCCACCCTGCCAGCCCAAGGGCCAAGGGGACGGGCATCTCCGCATGCCTCTAACAGGTCCCTGGCACGTGGGCGCACCCGTCCCTCAGCCAGCTTGTCTGCCTTGTGGTCAAGGTCAGGCTCATCTGGGCGGGCGCTTGGCCTCTGGGGTGTCCGGGGTACTGAGAGGAGCTGTGGCTTCTCCCCTTTCGGGTTGCCTGCCTGGGCAAGGTAGGAGAGGGAAGATTCTGCAGGTCGGTGTGTCCACCCAGAGGAAAGCCGCCTCCAGGGCTCATGAGCCGGGGCAGCTCCTGCCATCTCAGCAGTTTCTGCTTCTGGGTTGATGAAAGGTCAAGGCCTTAGGTCCAGAGCCCTGGGTAGTCTGTAGAGCCCCCGAATCGTCACATTGCCAGCCCAGTTCTCCTTCTGTGTACACGTGGGGCTGAGTAAAGGGGTTTGGGGGAGGGGGGCTCCTCAAAGGGTTCCAGTTCTTTGGGACCTGGAGCAGATGCCAGGAAGGTTGGAGCCTGGCACAGGGAAGGAGAGGCACCCTCTGCACCCACGGTCCAGGGAGCAGCTGAGCTTGCCAGGTGGGGCAAGGTCCGTTTGGTGCTGTCTGTATACACAGTCTCCAGCCCCGTGAAGTGGGCAGCGGAAGCCCCATTTTACAGGTGCCAGGCCTGATGGGCCACTGCTGCCACTCTCCTCCAGCCACTTTCTCTGAATCCTGGCCCTGGCGCTGCCCACTGCCCTAGGGTCTGCAGGAAAACCAGGGAAAGAATTGCCTCTCTTGGCCAGCTGTTGTTCTGTAAGGTGACTCAGCTGCGTGTAAGGACGACTCCTCTTCCCATTTCCTTGCAGCCTTGAGCTGGGGATTGGGTGGGGAGGACCCCAGGGGCCAGCCCTGCCCCCCTTGTCCTTGCACCCACAGGCTGGCACTCCTCAGCGAAGTGGCTGTGGGAGATCGGCTCCAGCCCCCTGCGTGGACTTTGGGCAGCTCACAGCCCTCCCCCAGCCTGGGCTGGCGTGCTCAGCCGCAGTCCTGCCAGAGCTGGAGCAGAAGGCCCCCCGGGCCCCCCATGCCCCCAGGTTCCCTGTACCTGTGAGTCCCCTCCAGAGAGCTCTGCAGGCGCAGGACTTCCTGTGGAATTTGGCCCACCCTGTTCCTCCAGCTGGGCTGGGCTCATGGTGGAGCCAAGTGCTACCAGCTTCCTCCTGGCTTCCTGAGGGAAGGACGTTTCTTTCCTGGCCCTGAGGATCCGGCCAGGGCTTCCTGTGTTCCCGGGGATGGTTCCTTTATGTCCCTGCGGATGTGTTTCCAGGTGTGGACCTTGGAAACCACCAGTTCCTCTTTCCTCCTCCTCCTGTCTGTGCAAGTAGCAAGCGGTAGGAAGGTGAATGCATGGCCGCTGGTTGCTGAGGCGCACACAGGGGCCAAGGGGAATCGGGGCTCGGTGTGGTTTGGAGCTCACAAGAAATCAGCCAGTTGGTGAGCCCCCTGCAGCTGTGAGAAATTCCCTACATTCAGCTGCGAGCCCTTCCCCATTCCCCACCTTCACCCCACCCCCATCTTTTCAGCTCATTTTTGCTTCTGGTTTCATGATGATCTGGACTGTAGGGTGGTGTGTTCTCCCAGCCTGGGCCCCCAGAAGGAATCAGCAGGGTGCTGGGAAGGCCCAACAGGGCAGAGGGGCTGATGGAAGAGGAGGGAGACGTCCCACGGGGCAGCTGGAACCCATGAAGCTTTAGAGTATCGAGGACTGATTCTAGGCCAGAGCAATGTGTACCCCTTCTCCTCCCGGGTCGCTTCAAGGATGTAAATAGGATAATTTAGTCCAAGTCTCTGCGTCCTGTTGACTCATAGTAGGTGCTCATTAAATGTTCTGTGGCGATGTCCAGCATCACCTCTGTGAAAGTTCATCACAGTATGGGTTTAAATTGATCATACCTGAGATTTTAGATTCTTCCAAAAGGAAAAAAATCTTCTGACCCTAAGCTTTCTTCATGTAATACACATTCATGAATCATCTTGTCAACATCTAGAGACAATATTATTAATATAAAGAAGAATGAATGAAAACCGGGATATACATTATCTGCTCAATTAATCAATCGTACTTATTGACTATAAAATTTCCCAGGAATTGAGATCCTATTGGAGATTAAAATATGGCACCCATTATAACCTAAAAAAAAAAAAAAAAAATGTTCATTTGGATCACAGTGTGCTTTAATCACATAGCTTCTGTTAATAGCCGGCTTCTAGCATCCTCCCCTGTTTGAACTACAGGCAATATTCTAGAAAGATCAAAAGTGCCAGAATGTCTGGAGACCAGGAACTGTTAGTCACCAAGGGGCCAGGGAGAGGGAGTCAGCATTCACTAAGTGCTTGCAGGCACTGGGCCTCAGCACCTTTAGATAAAACAATTCTTTCATTCACTAAATATCTCAGTACCACTCTCTGTTCTGTGAATGTTTGGGAATCCAGGTGGGAACAAGGCAGCCATGGTCCCTGCCCTCTGGAGCTGCCAGACCTGTGGGGCAAATCTAGGCAGATGACTAGGTGATGCTTTCTCTACCTCCTGTCGTCCCATTTCCGTGTGGCTGATAGTTGGAGGAGGTGGGCGACCCAGGCTGCTGCCCATTTGGATTCCCGGCAGAGCCCAGCAGCCCCCTGGGTTCAGCGCCCACCTGGTCCGATGCTGGGTTTACCTGCCAATGCTACGCACAGCTGTGCTGATCCGCTTCGGGCCACAGAGTCTGGTAAATTGGCCTCCCGAGGCCAGCTGTTGGCTGAGAGATGAGGAGGCGCTCATCTCCCAGGGAAACCAGGGTCTGCGGCCTTGACTCTGCCCTGAAATGGTCGGCAGGTGACCCTGGACCCCTGTGTATGGGGTCTGGCTCACAGCCTCATAAGGCAAGGACGTTGCCAGGGATTCAGGAAAGGGAACCCCGGCGTCCACTCCACCCAGTGTGCTGAGCTCGTTTCGGGGTGCTGGACTCATGTCACCATAGTTACTTTGGCATCTACTGGGGACTCCCTGCCTTCAACCCTGAGCCAAAAAGGGAATTCTTCTAGGGCTCTCGTGTGGCTTCTCTGTGCCATACCCTGTTCTAAGAGCTTTACGTACGTTCATTCATTCATTCATTCATTCAACACATCAGGTGGGAACTACTGTCCATTTGACAGAGAAGGAAAGGGAAGCACAAGGAGGTCAGATGACTTGCCCACAGTCACCCAGCTGCAAAGCGGAGCAGAGCAGTGCCAGCCGCTGCACTGTACTACCGTTTTATGCTCAAGGTATATTGGCATTGTCCCCATTTTACAGAGACGGAAACTGAAGCTCAAAGAGGGGTGGGACTTCCTGGTGAGCCCCTCTTCCACCCTGCTCCTCCCCAGCTGCAAACGCTATCAAAGGCCAGTTCAATCAGGAGCAGAGCTCCAGGTCACGACCCCCGGTGCTGTCATGTAGAAGAGAACATATGGGATAGGTGTTTGTTTCACACACATCAGGCCCTTGGGGGTTCTTGGAACTGTAGCAGGAGCTAACATATTGGGTCCTGACTCTGGGCCAGGCAGGGAGCTTTACAGGTATCAACTCATTAAATCCTCCCAACAACCCCAAGAGGTAAGTGTCATTATTATCTCCATTTCCCAGGTAAAGAAACTGAGGCACAGAGAATGAATACGTTGCCCAAGGTGACACTAGAGGAAAGGGGGGAGCTGGGATTTGGAGCCAGACATGCTTCGGGTTCAGCGCTAGAACCCAACCAGTGGATCCTTTCGGTTCCCCTTTCCTCTGGAGCCCCTCAGAAGAGGGGTTGCCTCTCTCCAGGATGCTAGCGTCTTCTAGCTCAGTCAGTGCAGGGTCTTGTCCATAAGGGGTGCCAGATTACTTGTGTCTGTGCTGAGTTAACAGTGTCGAACAGAGCTGAATCCTGGGCCTCTGGGAATCTGGCATGCTGTCTTGAGGGTTTGGAAAGCACCGCTAAGCCTTCTCTTCTTTTATTATAACAAAACCCAGCACAAGCAAATCGGAAGACCTCTGGAAGCGTTTACTCCTTAGTCTCCCCAGCCATCCTCCTCAGTTCTAAATAGCACTTGAGAGAGCTGATCTGGTTGTTAGTCTTTATAAATCTAGTAAGGTGATACTGCAGAAAGGGCACTCTGGAAAATTCCATGCTCCTGTTCTCTCCTCTTAGGCGCTTGACACTTCCGTGAAAGCAGCGAAGAAACTGCAGACGAAGTGGGCTCATTTACATGTGAAATTCCATACACGGTCCCTGGTATTCGAGGCCCCCAGAGACAAACGGTGCTTTATGGTGGAAACAATCTTGTTCCTGCCTCCGTCATGGAGCCACCAGAGAAACTGCACATTCAATCGATTGTCTCATAAGTCAAGGTCGGGATTTCAAAGACGTGCCCTTGTGGCCCACTGGCTGTGGTCTCATTTCACAGCCCAGTTAGAACAAACACTGGCTGAGCTTCTGTTTTCCTCTAATGGCCTTATTGAGATTAGTTCCCTTACCATGATGTTCACCCTTTTAGAGGGTACAATGCAGTGGTTTTTAGTATATTCACGAAGTTTTGCAAACCATGGTCAATTCCAGAACATTTTCATCTCCCCCAAAAGAAGCCACATGTCCACATACCCATTTTTAGTCATTCCCCATTCTTCCCCAACCTCCTCAGCCCCTGACAACTACTAATCTACTAACTGTCTCTGGATTTGCCTAAATTCTGACAGTTTTCCTCCAAGTTCTCTGCATTCTGTCCATAGAGGCAAACAGTCTGAATATAAGGGTTAAAGGGGATCTTGGGAATTTTCAGCCCAGCATTCTCCTATTCCACAGCAGGAAACCAAGGCCCAGAGAGGGACAGAGGCTGGCCCAAGGGGCAGTCTTGGCTAGACAGAACCAAGCGCCCAGGTCGTCGGCCTTGCATCTGCTCTGTGCTGCCCCTCCAGCCAGGTCAGAGCAAGGCAGCTTGGAAGGCAAGGGGCAAAGGCCGCAGCAGGGCTGGGCAAGCTCTGGGCCTGTGCTGGAGTCCCGAAGCCCCTTGGGATGCCAGCAGCAGAAGCCGTGCTAGCTCTCTTGAACAAAAAGGGAGACTTCTTAATGAGAGGACACAGGCCTGTGTGACGGACTCCCAGGGCAGGGAAACATCTGGACTCAAGGGCTGGACGCTGGGCCTCGCTGGGTGCTGAAGACTCTTCCTGGCTCTTGTCTTCATTTCTCTCTGCGGTCCTGCCTCATTCTGCTCTTGGGCAGCTGTTGGGGATTGAATCGTGTCACCCCAGAAAGGCACTTTCCGGTCCCAACCTCTGGCCCCGTGGGTGTGAGCCCGTTTGAAGATGTTGTTAGTTAGCTGTGCCCACACTGAATGAGGGTGGGCCTGAATCCAGTATCCTGAAGTCCTTATAAAAAGGGAAATAAGGCAGGGAAAGGAAGTCTTGGGCAGCAGAAGCTGGAAGTCAGAGGGACCCAGTCAGTTGGGATGGCCAGTGTGGGCTTGGCGGCCCCCTAGGAAGGGTGATTGTGAGGGAAGAGGGGCTGAGCACACTCAAGCCCGGCCCTGCTTATGGATGTAGGTGCCTCTGGCATCATGGAGAGATGAATGGATCCCATCTTAGATGCAGGAAAAAGGGAGATTAACACGGAGACTTGGGTGCTTTATACATTAACTGGAAGGGCGGGGGGGGGGGCTGCTCTAGGCTGGCACCAGTAATGACTCCCAGAGTATGCCACTGCACGGGCTGGCACTGCCACCCATGACAGAGTCAGGGAGGTGGGGGGCTGGGCTGCATCAGAACCATGATGCTCAAGGGCTCCCCATCAGAGCCGTGACCCAGGGACAAGAAAGCCTCTGCCACGGCCGACTCGAGTCCCACAGCAGTAGACTAGGAACTGGCCACTGATGCTGGCCAGGCTTCCGGTACTGTCTGGTGGCCATGAGGCCAGTGCCAGGGCACAGACACACTGCTGCAGCAAAGCCCAGTGTCCCCACAGCCCTGCCTGACAGCCTCCAAAGCAGCAGCAAGGTGAGCTGGCCCCACCTCAGTTCTGCTTTTCAAGTGAGGAAGGCTCCTTTGAATCTAGAACTTCAGCTGCAAGGGAATCTGGGGACTACGGTGTTAGCTTTCCAGCCTCTGCAGACACACTGGAAGGCGATAGGAATGGGGGCTCCTGAGGGCCAGTTTAGCATGCCCACTGCCACGGGAATTGGAATGAAGCTTGGAGGAAAGCAGTAATATCAATCTTTTTTTAAACTTTTTATTTTGAAACAATTTCAAACTACAGGAAAGCTATAAACTTAATACAAAAATAATAGAGAACTTTAATAGTTCCCCTACCCATATACCCAGATTTACCAACTTTTAGCATTTCACCACATTTGTTATATCATCTGTCATTCTGTCGGCCGGTCTATATCTATTTTCTAAAGCTTTGGGAGTAGGTTGCACACGTCATGCTCCTTTACCATTTAATACTTACATGTATACCGTTTAATACTTTCGTGTGTAGTTTGTAAGAACAAGGATATTGACTTATGTAACCATTTTAAGTACAATGATCAAGTTCAAGAAATTTAAGTTACTATAAAGCATGCAATCTATATTCCAGTTTTTTCACTTGTCCCAATATCCTTTGGGGCATTTTCTCCTCCATTATCTGATCCAGTCCAGAATCATGTATTGAAGTCAATTGTCACTGTTTCTTTAGTCTCTGTCTCTTTTTCAGTTGTGGTGACACGTGTATGGCATAACACTTCGCATCGCCACCACTCCCAATCAGTATTATTGATTGGGCTATAATATCAATCGGCTTCCTTCAAGTCAGCGGCATTAATCACACTCACGTTGAATAAAACAGATTGTAACTGCTGACTCGGCTCAGACCAGAACAGAGCCCTGCTGAGGAACCTGTGCCGCTTTCAGAGTCTCATGTGGGGCAGAGAGGAGGTAGGGCACACCTAGCAGCTTTGCAGAAACCTCTTTCACTGAGGCACGGTGCTCGGCCTCTCGCGTTTGGTGCCTGCTGCATACCTGATGGGTCCCCAGCGGTGAGTAGGCACCACGGTCAGGGCTGGCACCCAGGTCTGCCTGACCCCACAGTGCTCCCCTCTGCCTGTTGACTTTGGCTAAGAGGCCAGACCCTGAGCTGGCCATCGGCCCTGGGATGCAGGGGGCAGCAGGAAGGAAAGGGGGCAGGAAGCAAGCTGCTGGGCTGTTTGGTTCGCAAACACCAGGCGCCTGGCCAGCCCCATGCCCCTGCCAGCGCTAGGCTGCCCGTTTCAGCCAAGAGGGCCTGTCAGCGTGTGGCGGGCAGGCAGCCTGTTCTGGTTTCTGTCGGCGTTTCTGGGATTCCCGCACCTCAGGGCCTCCAAATCCAAGGCGAGGCCTTCGAGGATAGGACAACAGGCTCCGTACTTTTTGCTTTTCTCTAGTCTTGCCACAGCTCCTCACGGTGGGTTGAGTAGGGACAGTTGTGGGCATCTCAGATGAATTCACGGGCTCAGAGAGGTTAAGGGCCCACCCAGTGCCATGCAGTCAGTGGTGACTGAGCCAGGGCTTTTGACCCCAAGGCCTGCCCTGTTTCCTGTCCAACAGCCTTCCTGGAGACCACGTTCGTGAATGTGCAGAAAGGGTGGAGGGCCTTCGCTGACAAGGGGCCTTCTCCACTTCTCAGAAGGTGGGACCGCTCTCTGCTGGCAGCCTTGCGATCCCTGTGGTGGGGTGCAAAGCTGGCCGAAAGTGAGAGCCATCTAGAATGAGGGCGTTGCATGCACCCACCCCTGGCATCCTTCCAGCTCTGGGACCCATTTACAGCCACTCTCAGAGTTGGACACGGGACTTAGGTGGGCCTTGAAATCATGGGACTCAGAGGGCAGGCAAGCAGTATAGAATAGAGGACCCAGGATTTAGACTCTGGAGAACTGTGGTCAAGTCCTGGAACTACCTCGCACTGTCCAAGGTGTTCAAGTAAGTTGCTGAATTTCACCAAACCTCAGTTTACTTACCTATGAAATGGGGGATATCACCTTCCCCCGAAAAACTGAGATGAGGAACAAAGAGTGCTTGTAAAAAACCACCTCTCAGACGGGAGGCCCGACACACATACTGGCTAAGGGTGAGGTGCTGGCTCACGGTCCAGCTCTGACCGTGCTCCTGCCTCCACCTGCAGCCCCTCCTGTCCCCACAAAGGCCCTCGCTGGCCGAGGAAGCACGTTCTGCCTGTGGCTTTGCCAGTAATTGTCTATGAGATTTGATTTGGGCCAGGTTATTAACTTTCATGGGGCTTGATTTTCCTCTTTATAAAATGCAGTGAGCCAAGTGGACTTTATCCCAGGAATTCAAGGTCGGTTCGACATACAAAATTCAATCAATTCAAACACTGTATTTTTAGAATAAGGATAAACAAAATGCGGTATACCCATAGAATGGAAGGTATTCAGCCATATCAAAGAAATGAAGTACTGATTCTTGCTACAACACGAATGACCCTTGAAAACATTATGCTTCGTGAAAGAAGCTGGGCCCAAAGGTAGCATAACCGTATGATTCAATTTATATGAAATTACAGAATAGGCAAATCCATAGATGCAAAATATATTAGTGGCCGTCAGGATGAAGGAGAAGGGAATGGGGAATGACTGCTAATGGAAACAGTGTTTCTTTTGGGGGGGATGAAGAATATCTTATGGAATTAGATAGTGGTGATGATTTCAGAACTTCGTGAATATACTAAAACCCACCTAATTATACACTTTAAAGGGGTGAACTTGATGGCATGTGAATTATATTATCTCAGGTTTTTTAAATGGAGTTAATTTAGAGTGGCAGTTCCCAGATTGTGGTCCCAGGACCGGCAGCCTCAGCAGCACCTGGGAACTTGCTAAAAATGCAAATTATTGGGCCCCACCCAGACTTTCATGAGCTCTGGGAGTAGGCCCAGCAAACCATTCCAACAAGTTCTCCAGGGGATTCTGACTTATATTCAAGGAAGACTGATCTGGAATCTGGACCTTCCAGATTGCATCAGTGCTCCAGGGCCCCTGAGTACTTTATATCATCCAATCACGCAAATATCACATAGCACAAGTGAACCAGTCCCTTAATTGGAGGGTCTAATTGCTTAACTGTCTAAATTAATTTGTTTGAAGTTTTTCATCAGCAGCTGCATCTGTTCCTATTTTTTTCCCTCCAGTATGACTGGCCATCTGTTTTGTTACAGTTTATTAAAAAAAAATTTTTTTTCACATAATTAAATTGTCATTTTCTGCTTCAAAAGAGAAACCTGAAAACTTAGTGAAAGTAACAATAACAGCACTTCTTTTTTTTAATCTTTGAATTTCAGTTGGAGTCCATGTTGAGCATTTCTCAGATATGCCTGTCATTGTATCCAAAGGGACAGTAGCAGGAGGCCAGGAAGTCCCCTGAAGGGACAGCAGCAGGAGGCCAGCACTCGTGGTGGTGCAGGGAGTTTGTCCTTCAGGGTGGACATTGACTCATCACCCCAGTGCTCCCCAACACTCAATTTTTTATCATTTCACCCATGACTAGTCCAGACTCTTCTAGTGTCATAGGAACCCAATTCAGACTTGTTTACGCCAAGAGGCTCACATAGTGGGCAGTTCCCTGGAAGACTCTACCTTCAGGCAAGGCTGGATGCAGGCCTCAAGTGAAGTTACAAGTGCTTTCCCGTGAGCTGACTTCATTCTCAGGCAGCTCTCAAAGATGACCACCAGCTGTCTCAGCTCACCCAGTGCACAGATGGTGCCTGCCTTAAAGGATTGCATTCAGCCGAGTGTAACAGATAGCCCAAGCAGAGAGCCTTAAACTCGAGGAATTTATTTTCCTTGCATAAGTCCTGTGATTAGGGAGCCCAGTGGCTCTGTCATGTCCTCGGTGTCCCATTTCTATTCCTCCATGCTTAGCAGTGACTTTTATCTTCAGGGTTGCCACATGGCTCTTGCAGCTCCAGTGTGTCCATGTTCGAGGCAGGAAAGAGGTGAAAGGGCAAAGGGCAAGAGGCACATGCCAGATGAGTCTGTCTCTTCTTATCAAAAACATATTTACTTTCTTAGTAAGCCTCACCAAGTAGACTTGCACTTACAGCTCATTACAACTGTCCATGGCCACCCATAGGTGCAAGGAAGCCCAGGACATTTAAGTTTTTTTTTTAGCTGGGAACCTACTGTCCCAATCAAACTAGGGTTCTGTTAGTAAGAAGAAAGGGACAAGTGGAATTAGAGGCAGGGATTCCCAGCAAATTCCCCAGGGCCGACTCTTAGTGGGTCATGTGCCCAGCCCCCCAGCCTGTTTAAATGCCACGTTGTCGGGATGTTGTCTTGTTCACTCTTGGGTTCCTCAGTACTTAGAATAGTGCCTCGCACAGAAAATGAGCACACTAAATGTTTGTTGAATAAATAATGAGCCAAGCCTGTGCCTCAGGCCTACACCCAGAGCCAGGAGATGGAGTCAACCCTGTCTAAGTCACATGGACTGATGTGGAATGGAAGGTTGGTTCCCGAAAGGAAGATTGGCATGCTGTTGCCAGTAAAGGAGAATGGCTGCAGGCCAGGCAAGAACAATTGCCTCCAGAACAAAATACCACAAACCGGGTGGCTTAAAACAACAGAAACATTCTGTCTTACAATTCTAGAGGCCAGAAGCCTGAAGTCCAGGAGCCAACAGGGCCGTGTTTCCTTTGAAGTCTGTAGGCTCCTGGTTATAGCTCGCCCACAATCTATGGCATTCTTTGGTTTGCTGCATAGCTCAATCTCTGCCTCTGTCACATGGCTGGTTTCTCTCTGCATTTGTCTGTGTCCAAATTTCCTCCTCTTATCAGGACACCGATCATATCGGATTAGGACCCACCCTAATCTGGTTTGGCCTTATCTTAAATAGTAACATCGTCTAAGACCCTATTTCCAAATAGGGTCACATTTAGGAGACTGGGGGTTAGGACTTAGAATTAGCATCTTCGCTTACAGCGATCTAACTTAATTCAACTTAATTACAATAGCATACAAAAGCTTTGCTCCTATACAGCCACATTTTCTCCCCCTCCTTTGAGCTGTTATTGTCATACAAATTAAATTTTTATATGTTGTGTACCCATCACCACAAATTTATGATTGTTTTATGTAGTTGTGTTTTATATCAGATAGGAAGGGGAGGGGAGTTGAAAACAAGAAGTACACTTACACTGCCTTTTATATTCATCTCTATGTTTATATTTCTTTATCTTGACCAGTACTTTTTATTTCTTTGAGATATTGTGGATTGAGTTACTGTTTTGTGTCTTTTCATTTTAGCCTTAAGGATGCTCTTCAGTATTTCTTGTAGTGCAGGGCTGCTGGTGATGAATTCTTTTTTTATCTGAGATTTTCTTAATTTCTTCTTCATTTTTGCATTTCCACTGTATGTAGAAATCTTGGTTAAAAGTCTTTTTCTTTCAGTGTTTGAATATATCATCCCACTGCCCTCTGGCCTCCACGATTTCTGATAACAAATCAGCTGTTAGTCCTATTGAGGATCCCTTGTGTGTGGTGAGTTTCGCTTCTGTTTTGCTCCTTTAAAGATTCTGTCTTTGTTTTTGGCTTTTGACAGTTTGATTATGATGAGTTTAGTTGTGGAACTCTGAGTTTATCCTACTTAGAATCTGTTGATCTTCTTAAATGTGTAGCTGAATTCTTTTCTTCAAATTTGGGAAGTTTTTGGACACAGTTTCTTCAAATATTCTTTCTGTCCCTTTCTCTCCTCTCTTTTTGGGACTCCCATTATTTGTATATTTGTACCCTTGATGGTGACCCACAGGTCTCTGAAACTCTGTTCATTTTTCTTTTTTTTTTTTTTCTTCTTTCTGTTCCTCAAATAATCGCAATTGACCTGTGTTCACGTTTGTTTATATTTTCTTCTCTCTGCTCAAATCTCTTGTTGCACCCCTCTAGTGAATTTTTCATTTTAGTTACTCTACTTTTTAATTCCAGCATTTCTATTTGTGTCCTTTTTATCATTTCTGTCTCTATATTATCTATTGATGGGACATTGTCCTCATATTTGCTTTTGGTTCTTTGGATAAGGTTTCCTTTTGTTCTTTGAACATATTTGAAAATAGCTGATTTAAAGTCTTTTCCCATAAATCCAAAGTCTGGGCTTCCTCAGGGCAATTTCCATTGACTATTTCTTTTCCGCTGTATGAGCCATACTTTTGTGTTTTCTTGTTTGTCTTGTCATTTGGGGGGGATGGGGGAATACTAGATATTGTAAATGGTATAAAGTGTAAATAGTATAAAGAATCTAGAAATCAGATTCTCTTTTCCCAGGATTTGTTGTTGCTGTTTGTTTGTTTAGTTTACTTTTCTGAACTAATTCTGTAAAGTCTGTATTCTGTATGTTTGGCCACTGAAGTCTGCTAGGTTATTTAGTAGTCAGCTAAAGACTGGACAGAGATTTCCTTACATGCCTGGATCCAGAGTCCCTCATTTTTTGCCAAGGGACACTGTGTGTGTGTGGGGGGGGGGGCGGGGGGATACCTTTCAGTCCCAGCCAGGCAGTTTACAACCTTCTTCTTGCACAGAGTCTCAAGATCAGCCAGAGGGGAGAGCTTGGGGGCGTTTCAGGTCTTTCCTGAATCTGCATACAGTCCTATGTGGCCTTTTAGATTCCCAGGAACATAGAACTTTTCAAAGGCCCCGTGGACATCTCATTCCCCAGCTTTTCCTTTCAAGTTATTGTAAGCCAAAACTCCCTCTCCCTCTCATTCCACCCCACCCCCCTGCAAAGCCATGCGGGTCAGAGCCACGGGGGGTGTTCATCTAGTGCTCATTTTCCTAACTTTTTTGTTAATTTGTCCCAACCATTAGCCTCTACCTTAGGCAGCCATGGTGTTCAGCAGTCGCCTCTGTTGTCTAAATGCCCTCAAGAAAAAGACTATTGGGAAACGGATGTGGCTCAAAAGGTTCGGCGTCCGTCTGCCATATGGAGAGACCGGGGTTCGGTCCCTGGTACCTCCCGGTAAAAAAAAAAAAAAAAGAAAAGAAAAGAAAAAGAAAAAGACTCTCCACACCAGGTGGTCTCCAAGTCAGGTGAAGCAAAAATAGCCTTGAAAATGGGGTCTTCCAGGAAGCCTCCAGACAAGTCCAATACTGGCAGTTCTCCGGGAATGGGCTTTGTTTTTATTTTTATTTTTTTTAGATTTCTTTTATTTATTCCCCCGCCCACCGCCACTTGTGCTCGCTCTCTGCTCTCTGTGTCCATTCATTGTGCGTTTTGCTCTATCTGTTTGTCTCCCTTTGTTGCTTCATCTTGCTGCGCTACCTCTCTGCAGGCGCGGGCCCTCCGCTCTCCGCGGGCATGGGCCAGCTTGCCTTCACCAGGAGGCCCCCGCAAGCAAACTCGGGGCGTCCCATGTGGTAGACGGGAGCCCAGTCACTTGAGCCACATCCGCTTC
The DNA here is from genome assembly GCA_026826555.1 of Tolypeutes matacus. NCBI lineage: Eukaryota > Metazoa > Chordata > Mammalia > Cingulata > Chlamyphoridae > Tolypeutes > Tolypeutes matacus. The sequence continues at coordinate 11,589,492 of JAKSZT010053819.1, forward strand.
CCCGTGAAAGGGCTTTGAAAGATTTTCAGCTCCAACCCTGTTGTGCCCTAACACTGGCCGCCTGGCTGCTGGGTTCCGCCGTGAGTACGGGTCGTTGGTTTTGCAAGTCCACTGCAGAGCTGGTGGGAGGGGAGTGGAAATAGGGCCAATTGGAACACCACAAAGCCTGCTCTTCTTACCCAGATTCAGCTGTTTTTCTTCAAGACATCCTCTCCAGATTGCTGCAAGTCATTGGTTAATTTACAGACTTGTGGAAAAAAATTGATTCTGACTTTTTTTTTTTTTTTTGCCAATGTTGTCACTGCTTTTTTTTTTTTTTTTTTTTTAAAGATTTTATTTATTTATTCATCTATCCCCCCCTTGCTGCCTGTGCTCACCGGGCCAGCCAACCACGCCATGCGGGCGGGCTTGCCTTCACCAGGAGGCCCCGGGAACCGAACCCGGGGCCTCCCATGTGGTAAACGGGAGTCCCACTGATTGAGCCACAGCCGCTTCCCCGTTATCACTGCTTTTATGGAAGAGAGAATTCTCAGGGCTCCTTACTCTGACATCTTCACTGACCTCACCGGCAGGCGGGTTTTGAGCCTGCATGAGCACACCCCTACCCAGTGCCTTACTGAGGCCACTGTCCCTTGTTTGAGTTGTGTGTGGATGGCCTTGTTAGAAGCCAGGGAGGTCTGGATTGCCAACCAGGATATCCCCATTTCAGTCTTGCATCCGCCACGGACTGCCTATGATCTTGGAGCAAGGTAGCTGGCGTTTCCAGAGCACCCACGGTCCAGAGTGTTTTGTTTATATTACATCATGTCATTCTCGCAACAACCGAGAATGAGGTAATGTTCCCATTTTACAGATAAAGAAAGTACTTATAAGGGGCAAAGTGCTTGTCCCTGGGCCTGCTTCCCATGGCAGATACTTGATATACTCATTATTGTTATGTTCTTGTCATCACTACCACAATTGTCCTCAGAGGAGAAAGTGGAGTTGACAGGCTTGCTCAAGGTATTTGAATTCCAACCCAAGTCTGTCTGATTCCAAAGCTTGGGTCTCACTTTCCTTATCTATCAAATGGAGTGGGAATGAATAAAATTATTCAGTCAACACACACTCATTGCTCCAGCTCTCGCCAAGATCCTTCCCAGATGACATTATGGAGGTCTGTGGTTCCAGAGGTCAGTTGCTCGGAGTCACGCTGGAGGCATTCTCTTGTTCGGCTTGAAAACAGTGAACCCCCGGTAGGCTGGCAGGCGAGTTAACCCAGCCTGTGTTCCTGCCTCTCCCTTCTCTCCCTCCCCCCCCCACCGCAGAGTCCCGAGGGGACCGCGCCAAGTGGGCGTTCACCTGGCCGCTCATCTTCCTCCTGGGCATCACCATCCCCAACTGCAGCAAGCCCCGCTGGGAGAAGCTTTTCATGGTCACCTTCGTCACCGCCACGCTGTGGATCGCCGTGTTCTCCTACCTCATGGTGTGGCTGGTGAGTGGCCTCGGGCTCTGGGCGTGGCGCCTCTGGGCAGGTCGTGTAGGCTCCTCTCCTAGTAGAAAGGGATCCCAGCCGAGGCGCGTGGCGCTGTGCGATGCACCAGGGACATCGAGCCGGACGCGGGGCTGGCCTTCGAGGCAGTCGTGAGGGAGGCAGTGGGTCTCCACACAGGCAGCCTGAGACGCTGCCCTGGCGGGATGGGCAGAGGGAGACGAGAGCATGCAGGGGCCGCCCAGCTTGGGAGTGGAGAACTGTGCCTGGTACCTTGAAGAATTCTCCGAAAGAGCCCTGGAGGGCTGGTCACTAGGCCCCCTTCACTTGCAGGTCCCCAGGGGACTGTGAAGGAAGGAGATGGGGGCGAGCGGGAGATGATGAGGACGACAAGGGGCTGCTTCCCATGCCCCCTTCCCAAGGGGTGCTCCCCTCCCCAGTCTCTGTGCCAGGCACTGGAGGATGTGGCTCAAGCCGTTGAGTGCCCACCTCCCACATGGGAAGTCCCAGGTTCGGTTCCCGGGGCCTTCTGAAAAAAACAAAAACAAACAACAAAACAAATGAAAAAACCACCTCAAGGAAGCCAATGTGGCTCAGTGGTTGAGTGCCAGCTTCCCACATGATGTCCTGGGTTCAATCCCCAGCCCAGTACCTCAGGAGAAAAAAAAACAAAATCTTCAACAAGCCCACGAGGTAGGTATTTTTATTATCCCCATTTTACAGATGGGGAGACTGAGGCATAGAGAAGCTAAGTAATTTGCCCACAGTTGCACAACTAGTGAATACTAGAATTGGGATTTGAACCTAGATTTTGATCTCCGGAGCCTGTGACCTCAACCACCGTACAAACTGCCTCTTAATTTGTAATTAGAATTTTCAGGTGCCGTTTGGTCTGAAGTTTTGCAGGCAGAGGCCTTGGGATTGCTCCTGTCCAAGCCTTCCATTGGCTGGCATGAGCCAGGCCCTTGCTCACCCTATAGGGTCCCTCCTCCTCCTCCTCAGGGGGGAGTGGTGGTAAGGAGCCCAGGATCAAAGAGAAGACCCCCATGGTTAGAGAAGTGATTGATTGTGGTTGATTGCATCCAGGATCTGTTGATTGTGTGGCTCACCTATCAGCCATCACACCCTCGTGGTTATCAGTTTAGTCATTTTACTCTCCTAGCACCTGCTACCAGGTGCAAAGAGGGCAAGCCAGTGTGGATTGACAGGGCCAGAGGATGCTGCTTGTGGACTCAGGGCATCCTTTCGCTTAGCCCCAGGAGAGTGATGCAGTTTAGAGGGAAAGAAGGCCATGGGGTAACATGGGAACAGATTTAAACCTGCCACTGATGATCCATGAAACCTGGGCAGATGACTCAGCATCCCTGAGCCGCGGTTACCCCTCTATAAAAGGGGTGATAGTAGCTGTCTTAGGGGGGTTCCTGGGAGAATGAAAAGGGAGTCCAGGAGGCCCGCAGCCCCAATCTCCCCCTTTCTCCTTGCTTCCCCAGAGTGCTGCAAGTTGTGAAGCCAAGCAAACTATGTTAGGATTTTGAATAGTGTATGGGAGCTATTGTGCTTTCAGGAAGGCAGAGAGTTTCCTATAATCACCGCCCTTAACCTACTCCATCTGCTTAAAGTGGTCCTGAAGACACTTGGACAGCCTAGGCCCCTCCTCACGCTCAGCAGGAGCGTGCCCCCAGCCTCCCAGGGAGTCCCCACCCTCCCCCCTGTGGTGGAGGCTCCCCAGGGCACCAGCTGCTGGAAGACGCTGCCCCCAATCTGCTCCCCTTCCCCAACTCTCCTGGAGCCCTCCCCACTCCCCTCATAGCTACCCCCTTAGCACTCTGCTCCCCAAAAGAAATCTCAGGACTCCGTATAAAGTTACTTCTTAACAGGGAAGTCATAGAACTCAGGAGGGACAGCCCCTGCCCCATCCCCAGGTCTACACAGCTGGAACACCCTGGCCTTGGTTTAGCTGAACCCCCCAGGACCCTTCTAGAAGGACCTCACTTAGTCCCTCCTAATCCCCTCCCCCATCCCAAAACAGGTCGGTTTAGCCTCATCAAAATGAGCCCAGTTAGAGTCACCACAACCAGCAGCCAATCAGGGCTGATTCCTGGTGACAGCCCAGTGGTTGTGAACATCACTGAATAATGCACATTTGAGCTGGGAGAGGTCCCTCACGCTGCCCTTCCCACGGTGGATTAACTTTGATGTGCCTCACTCTCGATTTCAACATAATTTCACTTCCTCTCTGTGCAGGCTTGATGATCTGAGCTTGCTTTGGAGCTGCCTGTTCATGGCTGTGAACATCAGCCGTTTTCACCATGAGATGCGGCCAGCACTGCCTCCTTGCTAGGTTGGGATGATGGTTAAAAATCTCCCTAGATGCCCACATGTGTGTTGGGGGGGGCAGGGGGTGGAGGAGGAGCTGAAATAGCTACTATCCAACCCCCCAAAAAAGAATGAAAATCAAAGTTAATAAAAACTATGCCTTAAATTACTTGACTCTACAGATTGAAATTTTCTGCCTAGAGTTAAAAGCCAGCCCATCTTTACATTAAAGAAAAACATGGAATGATTTGTCTTAGGACACTGCACTCTCAAAACAGTGTTAAAAGGAGTACGTAACGACACTGAGCAGTGTGAGAATTAGGAAGACCAAACTAATGAGTGTGTGAAAGTTTTTCTCCACGAATTATTGAAAATAAAAGTATTATTAAATAAGATCTAATTAGCAACGAGAGGGGACATTTATTACCCCCCTACCCTCAGCCCCTCAGCAAACAAACCCCACACCTGCTTCTTAAAGCGGAGACAGAGGAAACGGCGTGGCCGGCAGTCACAGGAGCCACCCTGCTGGGGTGCTCTTACCTGCAGTTTTGAACTTCAGACGTCCTCTGTTTGGGGGAACGAGACGACCAGCAGCGATTAGTAAAGAAGACAGTGCCACCCGTTAGCCTGGATTTCTCCCTAAGCAAGGTGTGCCGGCCTGAGCGCAGTGCGTTTTCTTTCTTTATGGCCAGATGGGGGGCGCCAGGGAGCACTGAAGTCCCACCTGCCCAGTCCCATCACCTTTCACCTCTCCCACCCCCCAGGCTTCAGGAAGAACGAGGCTTGGAAGTCAGCGTCCAAAGGCAGGGATTCTTAGAAATGCATTAGCTTGTCCGGCTCGTCTGTACAGACTAAGGACCCCAGAGGAGACACGATTGTGTAAGGTCATGGAGCTTAGAGGCCAGGCTCAGGGGAGCCCCGACTCTGGACTCAGCTCTGCCTTCTTTCCAGCACTAAGCAGGGGCAGGACGTGGAGGGCCCAGGGCCGGGGCCCAGGACGTGCGAGGCTCGTGCTCTGGCTGCTGTGTGCGCACAGGCTCAGACCTTCCTTCCTCCCTTCCGTCTTTCCATCCTTCAACTCCTTACCCACACGGTTCAGTGTTTTTTAAAAAAAAATTTTTTTAATGGAGGCACCCCCACTAATCCCCAAATAACCCAGGTTCCTGCATGCATGTTGTCTGGCACAGCCATTAAAAACTTGCCAGCCACAGCCTGGCTGTGTTTGTGGCAGTTTCTTTCACGGCCTGTGTGGATTGAGCACTGCTGGTTGCTCTCTTTTGCCTTCCCGAGTGTGTCTCTCCCTGCGTGGCCAGGTGCAGCCCAGGAGCGGTGCTGTACTGTGCACTGAGAAGATGACGCTGCCCTCTTCAGAGCACGGGGGTGAGCCAGGTGGGGCTGAGCTGGGCACTCCCTTTGGGGGAGCAGGGCCATCTCTTCAAGCCCCTCTGTAAAGCCTTCTCCTGAAGGGGATATCTTTTCACCACGCATCTGGCTGTCCTCCTGGGCCAAGCTTTGCACTTGGAAGGCACACTGCCACTGGGACTCTCTGGACCCTGTCAACCTGATCACCCTCGTTTTCTCTGACCCTGTAGACGGCAAGACAAGTGATTGGAAGAGAAGGGAAACATACAATTAACACCTTTCATAGGCCGGGCACTGTAACCCTGTGTTTTCTCATGTAATCCCATTAACAAGCCCATTTTACAGATGAGGGAGTCCATGGTCTCTCAACCTTTAGCTGGGATTGGGACCGTTAGCAAGGTGTGGACAGCCCTAAGTGGTGCCGCGGTTCCCGTTTTCCAGCTGGAGAGGCAAGCCAGAGCTGACAGATTAGATGGAGTGGTCCAAATGTTTCCAGGACTTTCCATCTGGCCACTGCTCAGGCCCAACCATGTCTCAAGTGTCAGACATTTATTAAAGGAATACGTGAATATGTATCAAAAATCTTTAAAAGCCTGCCTGTCCTTTGATCCAGCAGTTCTATTTCTTGGAATTTACATAAGTAGGTGAGAGCCAATGGTAGCATGGTGGAGAGGCCAGAGCACAGGCTCTGGAGTTGTACAGATTTGGCTGGTAACCCCTTTTGCACTGCTCACCGGCTACAGGCCCACTGTCACTTAATCTCTGGGACCCTCAGTTTTCCTGGGTGTGAAATGGGTTAGGTAATAGTGCCTCCTGCCTCAGTGGGCTGTGAATGATAGAGTACCTGAGCTTTTGAAAGCAACTCCCCTGGTAGAGCAACTGGTATACAGCAAGTGCTCAATAAATATTACTTATGTGCAGTGATATTGTAATATTAAAATTAACTATTCCAACATTCAGGGATTGTCTAAGAAAGTACAGCCATACAATGAAATCTTTGCATCGCTTCTAAGTAATGTTGCAGCTGAATATTGGAGGTGGAAAGATATTCCCAGGGCATTAGTAAATGAAACCAACGGTTATAAAACACATACACCATGTGATCTGATTCCATTCTTCCAACACACACACCAAAAAGAAGTTCCGAGAGATGGGATATCTTCTAAAGCAGCGATTTTCAAATGCGGTCCCCAGATCAGCAGGCCCTCCGTCCCATCTAGGAATTCAGACTCTCAGGCCTTCCCCCAGGTCTCTGGAATCAGAAGCCTGCATTTTAACAAGCCCTCCAGGGAATTTTCTGAATGCTCAAACTGGGTAACCACTGGCTGGCCTCAGCGGTGAGTCTTGAGGAATGGTAGTCATTTTGTTTTCATTTTACTTTTCTAAATTTTTAAAAAGAGTAAACACACATTATTCATGTAATCAGGAAAGAAGAACACTCCAAAGATGTTTTTAAAATAAAGCATATTCCAAATTTTTTTAGCGGTGACTTAACACAATACCGTATTAAGGTAAGCAGAGTTTCTGCTGTGAGTTCATGCCGCCGCCGCCACCCCCCACCTTTCTGCAGGTGACTATTATTGGATACACACTTGGGATCCCTGATGTCATCATGGGCATTACTTTCCTGGCAGCAGGGACAAGCGTTCCGGACTGCATGGCCAGTCTAATCGTGGCAAGGCAAGGTAAGGATCATGCCAGAGCCCCACAGCTGTCAGCATCGCCCACGCCTGAGTGATAGTTCATGGCTCTTGTTCATATGGAGGTTAAGTCCCGGTATGGAGGAAACCTGGACATCTGGAAAGCATCATTTATTAGGTGCCACCTGTGGAGAGAGTTCCACCAAGATAAATGCCTCCAGACTTTAAAAGCATTTGCCCGAGTGCATTCTATAAAAATGCACAGGTTCTGAAATCACCATTCAATGTGAGATTGAACATGGCCTAAGTCCAGATTTTATACAGCAAATGAGCTGGTAACAAGAAAAGTTCTGGTCCCAGGAAGGCAGAGTGGGGGGTGTGCTGTACATCGACTCATTTTCCATTCTAGTTCTAGTACAAGTGCAATGTTTAGGTCTGTTTAGTGGTTTTCCCTTTGGGCTTGCTAAGTGGCACAGGTTGAGCATGGTGAGGAGTGACTGTGTGCTCTTGGGTGGCAGAACGAAGTGACTGTAAAGAGCCTGCCTTTATGCCCTGTGTCCCAATCCCAGCATGGCCTTCTACAGATCTTCCTCAGCAGATGGAAGTTTCAAAGTATGGAGGGAGAGGTGGTGTGAAAATGGAGTGACATCTCAGAGGAGGTAGGAGAGGAGAGAAGTACCCAAAGAGAAAGATGGGCTTGGAAAGAGGGATGGGACAGATTATTCTGCCAAGATAGAAGACAGGGTTGACTGGTTGGTTGGTGAGTCCTAAGAAAGCATGAGATGAGGGGAAGGGAAGTGTGGGGGTCTCCGGCGGTGGGCTGGGGCCTTGCAGAGAAGGAGGAAGGTTGTAGACAGCCATCGAGTGGAATGGAATTTAAACCTTTGAAGTGAATACAAGGAAAGCCAGTGAGCACATGGGGCCTGGGTGAGATTCAGTCCCACCAGCTGCGGCCGTGCACAGATGAGAGGTGACAAGTTCATCCAGAGCTGGGGTTAGCTAGGTGGACACTACAGAAGGTCAAGGGGGCAAGAGAATTGGCAATTTAAACAACTGACCCTGGAGTCCAGGCTGGTGAGGGAGGGTCATGATGCTAGAAGCTCTAATTGGGGGAAATTAGGAAGTTAAGAGCTGGGGAGTGGAGGAAGGCCAGCCAGGGACAGGTGGCCCTGATGAGGTCAAAGAAGGGCCTCTGTAAGAACAAGGGAGATACAGGGTTCCAAGGGCAGACATCATCTCAGAGAGCAGAGCGTGGAAGAAAGGAAATTGAGGAAGGGTGAGGTCACGGGGTGGGACTGTGCAGTTGCCACAAAGACAACAGTGATGTGATTGACAAAGAACCCAACAGACATGGTTAAAGAACAGACAGTTTCTTTGGTGGCAAAGGATGTAGGAACCTCTGTTCCGAGTCCAGAACCCCAAGCAGGAGCCCGCACACGAGGTGCTGCATCCTCGATGCCCTAAGTGTGGTCTAGGCCGGCAGCGTTGGCTTTGGCCTCACCTGGGAGCAGGTAAGGAATGCAGACTCCCAGGCCCCACCCCAGAATCTGCATTTGAACAAAACCCCCAGGGGTTGTGTATGCTTGTTAGAGAAGCGCTGCTCTAAGAGTCCTCAGAAGGTTAGGTTGTCAGCTTCCCACAACCCTGCCCTGCCAGGAGCTGATCCCAGACAGCTGTTGCTGGTTCTTAACGATTCACAAAAATTCTGGGAGACTGGAAGGTCAGTTTCCTGGCGACATGGCCCCTTCACGGGACTGAGCTGCCAGGATCTGGAAGTCACGCAGCACAGTGCCCGCGGCTGGAGGGAGCAAGCCAGGTGCGAGGCCCTCAAGGGGCACCGTGTGTCCTGGGGCTTGGCAGATGACAGGACGGGGGCAGAAGGAAGAGGTGGCCTGGCTTTCACAGGCAGGGAGGGCGGTCAGTGAGAGATGGGCCCCTTGTCCGGGTGCTAATCTGAGTCGACACCGACGTCTTCAGCTACCGAAACAGTAGCAAGGCTGCCGCACTTTCCTTCCTTAGCTTAGAACGGTGCCCATTTCTTAGCGTGCACTTGTGATCTCATCTGAGGCTTGGGGCTGCCTTTCAAGTGCTATGGCTGTTGGCAGAATTCAGCTTGTAGTTGCGGGACTGCAGTCCCTGTTTCCTGCTGACTGCCACCTGGCGCCATTCTCCGCTCCTAGGGGCTTCCCTCATTTCTTGCCAGATGGCCCCGACTTCAAGGTCAGCAGCAGAGAAGCTCCCTCGCATTGAATCCGTCTTAGGCGTCCGGGCTGTCTCACCGTGAAGGACCCTGTTCTTTCTAGAGATTCACCTGATTAGGTCAGGCCCGTGGGAGATTATCTCCTTCAGGTCAGGTCATCTGGGGCCTTGATTCCATCTGCACAATCCCCTCCCGGCAGCACCTAGATTAGCGTGTGTTTGAGCCACTGGAGAAGGTGTGTGCACATCAGGAGCTGGGAATTTAGGGACCAGTTTATGATCCTGTGCACCATGCTGAGGGTGTTGGAAAAACTGTTACTGCTGGAAGGAAGCCCTGCTGCTGAGGCAAGAAGGAGGCGGACCACTGGGGGAGAACAGGAAAGACCAGGCACTCATTTTTCCAGCTTGTTCGTTCCACGAGTATTTGTATGTATGCCAGGTTGCAACAGTTGTGTCGAATTAGAGCTAAGGGCCTGGGGTCAGGACAGGTTTCAGCCAGCACGAGCCTTATCTTTGTTTTCTAATATGGACTGCCTGTGCGAGCTGCTGTTCAGGAGGGTGGGTCGGGGGAGAAGGACCACGTGACTCCTGGCCTCTCAGATGCTTCTCTTCTGGTGGGGGAAAGAGAATTCACCCTTCAGAGACCGCCAGGGCATAAGACCGCTGCCCTGCATGGGCCAGAGCCGTGAGTGCCCTCTCGTGGGCCACACCCTTCGTGGCGTGGTGGGAAGGGCACAGGACCAGGCGTCCTGAGATGGGGCCACGCACCCACTGGGACCCTGGCAGGTCCCAAGCCTCAGTCTCATCCTCTGCCACTTGGGGACAATGGCCCCTCCTCCCCAGGAGGATGAACGGGGCGAAGTGCGTAGCGGGTCCCCAGGAAGTAGCAGCTGATGGCCTTGGCAGGAGAAACGGTGAAGGGCCCCTGTGGACTTCATGGTGGACGTAGCTCTCACGGGAAGGTTTTAGAGAATCGGGATCCATGGAGAAGGAGCGCCTTTCTAAGGGAAAGCACTGACGACCTGGTCCTAATGAATGAAACGTGTCTCCTGTCCCCTCCAAGGCCTTGGGGACATGGCGGTCTCCAACACCATAGGAAGCAACGTGTTTGACATCCTGGTGGGACTCGGCATCCCGTGGGGCCTGCAGACCATGGTTATTAACTACGGGTCCACGGTAAGCTCCTCTCGCCTCCTGAGTACACGCGATTGATGCCGAGCACGTGTGCTTTGCAGCGAATGGCAGGGGCATTTGGCCCGGGGCCAGCTGGGGGAGCTGCAGGGTGCACTGCCCCCTTCTCCTTGGCACCCTGACACCTACTTTCCCTGAAGGCTTCCCGAGCAGCCCAAGAGGGGGTGCCTGGAGGGAGCCCTAGCCCCGTCCCTTATCCTCAGGTGAGGCCGAGGTCAGCAGAGTGGAGATCTCAGACCACGTTTGCTGCCCGTCCGAGGCCTCGTGCTCACCAGGGAGCACCGTGTTCTCCGGCTGAGGGAATGAACACACCAGGCTTTCAGGATTGCTGGGACCCTGAGCCGTCTAGAGAGTCAGGGACGTGTGTCTGTTTCTCCAGGTGACGATCAACAGCCGGGGTCTCGTCTATTCCGTGGTGCTGTTGCTGGGCTCCGTCGCGCTCACCGTGAGTTTTTAGGGTTCCACACCCGACGCCTCGCGTGCACTTACTTCGTCGGCTTCTGAGCCATTCGCGTTACTCTGAACCCATGTTTTGCTTCCCCGGCAGTGAGGAACAAGGCCGTGTAAATGTGTAACTTCACAGAGAGCCCCCGGTCAGCGCCCCTGCTGTGCCTCTCCCCAGGGGGCTGAGAAGTCATTCAAGGCACTGCTTTACCTCCCCTTTCCTCTCTTCCCCACCCAGTCTTCTCTCACTGGTGCCAGGTGCAGTGAAATCTGTCCCCAGGCCCCTGAACTGACCGGCGGGCTGCCTGGCGGCCAGGCCTCAAGATGGACACATAATAAAAATCAAGGCCTCCCTTCACGCACGTGGGTCTGTGCTAAGCACTTTACCGCCGCGTTATTTTATTCCGTCCTGAGCACAGCAGGATGAGGGAGGTGCTAGTGTCATTCCCATATTGCCAAAGAAACGGAGGCTCAGGCACTAAATAATTTGCCCAAGGTCACTGGAAATGCTAAAGCTTGGCTTTGAACCCAGGCCTGTCTGTCTTTATAGAACCCGAGAGCTTTCTATCCTCTGTGCTCTGGATCGGTAACTATGATCCAGCCCTTAAGAAGCCTTGATTCAAGGATAAGAAAGGAAGGCAGGGAAGATGACAGGATGAAGAGGCTCCAGTCTCCTCCCCTCTAAACGCCCACAGCTAGTATAAGGTGGTCCTGGGCCAGTGGGAGCATTGAAAGCTTTGCTGAGTAGAGTGGAAGGGAAAAGGCCAAGATGACAAGTCCTGTAGTAAACGGGCAGCCAGCGAGAGGCCCTGTTCGTCCCTAGGGAAGGCCTGGGCAGGGAGGACCACGGCGCCTGCCTGGAGAGGGTGTCCAGTGAGGGCAGCTACTGTGCACCCCAGAAGCCAGAGGGGCTGGGCCCCTCATCAGACAAGCCCAGAGCCTCCAGGGCTCATTCCCATCAGACTGAAGATGAGCCAGCGCTGCTTTCTGCTCTTGTCCACATTTGGCAGAAAGTTCTAGGGTTTGTGATTTGTGTGTACTTTCCCGGTAAAAACACCTTTTGTGTTTCTTTGCCTCCAAACCCAACTCTTGCACTGTCCTTCCAGGTTCTCGGCATCCATCTAAACAAATGGAGACTGGACCGGAAGCTGGGCATCTACGTGCTGGTTCTCTATGCCATTTTCTTGTGCTTCTCAATAATGATAGAGTTTAACGTCTTCACCTTCGTCAACTTGCCGATGTGCCAAGAAGACGATTAAAGCTGAGCTGCCGCCCGTGGGGAGCTGTTGTGGACACCCCGTGATGCTGGCGTCCTCCTCTCTCTCCCCTTCCCCCACCACAAGTCTCGCCTGCATCCGCAGCCACTGTCTGTTCTTTTGTCCACTGGAAAAAGAGCCATCGTGGTCACTGTCTGGTCACAGCCAGGCTGCTGGATGTCCTCCTCCTCCTCCTTGGAGTTCCGCCCCCAAAGGCAAGATTCCGGGGCGGTTGTTTGAGCAGCTCCTCAGACTCTGAGCTGCCAGCCATGAGGATATGGCAAGCATCTCCTCTCTTGCACACTTCAGAAAGAAGTGTGGTTTGTCTTTCTTTCTTGCACGGGCAGCCTCGGAAAGGAGGCACTCAGCAAGCATGGAGCCTCGTGGGGCAAGTGCAAAATAGGAATGCTGTTCTCCAGTGTAACCTCTGGGCCAGAGGGTGAGACCTGGAGATGTAGGCTGTGCTGCTAAAAGCCGCAGACTCTGCTGGAAGCACTTCGGGTGCAGAGGGGGCAAGGCTTCAACCTGCTGGGGTTTGGGGCAGTGACTGCAGTTTTTCTGGAAAAATTGGAAGAATATAAACAGGTTTTCACCACATGAGAGAGAAAAACAGGTGACTATTCTAATCAGTTTTATTGATGCATTCAGAGAACAAGCAATGAAATGTTCAAAATAAAATGTCATGTAGATCATCATACTTGAAAAATCTCATTCCGTACAAAAAGGACCTCAACAGGAACCAAAAAGGTAATGCTTGTAGAAAATGCCTCCAGTGTGTCACCTTGCCTTGGCACTGAGCCGTTTGGTTTGGAATATAGAAAAAGGAGAAAGACATCCAAATGGGTGCTGTCTCCAAGATGCAGCAGAGATTGTAGTTTACAGCTATACATTCCAGAACTTCGGTGCGATGCAGTGTACTGTCAGTTTGGGTTTGGTCATTTGTTTGTTAATGCTCTAGTCTCAAAACCACCCTAGTGAAAAATGAATTGTTCATATGCCCAACACATCTTCAGGAGCCTGTTCAACTGGAATGAATGAATGAGCAGGGCCAGAAGTGATGGCTAATGACAAGAGAAGTGTCCTGAAAAATAACCAATTGCTCTCTGGTTAGCTGAAGGCAAGAATAGAAAACGATAACTTAGAACATTTAGAGCCACATTACTTGAATCTCACAGTTTGCTACACAGGAAAGGCCAATGACAGGAGGCCGATTCAAAAGTAGATAGAAAAGTCTCAAAACAATTTGCAGCTGCTTCGGAGCTCTAAGGTATATATATTAAAAAGGTATATGAACACAAACCGTGGTTTCTAAAAAGAAAGCACAATTAATTTTGTATAGAGTTTCTTTTTATTTTTTTAATATTTCTATTGCAAAAGTCTATCAGATTTGATGCACTTTTAATATTGGGATATTTTGCACAGAAGACTGTCTGGGAACTACCCCTGATGATATGAGGAAGGGAGGTTTTTAGCGGTTCACCAGAAGCCAACCGTTGGTGATGGTGCCGAATGTGAGTTCAAATCCAATAACGAATCCCTTCCTGAGACGCAGAGCCTGTTCCCCACGTTGGAAGCTGTGACTGTGCTCTAAGGCCTCCCGAATTTCCCGAGGAGGAAGTGCTCCAGCTCGCGCCCTTTGAGTCCCCTTGGCATGAGTTCCCACCCGGGCTTTTCTTCTGGTTCCACATCAGTATTAGCAGTTATACCAAGTTAAGGCTTCTCTGTGCTTCTTTGCCTAGAAACTGGGCTCCGAGGCCTCCAAGTTGAGGACAAGGGGGGTTTTCTTAAGAAATCAGCTAAGCAGAAGGCCAGGAAGCCTGGAGGTTCTTCCATATAAATGTTAGATGCAGGAGGTTTGGGGGCCCTTGCAACCATTCTGTGCCCTCTTGGCATAGCCCCCTACTTTACAGACTAATCCGGATTTCAAAATGCTGTATAAATAGGAATCATTCTCCCCATTTAACAGAATGGCCCTAGAGAGGTCAAGTGACTCGATGGCCATGAAGTAGTAGATTGTGGGGCAGGCACCAGAGCTCCCCGCTCCAGGCACCAGTCCACATGCCGGCCATCCTTGGCTGGATGGGAGCAGCTAGAAGTCTTTGCCCAGGGGGTTGGTTCTTATTGAGTTAAAACCTCATCAAATATTTAACTGACTCCTGGGACCTCCAGATCAGATCCTAATACCTGTCCGCGTCCAATGTCCCCACCCCACCCCCCTTTTTTTTTCTGAAAAAGACTGAGAAATATTTTTAGCTTTAACAGGGCATAGGCCACACAGCCCCTGGAATCTTCACGAAGCTTTCAGAGACTTCATAATGAAGTACTGACCCTCCTCTTCCTCAGCAGACTCCAGCTGAGGCTTAAAGGAGACTGGAGTTGCAGGTGGAGACTAGAAATTCATGTTTGTAATACATAGAGCACTCCTCGTGGATAAATTTTCTTTTGACTTTAATGTGCCAATGTAATTTTCTTAAAGGATCTATGCATTTATTGCATCTAGGAAAGCATATATGTGCTGTAGGTGAAAAATACTCTCTTTAAATATTTTCCCATCACAAGTTTAAAGAATTGCTTGATTAATTGGGCCTTCATTTTAAAGTAATGCTTTTATCGCTACACAGGATTGCTTCCTTTATTTTATTCCCAATGCTAATTAGCATGGGGTAATTATTCTGGTATAAAAATAGACAATTAAAAAATTAATTTAGCTCTAATTGGAGGCAGAAAAGAAAAACCATTGTACCCAGAAAATGTCTATAGAAGCAGAAGCAGGTGGTTCCTGACAATTCCTGCTTTGGAGTTGATAGGATGGAAGGTTTGTGGTATCTTAGAATCTGGCCCTCCAGGAAGGTTCTGGGTCAGCTGTAAGAAGAGACTAAGTGGTCGGTGCCATGTTCTCCTCTTCCTCCCTCCCCTCCCCTCTCCTGACCTTCCTACAACCCACCCCAGGTCTACTGGCTCCTGGGTGTCTCCCCTGGTCCCCTGTGTGCCCACCTTGTGCCCAGGCCTGGCTGCCCTTGGGAGTTTTCACCTGTTCACTACATCTCATCTGGTGGGGCTAAAGCTTGCTTCTGCCCCCCTCGATGTCCTGCCTTTACAGGTCCAACTAGCTGATATGGTACTAACCCTCCCAGAGCCAGGTTCAACCAGGTGGGGTATACACATCACAGTCCTGCAGACCCCCAGCCAGAGAACCCCTTCCTGGGCTTCCCAGGGTCTAGGCCTGAGGGAAGAAACCCCCTGCTCTTCTCTAGAAGATGGTGAGTTGTTGGCGAGCCAATGAGCACTGCAGGAGGATCTTGGGGAAGCCTGGACTCCCTAAACAGGGTGGGGAGTCAGTGAAGGTGGGATTGCCGTCCTGGCCAACACCCCTCTCTCCTCCTTGACTTCCCCTCCCTGAGGCCTGGGGCCTTCCCCCTCCTTAAGATGGGGTAGACGGAGGCCCAGCGGCTGAAGCTGCTTTCTGTCCCACCCCCCCTTCCCCAGGTGTAAAACAGGCCAGGTGGGTCTCTGTTAGCACGTTCTGGAATGTTTCCTCTGGGAGTCCACAGGCCAGAAGCAGAGACCTTTCGGCGAGCCTGCGCTGGCTCCGTGAGCTGCATGTTCTGGCAGGCCCTGGCCTCCCGCCCACCTGATGGCGATGGACACTTAGGGGAGGGGGCTGTTCTCGGCTCTCGCCACCCCCTCTCCCAGCCGGCCTGCCTTGCCGGCCGTTTCCTCCCTGGCCGGAAGAGTGCTATGCTGCCTGTGTGCTAGGCTCTCGGCAAATGCTTGTTGCATGAATAAACAGAAAGCTTGCCTGGTAGGGTACAGATCTCCAGGAGATGGTTCCCACGTGATTCCAGGTTTCACGGGTCTGTCTCACCCTCTGAACACCAGCTCTGTGTGCCGTCGTCTTCCCCCGAGGGCAGTTAGCTGCTAGGTTTGGGATAACCTGGTAGGGACCTGGTTCTGCAGCTTCATCCCCACATTGTGCCCATAGAAACTACCAGGTAAATTTCTGAAAATTCCCTCTGGGCAGGCTCTGGGTGGCGGGAAGCCCCTCACCCCCGCTACCCCCCCCCCCAGACCCAAAGCGCTGCCTCCCTGGCCTTGCCCGAGCTCTCATGTGGATTCATCAGAGAGCAGCTGGGCCCCTGCCCAGGTATGAGCACATTCCTCCTGGCACCCCCTCAAGAAGGTGCCTCCTCCAGTCCTCTGGGGGAGGGGGGCACCTCTGGCACTTTGGGTGAATCTCCTGCCATGTGCTAGTCCTGTAAGGTGGTGGAACGAGAGCAAGGGGGTCTTGCCATGAGCCCTCCCACAAGGCAAGGAACCCGGCAGGTCGGGGGCCCGGATTCTGCTGCTCCCTCGGAGCCATGGCTTTTGAACACTTGGCCTTGCTGTGGAGAACTGGGCCCCAGCGGGCACGTTGCCCAAGGGTGCGGATTTTCTAATGGCATTTTCATTTAGTTTGTTTTATGTGCTGGTTAATAAAGAACTCTAAATTGGAAGACTAGATCTGTGCTTCACTTCAGGCCTGGCAGCTGTCACAGTGCTTCCCCACCTAGCGGAAACAGTGCCCGCGTGAGATTGGGAGAAGAGGTGCTTTTCTCCAATTATGCCACCAGAGTGAAAATGTTTTCTCCATCACGACAGGGAGGCCAGCTGAGGGGGGGGCAGGGGGGGTGTTGGAGCTCGATGCTTTCACATGGGCTTGGGATTTAAACATTTTACCTTTTCCATGACAAATGGGTCCCAGTTCCATTTGTCTCTGCTAAATCTTCCGACACCTGTGAGCTCATTTATACTTAATTCATTTTGTTGCTCAGTGCCCGGTTGTCAAAGCCATGTTGTCCTCCTCCCACTGCTTAGTCAGCAGGGACTGAGAATTTGCTCCCTTCTGCTCTAGGAAAATGTCTCTGCATATCCAGGGACAGTGCCGGGGCAATGCGAGGCCCCTGTGGGAATGGCAAGCCCTTCCCAGCTGGGAAACAAATTTTTGAAGCTATCAGGAGGGAACATGCAGTTTTTGATTTCTAGTTACGTGGTTTAGTATGATCATAAGGGGAGGGTCTCAACAGAGTCCTCCCTGCCGCCACTCCAGAATTCCCGAGAGAGGAGCTCCCAAGTCCATCTCAAACAGACACACGGTCTCCTTTCAACAGAAGCAACAAGCCCTTCCTCCTCCTGAAGTGACTGGGATGTGAGCAACGCAGCTCTGTTTGTTCAAATAAAAAGTTCTAGTGGGGTTCTTCCCTGCCGCTGGGGAGTCACTGCCCTCACCTTTCCTAGGCACCCTCCTGAGCTGCAGACCCAATGACCACACTGTCCACTTCCTTGCACATGTGGCTGGGATGAGAGGTGTTTGGGCACCCAGCCAGAAGAGCTGTGGCTGAGCCGCTGTGGCTGGCTCTCGGGGAGCCCCCTCAAGGGCTTCTGGCCCTTGAGGCTGGGTGTCCAATTCAGAGCCCATGCTCCCTGGCAGGGTGCCCTCTGCCTGGGTCTCCCATTCAGCAGCTGCCAGCCGGGTATCTGCACACAAAGAGAGCCTTGATTACTTTGAGAGGAAAGAGGGCTGCCAGCCAGGCCGGGCCGGGCCCAAGGCAGACGCAGCCGCTGCCAAGAGCAGGACTGAGCAGAGAGGGGCTGAGCACATCCAAGACGCCGGAGAGGCAGACTGGGCCTGGTTCCCACAGGGCCCTTGGATCTTCCTTGGTAGGCCCTGGCTTAGCAAGGAGTCGGTACATGGAACCAGAGGACTCTTGTGTCCAGAAAGGACCTCCTTAAAAATAACCAAAACCAAGAAATTCTGGGGCTGTTAACATATTGCTTGAGCCTCACTAGACACGTCTGGCATGCTGGGCTCAGCATCGCCATCCTGGTCCATTGTCTTTAACAGGCAAGCAGGAGCAACGAGTTGAAAAGTTGTAAATAATATATTTATCCCGCTATTTATTTTTTCAATAACTGTGACCTTCTGCACTGTGAATGCTCTGTGATATGAGATTCCTAGTTTAATAAAACTGTCATTAAATTTGAATGAATTAATATTTGAATGAATTAATATTACTGGTTGCTGAACACTGGCATGAGTTTATTTTTATTGTGAAGAAAATTCTAGAGTAAATATGAATTAAACCTTTATGAGAAATCTAGCAGTCAGTATTGTAACACAATATATCAAAATCTGTACACCGTCAATAAAGCAAATGAATGCGAGTCATCTTTTACTAGATACAGCTTCCCTTCACATTTTAATAGACACACATTTGTATTTGTTAAAAGAATTATTTACACTGGAGTAACAGCCATTTGAAACCATTTCTGTTTACATATTGAGAAAAAATAAACTTCGAAAAGAATGAGAGGTTGGAGCTTTTTAATGACAACGATGGATGAAGAGTAAACTGGGGCAGAACTCGCAAAGCTGATCTGGGCTAACCTCAGAGGGTCAGGATGCCCCAGCCCTCTCCTGTCTCACCTGCCTCGTGGGGTGAGGCCCGTGTTCAGAAGGGCCCCAGGCTGTTGTCACCACCTTGAAACTCCTAGTGATTTCTTTTTTTTTTTTTTTTTTTAATTAATTAAATTATATATTTTATTAAAGCACCTTTAGATTACATAAATGTTACAGCAAAAATAGAGAATTCCTGTATAACCCCACTCTTTAGCACAATTTTCCCAATTAACAACATCTTTCATTAATATAAATTTGTTACAATTGATGAACACATATTGAAGCATTGATATGAATTATGGTTTATAGTTTACATTGTGGTTTACACGTTGCACCACTCCATTTTATAGGTTTTGAAAAAATGTATAATGGCCTGTATCTGTCATTGCAAAATCATGCAGAACAATTTCAATGTCCCAAAATGCCCCATGTTACACTGATTCTTCCTTAAAGGGTAAAATATTAAATACAAGTAGGTTTCTATGGCAAAGAGATTTCAAAGTGAGTCAAGAGGTCAATCCAGAGGTTACGCTTATGCACATCTCAGGAGGATTTCACTGATTGCCACAGTAAGCAATGCATCAAGCAGGGGGACTCCTGAGGGCACTAGAGACATCTAGACACTATAGGCAAGACAGAACATCCCAGTAATTCAGCACCCTGTCAGTGGACCTTACCTTGCAACATATGATAAGCTATGCCCCCATTGTTTTGGTATTAGACTCAGTTATAATTTCCCTACACGTGCCTCTTAGGCCACTTTTATTTGAACCTATGTTTAGCACTATACCCATTAATTATGTGTCCCAGAGACTTAAATCTTTTGGCTTTTCATATGCCGGTTGAGCCTTTTATTTAGCAGATTTGCAGCCAACACTTACTCTACATTTCATCCTAGTGATTTCTGAATCGAGGGGCCCCGCCTTTCCACTTTGCACCAGGGCCTGCAAGTTGCCTTTACGTGACCGGCTCTCGCTTCATGGGATTTTGAGGTTGGGGGAAGAGGTTCTGGTTAATTCCTTTGTTCTAAGAAAGTTTCCTGAACCCCGGCTGCCACCAGACCTCGAGCTTGCTTGAACACGCCACGAATCACCTGGGCGTCTTGTTAGCAGATTCTGGTTCACTCTGCCTGGGGTAAAGCCGGCAAACGTACATTTCTCCCAAGCTCCAAGTGAGGCCAGTGCTGCCGGGTCCATACTGAGTAGTGAGGAGATCCAGCTTCCTCAGATGGGATCTGAGCACCGACTTATTATCAATCAGAGTCAGAGAATATAAACATTTATGGCAATATTATGAGTTGTTTTACTTCTGAATCTGTTTTGTCGTTGCATTTTTTCTAGTAATTTGTTTTTATTGTACTTGATAAAAGTATCAGTCCAAATGGATTGAAAAAAATTTTTTAATGTTTTTTACAATCTATCCCACAGATTAAGAGAGTTAGCCAGAAATCCCTTTTCATTTTTTTTTTTTTAAATATGCCTATTTTATTTTATTTTATTTTATTTTTTTACCGGGAGGTCCCGGGGATCGAACCCGGGTCCCTCCATATGGGAGATGGACACCCAACCAGTTGAGCCATAGCCGACCCCATCCCTTTTCATTTTAACTCTTCCCTATTAAAGTCCATCTAGGATGCACAAAGTACTTCACCCTGGTAATTCCGGTCCAGTAAACTCTGTATGTCCTTGGGCCTCAGGCTCCTGACTCGGCGTCCCAGGGTCCCTTAACCATCTGGTGCTTCATGGCTTACAAAGCTAGTGACACAAAGGACAGTGGTATGGTCCCCACTTTACAGTTGAGGAAATGAGGGATGGAGAGGATATGTGCTTGTGCCCAGGACCTCCCGGCTTCTCACGGTGAGAACTGGCCTTAGAGGCCTTAAAAGCCAGGTTTCCTGTCTGCTCCGGGCTGCCCAGAGCAGAGACAGTAACGGGCAAGGGGCTGAATCTGTCCTGACCTGCGAGCTCAGCTCCCCCACTGATTTCACAACTCGTCTCCACCTGCTCGCCAAGCTCACCAGGGGGGCCCTGGTGCAGGCAGTCTGCTTAAATGAGTTAAGCCAAGACTGGCTAAGCGGGGTGGTCCTGGCCCCTTCAGTTGCACTGGTGCCAGAAGCAGGCCTCCTCCTGGGCTCCCCCACCCCCACCCCAACTTGCTGACTGGTGTCCACAGGAAGAGCCAATTGGGGGAGGAGTGGGTTGGAGGCAGGGAAGTGGATTCTGACCCCTCTCCCTCCCCTCTGAGGCTCCCTCCTGAGACTCAGCCTATACTCACTGTCTCTGTGGTCTCCCACCCTGGTGAGTGCCATCAAATGTCATCAGACCCCAATGACCCCCAGGCCCTTGTTCTCAGTCACTTTGTAGTCTTTTTTTTTTTTTTTTTTTTTAAAGATTTTATTTATTTATTCATTTATCCCCCCCCTTGCTGCTTGTGCTCGCTGGGTCAGCCAACCACGCCGTTCGGGCAGGCCCGCCTTCACCAGGAGGCCCCAGGAACTGAACCCGGGGCCTCCCATATGGTAAACGGGAGCCCCACTGATTGAGCCACAGCCGCTTCCCACTCTGTAGTCTTTACTACTGTAGATCTTGTCTTCCTTCAAAACCAACAGTCTCGCTCTTCCATTTCTCTCCCTTTCTCTATTTCTGAATCCCCTTTCCTGCTTCTCCTCTATCTTAATGTTTCTATTGCAGTCCAACCTGGAGCCTCTTCTAGCCCAGTGTTCTCAATCGTGGCTGTCCATTGAAGTCATCTGAGGGGCTTTAAAACACACAGATGCCTGGACCCCACCCCAGAGGTGATCAACTGGTGTGGGGAGCTCCCCGAGTGATTAGAATATGCAACCAAGGGCAGAAACCATATATACAGCTCAACCTGCGAGTCTCAGCCTTCCCAGCCATAGCAAGGACGAGCACCCCTCTGCTGCTGCCCCACAAATTGGTCCCTCCAGCCCCAGTCTTCTGACTCCCTCCAGAGCTTCTGATCCACACTTCTGATCTCCAACCGGACTCTTTAGCTGGAGGCCTCCCGAGCCTCTCAAAGTCAGAGTGATCAAAAAATGAACTACCCAATGTTTTAATGGGCAAATGTTCACATCAGCTTTATTTGTGAGAGCCAAAAAATGGAAACAATTCAAATGTCCATCAGCAGGTGGATGGAATGAAGGAGAAATAATTCTAAGTAAAGAAATGCTGAGATAATCAGTTAAAAAATAATCTTCAGCAAATATTGAAGTCCAGTAACAATACACAGGCTAAAGTGTTAGGGGTGAAGGATACTGATGCCTGCAAGTTACTTTGAAATGCATCAAAAGCAAGAGATGGCCTTGCCCATCGAATGGCTTCAGGGCTCTGTCCCCCTCACAGAAGCTTTGAACAACCAGCAAGAACTGGCAGAAACCTCTCAAAGCTTCAGTAAGAAGCTGTGAAAAGAAATGAAATCTCGGCTAGATAGAACAAACTGCCAAAGTGTGCAAAGCCACAAGCGGCAGTGTTCCTGAAAACCCTAAGGACATCTGGACACCATAAGCAAACCACAAGATCAAGAAATCAGCAAACTTAAGGGGCATTTGGGCACCCCTGAAATCTACCTATCATAAACTTATGTCATCTTTTTCTTTAAAAACCCTTGTCTGGAAGACCACTACCTGAATCTATGCTTCCCAAACTGCAATTCTAAGACCCCAAATAAATGCCTCCGTTGCCTTGCAGCTCAGTTTGTTATTTCTCATTGGACAAAAGCAAGTCCAAATGAAGAAAACGGCTACTTAAAAGTGGTAGGACTTCCCGGCACCCTGGCTGGCCCCTTCCCGACTCCTCACGGAGCCAGCCTGTGCCAGTTCATTCCAGAGGGAGCTGAGTAACCCTATGGCACATACTGGGAGGAGGTATGCCTGGCCCAATCTCTCTGGGGCTGGCCTGAGGGACTCCCTGTCACAGAACTTGATCTGCATGTCAAACGCTGTGGGAGAGGAGACAAGTGGCTGCCTGTGGCAAGGATTGCTGGCTGAAGGACATATGTGCAGTGCCCTGGACAGTGAGGAAACTCTTTCCTGGGGATGAGGGAATATTCCTAGCTATGTAAGTAAGGGCATTACTAGGGCCACACGTGCATGCCCAAGACAAGAGATGGTTGCAGACAGGATCAGGGAGACCCCAATACTTTGGAGCTATTCTCTAAACTCATTGTATGGATAAATTATGAAGGACAGTTCTCCCACAGGTCAGTCTGCAAAGACTGGAAAAGGTATTTTCTCTTTTCCTTTTTTTTTTTTTTGTTGTTGTTGTTGTTGTTGTTGTTAGCTCCTGGAATTCAAGGAAAGCTGTCATAACACTTGCTGGATACAAGCTTAAGGAACAGATGCCTCAGTCTAAATTCCGTCAATAACATATTAAAATATCAAAATGTCCTGGTTTCACCAAAATATACAAAGAAGCAGTAAGTGATAGGCAAGGGAGAAAATTAAAGCTATCAAAACCATCAATGAGGAGGACCAGACCTGGGACAAAGCAGACAAAGGCTTTTTTTTTTCAATGGCCCTAAATATGCTCAAAGAGCTAAAGGAAAACAACAGATGAACACAGAGAATACCAAAATAGAGAGAGAACCTATTAAAAGAGCAAAACAGATGAAGACCACAGTAATAAAAATTTAAAAGTCCCTGGAGGGGTTCAACAAGAGATTTGAGCTGGAAGAAGAAAGAACCGGTGAACTTGAAGACAAGATGATTGAAACCATATAATCTGAGGAGCAGAAAGAGGAAAGAAAGAAGTAAGTGAACCGAGAAGCCTGTGAGACACTGTCAAGCATACCAATATGTGCACTGTGGAAATCCCAGAAGAAAAAGAAAGAGAAAAAGGAGTAGAGAGAATATTCAAAGAAATAATAGCTGAAATTTTCTCAAATATGATGAAAGACATGATTAGACACCACCAAGATGCTCAATGAACTCCAAAAAGGATAAGCCTAAACAGGCCTACACCACACCATGTTATCATCAAATTGTCAAACGCCAAAGATAAAGAAAAAGTTCTGAAAGTCACAAGGAAGAAGCAGTGTGCCACACAAAAGGGAGACTCAATAAGATAAGTGTTGATTTTTCATCAGAAACCATGGAGTCAAGATGGCAGTGAGATAACATATTTAAAGTATCGAAAGCAAAAAAACCTACCAACCAAGAGTTCTATAATAGGCAAGAATGTCTTTCAAAAATGAGGAAGCTGGGACTTCTGGGAAGTTGGAGGATTAGAGAGATGCAGGACTCACTTTTCTTCCCCCCAAAAAACAGCTAGGGGATGGGCAGAAACTGCCTGGAAATTTTTTTCTAGGGCTTAGGACAACAGGGGAAGGTTGGACATCACCCAGAAAAGAGATGGGCAAAGAAAAAGACTCTTGACAGGAAATCTCTGTGGGTAAAAGCGGCAGCTACAGTTGCCAGCGCCCACCCTCGGAGCAGACAGCTTTGAGTCCTCTGGCCTCTGGCAAGTGGCTATGGATAGAGCGGGGCACAGGGGTCCACTTCCCAGGAAAGGGGGGAGAGAGGGATGCAGCCTAAGGCCCACAGATTGGGTCTGCTGTGTCCCACAAGCCCTTCTAGACCAGATGGGGCCGTACTGTTGTTTGCCTTGGGAGCTGGCATGGGACTAAAGAGATCTGACCCTCTCAAATGCCTCCCTACTGACTGGAACCGGTTGTTGAGGATGCAAACGGGAGTGGAATTATTTCCTACCTGGGAAAGGGAGGGAGCTGCCAGCAAAGGGAGAAGAACAGCTTCTGAGATAGTTTGATTTGAGAGACTTTGAATAACCCTGAGGCAGCATCCTCTGTCACATTGTTCTGGTTGGGGTTACAGTGAATGCATTCTGACCAGGGTTTGAGCTGAGAGGTCTGCCAAAGAGCACTATCTGCTGGCAGACCAAGAAAGTGCATTCAAGGAAAATAAAAGTAAATAAATTACAGGATTTTTCAGAGCTTTACAGCCTCCCTTCCCAAGGCCCTTGGGAGCGGGTCTGCAACCCATTACTGGGTCTCTGCCCCAGATTTGAGCAACTCAACAGGGACAATTCTAAAGATCTAGAACAGGTTGAACCATGAATCAAAGAACAGCAGTAACACACAGCCTCTTGCCATTAAATCCCTATGCAAAAGAGAGAAAGTGAGCATCAGAGTAAACTCATCATCATAATCAGATGCGTAGACATCAGAAAAAAATTACCAGCTATACAAAGGAAAAGGAAGGTATGGCTCAAGCAAATTAACATATCAAAACCCCAGATGAGACATAGGATCTGAGACAACTAATCAACAAGGTTCATACAAATCTCCTATATCAAATTAATGAGTTGAAAGACAGTATGGCTAAAGAGATAAAGAACATCAAGAAGATACTGGGTGAGCACAAAGAAGAATTTGAAAACCTGAATAGAAAAATAAGAGAAATTATGGGAATGAAAGACACGACAGGCAAGATTAAAAACACATGAGATGGGATATAAGCCCCTCTCACTTGGAGGTGGAGTGGACATCACCATCCCAGACTCCTCAGGATTGGGAAAGAGCTATGGACTAGAGTGGACTTACTGGTATTCTGTTGTAGACATAATGTGATTCAAGCAATGAAAGAAATTACAACATTGAGGTGGAGCCAATGGCCACTGGACGCTTTTGGGGCAGGGAGAGGGAAAAGCAGTTGTAATACAGGGGCTTTTTCGGGACTCTGAAATTATCCTGAGTGACATTACAATGACAGATATAGGCCGTTTTAATCAGCATATAAGATGCAGAACTGTGTGGGAGAGGATGTGGTCTACAATGTGAACTATGGTCCATGCTTAGTGGCAAAGCCCCAGGATGTGTATATCCATTGCAGGTGATGTGCCACACTAATGAAAGATGTTTATGTGGGAGGTTATGGGAGGTGTGGGAGGTGGGGAACATAGGAATCCCTGTGATTTTTGTATAACATTTATGTAATCTAAGCATCTTTTAAAATAAAAAAAATAAAAAAAAATACGAGTATATAGGCAGTGCCTAATAAAGGATAACAGACTGAAAAAATAAATAAATAAATAAATAAAAACACATTAAAGGCATAAAACAGCAGACTCTATGTGATAGAAGAAAGAATAAGTGATGCAGAAGACAGAACACCTGAAATTGAAGAGAGAGAAGATCAGAGAGAGAAAAGAATGGAAAAACTGAGCAGGAGCTCAGGGAGTTGAATGATAACATGAAGCGCAACAACATACATGTTGTGGGACTTCCAGAAGAAGAAGAGAAGGGTAAAGGGGAAGAAAGAGTATTTGAGGGAATAATGGCTGAAAATTTCCTAACTCTCATGAAAGAAGTGAAATTACATGTCCAAGAAGTGCAGCATACTCCAATCTGAATAAATCTGAATAGACCTACTCCAATATACATAGTACTCAAAATGTCAAATGCTACAGATAAAATAGAAAATTCTGAAAGCAAAAAGGGTGAAGCAACCCATCACATAAAAGAGATGCCCAGTAAGACTAAGTGTGGATTTCTCATCAGAAACCATGGAGGCAAGAAGACAGTGGTATGATATAATTAGGATATTGAAAAAGAAGAATTACTAACTGAAAATTCTTTACCCATCAAAATTGTCCTTCAAATGTGAAGGTGAGTTTAAAACATTCACAAGTAAACAGAAACTAAAAGAGTTCATAAAAAGGAATCTGGCTCTGCAGGAAGCACTAAAGGGAGCCTTACAGCCTGAAAGGAAAAGACAAGAGAGAGAGGCTTGGTGTATAAGGGAAGACTATCAGAAAGGATAACCAAAAGGGTAAAATGACAGACAAAAATAAGATATGACATACGAAAGCCAAAGAATAAAATCATGGAAGTGAACAATGCATTTATAGTAATATCATTGAATGTGAATGGATTAAACTCCCCAATCAAAAGATATAGACTGACAGAATGGATTTTAAAAACATGAACCATCCCTATGCCATCTACAAAAGACTCATCATAGATCCAGGGATAAATAGGCTGAAAGTGAAAGGTCAGAGAAAGATATTCCACATGAACAGTAACAAAACAAAACAAAACAAAAAGGCAAGGGTAGCTATACTAATATTGGCCAAAACAGACTTTAAATTCAAAAAAGTGAAAAGAGATGCAGAAGGCCATTATATATTAATAAAAGGGGCAATCCTTTTATTAACAGTCATAAATATCTCTGAATTAACCAGGGTGCCCCAAAATACATGAAACCAATTCTGGCAAAACTGATAGGAGAAATAAACATCTCTACAATAATAGTTGGAGAGTTCAACATACCACTCACACCAATAGATAGAACAACTAGACAGAAAATCAACAAGGAAATAGAGAACTTGAACAATATGATAAATGAGATAGACCTAACAGACATATATAGAGCACTGCATCCCGAATCAGCAGGTTGTCCATTTTTCTCAGTGATGATTGATCTTTCTCCAGTATAAGCCACAAGTTAGGTCACAAGGCAGGTCTCAATAAATATAAAGATTGAAATTATACAATGCACCTTGTCAGATCCTAATGGAATGAAGCTGGAAATCAATAATAGATGGGAAAGGAGGAAATTTGTAAATGTGTGGAGGCTAAACAGCACACTCCTAAAAAATCAGTGGGTCAAAGAAGAAACTGTAAGGGAAATTAGTAGATATCTCAAGACAAATGAAAATGAGAATACAATTTATCAAAACGTATGGAGTACAGTGCTGAGAGGAAAATTCATAGCCCTAACTACCTATTTTAAAAAAGAAGAAAGAGGTAAAAATCAAAGACCTAATTGAACATCTGGAAGAACTAGAAAAAGAACAGAAAACCAATCACAAAGCAAGTGGAAGGAAAGAAATAATAAAGATTAGAGCAGAAAGAAATGAACTTGAGAACAAAAAACCATAGAGAAAATCAACAAAACCAAAAGCTGGTTCTTTGAGAAGATCAGTAAAATCGACAAACCCCTAGCTAGACTAACCAAAAAAAAAAAAAAAAAAAAAAAAAGGAGAGAGAGAAGATGCAAATAAATATATGCAGAAATAAAAAAGGATCATAACTCTTTCTGGGGCCAAGGGGAGGCCTGGGATATTCCAGACAGGCCTCCCCATAGGTCCCAGATAACTCCATACAAAAGGCCTCACCATTGGCCCCCACCATTGGTGGGGTAACCAATAGCAGCCAGTTCCCCTCCTTAGCATCAGCAAGGGGAGGAATAATTAATAGCTTAAAAAGTGACCACACAAGCCAAAGCCCATTCTCTCTGCCTAGAGGAGACTGCATCAATCTTGGTGCATATTTCCATCCTTCTCTGCCATTTCTCAGCAAGCTTTGTTCTTTTCCCCCATTTCCCAATGAATTCTTTTTGCTGGCCTAACTGAAAAAGGTGGGGGTTATTATGAGAAAATATATGCCAACAAATTAGACAACCTAGATGAAAGGGACAAATTCCTAGAAATGCACAAAAAATTTACATTGACGTGACAAGAAATACAGGAACTCAACAAACCAATCACATTTAAAGAGATTGAATCAGTCATTAAAAATCTCCCAAAAAAGAAAAGTCCAGAATCAGATGGCTTCACAGGTGAATTCTGCCATGCATTTTTAGAAGAATTAATACCAATCCTGTTTAAACTCTTGCAAAAAATTGAAGAGGAGGGAAAATTACCAAACACATTTTCTGATGCCAACATTACCCAAATAGCAAAGCCAGATAAAGACACTACAAGGAAAGAAGATTACAGACCAATCTCTTTAATGAACATAGATGCAAAAATTCTCAAGAAATACTTGCAAATAGAATCCAACAGCATATCAAAAGAATTATACACCACAATCAAGTGGGATTTATACCTGGTATGCAAGGATGGTTCAATACAAGAAAATTAAGGATGGTTCAACACAAGAAAATCAATTAACATGATACACCACATTAACGAATTGAAGGGAAAAAAAAACACATGATAATCTCAATTGATGCAGAAAAGGCATTCAACAAAATCCAGTATCCTTTCTTTTAAAAAAAAAAATTATTGAAGTATATCATTCATACATGAGCATACAAAAATTATAAGTGTTCAGTAAACTTCGTCATCTTACAAAACAAACACGCATAACATCATACAGGGCTCCCACACATCACCCCCCACAAACATCCTGCATTGTTGTGAAACATTTGTTAACAAATCATGAAAGAGCATCGTCAAAGTATTACTACTAACTATGGTCCGAATCTTCCTCCCCTGTACATTTTTTAAAGGATTTATTTATTTATTTATTTGTTTATTTATTTATTTACTTACTTACTTACTTACTTACTTACTTTTATCCACTTTTACCCCCACCCCCGTTTTTGCTGTTTCTATGTCCATTCACTGGGCAACTCTCTGTGTCTATTTCCTGCCCTCTCTTCTCATCCTTCTCCTGTCTTCACTGGGATTCGATCCTCGGAACCTCTGATGTGGGAGAGGCATCCTACTACCACCTGTGCCACCTTAGTTCCTGGTTTTTCGGTGCATCTCATCTTGGCTCTCCCTTGTGTCACTCTCCTGTTACGTCATCATCTTGCTGTGTGGCTTGCGGGGTCTGGCGGTGCGCCCGCGGATGGGGCCTGACGGCTCACCCGCTCGCAGGGCCTGGTGGCACACCCGCACATGGGGCCTGGTGGCCCATGCGCCCTCTATATATTTCTTTTTTTAATTTTTACCGGGAGGTCCCAGGGGTCAAACACAGGTCCCTCCATATGGGAGATTGACACCCAGCCACCGGAGCCACATCCATCCCCCTGCTATATCTCTTAAGGTTGACCAAAGATACCCAAAGTTACAGTCTTTTCCCATACAGGTTGGTCATATAATAAATCAGGCTTAGTTTTTCACCAGCATTCTAAAAATCAGACCTAGGGAGAAAAACTAGGTCTGGGGACACATGCATGGTTTCTAATATAGCAAAAGTTTAGCCTGATTATCACAAAATCAGGACAGCAAGAATATTTGCACCCAGTATCCTTTCTTGATAAAAACTCTTGGAAAGACAGAAATAGAAGGAAAGTTCCTCAAAGTGATAAAGGATATATATGAAAAACCCACAGCCAACATTGTTCTCAATGAGGAAAGGTTGAAAGCTTTCTCTCTAAGATCAGGAACAAGACAAGGATGTCTACAGCCACCACTGTTATTCAATATTGTTCTAGAAGTTCTGACTAGAGCAATTAAACAAGAAAAAAAAAGGTATCCAAATTGGAAAAGATGAAGTCAAACTCACTATTCACATGTGACATGATCCTCTATTTAGAAAATTCTGAGATATATATGACAAAACTACTTGAGCTAATAAATGAGTTCAGCAAAATGGCAGGATACAAAATCAATATGCAAAAAATCTGTAATGTTTCTACACCCTAGTATTGAACAATCTGAGGAGGAAACCAGGAAAAAAATTCCACTTACAATAGCAACAAAAAGACTCAAAACTCTCGGAATCAATATAATCAAAGATGTACAGGACCTGTCTCCAGAAAACTATAAAACACTGCTAAGAGAAATCAAGGAAGACCTAAGCAAATGGAAAGACATTCTGTGTTCATAGACTGGAAGACTAAATATCATGAAGATGTCAGTCCTACCCAAACTGATTTATAGATTCAATGAAATACCAATCAAAGTTCCAACAGCCTGCTTTACAGAAATAAAAAAGACAATTACCAAATTCATTTGGAAGGGAAAGGGGATCTGAATGGCGAAAAGAAAAAAACATCCTGGAAAAGAAGAGCAAAGTAGGAGGACTCTCACCTCCTGACCTTGAAACATATTACAAAGCTACAGTGGTCAAAACACCATGGCATTGGCGTAAAGGTAGACACGTTGAACAGTGTAATAGAATTGAGAGTCCAGAAATAGACCCTCACCTCTACAGCCAACTGGTTTTTTACAAGCCTATAAAGTCCATTTTACTGGGACAAACCAGTCTCTTCAACAAATGGTGCTGGGAGAACTGGATATCCATAGCCAAAAGAATGAAAGAGGACCCCTTCCTCACTCCCTATACAAAAATCAACTCAGAATGAATCAAAGGCCTAAATATTTAAAAGCCAGGACCATAAAACTACTAGAAGGTAATGTAGGGAAGCATCTTCAAGATCTTGTGGTAGGTAGGGGTATCTTAAACCTTATACTCAAAGTTCTAGCAATGAAAGAAAAAATAGATAAATAGGACTTCCTTAAAATTAAACACTTTTGCACCTCAAAGCATTTTGTCAAAAGGCTGGATAGGCAGCTGGCTCAATGGGAGAAAATATTTGGAAATCACATATCTGATAAGGGCTCAATACCCATGATATATAAAGAGATTTTACAGCTCAACAATAAAAAGACAGACAACCCTATTTAAAAAAAGACTTGAATAGCCATGATATATAAAGAGATTCTACAACTACAACTCAACAATAAAAAGACAGACAAACCTCTTAAAAATGATTTGACTAGACATTTGTCCAAGGGAAAAATACAAATGGCAAAAAAACACATGCAAAAATGTTCAACATTGCTGGCCATTGGGGAGATGCAAGTCAAAGCTACAAGGGCCTATTAGAATAGCCACTGTTAAAAAGACAGAAAACTCAAGGTTTGGAGAGGATGTGGAGAGATAGGAAAGCTTATTTACTGATGATGGGAATGTAGAATGGTACAGGACTGTTTGGCAGTTCCTAAGCAAGTTGAACATAGATGTACCATGTGACCCAGCAATACCACTTCTAGGTATATAACCAGATGAACTGAGAGCAGTGACACGAACAGACTTCTGCACGCTGATGTTCACAGAGGTGTTATTCACAATCTCCAAAAGATGGAAACAACCCAGGTGTCCATCAACTGATGAATGAATAAAAATTGTGGTGTATTCATATGACAGAATGTTATACAGCAGTAAGAAGAAATGAAGTGGTGAAACATATGATAACATGGATGAACCTGGAGGACATTATGTTGAGTAAAGCAAGCCAGACACAAAAGGACAAATACTGTATGATTGTGGTATTATGAACTAAATATATTGCGTAAACTCATGGAGTTAGTTCCTAGAATATAGGCCACCAGAAAATAGAAAGAGGTTAGAGAATGGAAAGTAGAATTGGTAAAAAGGGTGTTCAGTAATCTTTAGAAATGAATAGAAATGGTGAAAATACATCATGGTGTTTGTAACTAGCAGTGCTAATATATAGGTATGATAGTGGTTGAAAGGGAAAGTCCAAGGTTCTGTATATTCTAGAAGGAAAGCTAAAAAATGTAACATGGGACTGTATAACATAGCACAACTGCATGTGAAATATGAGTATGGTTGATATTGCGTATATAATACTGTTTTTCTTGGAAACAGAACAAATGTATGTTAATGTTACAAGATGGTAATATTGGCAAAGATACAACCAAAGCAAACTACGAACAGTAATGTATAGAAATATATTAATAATTTTCCATTAAGGGTTAAAAAAAAGAAGAAATATACTAAGTGAAAGAAACTAGACAAAAGGGACTACAATTGTTTGATTCCATCTATACAAAATATAAATACAAATATATTAGAGAGAATAGCAGCTATGCATGGTGGGGGAAGGATAGAGAGATTAAGAGGTGATTATTAAAGGGTAGAGATTTTTGTTGGTCTGTTTTTTGTTTATTATTATTATATTATTATTATTAGAGTAATGAAAACATGAAAATGCCCTAATATTGGTTGAAGTAATGAATGCACAACTCTGTGATTATACCAAATACCATTGATTGTACACTTTGGATGGATTGTATGTTTTATGAGTATGTAGCAATAAAATTGATTTTTTAAAAAGTGAGAGAGCAGTTGAGACATTCACAGATGAACAAGAGCTGCAGGAGTTCGTCACCACTAGACCTGCCCTAGAGATGCCAAAGATAATTGTGCAGGTTGAAAAGAAAGGACACTAGACAATAGATCCAAACTGCGTGAAGAAATGAGGTTCTCCAATAAAGGTAACAACATGGGTAAATATAAATGCCAGTACTGTTGTACTTTTGGTTTGTAACCACTTTCTACTTTCTACAAGTTTTAAAAGACAAATGCATAAAAATCTAATGATAAGTCAGTTGTTTTGGACTCATAATGTATAAACACGCAACCTGTGCTAAGAACTACATAAGGGGCGGGTAGAGTACGGGAACATAGTTTGTCTGTACTGTTGAAGTTAAGTTGGTATCTAAACAAATGAGAATGCTATAGATTAAGGCTGTTAAATTTAAGCCCCAAGGTAACTACAAAGAAAATATCAGAGAATATGCAATCTCATAGAGACAGAAGTTAGAGTATAGATTGCCAGGGATGGGGAACAAAGGGAATGGGGAGTTAATGCATAATGAGTGTAGAGTTTCCATTTGGGGAGATGGGAAAGTTTTAGTAATGGAAGGTGGTGAAGGTACTGCTATACTGTAAATATGAGTAATCCCACTGAATGGTTTGTTTGGGAATGGGTGAGATGGGAGTTTGTGTTGTATAGATGTTCCCACAAAAAAAAGAGAGAGAGAGAGAGAGAGAGAGAGAAACTAGAGACAATGACAATTGAATGCAATATGTGACCTTGGATGGGATCTCTCAAGGGAGGAGAAAAGGCTTTAAAGGACATTGTTGGGACATCTGAAAAACCTGGAATATAGACTGTAAGATTTAGATCAGTGTTAAATTTCTTGAACTTGATAACTGCATTTAAGGTGGTAACATAAGTGACTGTCCTGTTCTTAGGAAATGTATGTGGCAGTATTAAGTGTTCAAGGAGCACTCAAGTGTTCATAAAATGGATTGATAAATAGACAGGTAGGTAGATGGACTGGTTGATGGACAGATGGAATGGTACAGCAAAAGTGGCAAAATGTTAAAACTGATGAATCAAACAAAACAAAACAAAACTGATGGCTCTAGTTATCTGGGGGGATAGGGGTATGTTGGAGTTCTCTGTGTGGGATGTGTATTACTTTTGTAATTTCCTGTAAGTTTGAAAGTTTTTCAAAATAAAAAGTTTAAAGAAAAAAAAAAAAAACACATAAGATAGATGGATGGGTAATGGGAAAATTGTTATAAAGCCGGTTTAGCAAAATGTTAATGGTAGAATGTAGGTAATTAGGTGTGGCAGTTTGATGTAATTATGAATTCCAAAAATATAATTGAATCATGCTTGTAAACTGATCTGTTAATCTGGGCATGATTAGGTTAGGATTAGGGCGTTGAGCCCCACCCCTTGGTGGGTGGGGAATTGAATATAAAAGGCAAGGCAAAGGACAGTTGAAGCAGTCTTTTGAGAAAAAGTTTTGATGTTGGAAAGAAGGCCCCAGGAGAAGAGAAGCAAGCTGTTTGCCTGATCGTCTACAGCTGACCTTGTGGAGGAAACAGGAGCTAAGCCCGGAAAGAAACGCAGCCCCGGGAAGAGAGGAACCCCAGAAGCCTGAACCCTGGCAAACGCCGGCAGCTGTCTTGCTCTAACACGTGGCGATGGACTGAGGTGAGAGAAGAAACTTAACGCTTTATGGCCTGGTATCTGTGAACTTCTACCCCAAATAAATACCCTTTATAAAGACCAACTCATTTTTGGTATTTCACATTAGCACCCCTTTGGCTGACATTAGGTATCTGGATGTTCACTGTACAGTTTTCAACTTTTCTAAATGTTTGAAATTTTTCTTAATAAAACAATGAGAAAAAAATCAAGCTCATTTTCCCACCCCTAAATCTACTCCTGCTATAGCCCTTATCTCAAGAATATCACTATTTCACCAGTCACCTGGCTGCAAATTGTCAACACCCCCCAACTGGCCCCAGTGTTGGACACAATTATAAATGTTCCCATTTCTTCCCTTTCAATGGTTTTGCAACCTCCGCCTGTCTTTCTGCTCCAGTGGTCACTGCCCCATTGACAGTCCCTGCCTAGTCCATGCAACATGCTTCTAGCAGATCTCCCTGCCTCTACTCTCCCTCTCTTCCCAATCCATCCTCTACTCAGCAGCCAGAAGGATCCTCTAAAGTAGAAATCTAACCTCTCCCTCTCTTGCTCAGAAATATTCAATGACTCCCAGCTGCCTCAAAGGGCAATTTCAGACCCTTCATGACCTGTCTCATACTTCCAACTTTAATCCCCCTGACTCCCTTTCTCCTCCATCACGAATGACTCCACTCATCCTCGTGCTCTTTCCTCTGCTTGAAACATCATCTCCACCCTTGTCCTACAGAGGAAGACCACTTCTTCCTTTGAGGCCTTCTTAGAACTCCAGGCCAGAGTGAATCACCCACCTCTGTTCTTTGATCCTCTTTTGCTTATAAATTTGCTTCTGTTATTTCTTGGCAATTATGCTTTTGGAATTTTCTAGAACAATCTCGATTTGAAATATATTAACCCATGGAGGACACCAATATTTGGGTATCTAAACCACATGTCTCAGACTGGTCCTTAAATCTAGAAACAGCACAAAGTATTTTATCACTCATTGATTCATTTAATAAACATACACTGACAGCCTACTCTGTACCAAGCATTGCCAACTGCTGGTTGCAGAGATGGGAGGCCTGTCTCCAACCAATGCAAGGAGCCCCAAGTTCTGGGTGGGATTGAGCTCAGGAGGCTTCAGGAGCCCAGAGATGGGGCATCAACCAACCTTGTGGTCAGGGAAGACATAGACTCAAGCTGAGGCTTAAAGGATGAGGGCCGTCATGGGTGACAGGGGAGAAGGACATTCCAGAAGGGACAACATATACAAAAGAAGAACACATCTAAACCACATGAAATATTTTGTTTAAAAAAAAAAATAAAACTAAACAGTGAATAACCAGAAAAAATATGTCATAGAAATGTTCAAAAATGTCTAAGTGGCTCAAGCTGGAAAACTCATGGATTCCTGGATAGGCCCCACTAAAGATGTCCACATCCTAAGTCCATAGTTTGTGGGTCTGTCACCTTACATGGCCAGAGGACCTGGAGGCAGGGAGATTATTCTGGATGATCCTGGAGGGCCTTGTAAGAGGGAGGCAGGAGAGTTAGAGAAGAGATGAGACACTAGAAGCAAACGACGAGGCCATGAGTTGGCAATCTCTAGAAGCTGGAAGAGGCAAGAACAGATTGTCCCCTAGGGCCTCCAGAAGGTACCAGCCCCACTGCCCCATTTTGGACTTATGACCCCCAGAACTGGAAAATAACACATTTGCGTCATTTTCAGGCACACTTTGGTGGTGATTTGTGACAGCAGCCATTGGGAACTGATGGGGGGCCCGTGAGTGTGTGTGGTAAGAGGTGGGGAGGGCGACGCCAATGAGGGTGGGACTGTGGGCAGGGCCTTGGGAGGGCAGGCTGCGGGGACCCCCTGAAGGCTGCTAAGTAGGGCAGTAGCTGCCTCAGATGCCAATTTCTGAGCCATCACTCCACCCGCGGCGTGGAGAACGGCTGGGACCAGGGATGGTGGCAAGACCCGAACAAGAGTGACCGCCAGGCGCCCAGCCCCCAGAAGAGGGGTGAGGACACTCGCAGTGGGGAGAGGTTGGCTAAGGGTAGATGCACCACGGGGTGTGAGTGATTCACTGGCTTGTGTCTACGTGCTGCACCCACAGGACGGGAACCGATTATTGGGGATCAGGGAGAGAGGGGAGTAGGGAAAGGCTCCCAGGGACAGAGGCAGGTGTGGGGTGATAGGAGATGATGAGTTCAACTTGGGACAGGTGGAGTCTGGCAAGTCCATGGGATGTGAGCTGTTACTCAGCCTCTCAGAGACCCTGTGCCCTCCTCTGCAGAACTAGGATCCTAAAACCTACCGCTCAGCGCTCAGCGTTGTTAAGCCCATTACCTGAGATAATGCCGCCACATCACCTGGCCTGGTGCCTCCGATTTGGAAAACTCCAGGAATGGCAGCTGTTATTGCAGGTGAAGCACAGACACCTGCAGCAAATGAGAAACCAGTCTGTTGGAAGCAGGGGTTCTTAACCAGGGGTCTGTGGAACAAAAACAGTTAAGAACCCCTGGTTTAAAGGTTCCCCTCTTGTTCCTTGCTGCCTTCAATCCTGGAGGTTTATCTCTGTGCACACGGAAGGGCACGTACTTGAGGCTTGAAAACAAGGCCTGGGAGTGGAGAGGAGTTTCTGCATTCGGTTAGTACATCAAGAACCCATCCTGAAGGACTCAGGTGACGATTTCTCCCCTAGGGTGGGAAGATCCTAGTCCCCTTAAGGCTCGGCCCTGGGGCTTGGGGGAGTGAGGGGGAGGAGGGTGGAAGGGCCTCAGACCGTCCTTTCTGGGGTTTTGCCCCCGGAGAGGGTAAGCAAGACAAAAGCAGTGGGGAACAAAAAGTGACTCTGGCCAAAATCGGACCTTACCTCTAGCGGGAGACACCACAGTGGCAGAGCCCTGCTGGGCGGTGGCCTGGCCTGCCACACAGAGAGGACACGCCCGTAGATGGAGGACCCAGCAGCTTCCCGTGGGGCCGCTGGCCTGCGACGGGGGAGCAGAGATGGGCCTTTTGGCCAGGGAGCTGGACGTGGCAGTCCACAGCACCAGCGAGGGCTGCGGGGAAGCTGAGCCACGTAGAGTATAGCCACTGGGCTGGGCCTGAGCCAGGGCTGTCCCAGAGTCCCTTGTCCCGGGAAACCCCTCAGGTCCATGCAAACCAGGAAGAAGGGTAGCCCTAGGCAGGGCCGGCTCCCTGAGCACATGACCTGTGCAGCCCCTCGGGCCCAGGATTAGAGGGCCCCCCCAGAACCCCCACGCCTGGTTTAATGCCCTGCTGTCCCCATCCTGACATGCTTGATAAATTTTGAACAAGCGGCCCCACATTTTCTGTCTGCATTGGCCCCACAAATTATGTCGCTGTCCCTGCCCTAGGCCAACGGCACTGTGAGGACCCCACCCTGCAAAGCTGGAATCTGCGGTCTGCAGATAAGAGTCTTGGGAGTCAGGGAGGCTGCGGCCCCCCTCTCATGGCCCCCAATAGCACATTGCCCGAGGCAGCATTAATTAATGGCAGCTGAGTTGAACCCCCGCGCCCCTAAACACACCTCTTGGTAGTCCCGTCAGTGCCAGGGCTCAGGGTGGGGGCCCTGCGGAGCCACACGGCCGGGTACTTCTGCTCTTACAAAAATCAGTGAAGGGAAGGCCATTTGTCCCGAGCCTGCTGCATGACAGACACTGCTGGCGCCTTCCTTATAGCCCGCACGAGCAGCCGTGGGGCAGGCGCGCCTCCACCCACCTTCCAGAAGAGTCAGCTTGGGGCCCAGAGAGGCTGAGACTGGCTCAAGGTCACGCCGACAGCCGGAGTGGCGCTGAGACGGGAACTGTGCCGTGCGGTTGGGGCGCAGCTGGAGTGTCGCCCCCAGCACCCCAGGCCTTCATGGCAGCTCTTTGAGGAAGTGAGTCCTGTTTGGGGATGCTCTCGCCCAAGGTCCCAGGAACCTCCTGCCGAGCGCACCCCTGTCTGCGGACTCTCACCTGGGGCGGCGGCAGAGGCCCAGGCAGGGACCGAGGTAAAGAAGCCGAGTGTGGGACCAGATTTCCCCTCACACTGACCTGCTGGCTGCCACCCCGTGATTTCAAGTGAACCACCCCGCTCTGTCTCGCACGGGAGAAGGCTCGCGCACACCACACTCGATTTTCAGGGGAAGTGAACATCCCGCCAAGAGAGAAGTGAGATAGAGACAAATCACGTCCTCACCCCCCGTAGTCCTGGAACATCTTTTTAGCCAGGCACGCGATACAAAGAAGTGTAAGTTATGGTTCCTGATCCCAAGGCAAAAGGTTACTATTACAGCTCCACTGGATGGGGGGCACGTAAACTCTATTAAGCTGCAATTCATTTCGCCCTCATCACTGTCCAAAGAGGTCAGTAGGGTGTTGCCTCCAGGCCTTTGCTCACGCCCCTCTCCTCCCCTATGATGATGCCCTTCCCTTATTTCTACCTGTGAAAATCCTGCTCCAGAAAACCTCAGATAGCAGTGACTTACGATTTACTGCTCTCCCGAGTAGAAGACAAGGGTGAAGAGCCCAGGGCCGCGGTGGCGGTGCTGGCAGCTCGGCCTCCTTCTCTGTTGTTGCTCCGCCTTCTTCAGAGCAGAGATTCTGCCTCAGTCCAAAAGGGCTGCCCGAGTTTTCTAGTCTGCAATCGCGTAAGAGGCCCTGAGCCGGAGCCACCCAGCTAAGCGACTCCCAAATTCCTGACACACAGAAACTGTAAGATAAAAGAAAATGCTTATTGTTGTTGAAAACCATAAAGTTTGGGGGGTAATTTGTTATGAAGCAATGAATAACTAATACATTGTATATACAGGTTTCGGCCCCATCCATTCAACTGTCCCAAGTCCCTAAGCTGAGCATACAGGGATGAGTCAGACATGGTTAAAGGTTGCCCACTAGAACGTGAGCTCTTGGGGGACGGGGCAGGAGTCATGTCTTATGTGTCCTTGCCCTTAACACTCCTTCCACCCTCTCCTGTGTGCACAGGAGGATCACAATACCTTGCACACAGTAGGCTCTAGGGTTCCCAGGGCAAAGCCCCAATCTCCTGGCTCGCCTTCTGGTAGATGAGCCAGCTTAGAGATGATGAGCTGCTAATGCTTAATCATCTGGCTTCTTGTCAAAAATGTGGGCTTGTTTCCCAGAGGTCACTGTTCCAGTCTCTTTCCATTTCCTCACACCAAGTGCTGCCAAGGAGAACATGAGTAACAAGCAAATACAATGTCTTTCCTAAGCTGGCTGCCTTCCGCCTGCCTGCAGCCAGTGTTGAGGGTCTGAGTCCTTCAAAGGCCACCTCCTCCTACAGGCTTCCCTGGTTGTCCTTCAATCACTAAGTTGAGTGGGAGGGATGAACTTCTTGAAAAGTGACTTCCTCATGCTGAAACTTTATGAGCCATATTGTCAGATCAACATGAATTATACCTATAATTTATAGTCAAACTATCTGAACTTCTATCCATTCCACGCTTAGGAAAGAGGCTTTTCCCTTTTCCCATAGGATGGACTCAAAAAGCATGTTCCCAATTGCCATTGGCAGCCATCTTGGAACCATGGGGGAGCCAGCCTTAGGATGAAGTCAGCACTTAAGAGATCAGAGCAGAGAGAGGGACCAAACCTGTGTGACTGGTGGCAACGTCGAGTCCCTGATTATGTTGCCGCTGGAGCCTGCCTATAACAGGCAGGTTCTAAGATGGCTCCCAATAATTCCCACCTTCTGTCTCCACAATTTTGTGTAATCCCCTCTCCATGAGTGTGGATGGGACCTGTGACTTGCTTCTAACCAAGAGAATATGGCAAGGGTGATGGGATGTCTCTTCCATGTTTAGGTTATATAAGATTGTGACTTCAGTACTCTCTATGACCTTCTCAGGTGGCTCACTTTGATGAAGCAAGCGGCCATGTTGGAGACAGTAAGGAACTGAGGCCCCTAAGTCCAAGGGCCCTAAAGGAACTGAATCCTGCCAAAAGCTTGGAAGCAGATCCTTCCTGAGGCAAGCTTCAGATGAGACCCAGCCTTCACCGACAGCTTGACTGCAGCCTTGTGAGACCCTGAAGCAGAGGCAATCATCAAAGCTGTGCCCCCACCCCTAACCTACAGATACTGTGAGATAATGAGTGTGTGTTCTTTTCAGCCACTGTTTTACTTTCCTAGCTGCTCAAATAAATACTATACAATGGGTTGGCTTACCAACAGGAAGTTATTGGCTTACAGTTTCAGAGGCTAGAAGATTTACTTCCTCCTAGGTATCTTCTGGCTGGCCAGCAACCTTGGGGTTCCTTGGCTTTTCTGTCACATGGCAATACACATGGTGGCATCTTCTTTCTCTTCCGGGTTCCGTTGACTTCCAGTGTTTAGCTGCTCCCCATGGCCTTTTCTCTGTGACCTTCCTATATGGCCTCCAGTCATAGGATCAAGACCCATCCTGATTCAGTTGAGCCTCACCTTAACTGAAGTAACTGCATGGAGAGGTCCTATTTACAGTGGGTTCACACCCACAGGAATGGATTAAGATTAAGAACATGATTTTCTGGGGTACACAAAGCTCCAAGCCACCACAGCCACTAAATTTGGGGGTTATTTGTTACATAGCAGTAGATAACTAATGCACTGTCCTGTCCATGGGCTTCTCAGTTAAATGAGATAATGCATTTCCTTTGTCCTCATCCACTTAGAGTTAGAGGTTCTGTTAATTACACTTAAGAGCATCCTCCTATGGCATGTCTCGTCCCACCCACTAGTGTGTAAGTTGCCTAAAAGTAAGACTTCCGCAACCTCCCAAAGTCCCATGGGTGTCAGTAACTTTGTAGACTGCATGAATGAAGGACATTCTTGACCCTCATTTTTAGCTTGTCTTCTGACATCACAATCCGGGGACAATCCTCAGAACAGCACAGAACTCGTAAATGGAGAAGCCTTTTTCCTTGATTACAAATTTTGTATTTGGCTAACAAGAGCATAATAAGTGCTTACTGTTTGCAGAGTCCTCCATGCATATTATGAGGAAAAAAATAAAAAGGGAGATGTATCCTCTGCTCCCACGGAATTTGCACTCACACTAAGAATAATTGAAGTGTGAGAAACTAGTGGCTAGAAATATGTAACAAGTACGGATTAGTAGGGCACTTCTGTTGGAAGCAGACTGGCTTCAGGGAACAGAC
This sequence comes from Tolypeutes matacus, assembly GCA_026826555.1. Lineage (NCBI taxonomy): Eukaryota > Metazoa > Chordata > Mammalia > Cingulata > Chlamyphoridae > Tolypeutes > Tolypeutes matacus. The sequence goes on from JAKSZT010053819.1 coordinate 11,630,479, forward strand.
CTTGGAGTCAGATGGACAAATGTAGCTGGTTGTCTCGGCAAGGCAGGATTTCCCTGAGAACGATCTGAAAGCTTCTGGTTCATACTTCAGTGGTGGCTGAGGGAGAGTGGGAGGCAGAGACACCAGACAAGAAGCCCCTCTGATAATACAGATCAGAGGCTGCTTAAAGGGCCTTTTGGGAAGTCTCCTCAGCTCGTGACCGCCCGCCCCCTCACAGCCAGGCTGGATCAATCAGATTATCTGTCCCAATAATTCTAAAAAAGAATTAGGAATTGGGACTGCCACTGAGCCCTGCAAACTCAGGGTTTGTGGGGTGGTGTGCCTGAAGGAAGAAAGACCGGAACCTGAGAGAAAAGACGATGAGGCAGAATCATAGGGGCCGTGCTGAAGAGAAACTGTGTGGTCCCAGGGGAGAGGCCCTCCTTTCCCCAGCCTGGGAATCCCTGGGTTCCCTGGGGCATACCTACTCCCGAGTCAGACTCACCTCCCTGCCACATGTAGTCTCAGAGCCGTCTGAGCTATAAAGACTAGCCAGGAGCCCAGACCAGCCCTCACAAACTGAACCCAGTCCTCAGAAGTGCTTCTTTGGCCTGTACAATATTTTAGAATTCTGAAACCTTCTTATAAAAAGTCAGAGTGGGTAGCGGATGTTGCTCAAGTGGTTGAGCACCGACGTCTCACGTATGAGGTCCCAGGTTCGATCCCTGATAGTTCCTAAAAAAAAAAAAAACAAAACAACTCTCGTTGGGAAGCAGATGTAGCTCAGTGGTTGAGCACCTGCTTACCATATATGAGTTCCTGGGTTCAATCCCTGGTACCTCCTGAAAAAAAAAACAAAGCCAGAGTACCAGCTTTTCTCTTTCTTTCTTTCTTTTTATTTTTTTTTAATCGTAAGGCTTTGTATGCTGTGGAAGAAGCTACCCCTTTGGCCAGAGCTTGTTCCCAGTTCATCAGTTCTCCACAGTGCCTACCCAGTCGGTGCAGACATTTGTGTCTGACTTCCTGAGGACACTGATTTTGCAAAAAAAATTTTTTGTTTTGCTTTTAAAAAAAATTTCTCCAAAGTGATGGGGAGTGAAAATGTGAGACTTTCTGGAGGTCAGAAGATGGGGGGAAAGCCAGAAGAGCTGTTTTCTGGTTATCTACTTTTGCAAAACAAAATATTCTCAAACAGGAAACTTTTTATTCTATTTCATGATCTTATGGGTCAGAAATTCAGGCAGGGCTTGTCCAGTGACTCTTCTGTTCCATGTGACATTGACCAAGGTCATTGCCTGGTACTGAGCTGGGAGATGAGCTGTCTGGTAGGAGCTTCTGGGCACCCCCTGCCCCAGGGAAGGGGTGGCAGGAAGTACAAAGGTGAAGTTCTGGGGACACTTGAAGAAAAATGGCTCCAGGCTCTTGTTCTTTTCTCAGAGCCCCTCAGCATTCAAGCAGTCATTTTATGAACACTGTGTGTCAGTTACTCTACATATCACTTTTCTTTTAAAGCCTCACAACAGACTTGTGAGGGAAGTATTATTACTCCCATTTTACAGAAATGGAAACGGAGGCTCAGAAAGTTCATTGATTACACAGTAGAAGCCCACTAGGATTTGGGCCCCTTTGTCTGATTCCACAACTACTCCCCACGCCCCACCTTTTCCATACCCTAGGAGGCTGATCCCTATGGACAGACCAATGGTCTCCCAAGCCTTCCAGCATCCAGCTGGGTTTGGCAAACTGGGAGGCTGCTGCAGGAGATTGAAAAGAGAGAGGACAATCAAAGTATTTGCTTTCCTGGCTGCCTCCCGCAGGTCACTGTGAGCTGACTACATCCTTCCACAAGGATCCCTGCACCTCTTATTTGGCAGTCTCCCTACAGGACACTTTTTTTCCTTGACGAAGTAGTGAAAATGATTAATTTTATTAAATCTCAACTCGAAAATATCTTTTAAAAATTTTATTCACATACCATAAACCTCATCATTTCAAAAGGTAAAATCCAGTGTTTTAAGTACATTCAAATGTTGTACAACCATATAATTCTAATTCCAGAATATTTATCACCCCAAAAAGAAGTCCTGTAGTTCCCAGTTCCCTCCTCCCCTCATCCCCTGGCACCATTAATCTTTCTGTCTCAATGAATTTGTCTATTGTGGACATTTTTATAAATGGAATATATACAATATGTGATCTTTGGTGTCTGGCTTATTTCACTTAGCATAATGTTTTCAACCTTTATCCGTGTTTACATGCATCAGTATTTAAATTTCTTTTTTATGGCTGAATAATTCCATTGTATGCATTTTCCACATTTTGTTTACCCATTTGTCAGTTATTGATATTTGGCTACTATTAATAATGCTGTTATGGACATCCATGTACAAGTTTTGTATTTTTTGTTTTTTTTTAAAAATTTTATAACGTATGTACAACCTAAATTCCCCCTTTAACCACGTTCAGATATCTAATTCAGTGCTGTTAATTACACTCACAAGTTGTGCTACCATCACCACCATCTAGTACCACAACTTTTCCATCAACCCCCAACAGAAATTCTGTTCCAGTTAAGCTAGCCCCCCCAGCTCCTGGCGACCTGTAGTCTAGTTTCTGACTCCATGAATTTGCTTATTCTAATTGCTTCATATCAATAAGATTAGACAATATTTGTCCTTTTGTGTCTGGCTTATTTTACTCAACATGATGTCTTCAAGGGTCATCCCTGTTGTCATATATATTAGAACCTCATTCCTTTTCACAGCTGCATATATTCCACCATTATGCCCATTTTGCTTATCCAGTCATCTGTTGATGGACACTCGTGTTGCTTCCATCTTTTGGCAATTGTGAATAATGCCACTATGAACATTGGTGTGCAAATATCTGTTCATGTCCCTGCTTTCAATTCTTTTGGATATATACCTAGAAGTGGGATTGTCAAGTCATATGGTAATTCTATACTTAACTTTCTGAGGAATTGCCAAACTATTTTCCACAGCAGCTATTCCCTTTGACATTCCATAAACAATAAATGAGTGTTCCTGTTTCTCCACATCTACTCCAACACTTGTTATTTTTCACAGTTTAGTAGTAGCCATTCTAGTGGGTGTGAAGTGGAATGTCCTTGTAGTTTTGATTTGCATTTCCCTAATGGCTAATGGTGTTGAGCTTCTTTTCATGAGCTTTTGGCCATTTATGTATCATCTTTTGAGAAATGTCTTTTCAAGTCTTTTTTTTTTTTTTAAGGATTTATTTATTTACTTTTATCCATTTTTACCCCCCCCCCACGTTTTTGCTGTTTTTGTGTCCATTCGCTAGGCAACTCTCTCTGTCCATTTCCTGCCCTCTCTTCTCATCCTTCTCCTCCTGTCTTCACTGGGATTCGATCCTCGGAACCTCCAATGTGGGAGAGAGGCGTCCTACCACCTGCGCCACCTTAATTCCTGTTTTTTTGACACGTCTCGTCTTGTCTCTCCCTTGTGTCACTTTCCTGTTACGTCATCATCTTGCTGCATGGCTGGCAGGCCTGGCAGCACACCCGTTTGCAGGGCCAGGCAGTGAACCTGTGCATAGGGCCTGGTGGCCCGCATGCCTTCTATATATATATATATATATTTTTTTTTTTTTTTTTTAATTTTTA
>JAKSZT010053819.1:11634200-11662931 GCA_026826555.1 Tolypeutes matacus
GACACCCAACCATTTGAGCCACATCTGTCCCCCTGCTACATCTCTCATGGTTGACCAAAGATACCTAGAGTTACAGCCTTTTCCCATACAGGATGGTCATATAATAAATCAGGCTTAGTTTACCACCAGCATTCCAAAAACCAGATGGAGGGAGAAAAACTAGGTCTGGAAACACATGCACGGTTTCTAATATCGTGAATGTTTAGCCTACCCTGATTATCACAAAATTAGGACAATGAGAATACTCGAAATTTTCAAATCTTTTGACCATTTTTTTTTTTATTTCTTTTTTTCTCTCTCCCCCTCCCCTTGTTTTTGTTTTTGTGCTCTTTGTCTGCTCTCTGTGTCCATTCACTGTGTGTTCTTTCCACCTCTCCTCTGCATTGCCCTTTTCTTGTGTCATCTTGCTGCGGGCCATTGGCTCTCCACAGCGTGGGTCATCAGCTCTCCACAGCGTGGGCCAGCTTGCCTTCACCAGGAGGCCCTGGGTATCGAACCTGGGGCCTCCCATATGGTAGTTGGGAGCCCAGTCACTTGAGCCACATCTGCTTCCCTTGACCACTTTTTGATTGGGTTGTTTTCTTTTTTTGTTGTTGAGTTTTGAGTTTTGTTGTTGAGAAGTAGGACTTATTTATAGATTCTGGAAATTAAACCCTTATCAGATATGTGGTTTCCAAATGTTTTCTTCCATTCTGTAGATTGTCTTTTTACTTTGCTGGTAAAGCCCTTTGATGCACAAAAGTTTTTAGTTTTGATGAGGTATGATTCATCTGTTTTTTCTTTTGTTGTTCATGCTTTTGGTGTAAGGTCTAAGAAATCATTGCCTAATACAAGGTCCTGAAGATATTTCCCTATGTTTTATTCTAGGAGTTTTATAGCCTTGGTTCTTTTTTTTTTTTTTTAAAGATTTTATTTATTTATTCATTTATCCCCCCCTTGCTGCTTGTGCTCACTGGGTCAGCTAACCACGCCGTGCGGGCGGGCTTGCCTTCACCAGGAGGCCCTGGGAACCGAACCCGGGGCCTCCCATATGGTAAACGGGAGCCCTACTGATTGAGCCACAGCTGCTTCCCTATAGCCTTGGTTCTTATATTTAAGTATCTGATCCATTTTGAGTTGATTTTTTATATATTGTGTGAGATAGGGGTCCTCCTATAAAACTGGATATCCAGGTTTCTGAACACCATTTGTTGAAGAAACTATTCTTTTCCCATTGAGTGGACTTGGCACCATTGTCAAAAATCAACTGGCCATACATATAAAGATCTATTTCTGGACTCTCAGTTTGATTCCATTGATCTGTAATTTGGTCCTTGTGTCAGTACCATGCTATTTTGACTGTGTAACTTTGTAATAAGTTTAAAATTGGGAAGTATGAGTCCTCCAACTTTGTTCTTTTTTTAAAAAGATGGTTTTGACTAATCAAGGCTCCCTTTACCCTTCCATATAAATTTGTTGATTGAATTTTCTATTTCTGTAAAGAAGACTGTTGGGATTTTGATGGAGATTGCCTTGAATCTATAAATCGCTTTAGGTAGAACTGATATCTTGGCAATATTGAGTCTTCCAATCCATGAACATGGAATGTCCTCCAATTTATTTAGGTCTTTTAAAATTTATTTTAGCAATGTTTTGTTGTTTTCCATGTATTTAGGGTCCTTTACATCTGTAGCAGTTTGGAAGTTTGATATAGTTATGAATTCCAAAAATAGATATTGGAGTATGCTTGTAAACTGGTCTATTCATCTGGGCATGATTAAATTATGATTAGGAATTTGATTGGGCCACGTCAGTAGGGTGTTGAGCCCCGCCCCTTGGTGGGTGGGGTCTCAAAGATAAAAGACATGGCAAAGGACAGAGTTGGAGTAGTTTTGAGTTGGAGTTCTGATGTGGAGTCTTGAGCTGGTGCCCTGGGAAGTAAGCATACAGAGATCTTGGTCATGAGGAAGGAGAGAAGGCCCCAGGAAAAGAGATGAGCCATTCGCCTGAGAGTTCACAGCTGGCCTTGTAGAGAGAGGCAAAGGCTAGAGAGCTGGCCTTGTGGAGGAATGAGAGAGGCTGAGCCTGGAGAGAAATGGAGCCCCAGGAAGAGAGGACTCCGAGAAGCCTGAACCCTCGCAGACATCAGCAGCCATCTTGCTCCAGCACGTGGCCATAGACTTTTGTGAGGGAAGTAACTTACACTTTATGGCTTAGTAACTGTAAGCTTCTACCCCAAATAAATACCCTTTATAAAAACCAACTGATTTCTGGTATTTTGTATCAGCACCCCTTTGGCTGACTAATACAACATCCTTTGTTAAATTTATTCCTAAATATTTGATTCTTTTAGTTGCTATTGGTAAATGGCATTTTTTCCTTAATTTCCTCCTCAGATTGTTCATTATTAGTGTATAGAAACACTACTGATTTTTATGTGTTAATCTTATATCCCACCACTTTGCTGAATTCATTTATTAGCTCTGGTAGCTTTGTTATAGTTTTGGGGGACATTCAATAGGATCATGTAGTCTACAAATAGGGTAAGTTTTCATTCTTCTTTCCAATTTGGATACCTTTTATTTCTTTTTCTTGCCTAATTGCTCTAGCTAGAACTTCCAGTGCAATGTGAATAACAGTGGTGACAGTGGGCATCCTGATCTTGTTCTGGATTCTAGAGGGAAAGCTTTCAGTCTTTCACCATTGAGTATGATGTTAATGGTAGGTTTTTCATGTATACCCTTCATAAGGTTGAGGAACTTTCCTTCTATTTCTAGTTTTCTAAGTGCTTTTATCATGAAGTGAGGCTGGATTTTGTCAAATGCCTTTTCTGCATCAATTGATATGATCATATGGGTTTTTCCCCCCTTCATTCTGTTAACATGAGGTATTATATGAATTGCTTTTCTTATGTTGAACCACCCTTGCATACCTTGGATCAATCCCACTTGACCATGGGGCATAATTCTTTTAATTTGGTTTGATGGTATTTTGTTGAATTTTTGCATCTGTATCCTTCAGGTATATTGGCCTATAATTTTATTTTCTTGTAGTATCTTTATCTGGTTTTGATATTAGGGTAATGTAAGCCTCATAGAATGAGTTAAGGTGTTGTGGCAGTTTGATGTAATTATGAATTCCAAAAATATAATTGAATCATGCTTGTAAACTGAGCTGTTAATTTGGGCATGATTAGGTTAGGATTAGGGCGTTGAGCCCCACCCCTTGGTGGGTGGGGAATTGAATACAAAAGGCAAGGCAAAGGACAGTTGAAGCAGTCTTTTGAGAAGAAGTTTTGATGTTGGAAAGAAGGCTCCAGGAGAAGAGAAGCAAGCTGTTTGCCTGATTGTCTACAGCTGACCTTGTGGAGGAAACAGGAGCTAAGCCCAGAGAGAAATGCAGTCCCGAGAAGAGAGGAACCCCAGAAGCCTGAACCCTGGCAAATGCCAGCAGCTGTCTTGCTCTAACACGTGGCAATGGACTGCGGTGAGAGAAGAAACTTAATGTTTTATGGCCTGGTATCTGTGAACTTTTACCCCAAATAAATACCCTTTATAAAGACCAACCCATTTTTGGTATTTCACATTAGCACCCCTTTGGCTGACTAATACAGGTGTGTTTTCTCCTCTTCAATTTTTGGAAGAGTTTGAGCAGAACTGGTGTTAAATTTTTCTTGGAATGTTACTTCTTGGTAGAATTCACCTGTGAAGCTGTCTGGTCCTAGGCCTATGTTGGGAGACTTTTGAAGACAGATTCAATCTCTTTACATGTAATCGGTCTGTTGAGATCTTCTCTTTCTTCCAGAGTCAGTGTAGGCTGTATGTTTCTAGGAACTTGCCCATTTCTTCTGGGTTTTCTAATTTGTTGGAATATAGTTGTTCATAATATTCCCTTATGATCCTTTTTATGATCAGTAGTGATGACCCCTGTAGCAGTTTGATAGTGTTTATGAATTCCAAAAGTAGATATTGGATTATGTTTGTAAACTGGTCTGTCCCTCTGAGCATATTAGATTATATTGGATTCAGAGGTTTCTCTTTTACTTGATTAAATAATGATTAAGGCTTTGATTGGGCCATGTCAATAGGGCATTGAGTCCCCGCCCACTTGGCCTGGAGCCCCAGGAAGTAAACACACAGGAGAAGAACACAGAGGAATAGACATGGCTCAGTAGACACAGCAGAGGCCCTGGGAAAAGAGATGAACCTAATAGCCTACAGCTGCGGCTGAGCTCAGAGAGAAATGAGCCCCAGGGAGAGAGATGAGCCTTATACCAGCCTATAGCTGAGATCGGAAGGAGATGGGACCATGGAGCCTTAAGAAGAAGGAGGAAGGCTGGACCCTCGCAGACATCGCCTGCCATCTTGCTCCAACATGTGGCCAATGACTTTGGGTGAGAAAGTACCTCTTACGGTACCTTGAGTTGGACTCTTTAGGGCCTTGTGACTGTAAGCTTCTACCCCAAATAAATACCCTTTATAAAAGCCAACAGAGTTCTGGTATTTTGCATCAGCACCCCTTTGGCTGACTAATATACCCCCCTTTCATTTCTGACTTTAATTATTTGCTTCCTCTCTCTTTTTTTCTTTCTCAGTCTAGCTAAAGTTTTGTCAATTTTATTGATCTTTTCAAAGAACCAGCTTTTGGTTTTCTAGTTTTCTCTGTTGTTTTCTTATTCTCTATTTCAGTTATTTCTGCTCTAATCTTTCTTATTTCCATCATTCTGCTTGCTTTTGGTTTAATTTACTATTCTTTTTCTATTTCCTCCAGGTGTGCAGTCTTTGATTTGAGCTCTTCTTTTTAATATTAGCATTTAGGGCTATAAATTTCCTTCTGAGCACTGCCTTCGCTGTATCCCATAAGTTTTGCTATGTTGTGTTCTCATTTTCATTTGTCTCAAGAGATTTACTGATTACCCTTGTAATTTCTTCTTTGACCCATTCGTTGTTTAAGTCTGTTGTTTAACTTCCATGTATTTGTGGATTTTCCAGTTCTCCACCTCTTATTGGTTTCCAGCTTCATTCCATTGTGGTCAGAGAGGAGGATGCTTTGTATAATTTCAATCTTTTTAAATTTATTGAGACTTGTTTTGTGACCTTACATGTGGTTATCCTGGAGAATGACTCAGGTGACCTTGGGAAGAATGCATATCCTACTGTTTGGGGTGCAGTGTTCTGTCTATGTCTGTTAGGTCTAGTTCATTTATCCTATTACTCAAGTTTTCTTATTGATCTTCTGTCTAGATGTTCTAGCTATTGATGAAGGTGGTATATTGAAGTCTCCAATTAGTACTGTAGAGGTATCTATTTCTCCCTTCAGTTTTGCCAGTGTTCGTCTCATTCATTTTGGGGCATTGTGGTTACCTAAATAAATACATACAAAAATATTAATGATTGTTATTTCTTTTTAGTGGATTGACCCTTTTATTAATATGTGGTGTCCTTCTTTGTGTCTTGTAACAGCTTTTGATTTAAAGTCTATTTTGTCTGATATTAGTATAACTATACCAGCTCTCTTTTGGTTTCTATTTGCAGGAATTATCTTTTCCATCCTTTCACCTTCAACCTATTTGTGTCTTTGGGTCAAAGATAAGTCTCTTATAAATCACATATAGTTGAACTGTACTTTTTTTAATCCAGTCTGTCAATTGTGACTTTTGATTAGGGAGCTTAATTGATTAACATTTAGTGTTATTATTGTAAAGGCAGGACTTACTTCAGTAATTTTGTCCTATGTTTTTTATGTCTTATATCCTTTATTTCTGCTATTTTCCTTTATGCAACCTCCTTTTGTGTATAGTTGATCTTTTGTGACGTAGCTGATTGATCCTTTTCTCATTTCCATTTCTGTATATTTTTAAATACTTTCTTTGTGGTTACCCTGGGGTTTGTATTACACAACCTCAGCCTACTATTTTGAAAAGATACCAACTTCACTTCAATATCATACACATTCTCTGCTCCATATAACTCCATTTCCCCCCTTTATGTTGTTTTGTCCTACATTACCTCTAGATTTTACATATCCATTATCAGGAAATATGATTATTTCTTATTCAATTGTGTTCTAACTCATAGGAACTAAAGAGTAGAGTTATATATTGAGGAAGCAGTACTACTGGGTTTTGCACTTGCCATTTAGTTACTTTATGGAAGATCTTCAGTTCTTCATACTGCTCCCAGCAACCTGAAGAACTGCCTTTAACAATTCTTGTAGGGCAGATATTTTGGTGACAAACTTTCTGTTTTTGTTTATCTCTTCTTGTGAGTCCAGTAACCACCCCCTCTCCTCATCCGTTGTGCTAGGGAAAGTAACAACTCTGAGAGTTACTACACTCTCCCTTGTATCCTAAACCTTCCTTGAATTATCCTAATCAGGTATGCCATTTTTTTTTCCTATGCGATCTGACTGATACATTGAGGGCATCTGTTACAGCACAAACAATAGCTAACATTGGGCACTTACTATATGGCAGGCTCTGCCCTAAACCCTTTACCTATATTAGCTCAATCATACTCACCTGAGCCCTTTGAGGTAGTCACTATCATTATCCTACCTTGCAGAGGAGGAAACTGAAGCACAGAGAGGCTAAGTAACTTACCTAACATTACACAGCCACTAAGTGGCAGAGCTGGGATTTGAACTTTGGAGGTCTGACTTCAGAGCACCTGCTCTTATCCATTACACTCTATAGTAGGAAAATTTCTTTTGACAGAACATGTTCTTTTTCCTCAAAAGATCTATTCCAAATCAGAGCTAGTTTGGGGGGGGGCTGAAAAGGAACTTTTTTCTTCACTAATAATTCCCAAAAACTCCAGTGAGGCTCAGAGTTGGCATCCCTAAAGGTACCCTTCCCCTGGAAAATCCCAGGACTCCTGCTCAGAACTAAGTCTATTTGCCTCACCTGTGTGGAGGCAGGGAGGAGGGGACTGAGGGGAAGCCAAGGTCAGAGCCACCACCTGAGGTCCCCAGTGGTGCAAATCAGCCTCTCATTTGGGGGGAACAATAGTGGTACCATAACTGGACATCCTCCAGACCCAGCGAGGGAGTGAAAGTTGGAGGGAGGGGCTGCAATCATGGATAGCCTAGAGTCTTTCGGTGACAACTAATACAAGCCTGACTAAGTGAATTTGAGCTTTGAAATAACAAAAAGACAGGGAACTGTGTTAGTTCTTTCAACTGAGGTGTTTAGGGTGCATCTGGCTTTAAGCACAGCTTGAAGGATGTCACCAGGACATAGTCTCTTTCTTTCTGCACTGGTTTCATCTATCTTGGCTTTCTTCTTGAGTGAATTTGGTGGCCCAGGTGGCTATCAAATGCCCCATGTTTTTACTCTCTCAACACCTGCTTGGGGGTGTGGAGGAGAGTGCTGGTGCTCCCTGCCAGGGTTAGCAAAAAGTCTCAGGGAGGGATGCTATTGGCTCATTCGTGGACCAATCACTGTGGTCAGGAAATGTAGAACTCTAGTTGGCAAGACTAGAATCACATGCTCCCTCTAAACAGAAGAGGTGGTTGTCATCTCCACCTGATCCTAACAGATGAGTGTGGAGGAGAGGAGGGGTGGCTCCTTAAAGGGAAATGAGGTGCTGTCACCAAAACAAACAAATAAACAAACAAACAAAAAAGCAGGTGGTGAGCTTGCAGGCTCAAACAACAGCAGATGTTCGCTTCAGGGCAGGAGTCCTGAGAGCCATGTCTGGGGAGGTAAGTGAGGGATGTGAGGACCTGGGAGTGAACAGAACACCCAGAAAGGGGCTGAGGGCAAACTTGGCCCCGTGTTGCATCCAGGTGGACCAGAGGCCACAACTAAAGAAGACTGGTCAGATTCCTGGAGCCTTGGCAATCTCCTCATGAAGATTGTCAGCAACACGGGCATGGTGAGGCCTCATCTGGTGTCTGCCTGAGGAACTCTGGCTTCTCAGAGCAGGGGAGCAGAGGGCCTTGTGAAGGCCTCTGTAGAGATCTGGCAAGAGCCTTAGGGCTGGTCCCATGGGACCCAGGCTGTAAGAGGCTTGTCCCGATTCTCTTGGCACTGGCCCAGGGAACTGAAGGAAACCTTTGGGTGATGGATTGGGGGTATGGAAAAGTTTGGATACTCGCAGTTCACATTAGCCTAGGTGGGTCTGAAGGATGGGTTTTGGTGTGGTAGTTGGCTCGACACTTTCCTGGAGCCTGGGAAGTCCTAGAAATGGCCTGTGGGCTTGTTTTAGGAACCGTAATGGAATAATAATGTCACCTTAGACGGGGGTTCTTTCTTGCCCACTTCATTTGAACTCATCATTTTTATAGATGAGTAAACTGAGGCTCAGGGAGGTGACTTGCCCAAGACCACCCAGCTAGAAGGCCCTAGGATTGGATCTGAACATGCATCTGACCTCAAAGCCCATGTGTTTAAACAGGGAGCTGCAGCCCTCTTCAAGGAGATAGCAAAGATGGTCCCTGGCCAGGGAGAAGACAGCTTAGCCTCTGGAGCCGAGGAAAAGTGGAAGGGCCATGATTAAGACCTAACTGGGGTGAGGTGGGAAGTGAAGGAATCTGGGCCGAGGGAGAGGGAGTTGTGTGAGCTGAGACATTAGGGCGGCCTTCTGGGAACTTTACATCTTTTTCTCTTCCTTTTTAAAAAATATCAGCTTTATTGAGATTTAATTCCCACACCATACAATTCACCCATTTAAACTGTACAATTCAATGGTTTTGGGTATATTTACAAAGTTGCACAATCATCTCCACAATCAATTTTAGAACATTTTCATCACCCCAAAAAGAAAGCCTGTACCCATTAGCAACCACCCCCAGTCCCCACTCTCTCCAGCTCCTGGAAACCACTGTTTTACTTTTGGTCTCGATAGATTTGCTTCCTGTGGACATTTCCTATAAATGGAACCATTCAGTATGAGGTCTTTTGTGTCTGGCTTCTTTCACTTAGCTTTCACAGGGTTCATCCACATTGTAGCGTGAATCAGTGCTACCTTCCTTTTTGTGGCTGAATAACATTCCATTGTAAGGATGTACCACATTTATTTATCCATTCATCAGGTGATGGACATTTGGGTTGTTTCCACTTTGGGTATTTTGAATAATGGTGCTGTGAACATTTGTGTTCAGGTTTTTGGGGAGGCGTATGTTGTCATTCCTCTCAGAAATTAAAATTCCACTTAGGAGTGGAATTGCTGGGTCCTATGGTAATTCCATGTTTAACCTTTCAAGGAACTGTTTTCCAAAACGGCTACCCAGGCAAGAGGCGGGGTGGAGGTGGGGGGGGGGAGGTGGTGTGTGTGTCCGGGGTGGGGGTGGGGCCTCAGGGCAGTGGCAGGGGGAACAAAGAGGACTCCGAAAGCGTTTACCAAAGCCCTGGGCCTCAGCCTGCCTGTTCCTCAGCTTCTTGTGTGGCTTCAGGCCAGTCACCTAATCCCTCTAGGCCTCAATTTCCTTCTCTATAAAATGAACGCCTTAGACCAGTGGGTCTCAGTCAGGCAATTTTGCCCCCCAGGGAATATTTGGCAATACCTGGAGATCTTTTGGTTGTTACTGGGGTGGTGATGCTACTGGCATCTAGTGGGTTGAGGCCAGGGATGTTTCTAAACACCCTACAATGCACAGGACAGTCTCCCACGACAGAGAATTACCTGCTCTAGCAGTCAAAGAGCCCTGCGGTAGAGAAACCCTGCATTTGACCAGGGGGGCCCTGTAGAGTCCAGTCCTGCCCAGTCACTTCTGGGATGCCCTGGGGAACAGCCCGGCCTCAGGAGGCATTTTGAGTTCCTGGGTATTGGCAGGAGAGGCCTCCTGGCCTCGCCTGGCTTGCCGTGTGTGTTATATTTGTGTGAGCTGACAGGCTTTGTCCTGATCCCACCTAGGTTTGATACCGAGGAGTTGAATTCGATGCCACGCCTGGTGAGTGAACAGGCTTCCTCGTGAAACTGGAAGCACCCAAGAAGAGGCGGCATGGCCACCTGTCAGGGGTGTGGGGAAGGCGCCCTGCCTCTGGTCTGGGGCTGCCCTTGGGCGACTTCGCGGCTCCTTAGGGTGGGAGGCAAGGCGGAGGCTCACTGGCCCGCGAGCGCGCAGTGCCGTCAACCACCCCACCTGCCGGCCCGCGCTAAGCCCTGCGGCGGGAGCGGGGAGCGCCTTCCTTCCCCTCCACCCCCATCCCCTCGTCACGTTGGAGACTTTTCTCCAAGTTTCCCTCTTGGTTTCCGGGAGCCCCGTGGGCCGCCCGGGCCGCAGTTCCAGCGGCCCCGCGCCCGGCTTCGGTGCCCGTGCCCAGCGCCTCGGTGCAACCCCAGCCGCCGCCAGGCCGGACCCCAGGGGCGCGGCCGCCGGGACTTCAGTCTGCCCCGGGGGGGATCCGGCCGCGAGCCGGCGCCGAATGGCTCTTGACAAGAAACCTTTGACCACCAAGGCCAGCCTCTTCCTGAAAGCCCCGCTCGCTCCCATACAGGAAGTAGAAGGGAGCGAGCGCTCCGCAGCGCGGCCACGGCGGCGGCCTCACTCGGCGCGGGGCTGGCGGCGGCGCCGGCCGGGGCCCTTCCCGAGGGCCAGCGCCAGCAGCATGCGGGCTCCGGAGGCGCCGCGGGCCGCGCGTCCCGGCGCCTGAGCCCCCGCGTTCACCGTCCCAGAGCGGCCGGCGGCATGATCCGACGGGCCGGGGCGCCCGCGCGTGGGGACCCCGCGGGGTAAGTCCGGGGCAGGAGCCCCTTCCTCCCTCCGCGCTCCCAGGGCCCCCGCTCGGCCCGTGTCCTGGCCACCCCGCTCCCCTTCCTGCCCCCACCCCTCGGGGCCCACGGGGATGTCGGGCTGAGACGCGACCCCCGACTGCGGCGGAGGGTCCCCTCGGGTCCGCGGGGAAGCGGACGGCCCTGGTAGCTCTGTAGGACGCGGCGATTTGGCTCAACTTTTCAGCCCGGGCGCCGCTGGCTGGAAAACCAAGCAACAAGTTTGGCGGCGGCGCGGCTCAGGCGGGGGCGAGGGAGGGCGTCACTACCTGTCACAGCCCGGGCGAGGGGCTGTGTGGACGCGGCGCCCTTCCCCCGGTTCCTGCCCCGCCTGAACTTGGGGATGCAAACAAGCACAGTCCCTCCTCACCAGCCGCCGGCGTCCGCCGCACCGCCTGCGCCCCAGCGCGCCCTCCGACTCAGGGGTTCGGGCCGGCATGGGATGTAGGGCCGGGGTCCCCCCGACTCCCGCCCAACAGCTGACCCGCCAGCCTAGACCGCGGGCCCACTAGGTTCCCTTCTCCCGCCCCTCTGGCCGGACTCGAGACTTTGGACCGGCCCTTGCCAAGCCTGGAACTTGGGAAGGTCCAGGGCGCACGGACTGCGGGGTTCCGGGACGAGACGCAGGGTGGTGTGCGTGAAACCCAACTGATCTGAGAACCGGCGTGCGAGAGGGGTCCCTAGTGTCTAGTTTCATGCTCCCCACCCCCCACCTCGCGACCTCGGGCTTTAGGACACTGCCCAGGGCTGCTCTCCACGGAGAAGGTTCCCTGGCCTCGCCCAGCGCAGAGGGCGCCCGGGGCAGCTCAGAGCCAGCAGGAAGCCTCAGGTGTTGGGGTGGCTCCAGGTCGAGGCGGATTCCTGGGAACCTTTCCGGATGCCCGGTTCAATGGGCGGTTCTGGGGGAGCACTTGCCTGCTTTTTGGTTTAAAAGTCCCGGGCCTACTTGGGCGAGGCCACCCTGCCGCCAGTCTGGCCAGCTCAGTGACCTCATCTCCCAGGGAGTCAGTCCAGCTCTCTGTAAAACAGGAGGATTGGGCCGATTGTGTTCCATTATTCACCGGTGGTGCAGTCCGGGATTCCGGGCAGCTAGAGGTGACTGGCTCCCACTCTGGTGGGAGAGGCTGGAGAGGGGTGAGTGGAGGGGTCCTTCAGCTCATCCAGGCCAGAAGTCTCCCTCCTTTCATCCCCCTCCCCCACTTCAGCCCCAAGCTGGAAATTCTGGCTGGATGAAATGCCATCAGATGGACAAAGTGGGAATTCTGTGACCCTCTGGGCAGGAAGCCTCCCTGCCTCTGGGAAAGGGGCCCCTATGGGCTGGCATTTGCCACATCCAAGCTTGCGGGATGGAGCCGGCAAGGACCTTCCCAGAGAGGAAGGCAAGGTGAGGGTCCAGAGCCTTGACCTCACCAACTTCCCATTTCCCCCAGGGCTGCCCCAGCCTGCCCCACTTCCTCTTTGTTTATTACTGGGCCAGCTATCTACGCTCTCTGCACTTCACAGTTTACTTATCCAAAAAAATGTGGATAAGTTATTGCACCTACCTCTTTCAGTTGTTTTGAGGATTAGATGAGAAAGATTTAATGAGGATTAAATGTGTGTAGAAAGAGGCACATTGGCCTATAGAGTGCAGAGTAAACCCTCAGTAGTAACTAGTTCTTATCAGCTGACATGTTATTTTTGTTTGTTGGGTGTGACCTCTCCATTTGCCAGATGTGTAACCTTGGAGAAGCAACATTGCCTCTGCCTCATCTGAAAACTGGGCATAATAATAACACCTAATTATAGGATCATTATGCGGATTGGATGAGTTTATATGTATATATCTATTAGAGAAGTGGTGGGTTTACAGAACAATCATGCAAGAGTTAATATTTTTAAAGCAGCTAGCATCTTAAGTGCTAAGTGAATATTGGTTCATTGCTAGTGTTGAGATTGCCTTTTAGGTGGGAAGGGTTCCTCAATGGCATCCCATTCAACCTGCACCTGGTGCAGGAATCCTTTTCCAAAGGGTGTGTGCAGACCTCCAGCGATGGGGCCCCTGCCTCCTCTGCTGGCAGCCCTTCTGATAGGCAGGGGCCTGAGAAGGGAATCCCCTCACTTGGGCTGCAGCCTGCCTTTCTCTAACTTCTACCTTTGGGATCCTGTTCTCTCCTCAGTTGCTCAATCTTTCTTGACTCTCAAGCACTGGAAAGCAGTTCCTAAGCCATGCCCCACCCTACCCCCAGCACCTCCTGCTCCCTGGGCAGCACACCCCCCATGTTGCAGGGCCCAGAGAGTCTGAGGACAAACTTTCAGTGACCCTCAGACCCTGGCGGCCAATCAGGGTCCTGCGCCCTCTTCCCACCCAGCTTTTCCCTCAGTCCTCTCCTCTCTGGCGACCCCCACACCCCCAGGGCATAGGATGGCAGTCACTTGGGTGTGGGCAGCCTGGAATAGGAGTCTGGGGGATCTCGGCAAGCAAGCTGTCTGCTTCTTGTTGAAGATGCAGACAGGCTGCCCTGGCCCCCGGGCACAGATGCCTTCTCACCCTGTTCAGGGCTCTGTTGTGCATTAATCTTTGCTCTACATACAGGCGCTGCTCCAGGCTGGGGCGGGCATTCCCCGAAGAGACAGAGAGTAAGGGTGAGGGGCGTGGACAACCGGGGCGGGGTGGGGGGGGAGAGTGAGGGCAAATCCCGGAGGGGGTGAGCTTTGTGTGTCGGGAATGGAGGCCAGGCTGGCGGGAGTGCAGTGTGGGAGGTGAGGCCAGAAGCAGACCGATCAGGTGGTGATTTGTCCAAGATTCTGGGCGAGGGGGCCCATGGGCGTCGAGCATGAGGGGTGTCCTGATCCCATTTGAACAGGATTTCTCTGGTGATTGTATTAGGACTGATGTAGGGGGAGACCTGCAGTGACCAGACCGGCCTGAAAACGTAGAGCCACAAGACTTGCTAGTGGATTGAAGGTGATGTGGGAGAGAAAATGTCAGGGGAAGCTGTGGCTCCCAAGGGACCTGCGCTTCAGGGGACAGAGGTGGAGCTGTGTGGAGGGGTCGCCTTAGGACATATGCACTCAGAGCCTGCTCAGGCCACCACAGGGGCTTTCTGCCTCATACATGACATCATGCAGGGTGGGTGCTCAGCCTCTCCAGAGGAGCCCCTCAAGCCTTCCAGGCTCTGTGACGGGCTGCTGAGCTCCAGGAGGGGAGTGGTCTTCCAGGTGGGGCCCACCCAGAGCAGGGGCCAGTGGTGAATTCAGGGTCCCAGCTCCCAGCTCCAGCTCTGCCCACTTACCTGGGCTTCTTTCCTTTCAGGGGCTAATGCTCCCAGGTGGTCCTTCTAGACTCTAACGGAGACTCTGACCCACAGTCGGCTACGGGTTAACTCACCAGCACAGGCCTGCACTTCCAGGCCTTGGGAAGTCTCAGTGTATCCTCTGGGCTGGAGTGCAGGGGAGTGGGCACCCAGGGCCTGGCTTGGGAGCAGGAGTTTCCCCCGAGGCCCTCCTTGCCATATCCTCTTGTCCCTCTGCTGCCTCCCTAAATTGGGCCCAGTTTAGTGATTGCTGAAGTAGCAAATGCATACGCCATGGGTACTGGGAGTCTGGAAATTAAAAAAATGGAAACCCACCAGGAAGGGAGTCTCTGCTGGAAGCAGAGGGAGGCATGATATTTGAGGGATCACCCACCTTGGACCCCTCACCTCTCAGACCTCCCTGGACCTCCATTTTACAGACAAGCCAGCTGAGATGGCCTGCAGTGGGTATCTCCCAGTCAGGGAGCTGAGAGAAGGAAGGAAAGATGATAGACTAGCACAGATGCTCCCTCTGGCCCCTTCCGGATTCCAGCTGTCAGGGTGAGAGTCCTCCCCTCAGGTCAGGTCATCCAGACAGTGACAAATGAGTAGAATTGGGTGGGTGGCACTGAAAAGGGGAAGACAGGCTAGGAGGGGAGAGAAGCCTGAGCATGGAGGTAGGACCTGTGTTAGGGCAGGACTGGGGAAGCAGGGAGTCTAGCCTGAACCAGAATTGCTTCTTGCATGCTGCGTTTCAGAGTCAGCAGGCACTGGGAAGAGAAGTTTTTACCGGGAAGAGATTGAGGGAACAGGGGCAGGAGCAGACGGTTTTCCATAGGGCCCATCTATGGGGCCTGGTCCATTCTAGGGGTCTGGGGTACCTACAAGACAAAAAGAACCCCTTAACCTCCTGTTCACCCCCAGTTGTCTGTCCATAATAGAGGTATCTTTAGAAGGGAGTGAGGAGACTTGTGTCATCTTGTTCCTGGAAGTTGGCTTAGAGATGGGGCTTGAATGGCCAACTCCAGAACTTTCCATTGATCTCACCTTGAACCTCAGTTGATACTAAGAACTGGGAAGCCGAACTGCTCCTGCCCCCCCAGGGATGTCCGAAATGGAAATCACAACTTTAATGACTTTTCTAAACCGAGGATCTCCTCCCCCTACCCCCCCCCCCACAAGTGAGCCCTTTGTTTTCTGGGATGGAGACAGGAGGCAGCCCATCCGACTGATGTTGTGGTCTAGGCAGAGAAAGCAGCCTGTCGCCCGCCCCCCATCACCCCCAAGTGCCATGTTAGAAGGCCCCTCAAGGAAGCCCTGCCCACCATACCCCATTCCAGTCCTCTCCAAAGCCAACCAACACCACTTCTTCTGTCAACTCTACACCTTTGCCCACGAAATGCCTTCTGGGTGGGATGCGCCTACTGCCCATTTTAAAGGGCCCACCTCCTCCATGGAGCCTTCTATCCTCTCCAACTCACAGGGATCTCTCCTTTTTTAATACCCACGCCCTTTTTTGCACTTGTCTGCCTAGCAATTTTAGAGAAGTTAATACCCCATTAATATCATTCTTTCTGATGAGATTGTAAACTTCTAAAGAAAGAAGTTGGCATACAGTTGGCACTCAATACATGCTTGAGGACCATGACATACTGAACAGGATTCTAAAAACCACCTCTTAGCCTTCCCTTTTGTGGCTTGAAGCACCTAGATGTATGGAGCTATTTTCAAGGCAGCCCAGGCCACAGAGTGGGACCCAGCAGCAGGGGCAAGTCCCAGGACCGGGGAGGGTTAGGGGCCTAGCTCCTGCTCTTCAGCAGCTGGTGACCCCCGAAGACCACCACACCCCTCCCTCAGTCTGGAAGGACTGGCCACCAGGGAATTAAGTGGAGACCCCGCAGAACCCCTGCCCCTGGACTCTGTCCTTTCCGGTTGTGCTCCACACTCGTCTCTGGCAGGAGGAGAAGCCAGCTCTGGATCAGCTAAAGGAATGGAGATGGCTGAGTGCATAGGTTCTGGGGGAACTAGCAGGGTCAGGGGGTCCCAAATGTAGGTCTGTGGTCCACTGAGAAACTAGGAGAAAAAGGCTGTTGTGTGTGTGTCAGTGTATCAGCTAAGGTCGCTAAACTGTCCTTTCTTGGGCAGAACTGTCCTTTGTTCCTAGATTATGTCTTTTTTGCAGAGTCATCTCTTATCTTTTATGAAACGATCAGGTAAGTTGACAGTGGTTGTTAGTTTTTCATGTCTTTTTTTTTTTTTTTGATAAAATAAAAAGTTCCTGACCCAGAGTCTGAGAAATGTTGCTGTAGTTGCTTCAATGGAATTTATCCATTTTGTACTCCTCCTGCCCGCTCGCCCTCCCCCGCCACATGCCTGGAAATGAGATAGTCGACCTAATTGTATCGTCCTTTGCATATTTGGAAGATGCTTGGGGACTTTACATGCTGCAGACTTCAAGAGGTTTGGATTCCTAGGAGTCTAGGGTCACATCCCCTCTGGTATTTTGGATTTTACTGTAAGAAATAAGTACTCTATCTAGATCTCAATTTCCATCTGAGAAATGAACTAACTCAATGATCTCCAGTGCTCCTGTGCAGTTGACATTCAGTGATTCCCTGAATTACTGGCCCAATAGGCAGCGGAAGTTGGAGTGTTAGAGCAATATTGGAGTCCAGGAGATTGAAGTGCCAGCGTGAGGGTTTATAGGGTGGCCTTATGGAACAGTCTAGAACACACAAGTGTCCTTTCATAAGACAGAAAGACCCAGAAAGGAGTCTTCTGGGTCATTACCCTGACTCAAGTGCCTGGAAGGAAATGTTTTTTTCACCGCTGTGGTTTGTGTGTGTGTGTGTGTTTTAACTACTCAAAAAAAGGTGCATCAGTTTTGGGGGCCCACTTTGGGGAAAGGCTCATGGCTTTTTGGTGGATGTTGCCACCACCTGGGCTGTACGTTGGGAAGGCTTAATTCAGTCAGGGAGTTATTGGGTCATGTTGGAGTAGCTTCTTTCCGAGTGTGACTGGATCCATGAGGTGGCGCCCGCAGGCCCTCCATCCACCGGCCATTTTGTGTGGGAGCTGTGAGGATGCTGAGGAGAACACGGGCAGCTTTGTGTGGTTCCTGGCTGGGGAGCTGTCTGTGACGCCTGCTCCTGTCAGGGCTTGTGAGGGATGAGGTCTGAGGGAGGCCCTGCTGAGAAGGGGTCAGGCAGGCACCAGAGCGGAGGGAGGAGGCCCTCTGCCAGGCCATGGCCTCCCCACAAGCACGCCTGGTACTGCCCCGAGAGAGCCAGCCCGTCCCTGTGCAGGTGGGGGCAGGGACACTGTGTGCCTCCCACCCCTGCGCAGTGTTACACGCGAGCTCAGGCCCTTCTCTCCCGCCAGCACAGCCTTGAGGGAGAAGAAAAGGGTGGTGGTTATAGGGGCACCCTCCCCCCAGCCTGGGTGCCTGCAAGGCAGGGGAGGGCCTTGCTGACTCCTTATCTATGTGGCTATCAGCGTCAGCCTTTATAGAAGAGTCCGGAAGCCGCCATCCTGGCCACTGCCAGTCAGGGCCTGTGCAGCCTCAGGCACGACCCTTCTCCATAGGAGTAGGGGGTTGAGGTGTGGAGGCTCCCCCAAGGGTGGAAACTCCTCTGGAGGTCAGGAGCTTTGAAAGTGGCTGCAGGCATCCCCCAATCCTGCCAGTGATTTCTGGTGGGTGCCCCCACCCCAATCGGTAGACGTGTGAGAGAACGAACCAGGCTGCTACGAAATGTCGGTTCCCTTTTAAAAGAAACGGCCCCGGGAGCGGTTGTGGTCAAGGCTGTCTGTCCGTAAGTGCAGCGCAGTGATGCACACTCAGGCCACACCCTACCAGGTAATGGCGTCGGCCACAAGGACAAGGCTCCCTGCTTCCTCCCTGTCCTGGGCCTGGGCAGCTGAGAGAGCCCCTGAGCCTGGCCTCACCCCAAACCCAGGACCCCGGGGTGGTCGGGACTGGAGGAGAGGAAGGCCAGGGCAGGACCTGCCCTAGAGGGGCTTGCCTACAGGACACTGCCCCCTCCCCATAAAGGTGGCCTCCGTTTCATCACTGACTCTGGGGTCCTTAACAAAGCCAAGACCCTTTTATTCCCTAGTTAAGAGATGAGGCTTCAAATGCCAAATATCACCCCTAACTCCTTGATTGACAGTCAAGATGAGGTGTCAGGGCGTGTTTTTCAGACAGGCTGGAGAGATGGGTGAAGAGGGACAGCCCAGAGGAAGGAGAGGGGACCACAGGCTTCTCCTTCCCCACAGGTTTTCCAGGACTAAGTTTCTCTGGGACAATGGGTATCCCCCTTCACCCACCTCTGAAGTCCAAAGAAATAAATGGCTTTGCCTTTGAAATTCACGATCTGATCATCTCTAGCTAAACCAGTGAGCTGTCAAGAAAGAATTCAGCCGGGACTCCCTCCTCCAGCCTCTGTGTCCCTGGTTTCCTTAATATTCTCCGTGAATGTCAGAGATTGAGAATGTAAATTTCCCTAGGGATGTTGCAGTTCAGACCAGAGATTTAGCTCTCTACTCATGGCACCTGATGACAGCATTTATTATGCTTGCTTCTTTCTCTTCTTGACGTTTTTTGACAGAGTATCCATCTAAAGTATATTCAAGGATTCTTCTCAATTAGTGTCTTCAACCATCTACCCATCCTCCCAACTATCCAGCCATCTGTCTGTCCAGCCATCCAGCCTCCCAGCCATCCATCCACCCATTTACCAAACACTCATTGAACATATAGGAGTTTCCAGTTTATCTACCAGAGAAAATAAGACAAACATGCAAATAAAGTATAGGGCATCATGCAAAAATGTGCTGAGGCTCTATCATAGTGGGCTATAGTGAGCAGGAAGGACTCCCTGGCAGAGGTGGCATTTGGATTGGGTTTTGAAGGATAAGTAGGGTTTTACCCACTGAAACCTAGCATTTGTGGAGAAGCGAACGAAAGTAGGCATGGACAAGTTGTGCTCGGGAGCCCTGAAGAGCCTGATGCGGGGGCAGGGAGAAGGGGTTCTGTGTGTGAGGGGCCTGGGAGGGAAGCTGGGACCCACGTAGCATGCTGGTGGAAGTTGGAACTTTGCCAAGGTGGTGAGAACTTGACTTTCCCACTTTCTTACTCCACTCTGCGTGACTTCCATTCTGGGCAAGTGACCCTGGGCACGTCACTGAACCTGCCCAGAACACCATCTTCTACCTCGTCTGCAAAGTGGGGTGATGTAGTCAGGATTATGTGAAATGATATATTTAAGTCTTTGG
Organism: Tolypeutes matacus; assembly: GCA_026826555.1. Taxonomy (NCBI): domain Eukaryota; kingdom Metazoa; phylum Chordata; class Mammalia; order Cingulata; family Chlamyphoridae; genus Tolypeutes; species Tolypeutes matacus. Next base: position 11,653,444 of record JAKSZT010053819.1, read on the forward strand.
GCTGTGAGACCAGTTGGGCGCTATTAGATGGTGAGTGTGTGTGTGTGTGTGTGTGTGTGCATGCTGACGTGAGGATTGTTGATTTTCCAAAAGAATCTTTACAATATGCTTGAAAAAGTTCACACACAGACACCCAACACCAGTGAAATTTAAAGCATCAACCACTTTTAGGTCTTCGAATCTGCTCCCAGTCCAAATGTATGTTTACACAATGGTCCTTACACGGTTTTCTTCTGTGTGTCCATGTTATTTTGTGTTCCTCTTTCACCGAGTACTATTTCCTGTACACGTTTCTAAATGCTGTGCTGAGGACATGTTACTATGTGTCACCAATTTAACGTGCTTGGTGGCCTCATATTACGATCATTTTAATGGATCGGAGTTTGCTTAGTCATGTGCCCGTGATGACTTCTTGACTTCTTTCCAAGTACCCTCTGTTTTTTTTTTCTGTTATTGTTCTTGCAAAACACCTCAGATTTTTATTCATAGTGCAAAAGTGTTTCTTACTGAGCAACACAGTACAGAAAAACATGACATGTGGCTTATCCTTTAAAACCAGAACAGCCAAGTGGAAAGGCACTACAGGATTTTTATTTTTGTTTAAAAAAACTTTCAAAGGTACACATTGTGAATTAAACTATGTTTTTTCTTCTTTTGAGGGACATGACATACTTGTTTTCTGGTCAGTAATGTTATACCAAACATTTTACTAAACCAAAGCCAGACAGATGACCATTGAAGCTATTTGCTACCTCCTCATGCTGAGCTAGAGCAGTGGAACAGTATCTTGGAGGGAGAGATTTGACATGAAGAAGAAATTGGCAGAACTTGCATGGTCATGTTTTTTCTAAACTCACACCCAGCCCAACAGAAAACCTAACGGATTGATCTATGCAGAAAGGATTTTAAACAAACCTGCACAAACTCACTCAACATGCCCTAAGGAAAGGATGCCTCTTGGTCTCTGCTGAGCACACAGCTTACGTCACTGGTGCCCAGGCAGGAACACCAATGTAGAAAGCATTTTTGCCTTCGTAACACTAACATCTATATCTACAAAGCACACAGCACAGAATACTTTGATCTTTAAGCAGGTGATCATGGAAATTCCAAGATTAGATCTGCTAGGTTAGCCTGAATATCTATAAAATTTTTTTTTCAAAAATAATGTTTAAAAGAGGTTTCTAAAAACACAGTGGGATTGCATCAGGACCAGCAGAAGCCAGTGATAAAAGGCCTGGAAACACAAGCTAATTTTCACATGTAGCTTTTAGGTAAAGGGCATCTCTTTCAGTTGATTGCCATGGCCAAGATTAGCTGAAATAATAGGGGCTCTGGAAATCTCAAGCTAGGGGCAGTGACACCCTAGATAAAACACTCCTAAATAAAAAACCCGACAGCTGGACCACTTGGGCTGAAGGTAGGAAACTCTGACCCAAGTGAAAGAGCTGAGCCTGCACAGAAGATTCATGCAAAGCCTGCTGTAGTACTAGGGGCAGGGAGGGCTTGTGATGGTGGATCACTCCACGCTGTTGACATCCATTTCCACACTTTCCCTAAGTAACTTCTATTTTAAATGAAGCTTCTGCAACTTCTGTTTGGGGACCACTCATTTCCTTGGGATCTGCCAAGGATCTGAATTTAATTTTGAAGCAGAGCCTATTGATTTCTAAGTTTAAGCTGGGCATATATTTTAGCTGAACCTTTTCCAATTTCCTTTGCAGCTAGATATGGCCATATGACTAAGTTTGGGGCAGTGGGATATAAGTGTGAAATTTCCTTGGAAATGTCCTTGAAGAAAAGAGACATAGCTTTCTCTCCTTTCCACTTTCCTGTTGGCCGGAATGAAGACATGATGGCTGGAGTTGAAGCAACTATTTTAGACTCGGAGGTGAATGGAAACATGCAGGATGGAAGAACAATACAGTAAGGGCCTGGGTCCTGGACATGGTGTAACATCATCCCAGTCCTGGACCACTTACCCAGACTATTTTTGAGAGAGGAGTCCATAACTATCTTGTATCAATCACTGTTATTTTAGATTTTCTGTCATTTACAGTCAAACTTAATCTTAATTAACACAAAATGTTGATTATATGCCAGAAATACTAAGCTGCTTTGAAGGGCTACGTGCAAGTCCTTGTTTCCTAGTGGAGGTGGGAAGGAGGAAGAGGAGGAGAGAGGAGAGGTGGTTTTGCACTAACTGAGGCTCTTGTTTAGAGGACTAGCGTTGTAGACAATTTCCATATTCAATGTCTGTTAGGTTTAGATTTCACGAGACACTTTCAGACTAGTAATTCTGTTTTGTTTTTTTCTTACTCCCAAATCCTTGTGTTTTCATTGCTGATCAAGGCAGCTGCATCTCCTCCCTTGGTCTCAGTTTTCTCATCTGTGAAATTTGGGGTTTGGGTGAAAACCTTCCCAGGTTAACCCTCCCAGTGCCAAGGTTCTTCAGCTCCTCTGAGATTTAGTCTCCTGACCACACCAGCACAAGCAAAGCCCAGGGCTCAGTCTCAACAGCACCCATGTTCCTACCTGTTCCCCCAGCTAGCCATCCATCCCTCCATCCATCCCTCCATCCCTTCATCCATCCATTCCTCCCTCCATCCATCCTTCCATCCATCCATTCCTCCCTCCATCCATCCCTCCATCCCTCCATCCATTCCATCAATTCATTCATCTCTTGCTGGGGCCCTGCTGAGCTAGTGCTGCCACTGGCTACTGGGGGTCTTAAGTGGTCACCTCGCCTCTTGGTCTATCCTTGGAAAGGTTTATTTGTCCTGATATGTCTGGGGCTTGGCTTCCCCTTTCCTGGGGCAGCCCGGACTCATTTGGAGGCTGAAAGAGGCGGCCCCGAGTCACCTCTGACACCCCAAGATTTCCCCTGGGTGTGTGACAGGCCCCAAGCCCATCCTGGGATTGAGCAGGGTGGGCTGCCCTGGGGGGGCTGAGAAAGTGACCCCTTGAAGTGATTTGAAGGGCAGCCAGGGTCTCCTTTCTACTGGCCAAAGTAGCCCCTGTCCCTGCCTCTAGCACCATCCGGCATCAGAGCTGGGGTTATCTCTGGAGACCCCTAATTCAGCCCTGGTTACAGATGAGTCTGTGGCTCAGAGAAGGGAACTGGTTTCCCTGAGGTCTCACAGACCAATGAGGGCACTTTCTAGGCTGCCCCTTTGCCTGAGGCACAAGGACACCTGGTTGAGAGGGAGGGCAGGTGGGGGCTGAAATTGTATTTTCTTGCCAAACCCTGTGTCATGATAAGGGGGCTGGCGAGGAGATGGGTGTGGGTGTGGCTATGGTCTGCATCTGCGGAAGCAAAGACCACCGTTTTCTAATTTCACTGAGCTGACACATAGGCTATCGGGGACCCTGGCTTGCAGAAGCCCCATCAGCCCCTCAAAGCCTCCTACCTCTGCCTGCAGCAGCTTATTCCTGCTAGGGCAGGGGCAGTGACTCCTCCTGGAGGAGGGGCCTTTGTCACGTCAGCCAGGCAGGGCACAGAATGCACAACTCAGAGAAAATTTGTGCAGAGCAAGAGCTGTAAGAGCTGGGAACGAATGTCTAGCACAGGGCTTGGCTAATGTTTGTTGAATGAATATATGGTGTATTGATGCTAGGAGAAGGGCAAGAAGGAATGGCCCAGGGCAGAGGGCCTCTGGGAGAAGGGAAGGGGGCCTGCTGGCTGGCCTGCAGCTTGTGGAGGGGACTCTGGGCTGTAGGCTGTGAGAGCCTCGCAGCAGCGTGCGTGAGTCGGGGTAAGGGGTGATTGGGCAAGCTGTAGAGGCCACCTCTGGGTGGGAGGCCCCAAGAGCAGAGGCTGTGGCCGGAGAAACCAGGGTGGCACGGGTCCAGCCCCCCTGCCTGAGGTCTGCAGAGCCAGGGCGGGGCTGGGCACAGTGCAGGGGTAGCTACCAAAGCCCCCCAGTTCCCCGCCCCAGCCCTTAGGCTGTCACGTAGCACATGTCCTCGAGCCCTGTGCTGGCTGCACAGTGCTGTCCCTCAGCGCCCCAATGACTCACCCTTGTTCCATGGACCTTTGGCCTCGTGGGGAGACAGGAGTGACTGGCATTGCTGTGGCCACAGGTGGCTGCGGGGTGGAGGATGGTAAGCTGGGAAGTCCCCCTGCCCCCAGCCCGCAGCCCCCAGCTGGCTGAGCTGCTCAGACCTGGGCAGCCTCATCTGGGAGAGTTTTCCTGGGGAGGTGAGACCGGAGTTGAGTGAGGGCTAAGATGTACCCACGGGAGCCTGGGGTGTGGGGTGAGCAGGTGTGCCCGTGCTGGGGTGCTGCCGGCTCAGGGTGCTTTATGTTTGCACTCTGCATGGATGGAGAGTGGGCAAGGGCACTGGCCACAGGGCATTCAGGCGGCTTCCGGAAGGCAGTGGAGAGGACGGCATGTCTTTTCCCCCCATTTCTAGAATTGAGGTATAATTTGCGTAAATTTTACCCTTCTTAGCATATACTTCTGCATGTTCTTATACATGTATACAGTTGTATAATCACCATCACAATCAAGATATAGAAGAGTGCCCCACCGGCCACAATTCCCTACCCCCTCTGTAGTCAACTGCCCCCCACCCCCCAGGCCTGGTAAGCCTCCCCTACCCGCAGGCCATGGCCACAGCTCTTTTCTTCTCGGGCCTGATGTTTTGCCGTTTCTAGAAAGTCATAGAAATGGCAGCGTCATAGAAATGGCTCTGGCTTTTTGCTCTTAGTGGATCCGTCTGTGTTGTTGCATATCTCAGTTGTCTGTTCCTTTTCATTGCCAAGAATATTTTAATTGTATGGCTGTACCAGTTTGTTTATTCATTCACCTACTGAGGAGCATTTGGGTTGTTTTCAGATTTGGGCAATTAGAAATAAAGCTGCTACAAACAATGGAATGCAGGGTTTTGTGTAGCAGAATCACATGGGCGGACTTGCAGTCTGGCTGCTGTGTGGAGAAGGTCATGGGGGTACTGGAAGAGGGGGGACCAGAAGATGGCTGCCTAGGGGTCCAGGCTGGCACTGAGAGCGGCCTGCACTCGGGTCTGGGCAGCAGGCTGGGCAGAGGTTTAGGAGGTGGGCTGGCTGCAAGCTAGCGGAGGGCTGGGGGTGGGGGTGTGGACGGGAGGCCCCCTTTATCCCTGCACACCACCCCAGGGGGACAGTTGTGTGGCTCAGTGTGGCTGCCTGGACTAGGGGGTGTCGGGAGATGGGGCAGTACAGCATTGTGGTAAAGGGTGCAGGCTCTAGAGGAAACTCAGGGTTCACACTGCACTCGCTGCCTCAGTTTCCTCATCTGTAAATGGAGGTAACCATCGTTCCTAATTCAGAGAGCTGTCATTTTATTAAGAGTTAACATGCGTAAGGAGCTGGAGGCAGAGTCTGACACCTAGCCGGTGGCCAGTAAACATGAGCTGCTGCCTGCGGTCCTCTGGGGTCCATACTCCTTGAAGGGCCCAGCTTCGTGCGCTTTGGCAGTGAGCCCCTCCTTGTGGTGTCTCTTGTGGCCCCGTCAGGCAGTGGATGGCCCCCTTGCTGGGAGCCATCGTGGGTGGCCGGGTCTCTGGTCCCAGATCTGCCCTGACTTGCTGCGAGACCTTGAGCTGCCTCCTTGCCGTCTCTAATCATTGCTTCCTCCATTCCTGTGGCGTGGAAGCACAGAGCCCCACTGTGTGCTAAGCAGCGAGTGGCAGGGCAGCCCCCACACACTAGGTACTTCAAGACTTGTCAGCTGCATGGCCTGCTCAGGACGTGACCTGGGGGTGGCCCAGGGGAGTGGTTTTCTGGTTACCTCCTGTTGGGGGACTGGCAGAAGTTCCTCCTGCAGCCGCCTCAAATATGGTCCTCCCTTCTTCCTCCCAGACATATTCTCTGCTTCTGATCGGAGCTGGCAGAGGCAGCCCAGCGTCCTCAGCAGTTAGGTGGTCAGTGGTGAGCTGGCGCCGGATCTTCTCCGAGGGGAGAAATGGAGTTCCAAGGCCATTGCGGCTCCCAGGGTCTGGTGGGAAGACCCACATCCAGGCCCATGCTTGTGCCAGCCTACATTGTGTAAATGACTCTGCCCTCATTGCTGCCTCCCTCTCCCCACCCCCACCCCAGAATGCCCGTCCACTGCCAGCAGTTCTTTCCTCTGGGTTAGGAAGTGCCGGTGAACTGTGTGGGCTTTTCTTAAAATGCACCCCCCCCCCGCCAGGCTCCAGCCTAGGTGCTCCCTCCCTCCAGTGAAACTTGAGAGTTGGAAAGACAATTTCCAAGAAGCAAACTGATGTGAATCATATTCTGTGATTCCAATGGAGAATACCTGCAGGGAACAGCACATTGATGGGGCAAATAAAGAGCAGGAATTCTTGGCCTTCATAGATTTGACACTAATAGTTACAGCCATGATGTCTCTAAGGTTTACTTCAGGCCACTTTGCTGAGAACTTTTCTCAGTTAATCATCACAGCCCCTTGAGGCTGGGACACAATGCCTGGTTTACAGGCGAGGAAACCAAGGCAGAGCATGTGACTTGATGGAGGCCCTCAGCAATACGTGGCAGAAGGAACCAGGACCTGAGTCCAGGTTTGTCTGAGCCCAGAGCCTCTGCCCTTAGCCGCTGAACTAAGTGTGTCTGTCTTGCATCCCAAGGTTCTGGGGCCTGAGACCCTCACCGGGTACTGCAGGGGTGTCTGGATCCTGGGAGGGAAGCTGCTGAAACCTGCCCCCCCAAATACCGAGGGACTGAGCCCCTGCCTCCCCGCTCCCCTCCTTGAGTTGGCCCCGTGTGGACAGACCAGGTAAGGAACCTGAGAAGCTGCAGAAAGGCCCGCCCGGCCCCTACCGCGTGGCTCCCTCCACCATGTGCTGGCACAGTCCCACCTGTACAAGGCTTGTCCTTAAGTCTTTGGGAGACTTATTTTTTTAATTGACAAGTTGTAGGTTTACATAAAAATCATGTGAAATATATGGCATTCCCGTATTGTTAACACTTTGCCTTAGGGTGGTACATTGTATAGTCTATGAAAGAATATTAAAATTGTACTGTTAGCTCTGGTCCAAAGTTTATGTTAGGGTGTATGTGACTGGGGGGAGACATTGAAGTCGGGAGGGAGGGAATGTGCTGTCTCCTTCGAGCTCCCTCCTCCCCCTACCCCCCGCCCACCTCCAGTGCCAGCCCCAGGCAGTGCCCTCAGCTTCATCCAGCCTCCCACTCTAGAAAACCCACCCGCAGCTATTTCCCTTGTCCCCAGGCAAGAGTGACTGTGCACGCCTGCAACTCTGATGGGGGCAGGTGGGCATATATGTGCAGAGGGAGCACAGACCCAAAGGGGGTGCAGGGTGGGGCATCCGCTCTGCTCTGTGAGCCGTCTGGGCCCAGCGGAGGCTGCTGCCACCCCGGCAGCCCGCCTGCTCACGTGACGTGCTTATCCCCCAGTAGAGGAAATGTGGTCACATCTGCTGGTTGGGTTGCAGGGTGACTCAGAGTCACCAGGGCTGGAACGATGGTGAGGCCACAGAAGTTTCCTGCAAGGTGCAGGTCGGGGCCCGGTGGCAGGGCCTGCGGGAGGCATGGGGGCCGGGAACCAGCACTGCGTTCGGCCCAAGCCTGGGGCCAGCTCTGGGCAAGACTCCACATCCAATTTAGAAATGGAGGTTCACTTTTCAAATACACCCCAACCCCGTGGTCCTGTTTTACCCTCCTAACAAGCCCCCGAGGTAGGCTTTTTCCCATTTTCCTGCTGAGAGACTGAGACCCAGAGAGAGAGTTAGACTTGCCCGAGGTTGCACAGCAAGCCCATGGCAGGGGCTGGAATAGACCCCAACTCTCTATCGAGGGTAAAGCATTTGCGGTGCTGTTCAGACCTGTCCAGGTGAAGAGGGTCTGCCGTGACCGTTCACAGAGCCGCAGTTGAGCTCCAGGTGCCTTAGTCCATTTCGTTCCCCCAGCAGCCCTGCGGGGTCTGTCCAGTCTCAGAGGGGAATTCGGTCAGGCCCCTATACACTGAGGGTGAGGAAAAGAGAAAACCCAGCAGTGGCCCAGCAGGCAGGGGCCCGAGGCGGGCATGGAGGCCCTGGTCCCTCTTCTGGGGTGCGTTGTGCCAGCATGCACCTGCTGCTCTCCCCCCACCCCCATCAGCCCCTATGGCAGGCGGGGGAGAGAGGGCTGCTGGCTCCTTCCCTTTTTCCCACTTCCATCCAGTACAATGGGGAAGTAAGCCGCAGGCAGGGCCAGAGACCAGGGTCACGGTAGGGTGCGGGGGCTGCCACGTGGATGCTCCTGGAGGGAGGGTGGCCTGCAGGACAAGGGTTGGGCGTGCCCTCCCAGAGCCGACTTGCGCCTCGAGCCCTCCTGCTCCTGTTTTCTGAGCCTGGTCCATCCCTGGGGACCAGAAGGAAGGTGGGCAAGGGAGCTGGGGGTCTCTAGAAGGCTAAGGAACTCTGGAGGGGACAAGCCCAGGAGAACTGGGCTGAGATCAGTGTGCAAGAGCCAGACCCAAGAACTGGTTTTGAAATGGGGAGTTGCCAGGCTTTTGTAGCAGGTCTGGAACGGATGACCCAGGGACTGGAATTTCCTTTCCAGAAGAACTTTCCGAATAGGGTAATAGTTAATGGCAATAACACCTGACATGCTTATAGTTTTCTTTCTAAACTTGGCTCTTTTCTTTCTTTCTAACTAAAAACAAAGTAGTACAAGAAGTCACACACACATGGAAAGATTTAAACAATAGAAAAGTCGAAATCTGTGCTAATTTGGTAGCCACTGGCCACATGCAGCTATTTAAAAAATGAAATTAGTTAAAATGAAGTCAAATAAAAATTCAGTTCCTCGGTTGCACTAGCCACATCTTAAGTGCTCAGTAACCATCTGTGGCAAATGGTGACCTTACTGGACAGCACATACACAGAACAGTCCATCGTTGCGGAAGGTTCTTCTATTGGACAGCACTGGCTAGCAATGTATGGGAAAAACTTTCAGCCAAAAGTCACCTCTGGGCTCAGTCTGCATCCTTTGGACCTGGCTCTGTGGTAGCTGGAGAGCACTTTCTTGAGTTTGTCAGACACTTCCATGAACCATTCCAGCTGATCTGCCCAGCTACCTGGTCCTGTGGGCATGAGCCAGATGATATTTCCCATTTCTTTACAGTTGAGAAAACCGGGGCTCAGAGAAGGTGAATGGATTGTAAGTGCCGGGGTGTGGGGGGAGGGTTGAGGCAGGTTTGTCCCTAGATCCAAAGGTCTTCCTCCATAAGACTCGCTCCTGGGTGTCTGTTCTTTCACTTTCATTGTTTCTTCTGAAATTTTCATATATATATATATTATTTGCACGCTAATACACACTCATAAAAATTTGGAATGTACAGCAAAGTGTAACGAAGGAGAAAGAAATCACTTAAGCTCAGTATTAGCAGCCAGTGTTGTGCCAGCATACTCTCCTACGAGCAGAGTGTGAGAGCTCCAGCTGCTTGGCATCACCCCCAGTCCTTGGGAGTGCCAGTCTTCTTCACTGGAGCCATGCTGATGGA
>JAKSZT010053819.1:11662941-11681182 GCA_026826555.1 Tolypeutes matacus
TGCCAGTCTTCTTCACTGGAGCCATGCTGATGGACTCTGCCAGTCTTCTTCACTGGAGCCATGCTGATGGACTCTGCCAGTCTTCTTCACTGGAGCCATGCTGATGGACTCTGGTGGGTTTGATTTCAGAGGCCCCGATTCCACATGCCATAGAGAATCTTTTCATATGCTTATGGGCCATTGGCAATGCTCTTGTGTGAAGTGCCAGTCCTGGCCTCTTGCCCACTTTTCTATTTTGTTGTCTTGTCTTTTCCCTATTGATTTGTAGGAGTTGTGTCTTTTATCTGTTTCAGAGCCCTTTGTTGATTATACATTACAAGTATCTTCTCCTACTCAGGACTTGACTTTTCACTCTCTTCCTGGTGCCTTGATGAACAGAGAGTCTTAATTTTAGCACAGTCGATTTTATCAGCCTTTTAAGGGTAGCGTTGGCGTGTGTGTGCATGTGAGCTGTTTGAGAAATCTCGCTCTACAGTCAGATTATGAAGATAGCCTTCTGTATTTTTCCTAGGAGCTTTTCTGTTTTGCTTTCCACATTTAGGTCTACCTGGAACTAGGTTTTGTATAAGCTGTGAAGAAGGGCTCAAGTTTCCTTTTTCCCCCCTGGATACCAGTAGTCTCAGTTCCTCTTACCAAAAAGACTGTCCTTTCCACAGTGTTCTGTGGCTCATCGTAAATCAAGTGACTGTGTATGTGGGGCCTATTTCTGGACTATTCCCATGCTTCTTTCTTGACATAGATGACATCATAATGTAAATTTACAATTTAGTATTTGCTGGTGCTTTTTTTTAACGGTTTAAGCCATTGTTCCACTGACCTGTGTGTCTGCCCCCACGCCAGTACCACACTGTAGCTTTATAATAAGTCTTTATTTTTTTTGTACATTAACCTGTTGAAGGGATTTATTTATTTTTTTAAGGATCCATCTATTTATTTACTTTTATCCATTTTTACACCCTCCGCCCCGTTTTTCCTGTTTTTGTGTCCATTCGCTGGGTAACTCTTTGTGTCCCTTTCCTGCCCTCTCTTCTCATCCTTCTCCTCCTGTCTTCACTGGGATTCGATCCTCGGACTCACCGATGTGGGAGAGAGGCGTTCTGCTGCCTGTGCCACCTTAGTTCCTGGTTTTTCAGGGTGACTCGTCTTGGCTCCCCCTTGTGTCACTTTCCTGTTACGTCATCATCTTGCTTGTGGGGCCTGGCGGCACACCCACACACGGGGCTTGGTGGTCCACACACCTCCTATATTTTTCTTTTTTTTCTTTTCGCCGGGAGGTCCCAGGGATCGATCCCAGGTCCCTCCATATGGGAGATGGATGTCCAACCACCTGAGCCACATCTGTCTCCCTGCTCTATCTCTTAAGGTTGACCAAAGATATCTAGAGTTACAGTCTTTTCCCATACAGGATGGTTATGTAATAAATCAGGCTTAGTTTCTCACCAGCATTCTAAAAACCAGACTTAGGGAGACATGCATGGTTTCTAATGTAGCAAATGTTTAGCCTACCCTGATTATCACAAAATCAGGTCAGCGAGAATATTTGCATATAATAATTCTTGATACCCAGCAGAGCAGAGATGCCCTGCACCTTTGTCCTTCCTTCTTCAGGTGTGTCCTGGATATTCTTGGCTCTTTGCCTCTCCACGTGCCTCGTCACAGAACGCCTCTGGGATTCTAATTGGGATTGCACTGATTCCTTAGAATGTGTGGAGAACTGATATCTTGACAGTCTTAAGACTTCTGCCCTTCCATCTCTTTACTCTCAGAGTGTATATGTATGATGCTTACTGTTCAGTTTTATAAGCAGATATTAGGAGGGGTTTGGCAGAATGGTTAAGAACATGGTCTGTACACTCAGAGACTTCCTTGGTTCAAATCCCATCCCAGCCACTTACTGATACTATAACCTTAGTGAGTTATTTACTTCTCTGTGCCTCAGTTTCCTCAGCTGTAAAATGGATGATAATGGCACTTACCTTATAGGGTTGATTTAAAGGATTAACTTAGTATATGTAAAGCAGTTAGAACAGTGCCTGGCAGAGAGTAAATAGAAATCTCTGGAAATGTTATTAATTTATTTTTGAGTAGATAATGAATTCATAGGATTTAAAATAAAAATATGTGAAGAGATGTGCAGTGAAAAAATTTCCCCACCTCTGTTCCCTGTCCCACTAGTTATTAGTTTCTTGTGTCTTCTCCCAGAGTTTCTTTACACAAATGTAAATAATTATTCTTTTGTTTCCAACAAGGCAGCACATTATACATACTGTTCTGTACCTTGCTTTTGTCACTTAACCACATGTCCTGCAAACTTTCCATATTGGCACATAGAGAGCTTCCTCATTCTTTTTCTTATAGTTACGTAGGATTCCATTTATTCACCTGGTCCTCCATTGGTGGACATTTTCGCTGTTTCCAATCTTTCCCCCATTGCAGACAACACTGTAGTGTAGCTCTATCTGTAAAGAGAAGGTCTGACAATGGCCGGGTGACAGGGCATATGCATTTGCAGATCTGATACTCATTTATGCCCTGCAGGCTGCGTGTGAGAGCAATTTAGCAGGCGTTTTTAATGGCCGTGTGTTATGCCGGGGGTTGTGGTAGGGTGGGCATCCCAGATTGGTTTATTGTTGATCCAAAAATGATTGAATGTTGTCCGTCTCATCTGGCTCTAATATTTCCTTAATCACTTATCCATTAAGGAGATCCTTATTGCACACCTATTCTGTGCTAGGCCTGGGCACAGGACCGGCCCCATCTTTGACCTTCTGGAACATAGAAACTAGGGGAGGGGCAGAGACGAGCATATAACACGAGGCATTGTTCACCATTTGTTTCCAGTTTTTGATGCCTGTACATCAAAAGTGAGCATTTTTGTTCATTAAGCTGTATTTGCATTTCAAAACTATTTCTTTGCGATAGATTCTAGAAGGGAAATTGGCCTATATAGGCCAATTTTAACCAAAACAAGAAAGCAGAGTTCTCTCGATCTGTTTGTGCAGAGCCCAGCCCTCCCCCCAGCTCCACATATGTAATGCCCCTTAATGAGAACCTTTCTTTTTCAAAGTTTGAAATGTTTTAATTATTTTTTGAATAGGTAAAATAGTCCCATGATTCAAATTCAAAAGATACAAAAGGGTAAATGGTGGATAACCCCTTCCCAACCCTGTCCGCCAGCCTCCTGGTGCACCACTGTATTCACTGTCCTGTATATTCTTCCAGAAAACATCAACGTACCTGTGAGACACACACAGCCGCACCTGGCAGGAACGCTCTGCTGGGGACCATGAGCTGTGTGCGGGGAGGATGTGGCTGGACCCACCTCTGCACGGGCCTGCTCTTGCCCTTGGTGACCTGGGTTTTGTGTCCTCCCCACCTCCTGGTTCAAGCCCAGCCAGGAAATTGGTCCCTGAAATCCTCTCTTCTGTAGTAACTGTCCCCACAGTCAGTGACATTTCTGGGGACTTTTGGGGGGAAACAAAATCAGCTGCTCTTTCACTAGGTAGAACTGTTATTGTAGTTGTTATCATGATAAGCCTAGAATGGCGCCTGGTCCATAGCAAATGCTCAGTAAATACTTACTGGGTGAGGGATGGTGACAACAACACGGGATGTTTGCTGTTTGCTGGTCACCATCCTACCTCATTACAGCCATCCCATGAGGTCTTAACTCCTATAGTCCCCATATTAAACACACGGAAGTTGAGGCAAGACGGGTATAGTCACTTTCTCCCCCAGGCTGTCTGGTTCCCGAGCCCATGCCCTAGACCGCTGGGTCCCAAGACCCCTCACTGTCATGGAAGCCTGCTTGCACATGGCGCTGTGGACAGAATGGCACCATCATATGTGAGCTAGGTCCCAGCAGGACAGGCTGGCTGAGTCAGATTAGGCTCAGGTGGCAAAGGCCTGGCTGGGGTAGGGAAACGGCCTGGGACCTGTGAGCCAGAGGAGGTTACAGAGGGAGGGTGGAGGAACTCAGCCCAGGTCCTCAGGAGGAGCTCAGCAGCACAGCCTAAGGTGAAGACCATGTGGCCTGGGCCAGGGGCCAGATGGAGGGAAGCATGAACCAGCAATCAAAGCACCTGAGAAACGGGGTCCAGGGATAGGCCTGGCATAGTGGGGGGCAGCCGCCAGAAGGACACTAAGGTTTGGTGCCTCCTGCAGGCTCCCCTAGGGCCCCGGTGGGGGTCAGTGTGGGCATGCAGAGCTCATAGGGATGCAGAGCATCTGGCTGGGGTGGAGAAGGCTGGGCTATGAGCTGGGCAGGAGGCACATGCAGATGTGGAAACTTTGAAGGTCTTTTGACCCGATGGACCCCTTCTGTGGGCTGTGATGTGTGAACCAAGACAGCCTGACCTGCTCTCAGCACTTCCGGGGGCCGGAAGGCCTGCTTAAGCTGATTTCCCCTCTGAGAGGCTGTGGGCAGGGGCCCCCAGAGCCCTGTCCCAGGTTCCTGGGAGCTAACCCACCAAAGATGGGGGGCTTCAGCTACACCCGGGGCCCCAACTCCTCATGGACGGCCTTTTGGTTTTCTGGGAGGGGAGATACTTGGGGAACTTTCTCTTAAAAGGATTTTCCAGGCTGTGTCCTTAGAGCCCCAAGCATCTGTGGGAACCTGCCAGGGCCTCGTACAGTTACGGCATCGTGGAGCTGGGATGGAGACGTTCGAGAGTGTTAGTGCATTGTAAGTGCATGTGACATTCTGGTTCTGGAACCAGCTACTTCTCTTCCATCCCAACATGACCTCTGTGGTCAGCCTGGGGCTGTGATTTGGGCCCTATGTGCACAAAAGCCTGGGCCACAGGTGGGCCGAGGCAGCAGCAGTGGCTCAGCTTCCTACACATGCAGGATCTGGCAGGGAGGAAGCCGCAGAGAAGCTTGTCTGGCTGCCTGCCTTCTCCCAGGCTGTCGCTGGGGCAGAGCCAGGCTGGCTTGGTGGGAAGCCTTCAAGTAGCACCTAGCCAAGAGTCATCTGAGTCACAGAGTCATGGAAAGCAGAGTGCTGGGGGAAGCCTTAAGGCTTGGTCTCATCCACGTCCTCGTGGCTACATCACACAGGTGCTGCTGCTCTCCCGTGCGGAACCCGTGGCCGACATCACTGGCAGATCCCAGCTTTCTTTCTCTGCCGAACCTTCAGCATAAGTCTAGGCAGCTGCTGCCAATCAGCTGGAGCTCACCTGGGAAATTCAGCCTATCTGCAATCCCAGATCTAGTCCAACCTTCTGATTTTATCAAAGAGGCCACAGAACCTAGAGAGAGGAGGTGAGTTGCCCAAAGTCACAGAGTGAACAACAGAATCAGATCATAATCTCCTGAGTCCAAGCGCCGTGCCACTTCCTTTATGTCACACTCCTTCTCCTAATGAATACCACATTTTCATGTCACTACTCGTCTTGTAAACCCGGTTGTCTCCCTTTACCTTCACATTATGATTCCTCCCTCAGAATCCAAATTAATTACCAAAAATGTTGTGTCACTGGATAGACATTTCTCCAAAGGGGCTATACAAATGGCCAATAAGCATATGAAAAGATGCTTACCATTTATTAGCCATCAAGGAAATGCACATCAAAACCACAATGAGATACCATCTTACCTCCACTAGAATGGTTATAATAAAAAATTGGTAAATACCAAGTGGTGGTGAGGATGTGGAAAAACTGGAACCCTCATACATTGCTGATGGGAATGTAAAATGGTGCAGCCACTGTGGAAACCAGCCTGGCAGTTCCTTAAAATGCTAAACATAGACTTACCTTAGGACCCAACAATTCCACTCTTAGGTATCTACTACCCAAAAGAAGTGAAAACATATGCCCCCACAAAAACTTGTACCTGAATGCTCATAGCTTCTTTATTCACGGTAGCCACAAAGTAGAAACAACCCAAATGTCCATCAACTGA
Organism: Tolypeutes matacus; assembly: GCA_026826555.1. Taxonomy (NCBI): domain Eukaryota; kingdom Metazoa; phylum Chordata; class Mammalia; order Cingulata; family Chlamyphoridae; genus Tolypeutes; species Tolypeutes matacus. The sequence goes on from JAKSZT010053819.1 coordinate 11,668,846, forward strand.
CAAAGGCTAAATAAAATATGATCTATGTATATAGTAGAATATTATTCAGCTATTAAAAGAAAAATCGTACAGACGTATGCTACAACATGGAGGGACCTTGAAGACATGATGCTAAGTGAAATAAGCCAGACACATCATGTGTGATTCCACTTATGTGAAATGTCTAGAACAGGCAAATCTATAAAGACAGAAAGTAGATTAGTGGTTGCCTAGTGCTGAGGGAACTGGGGGGAATGGGGAGTGATGGTTAATGGGTACAGGGTTTCTTTTCGGGGTGATGAAAATGTTGTAAAATCAATTGTGGTGGTGGCTGCACGATTCTGTGAATATACTAAAAACCATTTAATTGTGTGGTTTAAATGGGTGAATTGCATGGTATGTGAATTCTCTCTCAATAAAGCTATTATTAAGAAATGAAGCACTTCATGTACAAAGCCTCTGAGACACTATAAGTAAAACATCCAGTACGGTGTCTACCACAGGGAAAGAAGCTGAGAAATGTTGGCTTTAGGTTGTCTATGGAAGAGTGGAGCTGCTCCACCTGGAGAAGACCCTGGGAAGGGAGATGTGTGAGTCACCTTGATGTAGCTGAAGAACTTTTGAGGGGTGGGGGAGGGTCTCCATGTCCCTAAAGTGTAGAAGCAGCAACAAGGAAAAAAACTTAAGGACAACAGATTTTATCTCAATAGAAGGAAAAGTTGTCAGGCTTGCTGCATGGAATGGGTTGTCCTGTGAGCTAGTGAGCTCCCCATCATTAGAGAATTCAAACAGACACAACAACTCAATAGAGATAGTCCAGAGGGGCTGCCTTAAAGTTCTAGTGGTACACTGCATCTGGTAGGCCCACCAGAGCCTGCTGGTAACTATTCCAGGAATTTTCTGAGCTGGTTGTTACACCATTGGTGGCTTGACCTGGCGAAGGTGGGAGTCTTTTCATTCATTGCTTTTACAATGTTGTGGTACCATAACCTCCTTCCATTACTAAATTTTTTCTTCACCCAAAACAGAAACTCTTTACCCTTTACTTTATTTTTTTTTTTATTTTTTTTTTAATTTTAAGATATTTAGATTACATAAATGTCACATAAAAAATACAGGGGATTCCCATATGCCCCACTCCCCACACCTCTCACATTTTCCCACATTAACAATATCCTTCATTAGTGTGGTATATTCATTGCAATTGATGAACACATTTTGGAGCATTGCCGCTAAGCATGGATTATAGTTTACATTGTAGTTTACACTCTGTCCCACACAATTCTGTAGGCTATGGCAAGATATGTCATATCTTGTGTCTGTCATTGCAGTGTCATTTAGGATGATTCCCAAGTCCTGAAAATGCCCCCATATTACACCTGTTTTTCCCTCTCCCTGCCCTCAGAACCTCCAGTGGCCACTGCCCCCACATCAATGATAAAAGTTCTTCCAATGCTAGAATCACAATAAGTCTATAGTAGAATACCAGTAAGTCTACTTTAGTCCATAGTTCATCTCCAATCCTGAGGATTCTGGGATGGTGATGCCCACTCCACCTCTAATTGAGAGGGGGCTTCGATCCCACATGGCAGATGGGTGTGACTATCTTGCTTGGGGTGTAGACTCTCTCCATTCCTTGGTATGGTGGTTGTCCATCATCTCCTCCTTATTAGTTTTCCTTGGTGAGTCCAATGAACTGGAAAGTAGATGTTGCAACTCAGTTGAGGTTCGGGGCCCAGCTGGCACATGGACAGCCCAAAGATTTAAGTCTCTTGGACATACAATTACCAACTCTAGTACTAGTTATAGGTTCAAACAGAAAGGACAGTAGAGCCATGTGTAGGCTCTACACTGGCTGAGTCCAACTCTGTTACACTGGGGAGGTTTGCTCTTGGTAATTCCAGTGATGATCTTCATGCATCGAATGCCCTCTCCGTGCCACTTGCCTGTCCGTCCATCAGTAATCTTACTGGTTATTCTTTCCACTCTACAGAAGAGGAGATTGGAGGTCAGAGGAGTTAATAAAGTGTCCAGGTTCCCCAGTGAGACAGTGCAGAGCCAGGATCTGAAATGGGCTTCTCTGACTCCAAAGCAGACAGCTCTCCTTTCTGTGACAGACGTGTCAGGAACACGTATTTTTTCTATGAAGAAAGTTATTAAGATGGTTTTTAATCCTATAAGCCTGCCCTCTCTTGAGCTGAGAATTTTCCTTCCACACAGGTGGCCCCCACCCAGGCTCCACACCCCAAGCTGCTACTCTCAGGACTCCGACCCCACACGTGAGCCAGGCTCTCCCCAGCCCCTCCTCAACCCCCCAGGCTTAACCGGCCTGTGACAGGGACAGAGCACCATGCCCAGGAGCCCTGGACACGCCAGGCCAGTTCGCTCACTCCTAAGAGCTGGTGAGAAACCCACCCACGAGCCGGAATTCTGAGGCGGGGCCTGCTCCCTGCAGCCCAGGGGGCGCTCCTGCGTCTCGGCCCACGCTGCCTCTGGGTGGGGGCAGCCTGTGCGTCCGTGGACAGCCACCCCGTGGGATGTGAAGGCTGCTACGACTGCAGGTCAGAGCTAATCGCTCTATTCCCCACGAGAATAGGAATTTCTCTTTCCGGTGGAGTTGCTCTGAAGTTTGAGTCTCACTATTTTACACTATCAGCGCCATTAATTACCCAAGGTCCTGCGGACAATTGCTGGAGGATGGCTGGGGAGGGGGAGGGCGTGGGTGTCAGAGTCGCCAGCTCTGGCTCAGCCACTGTCCGGGGCAGTGGGAGCCGATCTGGGCTGAGTGACAACAGCCAGCGCTGCAGTGAGCAAAGCCTAACATTTTGGTGATAGGAAATGGGCACCCAGAGACATCAAGAGGCCCAACAGTCAGCGGGGGGGCCAGGCCGGCTGCTGCCCCCAGCTGCTGCCCTTTGTCGGCCCTGTCGGAGCAGGCTCCCCTGTCGTTTTGTCCCCGAAGAACCTGGCGCAAGACCCAAACCTCCCCAGCGTCAGCTGCCCCTCCTCTAACTTCTAGACTTTCCCTGCTGCCTTGTCCTCTTACAGATTCCTCTCTGACCCTCGGAGCCTTAATTCAGGCGATCTGCCTGGGGCTCTCCGCACAGACGTGGACTGCAGTCACTCTGATCAAATCTGCCAAGTCCTAAAATCAGCTCCAAAGGCTGGAGAATTGTGAAAGGGAAGGCGAAGAGGCTGTTCCAGCTAGAGGGGTGGAGGCTGGGAAGACCATAGCTAACATGATTGACTGAATTCTGTGCCAGCCACTGGGCCAAGTACCTGCATTTCCACAATACCCCTCCTAGGTAGGGGCGATGATTACGCTGAAGGTCACACAGCCTGGAGTCAAACCCAGGGCTTCTAATACAGTAGACGGATTTTATGTGAATGGCTCTTGTGAAATGGGGAGCACGTTATCCCCAATGCTTTTCTATAAAAGATTTAAAACATACAGAAAAGTTGAAAGAATTTTACAGAAAACACCCATATACCCATCTCTCACCCTTAACATTTTTTTGTATTTTACTGTATTTGCTTCATCATCTATCTATCCATCAATCCATCTTATTTTGTTATGCATTTCAAAGAAAATTGTAGACATTAGGACACTGCCCGTGATTATGTTAGACTGCATGTCCTTAACCAGAGTTCAATATTTATTTATGGCTCTTTTTTATTATTTTGGTATAAAATTTTCCTATGATAAAAATGTAAATGCACGTAACTGTACCATCTGAACTTGTTATAAATGAATTCATACGGTATGTACTTTTTGGCGTCTTCTCTCACTGAGCATGTTTTTGAGCTCCATCCATGTGGCATTGTGTGTGTTATCAGCAGTTCCTTCCTTCTTATTGCTAACTAGTATTCCATTGTGTGGCTGTTTACCCATTTCCCTGCCCATGGACACCTGGACCCACCTTGGGCTACTATGGATAAAGCTGCTGGGAATATTCATGTACTGGTCTTTTTGTGGACATTTGCTTTCATTTCCCTTGGGTATATACCTAGAAGTGGAAGGGCTGGGTCATAGGGCAGCTGTATGTTTAGGTTAATAAAAAACTGCGATATCTGTTCCCAAAGTGATTGTGCCAACAATGCATGAGAGCTCTGATTGCTTCCTGTATTAGGGTTCTCCCGGGAGACGGAACTGGCAGGAGAGATACATATATTACATTATATATACATATATATTTCTGTATGTATATATATATAATGTAAATATTATGAGACTTATTATAGGAATTGGCTTACGTGACTGTGGGGATGGGCAAGTCTGAATTCGATAGGGCAGGCTGCGAGCTGGAAATTCCAATGGAAGGTTTTCAATGAATTCTCCAGGAGAAGCTGGCTGGCTGAAGGAGAGATGGAAATTCTTCCTTCTGAGTGCTTGAAATCATCAGTTCTCCCTTCAAGGCCTTCAACCTATTAGGTGAAACTCTCATTGCTGAAGGCAGTCTCCTCAGTTGATTGTAGATGTCACCAGCCATAGATGCAATCAAGTTACTGATGATTTACATCCACGACATATCCTCACAGTAACAATCAGGCCAGCGCTTGCTTGGCCCGACAGCTGGATGCCATAACCCAACCAAGCTGACCCATGAACTTAACCATCACACTTCCCAACCTTGCCTCCATGTGGTGGTGTCAGTTGTTTTGATTTTAGCCATTCTAGTGGCTGCGTGGTGGTGATCTCGTTGTGGCTTTAGTTTGCATCTCCCTAATGAGTAATAATTTCAAGCACATTTTCAGGAGCTTCCTGGCCATCGGTACATCTTCTTTTGTGGATTATCTGCTCAAATCTTTTGCTTATTTTTTTCATTGTCTTGATCATCCTCTGTTAGGTACATGTTTTGCAAATGTTTTCCCCCAGCCTGTGGCTTGCCTATTCATTTTCTTAACAGTGTCTTTCAATGGGCAAGACTTTTAAATTTTGATACAGACAAATTTTTTCTTTCATGGTTATTTGTGTCCTGTCCAAGAAACCTTTGTCTCCCAGCTGGAGAGAATTTGGGGAGGAGAAACTAGAGAACGAGAAGGAACCGCAGGTGGATGGAGCAGCCTGAGAATAAGCTCCAGATGGAGAAAGCGCAGGTTTTGTTTGGGCAACAGAGAGAAGTCCACTGTGGGGGAGTCCGTGGGAGAAGTCAGACAGCCTTGAGCCTCCAGGAAGTAGGTGGGACTCTCAGGGGCTGGGGAAGCAGGTTGATCTCCGCGGGTCCTCACAGGCTCTCCGTGGGCCCAGAGGCCACCCAGGCTCCTCAAGGTCTTAATGGGTCCGTTTCTTTTGCCAAAGAAGCCTGCAGGCTGGTCTGGGCCAATTGTTAGCCAGGAGCCCAGGCCCATCCCTAGACATGGATTTAAAGCCAGCCCCTGCAGTAGTTCCCACCTCACTTGGAACAATCCAGAATGCTATACCCATGGATTTAGAGCCACCCCCAAGCTCCAGTGGCTCCAGAATCCCCACAAAGGGACCTCAAGTCCCCAGGGCTGTGGCCCGGCACCCGTCTGACTCACCCCCTCCCACTCTCACCCTCTCCGGGTTCCTCCTGGAAACAGCAAGGCATCCTTTCCAACTCGTCCCCCAGATACCTGCATCCAGGTGTTTTCTCAAAAGTCACCTTTTCAGTGAGGGCCTCCCTGGCCACCCAATTTAAGACTGCAGCCCCCTCCTGCTCCCGTCCCCTCGTGGCCCTTCTCTTTCCTCTTTAGGGTGTATCATCATCTAACGTACTCCCCTTCACCCAGACCTCATCACTGCCTGTCTCCTCCCTGGAATGCAAAAGCCATGAGGGGTGGTGTTGGTTTTTGTTTTTTGTTTTCTCTCTGTTTTGTTCACTGCTCTCACCCCAGTGCCTGGAACACCCGGCACTTTCAGGCCCTCGGGAAGTGTTCATAGCACGAATAAGTGAGAGGCCAACACCGGTTCTCCTTGAGCCTATTTGATGGCAGCTTTGGTTCAACCGGGAAAAAGTGGGAATCCTGTGAGGCATGGCCCTTTGTCCCAAAAGCCCAGGGCCCACCAGGGCCACCCAGCAAGCAGAGGAACCTGCTAGTCCATGCCCTCCCCATTGCACCGATGAGGAGACTGAGCCCAGAGAGGGAAAGGATTTGCCTAAGGTAGATGATGGCCCACAGGTGCTTTCATTTCCAGCTGCTCCACATCCTAATTGGCCCCTGGGGGAGGTTTAAGGATGATTGTAAACTCTTTTGGTGCCATAAGGTATTTTTTATGTTTCCCAGAGGGGTTGAAAGAACCTCACTGGCCCCAGAGTGCTTTCCTTCTAGATATTTCTGGCCATTATTATTACTATTTTTTTAGGAGGTACCTTGGCTCAAACCTGGGACCTTGTACATGGGAAGCACACGCTCAACCACTGAGCCACACTGGCTCCACTCTGGCCACCATTTTAAGGTCTTTCCCCAAGGAGATACTGGGACCACATTCCAGGGCTGGGAAAATGCTTACATCCATGTCAGCTGGGCCACCTGGACTTCAACTCCAAATGAGACCCACTTGCCCCAGTTCCACAGCCTGTTGACATCCACTGGGCTTCTTCACACACCCCCTCCCAGCCCTGGGGTTCCTGTGACTCCCCAGGAACTGACGTTTTCCTGGTGACCTGGCTTCACGGTCCCTTCTGCATGGTCTGTAGGCTGTAGACACGGAGGTGACACCTAGAGCATAATATTCATGTTGTGGGACTTCAGGGAGGGTTTAGGAGTGGGGAAGGTGGGGAGAGGATTACGACACGTGAGTGCAGACACCTCAGACTGACTTTCATGTGTCTCTCTTCTAAGGGGCTTCCTGCTGCTCCTCCCCAGGGAAACTTGCTTGTCATCACCCCAGGGAGCCCACCAGCCCCACCTCCCCACCCCCAACCCCACTCTTCTTCCCTCCTGCAATCTCAGCTTCTTTGTTCCCCTCTTCCTCCCACCACCCCCAGCCAGGAGAAAAATTAAATTCCTCCCATTCTTCCCTGCATCTTCCCACCTTGCACTTGCCCCATCTTTTTCCCCCATGAGGCCCTTTGAGATATTTCCCACACTTTGGTGGTTTCCTCCATAAGAATTCTGCACAACCTATTAACAATTTATTCCCTCTCGCTACACTCAAGAAATCCAAATTGTATTTCTGAAATGCTACTCAAGGATGAGCTGTGTGGCCCTGAACAAGTCTCCCACCCTCTCTGGGCTTCTCCCCAAGCAGTTAAGTTAGATAATCTCTAAGGCCCCTGGAGCTCAGGCTTGCTATTGTCATAAGGTGGAGGATGCTGAGCAGAGGGGGTTTACCCTGCATGAGCCCACAGGACCCCTAACCTCCCCATTAACAACTTGGGGGTCAGGGGTTTAAAAACAGAAGGAGACTCTCTCTCCCTGGTCCCTGGGTAACAAGTGTGGAGACTTCCCTCCAGTCTCCAGGATGCCAGGCCAGGAGGAAGTTCTTCCAGGAGAGGAAATGTTGCACCCAATACCCACTCCCCCGCCATCATGCTCTACCTCATCTTGGATCTCCAGCACCCAGGAGAGGCCTGCGGCTGGCACGCAGCAGCTGCTGCAGAAACAAAGGTTAAACCGCACCATTCAGCAGATTGGCTCAGTGCCTCCTGAGCTCTGGATAGCCCTGGGCAGAGGGCAGTAATGCCCACCTCACAGGGGCAGTTGGGGAGACACCGTAAGTTAACACGAAAGCACCTTATGTGAAGCCGGCTCAGCAGCGCCCAGCATGCGTTCAGGCTCTCCTCCTGGGTCTGTGCAGTGAGGGGCGGCACCCGGGCCAGGGGGTGGCCTCGCGTCTAGAGCAGGTGCATTTTCCTGTGAGAATCGCTGCCTCGGCCCAGTGCCCAGCGTCCTACTCTGCACCGCCCACCCCTCCCTCCAGCTGGCCCTCTGCTGGACTAACTTCTCTGAGCCTGGGGAACATGAAGGGCTTGTCAACATGCTTTCCAGCCTGAAAAAAAAAAAAAAAACAGAGAGAGGAAAGGAAAGGAAAGGGAAGGGGAGAGGAGGGGAGGGGAGGGGGAAGTTAGAGGACTCCAATGACCCACTTGGATGGTGGGGTGACAGGAGAACCATGTTCAGGATCCCCGATGGCCTTTCAGCCCCAGCTGTGGCTTCCTGGACCCTGCTGCCAGTTGCCTTCCCCGGCCTCCGCGGCACACTTGCCTACCCTTGTGCACAGGGGCCAGGCAAAGAGGCGTCCAGAGCCTGGCAGGTGAGCAGCAAGTCACAGCATGAGTTCCTAAAGGCCAGGACTGCCACAGAGTATACGTGGGGTAGTGAGAGAATGAATGAACCACTGGACGAATGAATGAGCCGGTGCGTGACTGAACGCAGGGGGCATTGCTGGCTGCTGTAGGAGGGCTGGCTGCACCGCAGCAGGGGTAAGGGGCAGAGGCAGGCCTGGACTCTGGACCCTGCGCTGCAGCGTGTCACACTGAGTGAGTCACTTAAGCTCTCCCTGGGTTCAGTCTCCCTGTCTGTGAAGCAGAGCAGTTGGGTTTGATGGTTATGACAGTGTTTTCCAAAGTCTGTTACACAAGGTCTGCCCGCGCGGCGGATCTGCGGCCCTGTGGGAGTGAACAATGCGCCAGCCTCTTTTGAACCTTGGCACTTTAAGGCCGGGGCTCTGCAAAATGCTACTGCGTCAGCAACACCACCCAGCTGGACCTTATTTAATCCAGCACTTCCCAAACGCTCCGCCACCTGGGGGCCCCTACGCCCCCCCCCTCCCTTTGGGAAATCCTGTTCCCTCCACATCCATCACCTCCACTTCCCTCCTTCCTTTGACTCATTTCTCCACCCCACCCCCACCCCCCACCTCTCCACCCCCCGACACACACACACACACACATACACACCCCTCTCTGTGGCTCCTGGAGCTTCCCGAATGCCGGCCCTGTTCAGTCACCTGGGCCAGCCTCACAAGGATACGGCAAAACAAGAGGCAGCAGCCACATCCAACTGGCCTTTTAACTACCCTCTTTGTCCAGTTAAGGTTTTCACCCTCTGCAGAGATTGCAAGAGGCTTAGCTCCTGGGGTAGAATGCAAACAGATCGCTGGGCCCACCCGGCTTGGGGCTTGAAGTGCCAAGTTCCAAGAGCGCCAAGAGGATGTTCCTTCTTTCCTGGAGTCAAGACAAACCTGCCAAAGGAAAAAAAGCAAAAAGGGGAGCGGGTGTAGCTGAGTGGTTGAGCCTGTTTCACATGTATGACGTTCTGGATTCAGTCCCCGGTACCTCCTAAAAACAAACAAACAAACAAAAAAAGCACTAACCTGCCAATGTGGGGGGTGGGCCGGGGACTGGCGGGAGTCTGGGCCATTCTAAACCAGACAGATGCCTTCACAGTATGCAGCGCCCTCCCAAGCCCCCTCTCTCCTGGGTTTTGCTGTTTCTTAGGCTGTGATCTGCTGCTTTCCCCTATTCCCTGACCTGCTGACAGATCCTCATCCTGGGGAACAAGGGGGCTTGGAGTGTCGGCTGGCAGGAGGCACAGGAGAGCCGCCGGGGGCCGGGAGTGGGGAGGCGCTGCAAATATTCTATATCCTCACTGTCCAGGAGAAATACAAGGCCTGCCACGTGTGTCATTTTAAATATTCTAGTAGCCACATTAATAAAAGGTATAAAGAAACAAGTGAAATTCATTGTAACATGCTTTAATCAACCAGTATTTCCAAAAATCATTTAGGCATGTAATCAATATAACATATTATTAACATATTTTATATTTTTTTTCATACTAAGTCTTAGAAAGCCTGTGTAATATTTTACACTTAGGGCACATCTCACTTCCGTCTCGTCACACTTCATACTTAGCTGGTGGCTGCAGCCCTGGGCAGCACAGGTCTCTCTCTTGATCTGCATCTTAGTTACACAGGTTTAGACAGGTAAAGATGTGTCTAGCTGTACCCTGAAGATGTGTGCATTTCACTGTGTGTAAGTTATACATCAGTTTAAAAGATGTTCAACAATGCTAAAAGAAATTTAAAAAGACCTAAACAAATGGAAAGACATTCCGTGCTCATGGATTAGAAGAATAAATAGCGTGAAGATGTCAATCTTACCCAAACTGATTTATAGATTCAATGCAATACCAATCAAAATCCCAATAGCTTATTTTACAGAATTGGAGAAGGCAATTACCAAATTCATCTGGAAGGGTAAGTGCACCCAAATAGCCAAAAGCATTCTAAAAAAGAAGAGCAATGTGGGAGGAATTTCATGGCCTGATTTTGAAACATATTACAAAGCTACAGTGGTCAAAACAGCATGGTACGGGCATAAAGATAGACACATCGATCAGTGGAATAGAATTGAGAACCCAGAAATAAACCCTCACCTATACAGTTAACTTATTTTTGACAAACCTACTAAGGCCACGCTGATGGGAAAAAACAGTCTCTTCAACAAATGGTGTTGGGAGAACTGGATATCTATAACCAAAAGAATGAAAGAGGACCCCTATCTCACCCCCTATACAAGAATCAACTCAAAATGGATCAAAGATCTAAATATAAAAGCCAGGACCATAAAAGTACTAGAAGAAAATGTAGAGAAACATCTTAAAGACCTTGTAGTAGATGGTGGTTTCTTGGACCTTACACCCAAAGCACGTGCAACAAAAGAAAAAATAGATAAATGGGACCGCCTCAAAATTAAACACTTTTGCACCTCACAGGACTTTGTCAGAAGGGTGAAAAGGCAGCCAACTCAATGGGAAAAAATATTTGGAAATCACATATCTGATAAGGGTTGAATATCTAGGATATATAAAGAGATATTACAACTCAACAATAAAAAGGCAAACAACCCAATTAAAAAATGGGCAAAAGACTTGAATAGACATTTCTCCGAAGAAGAAATACAAATGGCAAAAAAACACATGAAGAAATGCTCAATATCACTCATGATTAGGGAAGTGCAAATCAAAACTACAATGAGATCTCATTTCACACCTATTAGAATGGCCACTATTAAAAAGACAGAGATCTTAAAATATATTTATATATATATAAATAACATTTTTGTAAGCAAATGCACATATATGCATATATATTTATATATCATTTTACAAATATTGGTATGTATTGTGAAAGTTTTGATTTTTGCCCACAATAAAAAATAAATAAAAAAAAGAAAAAAGAGAACTACAAGTGTTGGAGAGGATGTGAAGAGATAGGAACACTTCTTCACTGTTGGTGGGAATGCAGGATGGTACAGCCACTGTGGAGGACTGTTTGGCAGTTCCTAAAGAAGCTGAATATAGACTTGCCACGTGACCCTGCAATACCACTACTGGGTATATACCCAGAAGAACTGAGAGCAGTGACACAAATAGACATCTGCACACCGATGGTCATAGCAACATTTTTCACCATTGCCAAAAGTTGGAAACAACCCAGGTGTCCATCAACAGATGAGTGGATAAACAAACTCTGGTCTATTCACACGATGGAATATTATGCAGCTGTAAGAAGAAATGAAGTCGTAAAGCATATGGCAACATGGATGAACCTGGAGGACATGTTGAGCGAAGGAAGCCAGACACAAAAGGACAAATACTGTATGAATGCATTACAATGGACCAAATATATTGTGTAACATATTGTTTGATTCAAAAAAATTTATATGTATCCAGTACATTTAATTGAGGAATGTATGCATTTATTCGTCTGTGTTTACTTTTTAGTTTTTAATTGTTTATATTTTCAATTATTAAATGTACAAAATAAAGTAAAAAAAATAAAATTATAAAAAGATGTTTAAATCCTCTTCAGGGCTCTGCTCGAATGCCACCACCCTGAACCCACCCTGGGTTGGAATTAGTGAATTGCCTTGTGCTGTGCTGGTGCCAGTGTTAAATTAATCCCCTCCTGCTTATACTCTAGCCGGTGGTTTCAGGGTGGGCCTCACCTGCTTTATTTGAAGGGCCTCAAGGCGATGACCAACGTTTGCTCGTTTTTTCACTCCCCACAGAACCCCTGGCCATGCAGATGTTCAGTAAATAACGATGCTGAGCTGAATCCCCATTTGTCCTTAACCCCTCTCGGCTGGCTGCAGGTGGGCTGATCATTTGCTTCTCTCCTCTCAGTCCTGTTCCAGATGTTGGCAAAGGAGAGGAGAAGGAGGAAGATGGCGAGGGCTTTTGTCCTCGGGCCGCCCGCAGGAACTGCCTTCCTCGCCGGGGCCTCAGCGTCCTGGAGAAGCTCATCAAGACATGCCCAGTGTGGCTGCAGCTGGGCCTGGGCCGGGCGGGCGCAGCCCGGATCCTGCGCCAGGAGGCGGCTGGGGTGAGTCGGGGTCTGTCCCCCTAAGGGCCGTGAGCTGGGGTGGGTCGGGGTCTGTCCCCGTCA
>JAKSZT010053819.1:11681192-11873757 GCA_026826555.1 Tolypeutes matacus
AGGGCCGTGAGCTGGGGTGGGTCGGGGTCTGTCCCCGTCAGGGCCGTGAGGCCTGCCTGCTCGGGCTCCACGGGAGCGGCTGCTCCTGCACGGCTGCTCATTTGCTCTTCCTTCTTTGGCGTCCCGGCCCTGGGGGCAGGTGGGGGGCCGGGCTGGTTTCTGCTGTGGGGGGCAGGTGCTCCAGCTGGGGGCAGGGGAATTGGTGGCCGGCGTGGGCTGTCCGGGCATTTAGACGTATGACAGGCAGGTCTGGCCCAGCCGGGAGTCCCCGCACTGTCCTGCTCTGACTTTGGGAGCTCAGCAAGGCCATCTGGGGACTGGAGAGTATCAGAGCCAGAGGGACCAGAGAAGCCATTTTACACCCTTATTTTATATGTGAAAATAAGACTGTATGCGATGGAGCCAAAAGTTTTTTTGGAATCAGGTTCCATGACTTGAGCAAGTGATATAAATTTTCTGGGCCTCCCTTTTCTTATTTTGAAGTAGGGGCAGTAAGACTGCTCCCTTTTCCCAGGGGTGTTGCACAGGTTACACACGAGTACGTATGTGTGTACACACACGTGTGTGCATGAGTGTAAATGAAATAGGAGGGCTGCCTTCTGCCTCTCTTGCATTTTCTCTTACATCCTACTTCCTTTAAAAAAAAAAAGCATTTAATTTTTTAAATTATAAAAGTGACATACAAAAGTATTCATTGTAAAAGAAAAAAAAAAAAAGAATCAAGCTGGACAGAAATGAATAAAGCAAAAAGTAAGGTTTTTTATTAAGGCCTTTTCCACCTGCACTAACCCAGCCCACTCCCCAAAAGTCATTTTTGCTAGAAATCTGGGGTGTGTCTTTCCAGTCCTTTTCTGTGCAGCTCCACAGCAAGCGTTTGCTAAGTACTATGTGACAGGCTCTCCTTCAAGCGCTTCGTGTGAATTAGCCCAGTTTATCCTTGCAGTGGCCCTGGGGGGGACGTATTACTGTTACACACATTTTGCAGGCAAGGAAACCGAGGTACAAAGAAATTGAGTGCTCCACCCCCAAAGTGACACAGCAAGTAAGTGGCAGAGGCCGACTCCGAGCCCAGGCGCTCTGGCTGGGTCCTCTGCCATATTGTCCATGATCCCTTGTTATTTGACACGTGCACTCGGACCTTTCAGCTGCTGGGCAGTTTGCTCTCCTCACCTTGACCGTGTCGTGCAGTGCTCCTCTGTACCTTGGGAATAGTCCCAGCTCGTAAATGCACGGGGCTCACTGGTTAGTGGACTAGGTGAAATCCATCTCGTTGGCTGTCGTACCTGAAACTGGGTCCCCTGGAATGTATAGGCCCTCCAGCGAAGACCCCACTGCCCCTGGCCACAGCGGCCCTGCCATGGGGACAGGTGGCTGCGGAGGCCTGAAGGCCGCACAGTGTCCCGCCGGGGCCCAGGTGAGGCCTGCCGGCCAGGGAGGGGCCTCCTGGGAGAGTGAGCCCTTCCTTCCAATTCCAGCCCTCAGTGTTCTGAGAACCTGTGACCTAGCTTGCTCTTCGCCCCTCCCCCTCGCCCACACGCACTTACACACATTCACGGACGTCCACGCACAGCGCGCCCCCGAGGACCTTTGCGGCTGGCCTGCCCTCCCCAGCCGTGGGCCCCTGCCCCAGGCCACCGGCCCCCACAGACACGGCAGCCACCCCTATAACTGCCCTAATGGCACAATTGAAAAATTTCCTCAGCAACCGGAAAGTAGTCCTAAAATAAGGAAAGTGGAAAAGCAGACATCTCTGGATTGTCCGAGCCAAAATTGGACGGTAAAAACAAAACCATTTATGTCTAGCTAGCTTTGGACTTTTATGCATTTATTTGGAGAGTAGCAGGGACTGCGTCGTTCCTTTCCTAAGCACGTTCTATGCCAGCTGTTACTGAAAGCACTGGTTTTTCAGCAGCCCATGCTGGCTGAAGGTAGACAGGGAGGGGATCCCAAGGCCGGCCGTACAAGCTCCCGGATTGCATTAATTGGGTGCTGAGACAGAGCCCAGGGGCACTGATGCTAGAATACCTTCTAGAAGGAAGGAGTCCTGGGATCCTTCAGCCCATCTCCCTCTCTACAGACTGGGAAGCGACTTTCCGAAGGCCCTGAGCAAACCAGCTAGGACAGGAGACCACGAGTCCTGACTCCAGCCCCTTGCTCTCAGCATTGTGCCACTGTTGGCTTTGAGTAAGGGGATGTTTGGAGGGTATCCCAGCTCTTCAAAGATGATAGGGCCCTCATGAGAGTGGGCATGGTTTGTACAGGAAGGGGAAGGGGATTCTGCTTGCTGAGAGTCCCTAATCCAGCACTTTGGGGGAGTTAGCAAAATAGGGGGAAGAGAGACCAGAAGGAATGGGCTAACTCAGATGACAGCTCAGCAGGGCACCGGATGATACTTGTTGCCATAGAAGAGAGAGGTTGTTCGGACGTTGGGCCACAACCAGGTTTCTTGGTGGCCTGACTAAGCAGGAGAGGCTTTCGGGAGATGGTGGCCAATGGAGGCTTCACCACGGCCCTGACAGTGAACCGCTGCCATTTGTAATAACTCCAGGACACCCGCGAGGAAGGGTCCCGGAGGTAGACAAAGAAGGCTCCGACGCCTGCGCTCGTCCCCTGCTGTTCCCTCTCTCCTCACCCTGGGTTCATCCTGCTTTCCAGGATGCCTTGCCTTGCCCAGGATGCCCCCATGTCCCGCCATGTGGCCTTTCTGATTCATGGAAATGCTACCTCTGTACACTGGGACTATGTGCTATTTGTCCTCAGGGCTGGGAAGCAGGTAGGAGGGGGACTGGTAAAGGAAAGTGCTTACCACATAGCAGGCCCTCTACTGAAGCCACCCATCAACTTTGTTTTTAAAGATTTATTTATTATTTATTTACTTTTATCCATTTTTACCTCCCCTGCCCCCCCCCCATTTTTGCTGTTTTTGTGTCCATTCGCTGGGCAATTCTCTGTGTCTGTTCCCTGCCCTTTCTTCTCATCCTGTCTTCATCGGCATTTGATCCTCGGAACCTCCGGTGTGGGAGGGAGGCGTCCTACCACCTGCGCCACCTTAGTTCCTGGTTTTTCGGCACAGCTCGTCTTGGCTCTCCCTTGTGTCACTCTCCTGTTACGTCATCATCTTGCTGTGTGGCTCGGGGGCCTGACGGCGCACCCGCACGCGGGGCATGACAACGCGCCTTCTATATTTTTCTTTTTTTTATTTTTACCGGGAGGTCCCAGGGATCAAACCCAGGTCCCTCCATATGGGAGACAGATGCCCAACAACCTGAGCCACGTCCGTCCCCCTGCTATATCTCTTAAGGTTGACCAAAGATACCCAAAGTTACAGTCATTTCCCATACAGGATGGTCATATAATAAACCAGGCTTAGTTTATCACCAGCATTCTAAAAACCAGACCTAGGGAGGAAAACTAGGTCTGGGGACACATGCATGGTTTCTAATAAAGCGAATGTTTAGCCTACCCTGATTATCACAAAATCAGGACAGCGAGAATATTCAAAACACCCATAAATTCTTTCAACAATTTTTGAGGCCCTGTCTGTCAGCTGAGAATTCTTTCAGCTTCAGGAAACAACAAACCTGGCCTATGGTAGCTTCAACCATAAGGATACTATTGTTTACCTAATGAGACGTCTAGAGGTGGGGGTCCAGGGCTAGTCTGGCAGCTGAGTGATGTCATCAAGGACCCCAGGTTCTTTTCATCTTTCTGTTTGCCCATCTTCAAAGTGGTGGCCTTTTGTTCTCGGGTTTGTCACCTCATGGCTGCAAGATGGCACCTGTAGCTCCAGACATCTCATCTATTCAAAATTCAGGAAGTCATGGGCAAAAGGCACTCTTCTCCTAGGCTCTGTCTTCTCTGGGACAGAGAAGCTGCCTTTAGCTGTGAGGGAGGCTGCGAATGGGCGTGAATGGCAAAGGAGAGTGGCTTTGAAAAACGTGATGCAGCTCCTGAGGCAGGGCACAGTGCCCCTCAGGTCAAGTAAGGAAGGGCGGGGGGCACTAGTTCTTGCAGAGCTAACTCATGACTGCCACGGGCAAACATTGTAATGCCATTCTGCAGAGAAGTCACGCGACTGGCTCCAGATGACCCCAAGGCCTGAGGCTCTGGACCTTCTTCCTTGAATGTCCATCCTCTTTCCCTGGCTCTTTGCCAATCTTCTTCCCATGCTGTTTTCTCATCTGTAAAGTGGGTATAATATTCTGAGCTGTAGGGAGGGAGTTGTCATGGTACTGGTGCCCAGCATAGAGTAAGTGTTCAGTTAACACTTGGTGGGTCAGCTGAGTCAGAGGTCATGTATTGTAGTGATCAGAACCCTGCCCCAAAGGCCACTGGTTTTGCATTCTTGTCCTGGCTGTGCCACTAAGAAGCAGTGTGACCTCAGCAGGTCTTTTTACATCTCTGGGTGTTGGTTTCTTTGGCTTTCAACGGAGGGGCTGGGCCACATCTCTGGTTTCAGACTTCACCACCAAGCTCTGTAGGCTCCTCTGTAGGACCTCAAAGAGGGGAGAGAGAAGGGGGATACCCAGAAGATGAGGCCCCTGTGTCTATATAATTGGAATCCTTTACTTGTATCTCTTTTATATATTGGGATTTTGCACAAAAAGTTGTTTGAAGAAGGATTCCACTACTAAGAATCACAAAACAACTTGCAAATTACCAGACTAGGTCATTTCCCTTTCCTGAGTGTGTCAGACGTGCCGAGGCAGTTAGGGAAGAGTAGGCCTTGTGAGTTTAAAGTCCCTGTGCAAATAGGCTATACCATCATCTACTGTTGCATGACAACAAACACTCCAAAATTCAGTGGCTTAACCCAATCATGGTTTTATTTGCTCATGACTTGTGGGTCCTCATTTTGTGCTGGGCTCAGCCGAGCGGTTCTTGTGCTGGGGTCTCTCCTGGGGTCAGCCTGGCAGCTGTATTCAACCGGCAGCTCGACTGGAGCTGGATGGACTCAGATGACCTCGCTCACACGTCTGGCTGTAGGTGCCAGCTACTGGCTGGTCCACGTGACTCCTTC
The DNA here is from genome assembly GCA_026826555.1 of Tolypeutes matacus. Taxonomy (NCBI): domain Eukaryota; kingdom Metazoa; phylum Chordata; class Mammalia; order Cingulata; family Chlamyphoridae; genus Tolypeutes; species Tolypeutes matacus. Next base: position 11,686,213 of record JAKSZT010053819.1, read on the forward strand.
ACGTGGCAGCCAAGATCCAAAAGGCTGAGCATGGAAGCTGACATGCCTCTTAAGGCCTAAACTCAGAACTCCCACCGTCAGTGTCATTTCCGCTGAATTCTTCTGGTTAAGAAAGTCCTCAGGCCGCCCCTCAAGGAGTGGGGAAATAGATTCCACCTCTCAATGGTAGGAGCTGCAAAGAATTTGTGGCCATAACACAGAGGCCTTTGGTCTTTGAGTCCTTTTTTTCCTATCTCTTTGTTTAGTCTAGATGCGAGCAGGAAGAAATACATAATAATCTCATTAATAGTTATCATTTATGATTAAAATGGGAGGTGTTAAAATCTTAGGACATGATTAAGTATTGCAGTCTATCATTATTAGTATTGGCATTTGTTAAGTGCATACTCCGTGCTAGACGTTTCATATACATGATCACCAATTTTCACAGAAACCCTGAGAGATGGATATTATTTTTCTCATGTTCAGAGGAGGAAATTGAGATCTAGGGAGGTAAAAGTAACTTGCCCATGGACCCACAGAACTGAGATTCATGTTCCACTGCACCTCCAAACAGCTGGCCCCAAGGGGCAGAAAGAGAAGAAAGAAGGGCATAGAGGATGTGCAAAGAAGTGGCTGTGGATGGGCCTGTCCAGCTCTTTGGCCTCCTGTGAATCTGCCTGCAACAGCCACGGTGGGCTAGACCTCTGCTGCAGTTTGCTAAGGGCTGCCAAGCAGTACGCCAGAAATGGACTGGCGTTTACAATGGCATTTATTAGGTTAAAAGCTTACAGTTCTGAGGCTGTGAATTGTCCACATCAAGGCATCACCAGGAGATGTCCTCCCCGAGCTACAGCTGTGGGTGATCAGGCACGTCTCTCCCCTCTCCTCTAGACCTCCTTGCTTTCAGCTTTGGGCTGCTCTGTCTGTGGCTTTCCTTCCTCCCAGGTGTGTTGATTTCAACTTCTGGAGGTTTCTCTCTAGCTCTGCAGCTTTTTTCAGTATCTGCAGCTTTTTATTCCTCCATTTATAAAGGACATTGATAAGAGGATTAAGACCCACCCCGGGTCATGCAATCTTATCAAAGGCCCTTAGCTAAAGTAATTTATTCGAAGGGTCCCATCCACAATAGTTTTACACACACAGGAATGGATTAGCTTGCTTTAAATACAGGGTTTTCTGGGGTCCACAAAAGCGTCAAGCTGCCACAGCCTCCCTAGAGTATAATCACTGGACACCCAGTTAGGGTCAGGGGAGGGGTTTGCAAACACCTTTCAAGATGCTCTTTTGCCTGGCATTAAGTTTAGCTGAACTCTCAAGCACTGGACCATAATCTAGAATGTTCCTACAGTTTGCTACCCAGTTGTGCCATCTGTGGATGCCTCCTAGAAGGGGACCAGTGACTGGCTGAGCAGATAAGTCCCCATCTCAATCCAGTGGGCAGTGGCCAAACAGACCACTGACATGGGCTCTGCCCACAGTGGGCATCTGTCCATGCTGCCCTCCCCCACCGCCATCTGGGCAGGAATGGTCAGAGGACTCCTCCAGCCAGGCCAAACACAGACGTCCCTCCCTGCGCCCCTCCACCGGCCCCCCCTCCTTCGCCTCTCAGACCAGCACCTTATTGTGGTTTTCTGATAACCAGCCCCATGACTTGGCCACGTGAGAGTTTTACAGCCATGCCAAAAGGGTTGGTATTGGGTGTTGATAATGGGGACCTGTCAGAGTCCAGCCTGGAGGACTTTCCACTCCCGTTGACACCTGCCCGCCATCGAGGAGACAACATGGGCAGGGTGGCAAGAGGCTAGCCAGGTGCCGTGCTACGTGGTGGTGACACCTGACTCCGGTCCTGCTCCTGCACATCCTGTCGTTGTGAGCTCGGGCTTGTTGAACTACTCAGTGCCCCCGTGTCTTCATCCACTAAGGGAGTAACGATGTACCCACCTCCCGGGGCCGTTGTGAGAACGGAGTGGCCTACGTGGGAGGAACTGGCTCGGAATCACAAACCCGAGTCCCTGTTTGGGCTGCTGGCTCCTAACCACGCCTGATCCACTCTCTCTGCTTTCTTTATTGCCTTGCACTTGGCTCCTCTTGCCCTGGACTTGGGAACTTTGTCTCCCCAATGCCTGCCTCAAGGAAATCCCTTCTGATTCTTTTTCACAGTTAACGCATGTGGGTCCCCAGTGCTAGATGGGGTCAGAGACGGGGAGACTGGAGAACAAAAACCAGCCACAGATGAACCTTGAAAATGTGATGCGGAGTGACATAAGCCAGACAGATGGGGGGAGTTATTGCTTAATGGATGCTGAGTTTCTGTTTAGGGTGATAAAGATCGTTTTGGTAATGGGGGGTGATGACAGTAGCACAACATTGTGAATGTAATTAATGCTGCTGCATTGTCCCCTTAAAAATGATCCAAACGGCACATGTTATGTCCTCTGTGTGTTGCCACACCAACTAAACAAGCAGGGGGCGTGAGTGGAGGATTGACTCTTAGGATCATCTGCAGAGACTCATTTGTCCTGTTGGGGGTTTTTCTGGGTGATTTCTCAGTTCTTCTCGGGCTGAGAGGCAGGACTTTGGGCTTCTTTTTAATTTATTTCTTCTGGGGGGTGGTAGGTGTTCTTATCTTACAGGCCAGAGCACAGAGACTCACCAAAGCCACATGGTTACTCAGGGCCATGGAGCTACTCACTGGAGGCAAGGAGGTGGCTGTGCAGGCCCCTTGGGAACGCAGGAAGAAGCACGCATTGCAATTATCTCCCCGATGGAGGAGCTCCTGTCCCTGGGCTCCCATCTTCTTTCCTTCTTCTCTGAGCAGAGTGGAGAGATCTAGAAGTGTTCACATACTGGGGGTGAGAGAGCCGAGCAGATCGCAGGTGGCAGGGCGGGAGGTCCCAGGTGAGGTTGGCGGCCCTGGTGCGTAGTGTCTGCACCCAAGGGAGAGGTTAGAAGGGGTCGAAAAGGTAAGGAGAGCAGGTGACTGTCAGTGGAGGAAGAGACGTGTCGTGTCGAGACCCTGGGCCTGCGTAGGTCTCGCTCGCTCTCTCTCTAACAAGAAGCCCACCCTTACTACCGACTAGGGGCTTCTGTTTTATTTTGGAAACAGTTGTTGGTGGTGGTTGCACTCACGGGTCACAGCCCACAGCTTAAAACACACTGCGCCTTCTGTGCCACCGCCGACACGCCCACGACGAGCCGCTCTGCCGCGTGCGTGTGCGCTGACAAGGGACCCGGGCAGGTGTCCTCCCACGTGTGCTCCAGGACGAGCAGTGCTTTCCCCGCAGAACCAGATGCCCCTGGCGCGCTGCCAGCTCGGGAAGGCACCGGCCTCGGCTCCTGCCAGGCTCAGGGTCGAGGGTCCGAGCTTGCTTTGCTGTCCCGGGAGCACCCTGACACCCCAGAGTTCACTCCTCACACACACCCTCTCACGCTCACTCACACACACTCACGCACTCTCACACAGACACGCTTACAGCGCTGCTTGCCCTGGGCCTGGTGGGCAAGGACTGAGTCGACCTTGGCCCTCAGAAGGAGGACCAAAGTGACCTCTTTTCTTGGAAAGACAACATGTTCTGGGGGTCATTTCAGGTTCAGGTTAATGCGTCAGTTCAATTATGCTACAGCTCAAAGTAGGGCAAGGCTGCGGCAGGAGCCAAGGGGCTGCCTCTGAGCAGAGGGCAAGGGCCCGTGGAAGCATCTAGAAGTGAGCTGACCTCCTGCTGGGTCCCTCAGTGGGGTCTGGCCACCTTCCAGGCTGGGGAATATCCCCCCCCACCCCCACCGTCTTCCTCTGTCTGCTCCCATTCTCACGCTCTTTCCACCCTGCCCTGCCCTAGGAGGGGATCTGGCAAATTCATTTCCGACCAGGGTTAATGACTAATCGATTCATTATGTCCCTGCTCCCAAAGGGATGTGCATTCATCTTAAGCCAAAGGACCCACCCTCTGTGGGGCGGATGGAGGGGTAGCTGAGTGTCCAGGATCTAGAGTCCAAGGGCCTGAGCTCAAATCCCAGCTCTGGCACTTACTAACCCTGTGGTCTTGGGCATTCCTTGCTTCTCTGCCTCAGTTTCCTCATCTGAAAAATGGGGATAAGAATAGTACCCCCCACATACAGGTCTAATAGGAGAATTGAATGAGATCCTGGGATCCAGTGCACTGACGTTAGGGCTTGGTGCCAGCCAGGGAGGCGATATGCATTAGCCGCTACTGGCTAATAATAGCATATTGTTGTAATGTGTTATAACAGTGATAAAAGCAATGTCACTGACAATTATAGTAAAATAGCAATGTAGTAATAGTGATGTTGGTCATCAATAACAATGGCAGCAGAATTTGGAGCATCTCCAAAGGGGTGGCAGGACAGAGCCTACTTTTGGTGAGGACAGGGAAGAAGCACCACCTCAGGGCCCTGTAGCCTCTCATGCTTGGGGCCACGTCCTTCATGATGTCCTATTGGGTCTGCACCCCAAACTTCCCCCAACAACTTTGGCCAAACTCCTGGTCTGGTCTCTTCCAGATTCTAGCCCAGAGTAGGGGAAGTCTCAGGGATGGGAGATTTGCAGGGGGGAGACACTGACCAAGTCCTTCCGCAGGAGAGGGGTGCCCCCGCCCCGGCCAAAGGGCAAGCCACACCCTGGCCACAGTGCCCAGGAGGCTGGGGAACTCTGGGAGGTGTGGTATCAGGCAGGAGTGGTGAGCTTGGCTGGGCAGCCGAAAATAAAAGGCCATTTTAAGACAGAATTCGTGGAAGGAAGCAGAGATTCCCCTCCACAAGATTGCCGAGGGGAGGGCCCTGCCCCAGGGGGCCACTGTGGGTGTGACAGTGACATCCCGTGTCACATCCCCTCTCACTGAGGCAGAACCATTGCCTGGAGCAGAAGTAGAAGTGAAGTGTCTATAAATACGCCAGTTCTGGTTGAGCCTTGGATTACCTTGGCTATTGGAGCATGGATATGTCCTCAGGGCCCAAAGGCCTCATTTCTGGAGAAGAAAATCTCACAGGCAGGAAGTGGGGTCTGAGGGAGGTGGCCTGGCCTGGAGCTCAGCGGCAGGGGCACCAGCCTCTGGGGAGTCCTCTTCCAGCTGAGGGTCCTGGCTGAGCAGAGCCTTCCAGAGTGTGCTCTGTGGCTCTAGCCCTTTACAGGTAGTAACTCGGTCCATCATCACACCAACCCCAGGAGGTGGGTCCTGGGGTGACGCAGAGTGCCTCAGTTTCTTCCTCTATAAAATGGTGATAATAATACAACTCACGTCATGAGCTAATGAAAGGACGGAGCAAGCTGATACATGTAAAGTATTCAGAACATTTCCCATCACAGAGAAAGCTCCATATTAAGTATTATTTTCATTTCCGCAGGCCAAAAATAAAGTGTGAATTGACTAATTTCTGTGATTGTTTCCAACAGGCTCCCCCAGAGAGTATGTGCTGGGGTGTTAGTGGAAAATCAACCTGACTCCCCAGAGCTTTTCTAAGGATGGCCCCCAGACCGCCCACAGTGGAATCGGCTGGGGATTCCGGGCCCCCACCTCCAGAGCCAGCATCTCGGGGGGAGGGCATGGGAATCTGCACTTTAAACACCCCCCCCCAGGCTGACTCTGTGTCTACAAATGCTCTTTAGGAAACACTATTTAGTTGAACCCTCTCAGTGGGCCACTGAGAAATTGAGACTCGAGAAACCCGGTGATGCGGGTTAGGTGACGCATTGCCCTTCGGACAGAACCCCCAGTTCTTCTGAGGGATGCCTGACCATCCCACGCTGACTCCTTGTTTCCGGAACATTCCGAATGACTCCCATCTCATGGCGTCCTTCTACCCAGCACTCGAATCTTGCGCGGAGTGACCGTTGCTCCTCTCCTTCCGTTTCAGATGTTTCTGGTCTGCCAGGACAGCAGTTTGAAGCATTTGGTGCTCTGTGTCCACTTCCCTTCCCTGACTGAGAGCTCGTCCGAGGTACTTGAATATGCCATTAAAGAAGAAAAATCGAGTAAGTGTCCTCCTCTCTCCCATTCTTCCTCCGACCACACAGCATATGCCCTACCCTCTGACCGCAGGCGCTCCAGCCAGAACCAGAGGCGTTTAAAAATAGAAGGCGGGGAGGGGGCTTGTGCCGATGAAGCTATTTGACCAGGTTTGTTTGAAACTCGCTCTGTCACTCAAAAGTCAGTTTTGGTTTCTGCTTACCTACATCATGGCTTGGCTTGGCTTCCCCCCGGGCCCACGTGTGTCCTCTTGTTAGCTCAGCAAAAGGAGGCTGGAGACGAGGGAAGAAAGGAGGGGGGAGGTCTGGGCACCTGGCTGAGGCCAGCTCAGCACACACTCAAACCATGATCTTGGGCAAGTCTTTCACCTCTCTGAGCCTCGGTTTCCCCATCTGTCAAATGGTCACAAAAGTCACTATCCTGCCTCTATTGCAGAGCCTTTGTGAGGGCCGAATAGAAAAGTGCTTTGAAAGACAAAACCCAGGTGTGCACAGGGCTGCCAGGAGCAGGTGTGGGCCCTCTCGATGAGCAGTATTGCGGGGTTTGGGCTCCGTCACTGAACCAGCTTCCTCCTCCTCTCTGTGCACTTGCCAGGTGTTCAGATCCAAAAAGCCTGTTAGAAGACACTGGAGACTCTCCCAAGCACCTGCTTGGGTCCCCTAGTAAATGCACCCAGGTGCGTGGGAATCTTTTTACCCTTGGAAGCAGCAGAGTGACCGCAGGTAAAGGAGAGTCATTGGATATTCTGGAGTGCTTGTTCCTCAAGACACATGTGTGGCAGATGCTGGAAGATGCCAAGATGACCAAGACAGACGTCCTGGCCTCAAGGTCTCTCACTCTAGTAGGAGGGTGGGGGGCGTGGTAGGGCAGGAGAGACAGACATCAACACTTGCTGTGCAGAGTGGCAGGTGTACTGCAAAGGGACCCCTTGCCGAGGGCCACAGAGGATGCAGATCACTGGGGTGGGGGCTTGGGCGGCTCGAGGAGGGTGTCAGAGAGTCTGGGTCCTGAAGGGAGAGTGCATTTGTTTAATTAAAGGATAATTTTCTAGCCTCAGAAGTGGTCAAGAAAGTGAAACCAGCAACAGGGTCCTTTTCTCCTAAGTAATGGGGGCCTTTCCATAGAGACCCAGACTCACCCAGAATGGGTAAAACACAAACCATTCGCTCATTTACTCCATTTATTATCACGTGCCTGCTCCACACCAGGTGCCGCTGTATTGTTGGGGATACAGCAGGGAACAAAACACATTCCCTGCCTCTAGGTGCTTACATTCAAATGGAAGGAGGAGACAGTAAACAAGTAAAAATGTAGGGTGGAGAGCTATGCACGGAGAATACATAAGCTGGGAATATTGGCTAACTGCAACAACAACAAAAAGCATGCTGGCTAAAACCCAGAAGCTTCTTTCCCACTCCCGTGCACATTTCTTTTTAGTGGGAAAGGCTCAATCAGGGTGATAGATGCTGACAGGCCAGGCCCTGCCACCTTCAACAGGCAGCCTGCAGGTCCCTAGGTCGACACCCACCCACCAGGCTAGAAGGGGGAAAGCGCAGGGAGGAGGTTTGGGGGCGGGTCTCACTGCCAGGCCCCCGATTGGGTGTGCCCCTTGTGCTCACCTTCCACTGGCTAGAACTCGGTCCATGGCCCCACCTCACTCAGCTGCAGGGGAGACTAGGAACGTGGGCCCACCACGTGCCCAGGAAGAAGCAGAGGTCCTGGATTTTGGTGAACTCCTAGGAGTCTGCTCACAGGGCTAAGGAGATGGGGAACATGGGGGTTGGGGAAGGCGGTTAAATTATACAGCAAACTCTCCTGACCTCCCCGTCCCACAGAGTCCATGGGGAGGAAAGTGTAGGGACCTGGAACCAAAGAGGGAGGAAAGTGTTATGGCTTTCTAAATCGAGTATGTAGTGCTCAGATGACTTCAGAAGGGGTTGAGTTAGTTGGGTGCCTACTGCTCTCCAGGAACCAGGCTCTGAGCTGCACCGTCCCTGGGTGCAGCCCCTGAGAGAGAACCAGCCATCATCCTGTCTGCTCATGGACTTGTGGGATCAGCCAGGGGTGGTCCTGCCCCCTACTGAGAGCGGTCAGGCTCCCGAGTTGCCCAGTTACGAGTTCCCTACAGTCCTGTAGAAACCCAAGAGCCAGTTGTTCTCTTGCATTTCAAAACCAGCCTTGGGAAAACTAGCAGAAAGTGGGGTGTAGGGATGTACCAGGCATGCTGCACGTCACACGTGCTCCAGGAGTCTGAGGGGGAGCACTGTCGTGGGCCAGGTGCCGGGAGAGCCTTCTTGGAGGACATGGGAATTGCACGGAACCAACAGAAGGTCTGGAGACCCTGTTTCCTTCCTTCAGGTGGATGCTCTTGCTCCTACCATAATTCCTTCTAGGCCTTTCCAAACCAATCACACCCCCCAGCTCCTCCGGCCTATTGGAAGGTGACCAGGAAGCGTTTGCCAGGCCTACCCCGTGGACCCAGGATGCCACACCTGGTTTTATGTCTCGTTTCCAATAGGAGCCCGATGGGATGGAGGCAGCCTCCTTCCCTGGATTCACAGTTTTTACCCAGGGCCATGGGCCACTTTTAAACATTTAAAAATTTAATGCTCGACTGCCAAAAAGACCGTCAAAACCAAAAACTTCATGTAATGTAACTCTTCCCATTTTTATTCTTGTCCACTCACCATTATTACCCAGATGTCGTCAGTAAGTTTGTATGCATTTTATTTGCTCTTTCCTTATATTACTCTGCTGCTCCCCTGACCCCAGACCCCTGAGGTTTGCCACCGGTTTGTCAAACCCTGACAAAGTCAAGAAAGCAGCAGGTAGTGTGTTTCTTTGCTGTATTGATCCGCGGCTCCTACCGTTTTGTCCTCTGCCTGTTTGGTACCGTCTTCCTTAGACATCAGTCAAGCTCAGGCCCTGGGAGCCACACAGCCTGTGCTTGAATCCCAGCTCTGCCTTTCACTACTCGTCTGACCTTGGGCAAGTTACTTAGCCTTGCTGGGCCTCAGTTTCCTTGTCTGTAATATGAGGAGGTGTAACAGTCACCTCCCGTGGAGGGGGCTGTGGGGAGTTAGTGTGGCTAAAGTGCTCGGGTCGGTACTGGGAGCACAATAAAGTGCTGTATAGAGTTTGCTGTTATTATTGTTATTACTGCTAGTGTTAGAATTAATCCTCCTGCAGGGTTAGGCCAGAAGGAGGAGTGGAATAAACCTAGACACAGGGTTCCAAGGTTCTGGGTAGATTCCAGCCCAGCCCATGGGCCTGCCTTCAGCCCCTCCTGGAGGAGGGAGCCCGCCAGCCCCCCGAGGACAGAGTTTCTGGGTCCTCCCTGGCCGTGGTGGCTGCAGCAGGGTGGCCTGAGGAGGAAGTGGGCAAGGGAAAGGCCCAGCGCCTGGGATTGGGGCCTCCCGTTGGGATTCCCCTCAGGTTGAGGTGAGGGGAGGAGACACAGGGCTGCCCGACAAGGGCAGACCTTAGCAGACCTTAGTCTGCCTTGACCAAGAAAGTCCCACTTGGACCACTTCTGTGCTTCTGTGGGCCTGGATTCTCCTCTAGTTTCTTTGTTTAACGTTTCTTTGAGAACTCTGAATGAGCTAGCTTGGGCTGGTTATGCTGCTGTAAGGAACAGCCCTGAACCTCAGTGGCTCGCCACCTCAAAGACGCATTTCTCACTCATGTCACGGGCCAGCTGAAAGGGCAGCACCCATCTTGGGGCAGAAGGGAATGAGAGAGATGCAGAATTCCACGATGGCTCCAAAGGTTCTGCTCAGAGGTGCCAGGTGGCCCCTCCCCTCACACTGGCCAAAGCAGGTTGCATAGCCAGGCCTGCCCCATAGCATGGTGTTTTAGCTTCCTTGTTGCTAAAGCAAATCCCGTGCAATAGTTGGTTTAAACAATGGGAATTTATTGGCTCATGGTTTTGAGGCTAGGAAGAGTCCAGATCAAGGCATCATCAAGGCGATGCTTTCTTCCTGAAGACTGGCACTCTGGGGATAGCTGCTGGCGATCCTTGGTCCTGGACAACTCTGTCACATGGCAACGCACATGGAGGCCTCTCCTGGCCTCCCCCTTCTCTTCCAGTTAACTTTCAGCCTCTGGGGCTCCCTCTGGGGCTTTCTCTCCATCTGTCTGTCATTCTCCTTGTAAAGGACACCAGTAACAGGATCAAGGGCCATCCTGGGCCTCAACTGATGTAACCTCAGCAAAAGCTCTTACCTGCAATGGGTTCACACCCACAGGGATGGGTTGGGTTTAAGAGCATGTTTTTCTGGGGTCCTTAGCTCCAAGCCACCACAGATGGGAAGTATTCTCCTCCCACAAGGGAGGGGTAGCAGCCCTTTCGAACAGGCACTACCGGCTACTGTATCCCAATTCTCTCTGCTACGTGAAGGTGACAGGATGGCTTTGTGGCATCTGGGTTACTGCTTGGCCTTACTGGGGACCCTCACAGGCCAGATTTGGAGGGGAGGGTCAGAGAGCCCGCAGAAGAGGCATTGGGGTAGGGGATGTAGGAAACGAAGGAGCAGGTCATGGGGCAGGTGGAGGCAAGGCCTGGCTGCAGCCCCGCCCCTTATGGTTGAGGGGGACACTGGCTACCTTTTTTTTTTATTTTGAATTTGTTGTATTTTCCTTTTTATTTACTATTTCTGGTTTTCTTCATTTGTTCCTGTGGGTTCAAGTTATCATCTGGAGTCATTTTCTTTGACCAATATAACTTTGGTCCTACCTACTGTCTTTGTACTGTTATTGTTTAAAATATTACATTTCTGTATGTTATAGATCCAACAATACAATTATATACAGAGTTTTATACAATTGATTTTTAAATCATTTAAGAGAAGAAAGAAGAAAAATATGCATTTATCCTGTGTTTCATATTTAAATAATTAACTTTACCTGTACTCTGTTTTTTTGGTGTGGATTTACATTTCCATCTGGATTTATTTACTTTCAGTTTGAAGAACTGCTTGTAATGAGGATCCACTAGTAATGAATTCTCTCATCTTTTGTTTATGTGGGATGTCTTTATTTTTCCTTCATTTTTGAAAGATAGTTTTGCTGGATATTAGTTTCTTGGTTACCAGTTTTTTTCTTTCAGTACTTTGAAGATATCTTCCTACTGCCTTCTGGCCTCCATTGTTTCTGATGAGAAGTCAGCTGTTAATTTTATCTGGGTTCCCTTGGACAAGACCAGTTGTTTTATTCTTGATGCTTTCAAGATTTTATTTGTCTTTCAGCATGTTTAATATGTTGTGTCTGGGTGTGGCTCTCTTTGCATTTATCCTACTTGGAGTTTGTTGAGCTTCTTGGATGTGTTGATTAATGTTTTTCAGCAAATTTGGGAAATTTTCAGCCATTATTTCTTAAAATATTTTTTTTCTTGCTGTTTTCTCTTTCTCCTCCTGATACTCCCAATTTGTATGTATGGTGCACTTAAAGTTGTCCCACATTTCTCTGAGGATCTTTTAATTTTAATTCCTCCCATATTCTCTCCAGAATTTCCATTTGGTTCTTTTTAAAATATTTTTTTCCCTCTTTATTCACATTCTTTATTTGATGAGACATTGCCTTCGCCCCTTCTTTATTTCTTTAAGCATGGTTTCCTTTAATTCTTTGAACATATTTATAGTGGCTACTTTGATTTCTTTATTAAATCTGACATCTGGGCCTGTTGTCTGCTTTTTTGACTGGCTACCTTTTCCTAAACCTGCACCCTTGCAGAGGTGGCAGTGCCACATTCTTTTCTGCTGGCTGCTTAAAAAAAAAAAGAAAAGAAAGGAAAACAGCTGGCCCCATCCCTAAAAGAGGAACCATGAGGGACGGTGTGGGCTGGCCCACAAAGGAAGTGAGCCTCGTTTCCTGGGCCAGCCCCACTTTCCTCCCTGCTCCTTCTTTACCGCCTGAGCTGGCCCTTGGGTAGACAAAGGCCAGCTGGTCTGTCACAGGTTGGATTTCTACTTGCCCGTCGTCGGCAGCCTTCTGCTCTCAGGTACGTGGTTTCTGGCCAAGTAGTTGAAGTTGGATAGATGGTTTCATACCCGAGAACAGAGGCCCAACTCATGGGCAAACACGATGATCCTTGTGCTCATGGTTATCCCCAGGGGGCTGGGGACACTTGTAAGCCAAGTGGGGAGAAATTCCGAGTGAGTCCTGGGCAGTAGACAGCTGCATGGACAAGCAGGCCAGAGTGTCTCCCAGAAGGCCTTTGAGTTCCACGTGGGAGGTTTTCATTGGTGTCTTTGTGTTCGACCCTCTCATCAACTGACTCATTAACCTGTGTTTGAATGAAAAGGTGTTAAATCCTAAAAATGATAAGGAATGATAGTTATTAAAGTAGGGGTTGGTCTGGAGCAGGCAACCTCTTGGTATTTTTGCAGGGAGCCAGCCCTGCATCACCGTGAATGAGCAGGTGCTTTGAAGGGGCTGACAGCTCTAGGTTTTTATTCCTCTGTGGCCCTGTGTGACCTCAGGCAAGTTACTTAACTTCCCTGTGCTTCAGTTTCCTCATCTGTAAAATGGGTGCGTCTGCAGCACAAGCATTGGGAGGACTGATGGGTGACTGCGTGCAAGGAGCCCATGGCAGTGCTGGCCTGGGAGGCGCTCAGCAGCATCGTGACCGTGCTGTCTCCTGGATGAAAGGGGGACTAGTGAGCGCTTACTAAGCACTAGCGATCTAATCAGCCATGGGGTTGAGTAACATGCAGCTCAAGTCTTAAAACCCATCAGTTCCTGCAGATGCCTCTCTCTCCTGGAGAGCTACTCTAAGAAGTTCATTCTTTCTCCTTATTTCCTGGTGGTTGTTCCCCGGGGAGGTTTGGGCTGCAAACTAACCACAGTTTGTTTCTTTCTGCTCCCATGAGCTTGGTGTTTGCTGACAGGATGGATCTGGGCCTTTCCAGCATTCCCCTTGTTGGCCTCCAAAACTGATGTTGGCCCAGGAAAAAAATATGTCATGGGGTAACTTAACTCTAAGAACTTCATTGTAAAATTCCTATTTTTGTTTTGTTTTTACATGTAGATTGTGAATCATGGTAGTGTATATAGTTCTGGTGCCTCCCCTTTTTCATAATAAATTAAATGTTTTGTGAGCTTTCTCCATGTTATTAAACATTTCAAAGATTTTGTAACAAATTAAAAATATGCTGAAAAGCTTCTAAGGGAAGACACTCATGCCAAACTCTGAAAGGCACGGGCCCTGACCCTGGGCCACTGGAAAGGCACACGTGCTTAAGCAAAATATAAACTGGACCCTTGGTGCCAGAATGGAAGTGAGCACTTTGGGGTCTTCAAGATGGCTTGTTCTCGACTTGGGGAGATCACCCAGCCCCCTTTGGGCCTTTGAGGACGGGAATTCATGGTGACGGGGGTGGGAAACCATGTTAGACTGAGACCACAGCTGCCCCAGGGCTCAGTGGCAGGAAAGAGAGTCAGGAAGGGGCAGGGGGCCAAAGCTGTTTTGGGGCTGAAAGAGGTGGAAGCTGAGTCAATGATGCGGCTCCGAATAGCAGGTGAGAGGGTACCTGTTCTAGTAAGGCTCACCCTGAGTGATCCCACCCCACCCCCATGCCCACTGCCCAGCAGGCCCTCTGACCTCCCTCCAAGGCCACTTATTTGGACAATGACGTTCCATGAGCTTCTTGCCTGTTAGAAGCCCCTCCCCCCAAATCCCCCAGGGTGGAGGCCCCCCCGGAGCAGAAATGACCCCGTGTCCTCGTGTGGAACCGCCTGCTTGGCTCCTCTCCTTCCTTTACCTTCCCACACTCGTTCCCACCTTTGTGGCTGTTTGCTCTACCTGGAGTCCTCCCCGGGCTCCTCTCAGCCCACTCAGGCCAACCTCAGCCTTTGTTTTCTGTTTGACATTTTCACATCTTCTTTCCCCAGGTCTGTGGGAAACTGAGGGCAGGGTTCACGTCAGACACGCTGTGGTCCCCCTGGCCTGGCAGAAGGCGGGGCGTGCAGCAAGTGTTCTGCAAACCCCGGGCACTGATGGACTGTCGTGACTGCACACTCGTGCAGAGAGGCCTGGTGGGCCTGAGGGGGGCTTTGAACCCCATGGGCCCGTATTCAAGTCCCCCCCCACTGGCACCCCCTAGCGGTGAGGGCTTGGTGATGCTGTCAGGTGGACTCGTAATCATGGCGAGGAGCACGGGAAACCGGCACAGTAGGGGCTCATAAGGAGTTGATTGGCTCCCCCCCATCCCTAACTGCACCCCTTCCCACGGGGCTCAGGGCTGGGTCTCAGGGTTAGAAAGCCTGCGTTGGTATTCCCTTCTCCCACGACCAGGTCTGTGTGCCACAGCAAGCTGTGTAACTCCTCAGCCCCCTTCCTCAGCCACAAAGCGGGATTAATGACACCTCCAAGAAAGGTGTCCTGAGGAGCCGACCAGAAAACACACCTAAAACCTGGCGGGAATGCAAGTGAGCTGAAGCCCGCTGTGTCCCTTCCTTCCCCCGACCCGTCGTCCCCGTGTGCATGTAACTGGCATCTCTTAGAGCCCTGGGTCGGGAGCAAGACGTGGTCCCTCTGCTCCCGGAGCACAGTGTGGCCAGGGCAGCAGAGCGGACAATTGCAGCACAGCATGGCCAGGACTCTTAGGACCAAAGTGAGCCAGTGGGACGAAAAACAGAGAGGGTTGCAGGCAGGGCCTTCCAGCCAGGAGCTCCACAGAGGCCCAGGTGTAGAGGTGAGCCACGTGCTGTTCCTAGAGGGTCCCTTGGGTGACTGGGTGGACTGGGCAGGAGTGGGAGGAGCAAACCAAAGTACTTTTGCCCGTGCTCTGTTGTTCTCACAGCATCACTGTGAGGGGCTCAGCTTGTCTGCCCCACAGAGGGGAATTCTAAGGGGATGGTCCTAGGGGACTCAGCTTTAGGTTAGTATTTATTTTTTCCTGAAGGGGAAAGCCCATTGTTACCTCTGAGCACCACTGGGCACAGAGTCAAAGATTGGGTCTGCTCTGGAAGTGCCCAGGAGGAAGTTGTGGGCAGCGTTAGGGCCGCTGGGAGCTTGTGGCCAAGCCACGAGTGAGAGTGAAAGGGGTTCTAATCTGGCTCCTCCAGGAACTTGCTGTGTGACCTTACACAAGTCACTCAATATCTCCAGGCCTCCTGGGAAGAAGGGACCCCGACCTCATCTGGGGAACATGGATACAAAATGCCTTTGAAGGATTAAGTCCCACACTCAGAGAAGGTACCATTCTTAATTTGCCTGACCCCAGTGCCTGGATTCCAAAGCCTCCCCACAGCTAGGAAAATACATATTGCTCAGTGTCTGGGCAGCCCAGCTGGGTTATTGTGCCTATTCCACCAGCTTCTCCTTTCTGCCCATACTATTTAAGGAAACACTTGGAGGTGAGAACTTCTGGAAAGTACCGAAGAAATGGACTGGTGTCTTCCATGGGTCTTTGTGTCCATCTGCCTTTATCAGCTGAGGATCAATAAGTATTTGCACTGCTTTTATCTGCAGTCCTAATCCTGTTACAACTTACTGATGTCAAGGTCGTCGTTTTTCAGTGGAAACTTTTAAGGAACTTGTCCCAGTGGAATTTCCCTGCTGGAACATTCCTTTAATGTAGTCACTGTTCCCAGGCCAAGGCTGTCCTCAGCACCTACTAAAACAGGGCCACCCAGGTGAGACCCAGTTCCCCAACAGCCAGGCCCTGCCCATGACATGGTCTCTATTTGGCCTTTGGCGCCCAGTGATGGGGGCTTGCTGGGTCCCAGGCCTGGTGAACTGCTCACGAGCTTCATCCCTTCTGTGTTGGCTCTAGAGGAGCCACGACCCAGCATGGGGTGTGAGAGCTGGGCCATGAGTCAGCCTCGCTCAGTGTCAAGTCCTGCTGTCATGACGCCATAGCTCTGTGACCTTCGGCAAGCCACCCACCCTCTCTGGATCTCACAGCTCCCACAAGTGGTCAATTTCTTCTAGACATGGGATAAAAGTTCCCAAACCCTGGGGAGGGAGGAACTGTGTAAGATCCTGAGACTGAAGCCGGTCATCCTTGGTGGCCTCCTCTGGGGGCACCAGGGGCTGTCCTTGTCATCAGAGCTCCCCTGCACCCTCTCCTCCCAGCAAAAGCAGAGCATTTTCTCGTGTTGGGTACAGCCACAGACACCCCCTGGCCCCTGCAGTGTGAGCAGAGAGCAAGGCGGATTGCTGCCCCAGACCTGCCAGCCCCTGGATGGCTGCCTCCTTCACCTCCCCTGAACCTTTCCTTCCTCCAGAAAGCCTCCCCATCTCCTACTCTTTATTTAGTCTTTCCTGACACTCGGCAATTTTCAAATTGTCCAATGTCTCCCCTTCTGTTTTGGCATCTGAGCCTATAAATAGCTCCCAGACGAAGTCCCGTCTGCGTTGTGACAGTTCGTGCTGTGTTCCTCTGCTCAGGCTCTTGAATTGTCATCGACATAGTTGGTAAATATGGAGGAGCATCGCCCAAGAAAAGGGATATTTTATTACAGCTTGCACAGTTTAGTGGGGAGTCACTGTGGATGTAAATACCAAAACCAAAGCCCCAGAGTTCAGAGACAGGGCTTTAAACAACAGCAGGCACCCATCAAGCAGCCAGCATGATCCCGGCAAGGTCCTCGGTGCTGGGTGCTGGGACGGTAAAAAGAAACAAGGTCTGGGCCCTGCTTCCCAGGAGCTTCATTCTGGGCGGGAGTCGGGCTGTAAACAGATGGTGATGGTGTAGTCACTGCTCTAAAGTGAAGCGTGCGCCCCGTGCCGGGGTCTCTTGCAAGATGAAGACGAACCTACTCTGGACCTCAGTTTCCCATCTGTGCAATGTGGGGAGGGGCTTCGACCTGGGCATCCGTCCTGGTTTTCAGTGCTTTCCTATCTGCGGCAGAGACTTGGAGGCATGTGGATGTGGCCCTGCTTGGACCCTGCTTGGACCCTGGACCAGGGCTGCCGGGTCCTTCCCTTCCCCTCGGCCTCCAGCCAAGAGCTCCTGGGTGTTGCACAGCAGGTGGCGAGCCCTGCAGGGCCTCCAGGCCTGGTTGGTGGAGGAGTCTGGGGGTGCTGGAGCACGATCTGACTCTGAGAGGCTGCATGGCTGGGAGGGGCATTGGGGCCCAACAGTGGACACGGGGGCCGCGTGGTAAACCACGGTGAAGGGGCTCCAGGGCCAGCCAGTGAATCAGACAGGGGCATAGGTCCCTGCCGGATTCCCAGTAGCAGCCAGGGAGAGAGAAAGGGAATTTTTTCCAACACATTCACAAATCAGCGTCCACTTCCAGCCTCCCTCAGCCCGAACCCAACCCCACCCACCCTCCTCCCCTCCGGGTCTTC
The DNA here is from genome assembly GCA_026826555.1 of Tolypeutes matacus. NCBI lineage: Eukaryota > Metazoa > Chordata > Mammalia > Cingulata > Chlamyphoridae > Tolypeutes > Tolypeutes matacus. The sequence goes on from JAKSZT010053819.1 coordinate 11,703,475, forward strand.
CAGACCTCGGCACCGTGCTTTGCGGGGTGGCAGCTGCTCCTCACTCAGAGACCCCTATTCTGTACCACTTCCAGCCTTTGCACACAGGGCCCAGAAGGGCCTGGGTTACTGTCGTCCTCGCTTGGCAGTTAGAGTTGCAAGCGTGGCCTGGGCCTCGTGGCATGCAGCTGGGGGACCAGGAGCTCACACCTGGTCACCATACTCAGGTCTTGGTCCCAAGCAGGAACAAGAGTTGCCACGCTCCATGGCCCAATCCTTGGATGGTTTGGTAGCCTTCAAGAGAAGCTCTGGCTAGCAGGGGATTGTTTGTGCCTCTCACTTTTTCTGACAGCTTCTGCTGGTACCAGAGTGATACAGGAAGCTCTAGGCTCACAGCGCCTTCCTCCGGGCAGGGAGAGGTTTATTCTCCCAGGTTGCAAGTAAGGCAGCTGAGCTGCAACATCCTTCTCAAAGCCAGTAGGCCTGGCCCCCTGGGGTCCCAGAACGCCAGAGGAATTGCTGGCCTCCCACTCCCACCCCTGGGAACAGGGGGAGCAGCCTTCATTTATGTGAGAGAGTTGGGCCTTTGGCTAGGCCTGGTGACGGCAGCAAACAGCCCTTTCTCCACCTCACCCACAGCCCTTTCAGGTGGTGCTTTCAGTGGCAACTGTGGAAGACCCTGGCCAAAAGGCTGCCGTGACTTTCGGAATGGGGAAGGAGCCTGCTCCTTGCCAGGTGGCCCACAGGTTGGCCGAGGGAGGAGGGACGAGCATGGTCCCTGCCTGGCCCCTCGCCGTCCCCTCTCCCCACCACGCAGCAGATGCCCTCTCTCCTCCCCTGCTGTGCACAATGCCCAGGCCCTTCTCACTTTGGCCAAACTTAGTGATGCAGTGCCCCCTTTAGGAAGGAGGATCACAGTCCGTTAGGATTGTGTTTTCCAACCCATTCTGGGTGGTAGGAGGTTTCGGAGAATGTTGGCTCAGCCATGTCATGGAAGGGCCTTGGGGCAGGGCTACTTCCAGCGCCCACCCAAAGTTTCTCCCCAGCCAGAGGCAAAGGCCTCATCTCTCCAAGAGCTGAGCCCTCTGAGAAGGCAGCAACTCTGCCTCTCCTGTAGGAGGTGTCCAGCCCTTCCTTGGTCCCTCTAGAGACATTCTCCCCACTGCCAACTGAGACAGCCCGTCCTAATTTGAGGCAGTTCTACTATTTCCGATGCTCATTTCACAAACACCTATTGAATCCTTGCAACATGCAAGGTTTTTATCTGAGACCAAATCAATTAGCGCCACCTCTCCCCAACCTGATCAAATTTTCAATCATCAAAAGGGACTGTGGCAATTGTTTTGAATCTCCCCTCCCCAGAAAGGAGTCCCACGTAGGCCCCGTGGTCCAGGACCATTGGAAATTCCCTGGAACCGGTTTAACTCTGAGGTTTCCTCTCAGCTTCCATATTCATTTGCCTTTTATTTCTACAGACCTTGAGCACAATACATATTTACTGATGAAAGAATTCATAAAGAAAATGTCTCAGCTAAAGAGTAACTTTGACCAAGCCCTTCAAATGGAGGTCATAACTGGAACATTTATTAACAACAAGTCCTACCGTCTCCCGAAATGTGTTAGGACTGGTTGCGTGGGTTGAAAAAAGGCTACCTGCTAATACCAAAAGAGTGTGTTTGTATTTCCCAAGCAAGTGTACACTTCACAAATCTTAAGAATCTTTGGCAAGGTGGCTCCTCATTCAACGATTTCATGTAATAACCTTTTCCTCATCAAAGCCTAAAATCAGGCTTAGATTAACAAATGTTCACTTTCCATTTGTTAACAAAGGCAAATCAGACCCTAATGAAGGCATGTGTCAAGAGCCATTCTCTGTTTAGAGTGAATGTGATGTAGGATGTATTTTAATTGTATTCACTTGGCTCCGTCACTGGGACTTTGTGGAAATTAAAATTGGGCGTGTCTGGAGTTTACTTTTGTACCCTCCATGAAGAAAGCATTTACTAAGCAAATTAGTAGTGTCAGTATCGCAGAGGAGACTTTGGCCTAGGTATGAATAACAGCTGGTTAAAGTCCCAGCACACAGTAATTACAGCTATACAGTCTACCATATACAAAGGAGAGTCGATGCTTAATTAAAGCAGGTTTGACAATACCTCTGTTGAATCATTTATATAACAACAGTTCGGTGCCTACTATTTTGCAGGCAGGCTTGGACAGCATTCATATATTCATTCTCTTAAAAAATGTTGAAAGATCCTATTAGGATGAAAAGTCTAATTTCAGACTGGGGGAAAAATATTTGCACATCACATATTTGACAAAGGACTGGTATCTGGAATATAAAAAAGATGTTTTAAATACAACATTAAAGACAACCCAATTTAAAAATGGGCAGGACTTCTGAGAAGATGGCGGAATAGAAAGACACAGGACTCTCTTCTCCTCGAAAAAAATAGCTAAAGGACAGGCTGAAACTGCCTGGGAAAAGGTTTAGGACACCAGGTGAAGGCTGGACACTGCCCAGAGGAAAAAGGGACAAAGGAAGGGAATCACGATGACAAAACTGAGTTGAAAACAGCGGCTGCTGCTGCCAGCACCCTCCCTCCCCCACACTAAAGGCACTTTAGAATACTCAGGACTCTGGACCTGCAGCTACAGACAAAGGGGGCTCCAGAGATCCAACACCCAGGAAAGGGGAGAGAGAGGGACACAGCCTAAGCCTGACTCAGCTTCTGACCCACAGATTTGGTCTGCTGTGTCCCATGAGCCCTTCCAGGCTGGGTGGGGCTACGCCATTGTTTGCCTTGGGAGCCAGCAAGGGGCTAAAGATATACGACCCTTCCCATCTCCTCTACTAACCAGAACTGATTGTTGAGGACACAGAGGGGAGTGGAAATATTTCCTACCCAGGAAAAGGGAGGGGGCTGCCGAGAAGGCTGGAGAACTGTCTCTGAGAAAGCCTGACTTACAAAGCTTTTAGCCTCCAGACAGGAAGCTCTATCACATTGATCCCCTCTGTGTTGCAACACACCGAGAGTTGTCAAAGACAACCATCTGCTGGCAGACCAAGGAAGTGAATGTGGGATAATTAAAAAGTAAGAGAGGCTTTTTCTGGCCTTTATTGGCTTTCTCCCCAAGGCCCTAGGAAGTGGGTCTGCAATCAATTACTGGGTCCAGAGCCCAGTTTTGAGCAACTAGCACGGACAATCCTAACAATCCAGGTTGAGTCAAGAATCAAAAAGCAGTGGTAACACACAGCCTCCTGCCACTAAATACCCACAAAAGAGAAAGAAATTGAGCATCTGAGTAAACTACATCCTAATCAGATGCCTAAATATCAGCAAAAAATTACAAGCCATATTAAGAAAATGGAAGACATGACCCAAGAAAAGGAATATATCAAAGCCCCAGAAGAGACTCAGGATTTGAGAAAACTAATTAGTGAGCTGCACACAAATTTCCAAAATTAAATTACTGAGCTGAAAGACAATATGGCTAAAGTGATAGATGACATCCAGAAGACATTGAGTGCAAAGAAGAATTTGAAATCCTGAACAGAAAAGTAACAGGACTCATGGGAATGAAAGACACAATAGGTGTGATCAAAAACACATTTGAGGCATACAACAGCAGACTCAAAATGATAGAAGAAAGAAAAAGTTATACCAAAGACAGAACAGCTGAAATTGAAGAGAGAAAAGAACAGAGAGAGAAAAGAATGGAAAAAATTGAGCAGGGGCTCAGAGAGTCGAATGACAACACAAAATGCAACAACATATGTGTCATGGGAGTTCCAGAAAAAGAGAAGGGAAAAGGGACAGGAAGAATATTTGAGGAAACAAGAGCAGAAAATTTCCTAACTCTCACAACAGAAATGAACTTACACGTCCAATAAACGCACTGTATCCCAATCATAATAAATCTGAATAGACCTAGTCCAAGACACATACTACCCAGTATGCCAAATGTCAAAATAAAGAGAAGATTCTCAGAGTGGCACGGGAGAAGCAAACCATCACATACAAGGGATGCCCAGTAAGACTTAGCACGGATTTCTGTTCAGAAACCGTGGAGATAAGAAGACAGTGGTATGATACAATTAGGATACTGAAAGAGAAAAACTGCCAGCTGAGAATTCTTTATCCAGCAAGACTGTCCTTCAAATGTGAAGTTGAGTATAAAATATTCACAAACAAACAGAAACTAAGAGAGTTTGCAAAAAAGAATCCACCTTTGCAGGAAATATTAAAGGAAGCCTTAGAACCAGAAAGAAAAAGACAGGAGAGAGAGGCCTGGAGGAGAATATAGAAGAAAGAGTAGCAGAAAGGATAACCAAAAGAGTAAAAAGACAGATAAAAATATGATATGACATATGAAAACCAAAGAATAAAATGGTGGAAGTAAGTAAATAATGCATGTACAGTAATATCATTGAATGTGAATGGATTAAACTCCCAAATCAAAAGATACAGGCTGACAGAATGGATTAAAAAACATGAGCCATCCATATGCTGCTTACAAGAAACTCACCTTAGACCCAGGGATACAAACCAACTGAAAGTGAAAGGTTGGAAAAAGATACTCCATGCAAATAGTAACCAAAAAAGAGCAGGGGTAGCTATACTAATATCAAACAAAACAGACTTTAAATGCAAAAAAGTGATAAGAGATGCAGAAGGCCATTATATATTAATAAAAGGGACAATCCACCAGGAAGATATAACAGTCATAAATACCTATGCACCAAAATACATGAGACAAACTCTGGCAAAACTGAAGGGAGAAATAGACATCTCTACAATAATTGTTGGAGACTTCAATACCCCACTCACATCATTAGATAGAACTAGACAGAAGATCAACAAGGAAACAGAGAACTTGAACAATATGATAAATGAGTTAGACCTAACAGACATATACAGAACACTGCATCCAAACTCAGTGGGTTATACATTCTTCTCAAGTGCCCATGGATCTTTCTCCAGGATAGACCACATGTTAGGGCACAATGCAGATCTCAATAAATCTAAAAATACTGAAATTATATTAAAAACCTTCTCAGATCATAATGGAATGAAACTGGAAATCAATAGTAGACAGGAAAATAAATTCACAAATGTGTGGAGGCTAAACAACATACTCCTAAATAATGAGTGGATCAAAGAAGAAATTGCAAGTGAAATCAATAAGTATATTGAGACAAATGAAAACAAGAACACAACTTATCAAAACTTATGGGATACAGAGAAGACAGTCTTGAGAGGGAAATTTATAGCCCTAAACACCTATATTAAAAAAGAAGAAAGAGCTAAACTCTAAGATTCAACTGAACAACTAGAGAAACTAGAAAAAGAACAGCAAACGAATCCCAAAGCAAAAAGAAGGAAAGAAAGATTTAAGCAGAAATAAATGAAATTGAGAACAAAAAATAACAGAGAAAATCAACAAAACCAAAAGCTGGTTCTTTGAGAAGATCAATAAAATTGACAGCCCCCTAGCTAGACTAACAGAGAAGAAAAGAGAGAAGATGCAAATAAATACAATGACAAATGAAAGGGGAGAAGTTACAACTGACCCTACAGAAATAAAAAAAATCTTAGAAGATTATGAGAAACTGTATGCCAACAAACTAGACAGCCTAGATGAAATGGACAAATTCCTAGAAATGCACTAACAACCTACACTGACAGTACAAGAAATAGAAGAACTTAACAAACCAATCACATTTAAAGAGATTGAATCCATCATCAAAAATCTCCCTGCAAAGTCTAGGACCAGATGGCTTCACAGGTGAATTCTACCAAGCATTTCAAAAAGAATTAACACCAATCCTGTTTAAACTCTTCCAAAAAATTGAAGAGGAGGGAAAATTACCCAACACATTTTATGAGGCCAACATCACCTAAATACCAAAGCCAGATAAAGATATTACAAGAAAAGAAAATTACAGACCAATCTCTCTAATGAACATAGATGCAAAAATTCTCAACAAAATACTTGCGAATCGAATCCAACAGCATATCAAAAGACTTATACATCACGACCAAGTGGGATTTATTCCTGGTATGCAAGGCTGGTACAACATAAGAAAATCAATCAATGTAATACACCACATTAACAAACTGAAGAAAAAAAACCACATGATCATCTCAGTCAACACAGAAAAGGCATTCGACAAAGTCCAGCATCCTTTTTTTTTGATAAAAACACTTCAAAAGATAGGAATAGAAGGAAAATTCCTCAATCTGATAAAAGACATATGAAAAATCCACAGCCAACATTGTACTCAATGGGAAAAGGTTGAAAGCTTTCCCTCTAAGATTGGGAACAAGACAAGGATGCCCACTGTCACCATTGTTATTCAATATTGTACTAGAAGTTCTAGCTAGGGCAATTACACAAGGAAAAAAAAAAATTAAAAGCATCCAAATAGGGAAAAAGGAAGTAAAACTCTCACTCTTTGCAGATGACATGCTCCTGTGTTTAGAAAATTCAGAAGTATCCATGACAAAGCTACTTGAGCTAATAAATGAGTTCACCAATGTGGCAGGATACAAGATCAACACACAAAAATCAGTAATGCTTTTGTACACTAGTACTGAACAATCTGAGGAGGAAATCAGGGGGGAAATTCTGCTTACAATAGCAACAAAAAGACTCAAATACCTAGGAATTAATTTAACCAAAGAAGTACAGGACCTATATGTAGAAAACTACAAAACAATGCTAAAAGAAATCAATGAAGACCTAAACAGATGGAAAGACATTCCATGTTCATGGATTGGAAGAATAAATATTATGAAGATGTCAATCCTACCCAAACTGATTTATAGATTCAATGCAATACCAATCAAGATCCCAAACGTCTACTTTACAAAATTAGAAAAGGCAATTACCAAATTCATTTGGAAGGGAAAGTGCACCTGAATAGCCAAAAGCATTCTAAAAAAGAAGATCATAACATGGGAGAAATTTCACTGCCTGACCTTGAAACATATTACAAAGCTACAGTGGTCAAAACAGCATGGTACTGGCATAAAGAGACATATCGATCAGTGGAATAGAATTGAGAATCCAGAAATAAACCCTCACCTATACAGTCAACTGGTTTTTGACAAACCTACCAAGCCCACGCTGATGGGAAAAAACAGTCTCTTCAACAAATGGTCCTGGGAGAACTGAATATCTATAACCAAAAGAATGAAAGAGGACCCCTATCTCACCCCCTATACAAGAATCAACTCAAAATGGATCAAAGATCTAAATATAAAAGCCAGGACCATAAAACTACTAGAAGAAAATGTAGGGAAACATCTTCAAGACCTTGTAGTAGGTGGTGGTTTCTTGGACCTCACACCCAAAGCATGTGCAACAAAAGAAAAAGTAGATAAATGGGACCTCCTCAAAATTAAAGACTTTTGCACCTCACAGGACTTTGTCAGAAGGGTGAAAATGCAGCCAACTCAATGGGAGAAAATATTTGGAAATCACATGTCCATTAAGGGTTTAATATCCAGGATAAGGAAGTGGATGTGGCTCAAGCATTTGGGCTCCCGTCTACCATATAGGAGGTCCAGGGTTCAATTCCCAGCGCCTCCTGGTGAAGGCAAGCTGGCCTGCACGGTGAGCTGGTCCAAGCAGCAAGCTGGCCGGGGACTCAACGTCCTACTGACATGGCCCAATCAAAGCCTCATCCATTATTTAATCAAATAAAAGTAAAACTTCTGAATCCAATGCACTCTAATATGCCCAGAGGAAAAGACTAGTTTACAAACATAATCCAGTATTTCTTTTTGGAATTCATCAATATTATCAAACTGCTGCAACTACATATCTATCAAAAGGGCTAAAATTAAAAAATAGTGGCAACACCAAATGCTGGTGAGGATGCAGAGAAACTGACCACTCATCCGTTGCTGGTGGGAGTGTACAATGGCATGGCCACTCTGGAAAGTAGTTTGGCAGTTCCTTTTGAAACTAAAAATAGAATTACCAAATGACCTAGCAGTTACAATCTTAGGCTACCCTAGAGAAATGAAAATGCATTTTCATCAGAAACTTGTATACGGATGTTCATAGTGGCTTTATTTATCATAGCCAAAAACTGGAAACCACTCAAATGTCCTTCAGTGGATGAATGGTTCAGCAAACTGTCCATCCATACCATAGAATACAGCAATACACAGGAACGAAGTACGGATACAACTCAACAGCTTGGATGAGCTTTAAGGAAATTATGCTGTGTGGAAAAGCCTATCTCAAAAGGACATAGCTGCCTGACTCCGTTTAGATAGATTTCATCAGATAGCATACTCATAGAGATGGAGAGCAGGTTAGTGGCTGCCGAGGGTTAGCAATGGGGGAGGGGGTGGATAAAAAGGGGGAGTGCAAGGGAGCCTAAGGTGACGGAGCCCTGTAGGATCTGGATTGTGGTGGTAACACATAATGCCATACAAACACACACACAAAGCAGTGCACATTCAACTGGTGGAACCTGAGTAAACTCTTAAATCGCACCAATGGCAATTTCCTCGTTGTGATACTGACCTATAGCTATGCAAGATGCTACCATTGGGGGGACCTGGGTGAAGGGTGCCTGGGGCCTCCCTGTCCATTTCTTTGCAACTTCCCCATAATTGTTTCAAAATAAAAGGTTTTATAAGGAAATATATAAATATTTGCGAGCCAGCGGTGTGCCCAGGCCCATGCTGGGTGCTGGGGGTACCTTGGAGAACCAACGATATACACAGTCTCTCCCCTGAGCAGTTCTTTTGTATTATCCAGTGAGAAAATTGAATTTGTTTTAAAAACAAACCAAAAACATGCTCTCCACACCTGGCTCGCCCTTGACGGCGAGGGGTAAGGTGAGAGGTTTCCTCTGAGCAGAGGTGGCATCTGCTTGGCCTCACGTTGTCATCTCCTGGGCTCCGAGCTGGGTTCAGCTGGCTGTGCCCGTCCCGTCACTTCATCCTTTGAAAGAGAAATGGCTCAGGCAGGTCTGGCGTGTTTCCACCGAGGCCCTTCCCAGGGAACCTGGAGGATGGTGCACGGGGCAAGGCGCCGCTGCCAGGGCTCTCCCATGGAGAGGGGCAGGGCTGCCCAGGCTCCCTGCAGGCTGGTGCCAAGGGCAGAGGCGGCCGCAGGAGTTTCTGAGGGGCTTCCAGGGGCCAGCAGAGTAAGGGCGACTTGCCCCCTCCGCCATGGTGGTGCAGGGACTTGTCAACTGTGAATGGCTGCCAAGCAGTGTGAGCTAAGGAAACCGAACAGCCTTAGAGAAAAACCTGTGTAGCTTTTCCGCTCGTGGGAAGTCTACATGTGCCTTAGAACAGTCCCAGAAAACCAGGATGCAGGAAGTGAAACGCAGTCCACTCTTGCTCTCAACACCAGAAGGCCAGGTCAGTCCACCTCTTTTACAGGGGCCTCGCCACCTGGCCGCATGCCCGGCTGCGCCCCAGTGGGAGGGGAGAGGAAGACACGTTCCCGCTCTCAGGGCGCCCACAGCCCTGCGGCCGGGCACCTGCCCCCCCGCCCACCGTGTAATAGCATGTATGTCTCCCTGGTGCACTGCCACGTGGTCGGAACAGTAGGTCCGGATGTGCCAAGGGGGGCAGGTGGAACAGCCGGGAAAGGCTGTAGGTAGCAGGTGGACCAAGAGCTGAGCCCTGCAAGCAGGGAAGGCCAAAGGCAGAGTTTCTGTGCAGAGGCAGCAGCCTGAGCAGAGGCAGGGAGGTAGGAGAGAGCACTGCTGACGCCAGAGGGAGGAAGCCATCCAGCCGAGCTCGGGACGAGATTTCTACCAAGATGCCGCACAAAAGGAGACCAAGCGAGGCCAGAAAATCCTTCCACCTCCAACTGCACCATGGTTGTCCTCAGTGTTTGAAATGACGGCTTAATAGTGTTACCGTTGACTGAACACTTACGGCAGGTTGTGCATCGTTCTACCTGGTTCCCATGAATTTATTTACGTAGTGCCCCCAGCAGTGGTGGGCAAGTGGACACATCATCATCCTTGCTGGGTAGCGGAGGAAACCGAGGTTCAGAGAGGATAAGCAATAATGTCACATTCTTCGGTGAAGGACACATGCCCCCCACACCCCCAGCAGGCTGGTGCCACGTGGGACGCGGGACGCAGTGCAGTCCTCAAGGCTGAGCCCGCGCCCCTCAGAGCAAAGGGCTGTGTACCTCTTACCTGTTTGCACTCGCCTCTGCTCCAAGTGCTGTGAGGCTGTCTTTTGGGAGTCCCTCAAACCCTGGAGGGAAGGGCCATGAGCCACACAGTGGGAGACCCGAGCCCCTAGCCAAGGCCCCCTCAGGAGTCCCCCTCCCAGACAGACTTCCAGTAAACATTTACTGATCTCCCCACCTGCATGCCGCGCACTGTACTACTGGGTGCCGAGGGAGACTTGGAGCTGGGCAGAGCCCCGGCCTGGCCTACAGGAGCTTCCCTGGGTGGTGGGCTTACTGCTTCCATGGGGGGCGGGGGGAGAGGTCTAATCGCAAAGAAACAAAGGTGAGGTTCGTTGTTGACGGTGGTTTTGCAGACCTGCAGGTTGAGCAGCAAAGCTGTGACTGGGGCTCTCTAATTAGAGCTGGGCTGGGCCCTGGGCTCCGAAATGAATGAGCCCTGGTCCTGCAAGCAAGCTGCTAAGCCAGCCGGCAGACAGTTGAAACTAGAACCTAGAAATGATGCCTTGTGATGATGCCGGTTTAGAAAGAGAGAGAAGGGGCCTTGTAGGAAGGCGCAGACGAGAGCGACAGATTTCGTGTTAAAGGTTTCACAGATAGGCTGCAAAGGTAGGCCAGTCCTCAGTGGCAGGGGAAAGCTGCTCGTTGTTGAGCAAGCCCGTGTAGGCTAGGCTGGGCTTTTTACATGCATCACCACTGATCCCACTTGCAGGATTAGTGAGGAAGGCCCTCATGGCCGCTTTTTACAGATGGCGCCATCCATCACTGTTCTAGGGGATCCTTTGCCCCAGCCCCGCTTGGCGCAGTCTGCGTGGCAAGTGGTGGAAAAAGTCGGTGAGGTACCAAGTGCAAGCACTAGGTGGTGCTGTGGGCCGCTGCCTCTGGCTGATAATTCACAGAGGGTGATAGATAATAAGATGGACTGATGTTTGTCAGGAGTTAAATCATTTTAGGCATCTTCAGAGTACTTTCTGTACTGTAATAGATTTACATTTTTTAAACTCACTTTAAAAACATTTTTTGTATCTATCCTAATGGGAAACCATTATCTTTTGCCATAAATAAATGAATGTAAATTTTGTTAATAGTTTAGAACAGTACTTAGCATGTAGAAAGAAGGTGAACATAAAAACCAAGTTATTAAAGCAAAATATGTTGGCTCGTTTATCCCTATAACCATCTCAGGGCTACCAATGCCAGCAGAATTCTGTCCTAGGCTTTGAAAACTGGATGACAGCAGGCTGATGTCACTAGATGCCTGGGGTTTTGGAGTTGGAAGGGACCCTGCACTGAAACTGAGGCACTGAGGGGGAAGCAACATATTCAGATCACACTGCTGGTCCCAAGCTCAGAGCCAAGCCTGGAACCCGGGTCCTGCCTCCCCCTCCGCCCCGTGGGAACTGGAAGAACCTCAGGTGTGGTGGCCACATTTCCCCGGGGTCTCCCAAGCCCGGGAGCATCACCTCCCGGTGGCTGGCACCTGCCCCTCCAAGGAGCCACATCCACTTGGTGATGGGATCTTGGGCAAATGCTCTGACCTCTCTTCTTTGTCAGACTATAAATTATCAGGGTCACCCGCCCCCCTTGGGTTACCTGTAGCCAAAGTGAGTCCGGCTCTGGTGGGCCCTGAGGCTCTTGGATAAAAGGTCAGTGGCCCCCGTCTGCACCCCTGGACTTCTGTACCTCCTGGAGGCCAGGCAGGTGGAAGACCTTTCCACATGCTGGGCTCTCATAGTCCTTGGAATTGTCAAGTGCAAAGACAGTTCCTTGAGAGGACCCTGATAAATCAAATGTTTACTTCTGCTTTCCAAGCTAGAGTCTTCTGTGTCATTTTAGATAGTAATGATTAGTGTGTAATACCAGCTGCAGTGGAGTGACTCGATAGAAGTTCATGTCTCATTTATCTAAGGGCGGGGCGGGGGGGGCGGGGGGTGTGGCCGGGGCCGCCCCAGTCCAGACACTCTAGGGGGCCAGGGGCCCCCAGTGAGCAGCAGATGTGGCCCTGCCCTGGGGGGGTTCGCCGCCTCCTCCCTCTGAGCAGGGCACTCATTCAAGGCCTTTCTCGTCTCTTCTCAGTCCTGTACCTGGAAGGCTCGGTTCTTGTGTTTGAGGACATCTTCAGACTGATTGCCTTCTACTGTGTCAGTAGGTGAGTAGGCCTGGCCCTGCCAGCCCCAGTGTGCTCTGACCTCTCAGAGAAGGCACAGCAGCCATCCGGTTGCAGGGCACATCCCATGCAACCTTTGGTGGGGGGACAGGAAAGTCCCCAGCGGGACGGGTGTTGCCCAGAGGATACAGTGAGGACAGCCCCCTGGCTTTGCCCTGGTGACCAAAGGGGAGGTGTTGGCACAGATGCTTTCTTGGACCAGCTAGCCAGGGTCCCCCCCCCTCCACCGCCTGACTCCCTGGCTCACTGTCCATCAGCCCAACTTCCCGTGTGACCAGTTTCGAGGACCTGAGTGGACCTGAACCCATTGCAGGGGTTTTAGAAGATGCTTGTGATTATTAAGCAGCTGCTGGGTGGAGTATCTGATAACCAGCCTCAGAATCTGCTCTACTAACTCAACTGGTTTCAGGTCAACACAATTTAAAAATACTTTCAGTGCTGTAAACCAATGGCTTCACCTCCAGGGCCTTGACAAGGCTGGCCGGTGGCTGGGCAGAATGCCCTGGGGTCCAGGCCCACTTCTCCCTGCTTCAGAGACCACCCACAGCTGCCTCTGGTGAAAACCATGGCTCAACCCAGAATGCCCCTCCCTACCTCCCAAGACCCTTCTGGTTCCCCGATGGGCAGAAAAGGGGGTCCTGATAATAAGTGATGTTAACATCTGCCACTGATGGAGGGCTTACCAGGTACCTCGCACTGTGCTAAGGACTTGTACATCCACCATCTTTTTAAATCTTCCAAACAATTCCACCAGGTAAGTGCTCTTGTTATCCCCCTTTTACAGATGAGGAAACTGAGACTGAGAGAAGTAACTTGCTCAAGGGCACACAATTGTTGAAGTGGCAGAGCAGGGATTCAAACCAATACAACTCCAAGGTCCATGCTCTCTGCTAGAGCAGCCCACTGTGTGCATCCCACAACGATGCTGATGGCCTCGTGTGTCCCACAAGGCAGGACATCAGGGGCCCACAGTCCTTTGAACATTATGGCTTGTTGAGCCTAAGGGAGATGGGTCCTTTCCTGTCGAAAGAAATTCTGACCTTTCTAGAAGGTGCCCAGCATAGTGTTTAGCATGTGCTAGGTGCCGAGTGAGTGAGTGAGTGAGTGAATGAATGATGGCATCTTTGCATACCCCAGAACTTAAGCTAATTACTTAATCTCTCTGAGCCTCTACTTCCTCTTCTGTAAAATGGGAATGATAATACTGATTTTTTAGATGCTGGAGGAAGAGGGAACACATGCAAGGAGGCTGTACTCTGCCAGGCTCCCAGGCCATGGGAGGGTTGGCTGGGGCAGCAGCTTCATCTGTGTCCAGGGAGCTCTGGAGCCATGGTCAGCAAGGTCACCTCTGTCACCTCCCAGCTTTTCCTCCCCCTACTGCTCTTCTCCTCTGTCCAGACAAGCAGGTGCCTCTTGTCCTGCTTTCCAACTCCCAGAGCAGCCACAAGGAGTCATGGGACACAGAGCCTGATCCCTGAATTTGGAGGGTGGCTGCCTGAGGCCTGAGCTTGTGAGTGTCTAGGGAATGAGATGCTGCAGGAAAGGGGAGCTCTAGGCTGGAGTGGGAGACTCGTTTCCCAGTAGCTGCTTGACCTGTCCAGACCTGCTGGCCTCACCCATCAAGCAGAAGTTGGCCCAGGAGGGACATGAAGGTGCTTGAGCTCTGTGGTTCTATGGTTCAAAGAGCCTCCGGAGCCAAACACTTGGAGTCAGCTGAGACATGCAAAGGTGCCCATGTCATGTCCCTGCAGGGCCTTGTACAGGGGGCTGTTTTGCTAAATGCTTGTCAGTTGCAGCTCTGGGGACACCATGCCACAGCACTGAGCTGTGCCCCCCCCCATGCCTCCTCACAGAGCCCGGGGTTCTGGGACCTGGCTGGGTGCCTCTTATCAGAGCACATTCCTCATGATAACAGGGACCAGCCCTGAGGCCGCTGCAAGGCACACCTCCTCGTCCCTCTCATCCAGGGGGCATGTTCTCAGCTCCCTTGGTGGCCTCTGTCCCCGGCACAAAGGTGAAGAGGGCACAAGTTCTGCTTTCAACCCTAATACTCGGGCTGGAGAGTGGATGATGTGAGGGTTCTAGAAAGGGCCCCCAGACCTGACTGGGTCCCACAGTCACCTGGGGAGCTGGTTAGACATATAGGCTCCTGGGCCCACCCAGGAGATTCTGACTCCGTGGGCCTGGGGTGGGGCACAGGGATCTGCATTGATACCACGCCTGTCTGCAGACCAGGCTTTGGGAACTGACTGGAGAGGAATGAGACCAGTGGCTGAGCTGGACCTGCTAGAGGCCAGCTTAGCATGAGAATTCTTGTGCAAATGATGACTAAGGAGGCCCTCAGGAGGAAGCAGCAGGAGGGAGAGGAGCCAAGCAAGGGTCAAGGGGGCGATTTCAGCTGAGGGCCCAGCCTCATCCTGACACTGTTAGCAGCGCTGGAGCGTGTAGCAGACCTCAAGTTGTCCTGCTTTAAGCAACAGAGCTGGGTCTTTGTGCCCCCAAACCAGCCAGCCATCTCACAGGCCTCTGTATGGCCAGTGGGGCAGGTAGTGGGGCACCCACAGGGGCCAGCCCTCAGGAGCACAGCTGGGGCAGGGATTGAGTGGCCAGGGGTGTCTGCTGCAGCCGCCTCCCGCTGATTGTGTCAGGCTCTGGGCTGGCACTGCCCACAGGGCCCTTTCCCATTCTTGCAGCTGTCTGCAGGGTCGTTAGCAGTATCTGCGGACCCAGTTCATGAGCTGATCCTTGTAAGAACCCAGCGAGCACAAGCAGCAAGGGGGGGATAAATGAATAAATAAATAAAATCTTTAAAAAAAAAAAAGAAATGATCGGGTGTGTTCTTAATGCTGTTATAGATGAGGAAACTGAGGCTGGAGGCGTGGGGCGTGTAAACTGCCTCGGGTCGCCATAGCCAAGCCCTGAGCCAGGTTTGAACCCAAGCCTGCCCCACCTCAGAGCCTGAGCTGCTTCTGCCCCGGCACGCTGGCGCTTCCCCCTCTGTAGACTCCTCTCCCACACGGGGGAGTCGAGGCAGGCAAAGACGACGAGGAAGGGAATGCCAGGCAGGGGGAACAGGATGGGCAAAGCCTATGGACAGCCTGGGACTGGCTTCATGGGGAGAACCGGACACAGGGGCAGGAGGTAGCATGGCTGGAAGGCCTCGGGCGCGGTGCCAGGGGCTCACTGGGACTTCCTGGTGCATGGGCCCGAGGGAGCTCCCAGTCAGACTCCCCCGCGGGTGGAGCAAGGGGAACATGGAGACCCTGTGGAGGCCACAGCAGCCATCTAGACCCCACGTGGAGGAGCCTGCCCTGGGCAGGGGGCGGGGTGGGAATCAGGGCGTGGACAACCACTGCAGGGAGGAGTGGGGGGAGCCTGGGCAGATGCTGGGGTTTCCATCTTGGGCTGCAGGAGGTGATGAAATGAGGAAGGAAGGGGAGGGCTCTTGGGCCTGCCTCCCCAGCTGCCTGGCACCCAGCCTGGTGACTGAGCACCACCTTGCTTTCCTGGGAGGGGGTGGGGCGGGCAGGGGCAGGCCAGCTGCTCATCTGCGCCTTTGAAGAAAGCTGTCATCACTCCCTGCGGAGCTGCCTCTCCAGCCAGCTTAGCTGCAGCCGAGCACTGACTTTATCGAGCCTCAGTCCTGCCGTTGGACGGTCCTGGTTAGGCCGGTGAGCTGAGGTGGACCCTCTGCTCAGAGGCCCCGAGGAGAGCCCTGGAAAGAGGCAGGAGACTCATGGGCTCCCACTAGATGCAGGCTTGGGCCACATGTTCTCCACACGCCGGCTCAATTCGTTCTCAAAACAACCCAATAGGACGTCCCCACGGTCAGGCCAAGAACCGAGGTTGAAAGCCAGCTGGGAGCCCAGGTCTGCAATTGCATGTGCTTGTTCTTTGTCCCTTTCACTCGCTTACATGACCAGGGTGAGGCCATGCTTTCCCCCAACACAGGTTGACTCAAAACCTCAGAAGTCTCCCAGAAGCTCGGAGGACATGGGGCTGAGGGTGCTGGGGCCGAAAGGGAAGGGGCTCTTTGGGGGCTTAGACCTTGCTCCCCCAGGCCTGTGTCCTCCATGCTGGGACTGCTCCCCAGGCTGCCACGTCTCCCCAAGGGAGTCACGTCCCAAAGCTTTCGCGTGCACAGTGGGGGCTGCCTGTGGCAAAAGAATGAATGCGATCATGTACATGACTTTATGATGTTTTTCCACCTGTAGGTCATAACCCATTAGAGCATCATAAAATCTGTTCAGTGGGTTGTGGCTGTCAGGCTTTTTTGCATGAAAAATAAACTAGAATAGAAAATACCAGAATACATCTCATGTAGTTGGAATAAGTCTTGTTTTGCTAAACTCTAGTTTTAGGTGTGTGGGGGGGTGAGAATGAACACGCTGCATCGTGATCTCAGACGTGTTACTTGCTGCCAGTTGTGGTCAAAAAATGTTTGAGAAATGTTTGCTGGAACAAAGGCCTCAGGCTGGGGTGCTTAGGCCCCAGGAGGGTGCAGGCAGATCCATCAGAGCGTGGAAAGAAACGTTAGAGCATTTATTCTGAAAATCCCATTTTGAAAATTTCTGTTTTTGGAGGGCTTTTTAGTGGACCTCATAGTTTACACGAGGAAATGTATCTGGAGCAGGGCTTCGTTTTCATTTATACTGATAGCCTTGCCCAAGGCTGCACCCATCAGAAGCTCCTGGGGAGTTATTTTAAAATGTGGGTTCCCGGGCCCACCCCCAGATTGGACACCTGGAATTCCATTGTCAGCGGCTGCACCAGGGGATCCTTCAGAACTGCCCCGATGCTTTCTGGTTTTTGATTGTGAGTGTTTGGGTGGATTCCACACCATCCTGGGGCATTTTCTAAATCCCAAGGGGGAAACTTTCGAGTAGAGTGTGAGGACGCTGTTTTGTCTGCACACCTGCTGGATGCGCTAGGCCTCCCTGGCTCTAAGCTCCATTTGCCCAGGGCCCATCTGCGTCACTGAGCCCCAGGGCCCTCCACACAGCCTGAGGTTCAGGCTGGAGGGGAGGGCGTGTGAGCCCTGCTCTTCTAGAATCGCAGGGCGCCACCAGCCCCAGTACTGGGGACCCTTTGCTTTTGAGCCCACACTCATACGCGTCGTCTGTAAATTGTGTGTCAATTGGCATCAGCTTTGGGGAAGGGAAACAGTCTGGCAAATTCCGTCATTTTTTAATGGCAGAATGCCAGTGGCCCAGCAGGCTCGTGTCTGGGAGTCTATCCTGTAGAAACACTGGCTTGAGGGCTGAAAGATTACCTGCTAAATTGCTCCCTGCAGCAGTGTTTGGTCAGGTGACAGTTTGGAAACTGTTTTTTTTTTTGTTTGCTTGTCTGGCTGAAAGGGGGTAGAGTGCAGGGGCTAAAAGGCCTGGACCCTGGAGCTAGCCTGCCTGCATTCGAGTTCGGGGGTGCTTACGGCTGTGCGGATGGGTCGAGCCACTCAGGCTTTCTGCACCTCAGTTTCCTCAGCTGTGAGATGGGCAGAGGGAAAGTACCTACCTGTGGGGCTGTTGAGAGGATTCAAAGCACTGATACACGCAAAGGGCTTCAAACAGCGCCTGGGTTCTCGGCAAGCTCTGCCAGGGTTAGCTCTGGCGGAAGATGCCGAAAGCCTGCATGCTCGTCAAAAGCGGGAAAAAGAAATGAGGGCTGTCACGTGCAACACTCAGCAGCAGACGAAAAGAATGAGGCCAGCACAAACGTGTGGACTTGTGGAAATGTTTGTTCTGTAGAGATTTATTGTTAAGTGAAGAAAGCAAGCTGCAGAGCAATACGGTAGCATGATGCCAGTTTCGTTTTTTTTAAATAAACGGTGTGTGTGCATGTGTGTGTGCATGTGCACGTGTGCAAATGCACAGAGAAGGGTCGGAAGCCTCTCCTCAGGGCGTCAACAATGGGGCCTCCTGAACGATGGGCTGAGCTGCTGAGGGCAGGACCTGCACGCTTTGTGTTTGTGTGTATTCAGTTTTGTATATAATTTTTTTCTTTATTTTTAAAGAAGTTTTTGATTACATAAAAGTTACATTGAAAATATGGGGGGGGGTAAAAAAGAAAATATAGGGGATTCCCGTATACCCCACCCCCTTCCCCTCCCACACTTTTCCGCATTAACAACATCTTTCATTAGTGTGGTACATTTGTTACAAGTGATGAACACGTATTGAAACACTGCTACTAACCGTGGTCTATAGTTTACATTATAGTTTACACTTTGCACTGCACAATTTTATAGGCTTTGACAAAATGTATAATGGCCTGTATCTTCATTGCAATGTCATGCAGAACAATTCCAGTGTCCCCAAAATGCCCCGTGTTCCACCTATTCTTCTCTCCCTGTCCTCAGAACCTCTGGTGGCCCCTGCCTTTATATCCATGTTACAAGTTCTTCCATTACTAGAACAGTACTAAGTCTACTTTAGTCCATAGTTGCATTCCCCCATTATGTTTGTTTGTTCCTCAATCTTGAGAATTTGGGGATGGTGATGCCCACTCTGCTTCTGATAGAGAAGAGGCTTAGGGAAACGGATGTGGCTCAAGAGGTTCGGCGTCCGTCTACCATATGGAGAGACCAGGGTTCGATCCCCGGTACCTCCCGGTAAAAAAAAAAAAAAAAAGAGAAGAGGCTTAGATCCCATGGGGCAGATGGATGGAATTGTCTTGCTTGCAGTTGTAGATACTCTGTATTTTGTTGGATGGACGTGGTCCATCATCATCCTTTGGTTAGTTGTCTGGGTGAGTTCAATGGACTGGAGAGTAGGTGTTGGCTGCATCTCTGCTGAGATTCAGGGCTCAACCGGCATATGAATAGACAGAAAATTTAAGTCTGAGAGATATATTTAACGGGTACAGTGTGCACATTTTATTTTGTGCACTTTTCAATTGTTTGACTTTGTTATGGTGAATATGTATTCATTTTCTAATTTAAAAAATAAACTTAACATTTTAAAAATTTTATTAAATGGATTTGTAATCCTGGTTAAAGGTATCGCCCTGAATGGAATCAAGTTTTGCATTATTACAGATTTAAAAACATTTCGGTATTTCCATCAGAAAGTTGCCTCCCACTGGGTGACTTTGGGTGAGAACCTTAAGCTCTCCCAGCCTCTGTGTCCTCAGCTGTGAAACGGGGATATTAATGCCCACCTTTGGGGTCGCTGTGATATAATAATGGTGATGGCAATGACAACAACAATAATTTCATCATCATGTGCTGTAAGGCCTGTAAAACACCTGGCCGTACCTGGCACAGAGCAGGGGCTCAACAAATGCCCATGTCATTGGGGTGCTTCTATTTGTCCTGGAAGAAGTGGCCTCTGGGCAAAATACTAAGTTGGATGACACCAGAGACAGACAAAAATCCTTGAAACCTGGGTCACGGTGGAGGAGGTCCATGAGGAAGGTAGGCTCTAGAGTGCCCAGGCGGAGAGGCGGAGGAAGGCATTCCCACCAGCAAAAGCTCGGAGATGGGAATGAACAAGGCATGTTTGCTAGAGGAAGGGTGAGCATGGTATTTCAGGAGACAGTGAGGGGCTGCCCTGGGTAGTGGACAGAAGTGGGGGAGGAAGCTGGAGAAGCAGAGCAGAGACTGGCCTGGGGGAGGCTCAAGGCTGGGGCAGGATTCACAGACACCCCACAGGGCCTTGAGCTGCCGACTAGCAAGGTGGGTGAGGGGCTACCAGGAGTTGTCCTAAGGGTGAGGGAACGGGTGCCAAGTAGCTGAACCATCTCTGCTGGTCATTACAATATAAACGGTGACCAAGGAATCATTGGAAACCTTTGCTCTCCACTGGCAGACCAGACAGCCAACCAGGTAAACTGAGGCAACACAAGGATGAATTTTGTTACCCTTTAAAACCAGAAATTTGTGGGGGAGGGGGGTAGGGCCTGACATGGGAGTGAAGCACTGAGGACTCACCCAGCCTGGGGTCCAGGCCTAGCTTTCCTGGAGGGACAGACAGGCAGCCCCTTAGGTTTGCAGGAGAATCACACAACGATGACATGAAAGAAGATGCAAAGATTAGCTGGACGGTCCCCTCCCCATTTGATATGGAGAAGCTGAGATGGCAAGTGGCCAAAGGTCACATCTCAGGACCTTGCTAGAGGCTCCAGAATGTTCTGCCACAGCCTGCCCCATCTGCTCTTCCTTAAACAGAAGTGAAAGTGTTTCCCAAAAGGCATGGGGAATGCCTTGGAGGCCACCTCCTGAGTGAAGGTGCCCCGGGCAGTAGAGGTGGTTCTGGGGAGCTCACCGCCAGCCCCCATCCCAGGTGCTCTCTGCCCAGCTTTCCCTTCGACTCGGTTCCTGAAGTCCCGATCTGTCCATTCAGCAGGTACCCCTGAGCCTCTGCAGTGTGCCGAGTATGGTGGGGTGTCAGAGGCCTGGGAGGTGTCACCCTTCCCGGAGATCCCAGGGATCACTGCGTGGTGCTGAGAAGGAGAAGGAGGTGGCGGGTGGTGCCTACAGTAAAGCCAGGATGTTCCCGGGGCGAGACTCCTCAGCAGAGGATGGATTCGGTGATTGGAATCCAGGTTTGGGGAGAAGGTGGATGGAGCATGTGCAGGGAAGGGCAGAGGACAGCGAGGTTGTTGGTGACAACTGTGGTCGCCGCCAGCTCCTGCGCCATGCTTCTCTCTTCCTTCGTCAGCCCCTCCCCTTTCACAGAGGAGGAATCACGGTCAGAGGACAGAGCAGTGGGAATAATGAGGAAGGAGCGGGACATGTCTGGACAAAGGGGTCAGACTGATGGCCTTGCTATGCCTGGACTGGACGTAGGCTTGGGGCCGGCCACCCCAGGACCCAGCAGTGCCCCACTTCCCTCCCAGGCCCCATGAAACATGGGCCGGAAGGCAGGATGCCTCGGGCTGAGCACAGCACATGCAGCCCTTCTCCCACCACGTGGCCTTCCCTCTCAGGGTCTCAGTTTCCCCATTTGTACAATAAAGTGGTGAAAGGTGTCTAAATCCCTTCCAGGAGATCTCTGGCGAGAACCCTGGACACTTACCCATTCAGACGAAAGGTATCAGCTAGAGCTGGCTGCCTGACTGTGTGCTTGCCAGGTGGTACCTGACTGTGTGCTTGCTGGGGAGTGCCCGACTGTGTGCTCACCAAGGGATGTCTGATTGTGTGCTCATGGTGGCAGGGGGCCTGGTCTGTGTACTCACAGAGAGATGACTGTGCACTTGCCAGAGGATTTCTGACTGTGCGCTCAGAGGGGATGTCTGACTGTGCACTCACCAGGGGATTTCTGACTGTGCGCCCACCAGGGAGATATCTGTGTACTTGCCAGGGGATGTCTGACTGTGCACTCACAGGAAGACGCCTGACTGTGCACTCACCAGGGGATGTCTGACTGTGCACCCATGAGGGGGATGTCTGTGTACTTGCCAGGGATGTCTGACTGTGCGCATACACAGCACATCTCAGTGTGGGTCAGTCATTCACTTTACCAGAACTGTAGGGAAGTGGAAGCTGGCTTGGGGCCCATCCCGCAGGCCAGGAAAATCAGAGAGAAGCAGTGCCCCCCCACCCCCAAAGCCCAAGGTCCCTCGGCCTCAGGGTGCTGCCCCTCAGCCCCCAGGGAATTTCCCAGCCTGCTGGGAGACCCCAAAAGCCAATGGGGCTGTGGGTGGCTCTTCCCTTATGGGCTGCAGGTTTGGGGGAGTGGGGAATGGACATAACAGACCACTCCCCAGACATGATGTCCCACTCCTGGTGTCTCCACAGAGATTTACTGCCCTTCACGCTGAGGCTGCCCCAGGCCATCCTGGAGGCCAGCAGCTTCACAGACCTCGAGACCATCTCCAACCTGGGCCTTGGTAAGTCCTGCCTGAGGGACCAGGGGAGGGGGCGGGACTTTTGGAAATGGGGCCCCAGGTCTGTGTCTGGAGGCAGCCGGTGAAGAGGGACGGGCTCTCAGGTCGAAGCCAAGCTGGATCCTGAGTCCCAGCTCCCATGGGACCTCTCGCCCGCTGCCCCGGGCTGCTGAGCCACCTTACAGGGAGATTCTCCCAGTTTCCAAGTGCCACGCTTAACAGCTGCCCAGAGGTCCTGCAGCACCTTGTATGGTCTGAGGGAGCTGGGGGCTCCAGAGCCGGCACAGGCTGACCTATGGCAAGGACAGGGCTTGGACTCCGGGAGAGTCTGAGTGGTGGCCAGAGAGCTGAGGACCTAGCAGCCGCCAGTCACGCATCATCCCCACTCCTGTCAGAGGGAAGAGCACGTGAAGGGCCTTTTTCAACCCTGACCTTTGGAGGGCAGAAGAGTGGAGAGGGAAAGAAGGAAAAGGCAGGGAAGGGACAGAGCATGCCTGATGCCATCTTTTCACAGAATAATACGAATAGCTCGTGGTGACCAAGCTCTTCCCCAGGTTGAGCTACACCGAGCAGTTTATATGGATGAGACCAGTCGATGCTGACCTGTAACCTGTAACCTGGGCCTCCCCATGTGCAGCTGCTAGGAAGCCAGGCCAGCTGCCCCTGTCAGCTTGTGTCGAGAGCAGAGAGTTACTTAAAGGGGAGCAGAGGGCAACCATGTTTTGGGCAGCTGCTTCTGGAGCCTCAGCAGGCTCCAAAGCCAGGAGACAGTCCCAGAGCCTCATAACCTGGGGCCTCCAGGTCGCATTTAGGAACAAAGCTGGTTATGGTAAGTCTATGTTAAGACTCAGCCACGCAGCTGACCACAGCTCCTGAAGTGCAGTAGCACCCTGTTCGCCAGTGTTGACTGATGGAAGAACGACTGGGGGGGGGCAGGACTAGGCCATAGAGGAAGTTAGGGGCAGGCCTGGGATTGGAGAACACACACCCAGGTTCCCAGACCAGGCCACCATCCACCACCCAGAGGGGCCTCTGGACAGCAGTGCAGGAGATGCCACAAGGCAGCCGTGGCCAAAGGGCCACGAAATAGGAGTTCAGGCCCTTGGATGTTAACATTTAATGAGCACTTACTAGGTTTTTTTTACATGCAGTGACTCATCAAATCTTTCGGCAGCCCTGTAAAGTAGGTACTATTATTATAATCCCCATTTTGTGGTGGAGGAAAGTAAGCCATAGACGAGTTGCAAGGCCAAGGTCATGGTGCAGGGTGAAGCTGGGGCTTGAACCCAGGCAGTTTAGCTGCAGCATCTACCGCTATCCCCTTACCTTTTTTTTTTTCTTTAGGAGGTACCAGGGACCAAACTTGGGACCTCATACATAGAAAGCAGGTGATCAACCATTGAGCTACGCTTGCTCCTGCCCCTTAACTCTTTTTTTAAAAAGATTTATTTGTTCCCCGCCCCCCTCTCGTTGTTTGCACTCACTGTCTGCTCGTTGTGTGCTCGTCTTCGTTTTAGGAGGCACCAGGAACTGAACCGGGGGCCTCCCATGTGGAAAAACGGCACCTGATCACTTGAGCCACCCCCGTTCCCAGCTGCCCCTTAACTCTTTATCCAGCCCCTTCTAAGTCTGACTTACTCTGTTCACAGACCTTAGAGTCAGATCTCAGCTGGGTTTGAGAATAAACCCTGAACTCAGCCCCCCAGACATTTTAGAGATTGGACTCTTATCCTCCCAGGGCATGGATGTGGGATGAGTAGCTCCTCACACAGCCCAAATGACACCTGCCCCAAGGCCTGAACTGGCATGAGTGACACTTTCTGACCATTTCAGAGCACCCGGAGTTGTCTCGTGTAGGCCTGTGTCTCTGTTTATAAAGATAAGGAGGCCAAATCTTAGCCCAGTTGAGCCACTTGTCCAAGAAGCTCCAGGTGAGAAGGCAGCCAAGCCAGGGCTTGCACCCAGGGCGTCCTGACTCCACGCGCAGCCTCGCTGTTCCTTGGCTGCACCTCGGCTGCACCTCGTGGCCTCTGTGGTTTTTGCAACGAGCAGTCGGTGGCCAATTTTGAGGCCAAGTTGGAGGACAAGGGAGATGCATCTCCTGGGAGAGGCCAGTGGCCTCAGTCTGGGAGGCCTCCTGGCTCACTGTGGGCTTGAGGCAGGAATCCACTGCCCTGGGGCTCCCTGAAGGTTCCTCTCACCTGCAAGAGCATGGCAGCCCCTAAGCCGAAGAACAAGCTGTATTTGAGACCAGCTGCCCCTCTCAGGAGAACCACTCCTGTTTCTGGAGGAGACAAGCCCAGATTCTATCTGGGAGGGCTTGGTCTCAGGCACAGAGAGGAAGTGGGGCAGGGAGGCTACGGTCTGGTCTGGGAGGCTGTTGGCAGCTCACACTAACCTTGAACATGGGATTTAAGGGAAACCTGAGGTCCTGTCCAGACCTCATGTCCCCAAGCACTGAAGGACATTAAAGCAAAAGGGGCCCTCTGGAGCTCATTAGAATAATTTTTCCCTGGAGCCAAGGAAAGGTTAACTTGTCAGTCCTTCCCTCAAAAGATCAAGACACCCAGCTGAAAGGGAACATCCTGCCAGAGGCAGAGTGGGCCAGAGGCCTTGGCCCTGGAATGCACAGGCCCCAGCCCCACCCACCTTCACACGCAGTAGCGACAAACCTACAGAGTGGCATTTTCCAGGACCCCAGCGCACCAGAGCTCAGGCCCAGCATGCACTCTTCATTCTAGGCAAGGCACTCCTGCAGCAAAGGACTGAAACCCCTCAAGCTAGCACCGATTAAAGGGAAGTTAGTGGAAGGACACTGGGGAAGCGCTGAGAAATGAAGACATTAGGTCAGCTGGGCCTTGTAGGAAACACATGCCAGGTCCTTTCTCATGACAGCCCAGCTCTTCTGCTGACTCGCGGATCCTGCTCCCAACTCTTTGGACTGGCCAGACTCTGACTTCAGCTCCCATTGCCACCTGATGGTGGCCCTTCATTCAGACTTTCCAGGGAGAATCTGAATGATCAATGGCAAGCCTAATGCTTGGGTACCCTCAAGCCAGATGTTACCCTGCCAGGGAAAACCAAAAGGACAATGGGAGGCAAATTCATTGACATTCGCCACACATCCATCATCTCCTTTTATTCATGCAAAAACCCATTTCACAGATGAGAAAATGGAGAATCAGAGAGACTAAAGAGCTTATTAGGCAATAAAGAATGAAGGGCTGATACATGCAACAACATGGATGAACCTTGAAAACACGATGCTAGTGAAAGAAGCCCGACACAAAAGGCTACATATTGTATGGGTGCATTTATATGCAATGTCCAGGATATAAATGCCCATGCATCAGAAAGTAGATTAGTGGTTGCCAGGGGCTGGGAACTTGGGGAGAACTGGGGCGTGATTGCTAATGGGTACAGGGTTTCTTTGGGAGGGGGTATGATAAAAATATTCTAAAATTAATTGTGATGATGGTTGCAGAACTCTGTAAATACACTAAAAACCACTGAATTGTACACTTTAAGTGGGTGACTTGTACGGTATGCGAATTCTTTCTCAATAAAGCTGTTATCCAAAGAGAGGCTAAAGAGCTTTCCTCTCTAAAATGTGACAGAAGCTGGATTCAGACTTGGGGTTTCTGAGTTTGAACCTGTGCTCTTTTTTTCTATACCACATTCCACCTGATCTTCAGCCGACATTGCTCACAGCTTCTCACTCCTCACCCCTCTCCTGCCACGTACCTGGCCGCCAGTGGAAGACAATATGGCACCCTTTTGAGAGGGTCTGGATTTGGTATGGGGGGGGTGGGCGGTTAGGTTCCCCTACCCCGTGTCATACTCTGGGTGTACTTCATTTTTATTACATTTTTTTTCTCATAAAAGTCTCATATCGTGTATTTCCTTTTAACCCACAAAGCCAGAGAAAGATGAGGATGAAAACAATGTATAATCCCGCCACTGATGCAAGTTTGGATGTGTTTCCTTCTAGTCTTTTTTCTTCGTCTCTTAATATACACATACACAATTGAATCTACAGTTTGCATCTTGCATTGTTTGTTTTGTTTTATTTGAACATATTTATCACTTTTCTTTTTTCTCCTAGAGCCCACAGTCAGGAAGTGTGTAGCAAAGGGACAAGGCCTCCCGGGTTTTCAGCCCACCTGATGATTTCTCAATTGTCACGAGTCCCTGAGGCTTACGTGCCTCCTGTCATTGGTATCAGCACTTTTCTATTTCTGGTGGTCTGTTAATTTTTTTAACAAGTACAATGTAATGAATATCCAAATCGTTGCACAAGCCCTGCTGGTCAGACAGGGACGATGTCCATGAGACGGACTGGAAAGGAGCTATGTGCCTGCCAGCTCAGCCTGTGGGATGGCTCAGGATGCTTGTGCATAAGCTGATGTAGGGAAGTCTGAGCTTGGCCTTGAAAAGAACAACACACAAAAGCGCAGGCCATATAGGATGTCATCCTGGACATCAAGAGCTAACAGGTTAATTGGTGCCCCAAAACTAACATATGGAAAAACTGCTAAACTATATCCAGTTCATTCTAAGTGCAAAAGGAATTTAGAGATGGCAGTGATAAATAAGAGTCAGATTTGTAGTGGTTCTCAAGCAATTTTGCAGTGTATACATGTTTACTCTTTTAAAAATACATTTAGAAAAGGAATATGTTCTATAGCTGTTCCTAGTTTGGATGTAACTTGCTTTTTCCTTCTCATTATATGATAAGAATTTTCCTATATTATTAAAAATTCATTGGAAAGTTGGGTTTGAATGATTGTCCAATGCTCATCTTTGAGATGCCACAAAAATATTTATTCACTGAACTCTCTGGACTTTCAGCTGTTTGCTTGGTGTCTGTAGCACCTTGTGGCACTGACGTGTCCCCTTGTCTGTCCTGCCGCCAGCCTGGGGTTCCCCAAGGGGAGCCTCAGTCACCTTTGTCCTCAGGGCCTTCAGCCTAACACCTGACTTGTCCAGGCCCAGTGGGGGTTGTAGGAGCAGATACCTGGAAAGAGGTACCCACAGCCAAGCAGGGCCAGCAAAGTGGCAGCGCTGGCCAGAGGGCCTTCTTCAGGGGACCGCTGGCAGCTGAGCAGGGCACTGTGCCAAGGCTTGGCGTAGTGCCATCAGACATAGGTGCCCACAGCTTTGCCAACCCCTCGGGTTGCATGATACCATGTTCCGCTTCTCCTCTGGCCTTGGCATTCTGCAGGCTGCAGAGAAAGTTACCTGCTTCCTTTTTTTTTTTTTTTTTTTTTTTTTTTCAGCATAAAGACCTCAGTGCCACTGTGGTTCCCGAACAGGCCCGGCTGAAGTTAGGATGCAAGCCCCCCAGGTCCCAGCTTCCCTAGGCTTGGAGGCCTCCACCTGCCAGAGTGCATCCATCAGGCCTGTCCTGGGGGCAGGGAAGTAGTGTCCTGGAGACACCCAGGCCCCAGGCTCATTTCCCTGAGGTCCCCTGTCTGCTCCAACAATCCAAATCTGAGCTGTGGAAAATGTGTTCTTTTTTCCCTGTGCAGTCATGGAGGCTGCTAGCCTGCTGGCCAGTCGGTGGTCCATCCACTTTCGGGGTCCTCTACCTACCGCCTCTTGCCTTTAAACCTCCTCCCATGGTCCAGGCCGTTCGCACTTTGCTGGTAAACCTAGCTCTCCAGTGCCACTTCCCCACTCTCGCTGAGCCGACCCGCTCGCATGAGGCAAGAGGCGCGCACTGAGCGCCTGCTGGGTGCCAAGCCCTGTCTTAGGGGCTGGAAATACTCAGATGGATGAGAAACTAACCAAACAGCATCACAGTCCCAGGGGACGGTCACAAGGGCCCAAGTGTGCTCTGGGGCTGGAGGAGGCCGGAGGAGAGACGGCGAAGCCTGAGTGTACCCGGAAGCTCCCGCAAACAAGCAGCCTTTGACCTGAATCTTGAAGCAGGAGTTTGCCAGGTGGAGAGGGTGGGAAAAGCCTCCCAAGCAGAGGGGATGCATTAGCCAAGACCCGAAGGTGGGGTAGCAAGTGACACACTCAGGATGAAGCGAGCAGCAGAGTGGGGCGAAGACTCCCTAGATGCCACTAGGAAAGATGTGCAGGGGCCCGCTCCCACAGGCCTCGAATGCCAGGCTAGGGTTGGAGATGGGCTGAATGAGGAGCAAGCCAGAGCCTACCATCCCACTGGCATCGTCCCTGCAAGGAAGGGAATGGATTGGTGGTGGCCAGTTCCAACGGGAACGTAAAGGGAGCGTCCCATCACGGTGGGCAGTTCTGTCTATTGTCTACCCCATGACTTCCGCTTTCACCCAAAGGAAGAGCCTTGTGGGAACCTGGAAGGGGGCATCAGGGGCGACAGCATACCTGGGGGGCTGCTGCCCCACCCACCTATGAGTCAGCCGGGCTGCCTGCTTTCCTTGCTAGGAAAACTTTATTGGGGCTGGGTAGTCAAGGGTAGGTCTTCAAATGCTCACTGCTGGGCCCGGAACATGTTTAGTGCAAACCCTGGGAGAGTGAACCAGTCATGGAGGGGTCAGGAGTGGCCCAAGAAAACCAAGCCCCAGGCCCGGCCAGTCGTGAAGCATACCTCGTCCAGCTCACGGGAAAACCCTTCCACGCTGGACATGCCACATCCTCTGGTACTGGCTGTGATGTGCACACAAAGCTTTGCAAAGTGAAGAGTTGCATGAGAGTTGGTTGTCCTTGTGGTTAGCAAGGTGGGGGTGCCTGTCCCCCAAGACCACCTGCCCTTGGCTGTCTCGTGATGTCCCCCTTCTTTCAACATCCGGAGCTGGTGTGCTCCCGCCACGTCCCCACGTCCCACCCTGCCACCCAGGGTGTTGGGAGAGCAACCGAGAAGGGAAGTGTCGCAAGTTCCTGCGAACCAGCAGCAGGGGCTGAGCACACAGGCGCTCGAGCTGGGCTGCCCGGCTTCAAGTCCCAGCTCCTTCCCTCACCAGCCCAGAGACCTGGGCGAGTTATTTAATCTCTCTGAGTCTCTCGCCTTCATCTGTGCAATGGGGACACTCACAGCTTGTGACCAGGGATCAATGAGATAATCCATCTAAGGCCCACGGGCTGGCACCCAGCAGGAACCCCATGGATGACTGCTCCTGGTATTGTCCTTCGTGTTATTTTTGATAGTTTTCTTATGGACAGATCCCTCAGCAAAGGACCCGGCTGAGAGGCTGCAGGCCTGGCCCCATCCCATCCCCACCAGTAACAGGGAATTCGGGGTCTGCCTGGCTAAATCTCTCCCCATCTCTAAGATTAACAGGTTGAACAAGACCTGGGTTCCAGGTTCCTCCCCATGTTTGGAGCTGCTTGAGCGAGCTTCGGTGTGGTCTGCAAGCCACCTGAAATTGTTCTCAAAAGCTTCTGCCTCTCTGCCCTTTCCTGAGCTTGTCAGATTATTGACGATACCCAGGGATCAGGAACTCCTGAGTTCCTCGACCCCTGATACCCCTTCAGCCCAGATGTCTGTGACCTTGCCCAAAACAAGCCCAGCACTGACCAATAATGCCTTGACAGGGACAAGCCTCACGACAGGACCTGCTTTGGTGGCCATGGCAGGGGCTGAGTCCAGGAAGACTGGGCCAATAGAAAGGCGTTGGCTGGAGCTGGGCTTAGTGGGGCAGGAGACTGCTCTCGGAGCCGGCTTCACACCCAGCTGAGCATGGGCTGGCTGCTCTGTTAACATGGAGACTGGCGGAGTGAAAACGGTTTTGCAGCCACCAGTTGTTCCCCTGGTCAGGTCTGATCCCGCCAGCCTCATCCAGGTCTGCTCTCCTGCATACAGCAATCGAGGCGGCCAGAATGGGCTAACGATTTGCAGATACCAAAGCACCGCCCCAGACGCGCTCGCATGCCCTCCTCACAAGCCTGTGACATGGGTACTGTCGTCACCCCCATTTTAGAGATGACTAGGCTGAGGTCTAGGGAGGGCCGGCGGCCTGGCCCCTGCTCAGGTGCAGGAGCTCCAGTCGTCAGCCCCCATCCCCCTGGGTCCCCACCATGCCTTCCCCCGCCCCCGAGCCTGCAGGTGGGTGGCCCCATGGTGGGGTCTCACCCCCCGAGGCCCAGAACTGCTGCCGACCCTGTGTGCAGTCACTGTTCCCCTCCGCCTCACCCAGCGCTGCTGGGGAGGCCCGCGGGGGGCTTCCCCACGTGGGGCAGGAAGTGGTGAGCGGGCTTGAAAACAGCTCCAGAGGGAGGACAGCCGCAGAGCAGTGGCGCAAACGCGGGGCACGGCCCTCCCACGCCCTGCCCTGTCCCTCCCTCAGCACCACCGCCCGCCCGCGGCCAGCGGCGCCACTGACCGCCTCTCCCTCTCTTGTTTCCACAGGCTTCTGGGACTCCTCGCTGAACCCCCGGCGAAGAGGCGAGAGCCCGGCTGAGGCCCCGAGAACCCCAGCTCCCGGGGCACCCCCAGCCTCCGGCCTCAGGCCCACGGCCCATCATGCAGACTGTTCCTGTGAAATAGAGCTGTCGGTGGGAAACGACCGCCTGTGGTTCGTGAATCCCATTTTCATCGAGGACTGTGCCGGCGCCCTCCCTGGCGACCAGCCACCCCCTGGAAGCTGCCCTGCATCCCCGTTGCCTCCCCTCTCCGACGCTACCTCACCCACATCCAGGTGGGCCCCACGCCGCCCACCACCTCCTCCCCCAGCACTTCCCCCAAGCCCCCCAGGCCTGGAAGTCCCTGTCAACACCCCTGGCCCCGCCGGCCCACCTCTTCTCCCTGCTCTTCCTTGCCCTTTACCCCTTTCTCCCCCAGTGGGTGCTGTTCCCCACCCTCCAGAGGCCCTGCCTCTCACCCCCCTAGCGCCTGCCTCCCACCTTGCCCCCCAGGCTGCAGGCCCCCCAGACCATCCAGGCCAGTCACCCATGACGGCCTGCGAGAGGCTCCCCTGCCCCACCCCAGACCTGGGCCACCTCGGGGAGGAAGAGATGAAGCCGGGGGCAGCCCCCAGCCCCTCACAGCCAGCCCCTGTGCCCCCACTGCCCGTGAAGAAGAGCCTCCCTGCACCTCCGCCCAGACGGCGCATCTCTGAGAGGGTCTCCCTAGAGGACCAGTGTGCTGGGAAGGCCAGCAGGGATCCGGCGACAGAGGGGGACCAGCTGGGCGTTGCCAGGGCAACTCCACTCAGCCTGCCTCCCCAAGGGACCTCAGACGGTTCTGGGGACAGGCCTCAGAGGACCACGGAGCAAGGCCAGGAAGCAGAGGCCAAAGCCAGCAGACTGGGCAGCATGCCAGAGCCCCCCAGGAAGGTCAAACAACCCCCCGTCCCGCCCCCCAGGAAGAAGCGGGTCTCCCGGCAGCAGGCCTCAGCCCTCCCCAGTCCCCTGGAGAGCGCCGAGCTCTCCACAGAGGAGGCGGCCTCCGCAAAACCCATGCCTGGGCCACCCCAAGAAGACCCCAGCCCTGCCCCCCACGCCGGGACGCAGAGCCTCCACGCCCAGGCCGGTGCCCCCCGTGCGCAGAGCTCCCCGGAGTTCAAGGGCTCCCTGGCCTCCCTCTCGGACAGCCTGGGCGTGCCCGCCTCGGCCACAGACCAGGACTCCTACTCGACCAGCAGCACGGAGGAGGAGCTGGAGCAGTTCAGCAGCGCTCACGTGAGGAAGAAGCCCTCCATGATCCTGGGCAAGGCGCGGCACCGGCTCAGCTTGGTCAGCTTCACCAGCGTCTTCCAAGCCTTCCTGTCCAACGACCGCAAGCTGTACAAGAAGGTGGTGGAGCTGGCGCAGGACAAGACCTCGTACTTCGGCAGCCTGGTGCAGGACTACAAGGTGTATAGCCTGGAGATGATGGCACGCCAGACCTCCAGCACGGAGATGCTGCAGGAGATCCGCACCATGATGACGCAGCTCAAGAGCTACCTGCTGCAGAGCGCCGAGCTCATGGCCCTGGTGGACCCTGCCCTGCACTCCGAGGAGGAGCTCGGTCAGTGCCCGGTGGGGGGTCAGGGCGGGGGAGGGGGGCAGCTCATGGCCCCAGGCCCTGCTTAGGACAAAAGAGGCCTAGTTGGTAGACACTGGCCCTGCCCTGCCCAGTCCCCCTTTCCCGGGCTGGGGCAATCCTCCCCCAGCCCTGTGTGTGTTGCCTGTTAATGGCCCACAGCTGCCTCCTTTTCTACAGCTATCATCTTGGCCACAGAGGAGCCACCTTGCCCAATCCCCTCCTTGCCCACCGCCAGGTCCTCTCTACCGTGGGGATGTGCAGCCCAGCCCCCTTGCCTCCAGGTGGTGCATTTCATGCTCCATAGCACCCCCTGGGACCAGCTGAGCCCCTGCCTTGCTCAGGCCCCAGCCCGCTCCCCTCACTCCTTTCTCCTGAGAGCACACCCCTAAGAAGTCACATGCACCCCAATCCCTGTCTCAGGCTCATCTAAGGCAGCTTGCAGCTTTGACCACCCCCTTCTAAAAGAGCCCTCCCCTAGCTTTCCCTTGCCACTCCCCCCAACCTCTAATCTGAGCGCTGTCGAGCTTTTTCTGACTGTGATTCACAGAGAGAAATACATTTTACATTGCAATCAATTGCACACATATATAAGTATTAAAAAACGTTCCGTCAGATCGCAATGGCAGTGGTGTGGCCACCTGGCTGTTAAAACATTGAACTTCTGAACCAGTTGGTAAATTGGCATTGCTCCCAGCCCTCTCCCCTCATCCAGCAATTAAAGGGTCAATGCTGGGCACAAGAGGGGACATTCAGGGCTCTGCAGCGTGGTTGAGGAACGTTTCTTGGAAAAAGAGTGTAAGGTGTTAGCTTTCCCAGGGCTGCTGGATTTTGCTAATGGACTCCTGAAAGCCGATGCTTGCAAGGCCAAAGGATGGATGGTGGGATTTCAGGCTGGGTGTTGGGTGGTGCAGCTGAGATTGAAGGCCAGCACCCCTGTCCTTGGGAGGGCATGACCCGTGGGGAGAGAGGCTGCCGGGGGGTGTGGGGCAGGCCAGGACTCACACCACAAACAGGGTTGCTGGGTCAGCAGCAGCCCTGAGGAGCCCCGGAGAAGCTCGAAGTCGGTCAGGGAGTGAGCCGAGGAGGCAGACAGACTCCTTCAACAAAGTCTCAGCACCCAATCCAGGTCACACAGCACCTCGGTGCTGGGGACACAGCACAACAGTCAAAACCCTGCCCTATGGAGCTTACGTTCTAGTGGGGGAGGGGGCAATAAGCAGGAAAAACTTGTCAATTATAGAGTAAGGTGGACACAAGACCGGGGGAAAGTGGCAGGCGTGAGGCCAGGGGGCAGTGAGGACAGGTCGTGAGGGGCTGGTGGCCTCTGTACAGACTTGGGCTTTTACTCTGGGAGAGCCTGAGCCCAAGACGATACGCTCTCAGGTACATCTGAACAGCGTCGCTCCGCCCTGGAGCTGGGAGCAGGGAAGGAGGCTGTTGCCGTGCTCGAGCCAGCGATGCTGGTGGCGGCATCCAGGGAGGAGGCCGGGGAGGTGGTGAGAAGTGCCCGGATCCTGGATCTGTTGCAAAGTTCGGGCCAACAGGATTGGCCGACAGGTTGGACCTGGGGGTGACAGAGGGGGCTGGGTGTGTCCACGCATTGTCATCAGGGCCCAGGAAGGACGCAGGCGCCTTTTGCTGAGATGGGGTGTCTGAGGAAGGCGGCTGCTTGGTGCGCTCTGGGGAGACCAGGAGCCCGGTTTTGGGCGGTGGTTGGAGGTGCCTGCGGGATGCTCAGGTGGAACGTAGAGTAGGCGGTTGAGATAAGAGTCTGTAGTTCTGGGGAGAAGCGTGAGCTAAAGGTATACATTTGGGAACCATCAGCACGAAAAGAGCCGTGATGGATCAGACCCTCTGGGGTCCAAGGCCTGAGCTCAGGGACTGCCCCGGGAAGGGAGGGCATGGAAGGGCCTTCCTGGGTTCAGAGCACCCAGAGGAAGCTGTGGTCAGCCCTGCCTTCCAGCGTGGGGAGTTTAGTAAGAGCTGGGCATAGAGGAGAAGTGAGAGGTCACCATGCTCTTGGGAGGACTTTACGGCGAGGGGCAGCAAGCAGTGTGGACAGAGGCGGGGCGGGGGCCGTGACAGTCAGGCTGAGGATTTGGCCTGGAGCTGATGGAACCCCGAAGAGTGCGTTGAGCAGAGGGCAGAGAGGAGGGGGCGAGGCAGGGAGACGTGGCAGGAGGCTGGCTCAGTGGCCTGGTTTAGGGCAGGGTCACGCCAGCTGGTCCTGGGCAGGGCCAGGGAGGGTCAGTCATGCCCTCAGGTTGGGCCGGCCAGGCAGGCTGTGGACTCGCCTCCAGGTAGCTGTCAAGGCCAACTTTGTCTCAGGTACCTGGAGGCCAAGAGCGGCCAGACTTTAGAATCCAGCCAGGCAGGGACAGGGTGGCTGCTGAGCTGGGCTGCAAGGACGGGCCAGGGGGAGGGGTAGACTTGCAGAGTCAGCCGGAAAGGGTGTCAGGGGAAGGGGGCAAAGTCACAACAGTAACGGCCCCATTCCCAGCACTGGACGTTTCAGCGCCCTGACCATGTACCACACCCAATGGCCTTGCCTACTATTCCCAAGAAACCACAGCTCAGCGAGGGTGAAGGACCCAGCCAAGGTCACACAGAGAGCAGGGGCAGAGCCAGGGTTCCAACCAAGGCCACCTGCTGCTCTCCGTGAACTCACCACTCCCCCCACTGCCCCACACCTGCGAGCTCTGCCCATGCACTCACTTCCACCGTGGAGGAGCCTAAAGCACTTAACAGGCCAGGCAGGACCCACCCTCGGGATTTTATTAGGGAGGCAGGTCACAAGGAGCACTTTGAGGACCAGAATCTGGAAAGAGGAGGCACATGCAGGAGAACCAGCAGCTTCCGGAGAGGGCCGGGAGCCCTGAGAGCATGGGCTGCAACCCTCTCGTTTTGCAGATGTACAAATGGGCACTGGAAGGGGTGTGACTTGGCTGGGGTCACGCAGGAGCCAGGGGCAGCAGTGGGGCCAAACTCAAGTCCCTGCCCCAGGGGGCCATGCCCTTGCTGTGGAAGGCTTCGAGGGGAAGAGGGACGAGATGCAGGCCTGGCAGGATGGGGTGAGGCGGGCAAGGGCAGTTGCCTGTTCTCCTGCTGAAAGGGTTGGAGAAGCAGAGGGGAGGGGGAGGCAGCCAGACATGGACCCAGAAGGGCCAGCCCCTGGCCTGCATGGTCAGGGCAGGGTGGCCTGGGCCCCTACAGAGACTCAGCCATGGGCAGGAGCCTTTCCTCTGCCCCCCAGGGAGAAGGCAGCTCAGGTGGGGCCATGCTGCCCCAACAGGGACATGGCTTTGGACCTCCCCTTACTGGGCCCTGGCCCAGACCCTCCCCCTGGGGACCAGGGGAGGGCCAAGAAGCCTTCCTGGGAATATTTCCCAATGGTCACCCAAAGCAGCTGTCTATCACCTTGGAGTCAGGTAGATGTGGGTTCAAATCCTTTTTCGGCCCCAACTAGCTGTGTGACCTACCCCATCAGAGCCCAAGTTGGTCCATCTGTAGAATGGAGAGCTCGCTAACTCCCATTCTACTAGATGATCAAGGATGGCCTGTAGAGAAGATGACAGTTGAACAGTGAAGGAGCCAACCATGCAGGTACCTGTGAGGTGACTTCTCCAGACAAAGGGAATAGCACGTGCAAAGGCCCTGAGGCAGGAGCAGCTTTGGCAGTTTGGAGGAGCAGCAAGGAGGCCAAAGGGCTGGAGTAGCATGAGCACAGGGAAGCAGGCAAGGTAGTGAGGATAAAGAGGAGACAGGGTCAGATCCGGGGTGGGGGGGAGGGGCATTGTAGGCCTTGGGGAAGATTTTGGCTTTTTCTGTACGTGAGATGGGTGCCATTAGAGGGTTCTGAGCAGAGGAAGGTCATGATCTCACATGTCGTAGCAAGATTATGCTGCATGCTCTGTCAAGACCATATAAGAGGCCAGGGCAAGAGGACACTAAAGTAACCCAGGCAAGAGAAGACGGTGACGCAGGTCAGGGTGGTGGTCAAGGTACTAGTGAGAAGTCAGGCTCTGGAAATACTATATTTTGAGACTAGAGTCAAATGGATTTAGAAAGTTAAAGAAAGAGGCATTAAATATTTACCAGACACCCAGGCCCTAGGCATACAGCTGCACAGGTTGTTCACTGCACAACTCCAATGAGAATAGTGCCCTCTGAAGTTGCGTACCATGCCAGGCCCTGTAAAAGGCATTAGGATACAACGGCCAGTTGGCATCTGCCCAGGATTCTCCTGGGCCAGTGTCTTCGTAATGTGGCTTTCTATTGAGTCTCATGGGTCAGATCCGCCGAGTGTGACTGCTGGGGCTGGGAGTGTGCATCCAGGGAGCTGGGGGTGGGGACGGCCACACATTCCTCACCGCCCACACACTCTTGCCCACCCACAGAAGCGATTGTGGAGTCCGCCTTGTACAAGTGTGTCCTGAAGCCCCTGAAAGAAGCCATCAACTCCTGCCTGCGTGAGATCCACAGCAAGGACGGCTCGCTGCAGCAGCTCAAGGAGAACCAGCTGGTGATCCTGGCCACCACCACCACTGACCTGGGCGTGACCACCAGCGTGCCAGAGGTGCCCACCATGGAGAAGATCCTGCAGAAGTTCGCCAGCATGCACAAGACCTACTCGCCGGAGAAGAAGATTGCCATCCTGCTCAAGACCTGCAAGCTCATCTACGACTCCATGGCCCTCGGCAACCCAGGTAGGTGGGTGGCCAGGGATGGCTCTGTGGGCTGCGGTGTGGCGAGGGTCTGTGAGCCTGCCAAGGATGCCTGGCACTAGAGGAGAGAAGCCTTTCCAGAGCCACAGGTCCTCGAGGGAGGACCTGGGCATGGACAGAGGTGAGACTCGTGGGCAATTCCCGGGGTCACCTGCAGACTGGGATTGGAGGAGCCCTGAGTATAAGGGGGCCAGCGTACCATGCCCTTGGCTGACTTAGGAGAAGGCGCCTATCTCGGCTGGCGTGGGTTACTGCTCACGAGTCCACTGCTTGGCCTGGCAGTCGTGCCATGTGGGCCAGGTGCGCCCACGCTTGGCTGGCTCGCTCGTGGTCTGTGGTCCGAGGTGGGCCGGTTGGAGGCTGGCTGGTCTAGGCTGGCCTTGCTCCTGTGTTGGGTGGTTGACTGGCCGCTGGCTGGTCCAGGACGGGGTGTCTGGGCCATGTGGTTCCCATCCTCCAGCCGGCTAGCCTGGGCTCGTGCAGGGGTCCCAGCAGGGGTCCAGGGGGGCATGTGAAACCTACACGGCTAGAGGCTAGGCTTGACGTCGCCCTGCTGCATTTCCTGGGGCAAACAAGTCCCAAGACCAGCCCAGACTCAGCGGGTGAGGAAATAGAGCCCCACCCCCTCGATGGAAAGAGCTGCAAAGTCACGTTGTGAGGGGAGCTAACGATGAGTTCACTTATTAAAAAAAGTTATCTGAGAGCAGGGAATGGGAGAGGGAATGGCTGCTCTTGGGGGAGAGAGAGAGGCAAGAGAGGCAGTGGTGCAGTGTGGAGAGAACAGAGCAGAGCAAGGGCTGGAGTCACCGTCGTCGGCAGGAGGGAGGCTGGCATCTCGCCGCTGGTTCCGAACCGGCTCAGGCAGGGAGTCTGAGGGCCCCGAAGGCCAGGCCGGGGTGCAACGACTCCCTGCCAAGAACAGATGTGTTTCTCATCAGTGAACTGACAGCATGCTCCCCTTCCCACCCCTGGGTGAGCACTGGACTGGGAGTCCAGGGTTCCTAATCTCAGCTCTGGCCCTAGCAGGCCCAGGCTGTCCCGCTTGGAGCCTCAGCCTCTTCACCTGGCAGGAAGCGGGCTCTCCCGAGCAGAGCAGACCTGGCTTGGAGCCCCAGGTTTGGTGCTGTAATCTTGGACCTGTTGACCTCAGCAAGCCTCTCCATGTGTATCAGTGGGGGATGATAAGGGCTGCTTCTCGGGTTGGTGTGCGGGTGGGTGGGGGAGCCCAAGGAAAGTGCCTGCACTGCGTAGGTGCTCAAGGAGTTACTTAGCTTCCTGGGCCTCAGTTTTCTCATCTGTACATTGGGGCTGGGCACACCTCTCTCCGGGCTAATGTGAGGATGAGCTACGACCAAGAATGTAGGTAAGCATTCCGTGGCTGTTAGGATGTGGGAATGGCTGCCTCCCTACCACGTTCCCAAAAATGCAGAGGCAGAACCTGCTCTGTGGTTTCCAAGTTGGGTTCCATGAGGCACCCAAGGGGCCCCAAAAGGGGCACAGGTAAGGCAGGGCCCCACATGCTGCTAGTGCCCATTTTACAGCCGGGGCTCCACATGGGATTTTGTTCGAAATCAAGAGTTCTGTAGATAAATTTTTTTTATTTTTCTTGGAAATAATTTCAAACTTCAAGAAGTTGCAAGAATAAAAATAGTACATTGGTACAGCAACCACCACATACATTTTGTGTATTGTTAATACTTTACCCCATTAGCTTGATCAAATGTTCTCTCCTTCGGTGCATTCACTTTTTTTTTAACTAAATCATTTGAGGGTAAGTTACATACATCATGGCCCTTTATCTTTCCTAAGAATGGGGATATACTATCACATAACCACAAGTGCAATTGTCCCCTGCGTAAGTTTACATCAATGTAATATTTTTATCTAATCTGTCCATATTCCAGGTGATCAGTGATATAATCAGGTCCTTTTATAGCCTTTACTTGGCTCTAGCTCAGGAGCCAGTCAAGGGTCAAGTCTGGCATTCAGTTGTCATGTGTGTTTAACCTCTTTTAATTTGGAATTTTTCCTTAGCCTTTGTCTTTTGTGACACTGATTTTTTTTTTTTTTTTTACTTTTTTTTTTATTTTTTATTATGGGTAAAAATCAAAATTCTCACAATACATACAAACATTTGCAATATGATATATAAATATATATGCATATATGTGTATTTGCTTACAAAAATGTTATTTATATATATATATATATACATATATTTTAAGAGGTGCTTAGATTACCGACACTGATATTTTTAAAGTATACAGATTTTTTTGCCCCACCCCCACACTATTATTTATTTATTTGTTTATTTACTTTAGTGAAAAGAAATAATTTCTTTTTTATTGAGGTAAAATTCAAATAACATAAAATTCACCATTTTAACTTTTTTTAGGAGGTACCAGGAGGTTGAACCCAGGACCTTGTTCATGCAAAGCAGACACTCAACCACTTGAGCTACATCTAGTCTCCCAATGAGAGTTGGTTTTTTCATTTGTTTGTTTGTTTTTAGGAGGTACCGGAGATCAGACCCGGGACCTCGTACATGAGAAGCAGATGCTCAACCACTTGAGCTACATCCGCTCCCCCTTAACTATTTTAAAGCATATAATTCAGTGACTCCCAGCAGTCTCGGGGTTGTACACCGTCACCACTATCTAATGACAGAATATTTTCACCACCCCACACCTAGAAGCAGTTACAGCCCACTTTTCCCCAGCCGCTGGCAACTGTGAATCTGCCTTCAGTGCCTGTGGATTTGCCTGGACAGTTCCTAGAAATGGAGCCCTACAGCCTGTGGCCTTGGGGATCTAGGCTCTTTCGCAGAGCCGTTTTCAAGGGTCCGTGTGGAAGCGTTTGTCAGTAAATCAAGCCCAGTTATGGCTGAATAATGTCCCTTTGTATGGACAGGCCATATCTTGTGTATCCGTTCATTATTCATGGACATTTGCTTGTTTCCACTTTTGGCTATTGTAGAAAATGCTGCTGTAAACATTTGTGCATGGCTTTTTGTTTTCAGTTCTCCTGGGTATATGCTTCGGATTGGAACTCCTTAGTCATGGTGTATAATAATCCTTTTAATATGCTGCTGGAGTCCATCTCCTAGCATGTTGTTGAGGGTTTCTCTATGGATACTTGTTAGGGATACTGGCTGGCAGTTGTCCTTTCTTGTGCTGTCTTCAGTATTTGGGTTTACATGGGCCTTATAGGACAAGCTAGGAAGCTTTCCCAGAAGCATTCCCTCCTCTGTTTTGGGGAGCAGAGTTTGAGTAAGACTGATGTTTTTCAAGTGTTTGACAGATTCACCAACAGATCTTTCCTCAGCCTTTGTCTTTTTTTTTTTTTTTTAATAGGTCTATAATGTTTTAATTATAAAATTAAACATTTTATAATGTTTTCCTGGTCATCATTACTCATTACTCAGTCGTCAGAACAGATTTACATCTTTGGAAGTTCCAGGCAATTGGCAATTGTTGTAGACAGAACAATTGAGAAATGGAGAGGAATGTAGTGAATCAGATATGCTTTAGAGTTGGATATGGGGTCAAATTCGGGCTCTTTCACTTTATCGGTAGTACAATATCGGGCAATTCACTTAACTTCTGAGGCTAAATTTGCTCAATCATGAAATATGGCTCATTTTACCTACCTCACAGGCTGGCTCAAAATTAAACGAAAGAGAGCATAATCAAGTTCCTGCCTCATAATAGGTGTTCTGAAGACCGAAGCTATGCTTCTAATGGCATGAAAGGGCAAAAATAGATTCAAGCATCTGAAAAGTCTTACATCACAAGGGAGCATCAGCTTGCATGGTGCTCATAAATAAGGCTCCCCCAGACCAAAAGATTATCCTCATCTTTTGTTATGTGTTAAAGTTGAGGCTCCAGAAGAAGCAATATGACTCTCTGTTGAATGAATTAATGAAGTCACCCTTGAGCCAGAACTCTTGGGCTTTGTTGAATACTTCGATATGTGATTCAAATTACATCACATATTTGACCATTATATTCATAGCACCAGACTTTTGAGGTCTAATGGAGACAAACATGTATTATATAGATGAATAAGTGAGGTGTTTCGTATTTAAATGAGAAAAATATTATTTTTTGTTTGCACCTAATTGATAGGTCTGGAATGGTTTTCATATATGGGAGGTGTACATGAGAATATGCTCCAAAAGGCTAATTCATAGACTGAGCCTACCAATATGAACAAACATTCTCTAATCAGGTCTTCAGAGATGGACATTTCATTTCCCCCTTGAAATAAGGGGATATTAATGGTGTAGTCTGGGTAGTATCTTCAGAATTGGCCAAGGTCTATCTTGGAGGAAAAGATCCATTTAACCTTCATTCACAAAAGGAATTCAGAAGAGGGGATCTGGTTGCTGAGATCCACCTTCTGAGATAACAGCCAAGGCAGGGACTCTGCATTAGGGCTTCCAGTTAACAGGGAAAGCCAGCCTTTGTTTTTTGAATGTTTTTGAAGAATACAGATTTTCCTTCCCACCCCGACACTTTCGTTTTTAAACGTAAGTTCCTCATTTAGTGTTTGTCGGCTGTTCCTCGTGATTAGATTGAGGTTTTGCATTGCCCACTGACTCTTCAGTTCTTGACTGACCTGGGCCTTCAGCAGGTCTAGGACCAGCCCCGCTCTCCGGGCTTTCTGCCCAGGCCTCCCTCCCACCAGCTGCTCCCAGTGACTTGGGTCGTCCAGTCTTGCCGTTCTCAGGGTGGCTCCAGCCCGGCAGCGTCGTGACCAAGCCCAGGGAGTCCCTGGGGAGCCCATGGAGGGCAGAGGTCCAGTGGGCCTCCTGCCTCCTCCACAGACCAGCTTTCTCCACCACTCACCGGCTCTAGGTAGGAAAGAGCCCCCTCCTCCTCCCCGCCCTGCCCCAGCACTGCCTCTAGACTCCCAACCCTCCCGTCTCTTGGGAAGATGTCTCCCCACCCACCTCTCCCATTGCTGTCTCGCTGGCAAGAGCAGTCCGGTGTGGTAACCTCATGGCCCACTTGAAATGAGAATGCATAGGGCCTGGGCAGCAGGCCAGACCTGTTGGAACTATGGGAAAAGAGCTGACCTCAGAGACAAGGCCTGAGTTAACTGGCCCCGTGGCATTAGGGAAGCCGTTCAACCTTAGAGCCCCCTTTTCCAGAAAGGTAGTTGCTGTTATGCCCATAATACACAAGAGCTAGGATTCAAACCTAGAATCACCTGGTTCCGAAGCCTGTGCTCATCTCACTGTACCGAGCAGCCAGCCTGGGAATGGATCCCAAGTTTCCTGGATCCTGCTGGAGTTCTTTGTCCACCACAGCAAGTTTAGGGTCCTGGGTCAGGCAGAGTGGGGAGTGCACAGAGGCAAAGGGCTTGGGGCGAATGCGGCCCTCCATCCCGCAGCCAGGAGCAGACTGGGTTCCTCGCGGGCTTGGTGAGGCTTGGTGAGAGTAGTTAGAAACTTGTAGAATTGTCTTTCCTATTACTCTGACAAACAAGTCATTCCCATCTCCTTGGTGCTTAAGAGCAGGCACCAGTCCTGCTACTGGAGAGAAACATTCAAGCCCTAGAAATGCTCCTTCAGATGGGAAGGGAGGAAGGAAAGAGGAATGCGGTGTCTCCAAGTGTGGGATAAAGAACACGAAGAACCTTCTCAGACAGGTAAAGAGAAGTGCATCAGTCAGCCAAAGGGGTGCTGGTGCAAAGTACCAGAAATCTGTTGGCTTTCATAAAGGGTATTTATTTGGGGCAGAAGCTTACAGTTACCAGGCCCTAAAGAGTCCAACTCAAGGTACCATAAGAGGAATTTTCTTACCCAAAGTCATTGGCCACGTGTTAAAGGAAGACGACGGACGATGTCTGAGAGGGTTCAGCCTCCCTTCCTCCTTTTCAGGCTCTGTGGTCCCAGCTTCCTCTGATCTCAGCTGTAGGCTGGCATAAGGCTTGTCTCTCTCCCCAGGGCTCATTTCTTTCAGGGCTCAGCTGCTTTGTTCTCTTCACAAGGTCAGTTGTAAACTGTTATGTTCATCTCTCTTTCCCGGGGCCTCTGCTGTGTCTAATGAGCTGTCTCTCAGGGCTTCTCTGTGTATCTACTTCCATGTAAGAGTCTGTTTTATCAGCCTACCAAGTGGGCTGGGACTCAACGCTGTCACACTCTAATGACATGGTTGAATCAAAGCCCTATCTTGATTTAAAAAAGTAAAAGTGAAACCTCTGAATTTAATACAATCAAAGGATATTAAATTCAAACATAATCAATATGTTTTCAAACAAAATCAATATCTCTTTTGGAATTATAAATAATATCAAACTGTCACAAGCAGGAGACATCAGAGGGGTTGCGGAAAGTCAACAGCTGCCTTTTTCAGTCTCTCCAACAGTCTGTGCTTCCAGAAACAGAGCTTGGCTCCCAACCTGGGGGGAAGGATGCCCAGAGGCCAGCTGGCTGGATGTGGGGGTCATCGGGGGACGCACGGAGCGGCTCAGGCCCCCCGCCATCCAGCTCCCTGGTGGAGGCCACAACTTAGTGGGAATCTACAACTTAGTTGAGGCTGGAGAATTAGATGGGAAAAGGGCACTCGATGGAGACCCCAAGACTGGGGAATGGCAAGCCTTGGGGTATTGACTGGGGTGGAGAGAACAGAGAGGAAGGATAGGTTCTTGGTTTGTTTGTTTGTTTGTTTGTTTGTTTTAAAAAAAAGATCCATGTAAAAAAATTTTTTTTTAACTGATTTCTGATGATCAAAGTCACTCATGTTTATTGTTGAAAAACAATCAGTCCTATTTTGGTGAATTTCTTTCTAAAGTCTTTTTGAAATAGGTATAGATCGGTAGGTAGGTAATTAATAATTAATTAAGGAAATACTTGATGCTATAACAGATAAACCCTGCAATTTCTAACTCAGCAGAAGTTTCTTTCTCACTTATTTAAATCCAGTCGAATGGAGGAGGGTTGTGGGGGGAGCACTGATCCATACAGTCATTCAGGGACCCAGGCTGAGGGGCTTCTCAGTGTCCCTGGACACTGATGTGTTGCCCAGCAGAAGTGGAGTGCAGGCCCTCTCAGGTGGCACATCCAAGGACTAGAGGAAATGTCACCCCCTGGCTGTGATAAGCTAACTCGACCACACGACGACAGTAACATAGCAGGCATGTGTCTGTCACTGTCCATCTGCACGTCATTTAATCCCCACAGCAACCCCAGGAAGAAGGA
The DNA here is from genome assembly GCA_026826555.1 of Tolypeutes matacus. Classification (NCBI taxonomy): domain Eukaryota; kingdom Metazoa; phylum Chordata; class Mammalia; order Cingulata; family Chlamyphoridae; genus Tolypeutes; species Tolypeutes matacus. Next base: position 11,747,517 of record JAKSZT010053819.1, read on the forward strand.
ACTCTATTACTATCCTCATTGTTTTCTTGGTTTTGTTTGTTTGTTTTATTGTAAAGTACAAGTATTCACAAGTATTAAAACATAAAAAGAGACTTCCGGGAAGATGGCGGACTAGTAAGACACGGGAATCTCTTCTCCAGAAAAATAGCTATAGAACAAGTGGAAACAGCCCCAAAAAAGATCTTCTAGGGTTTAGGACAGCAGGTGAAGGCTGCACACCACCCAGAGGAGAGAGGGACAGAAGAGGGAAATCGCGACAACAGAACTGTGAATTGCAAGTAGCAGCTTCTGCTCTGCCAGCAACCTCCCCCACACTCTTCAGAATTCTCGGGCCTCTGGGCCTGCGACCACAGACAAAGGGGACTCCAGGGATCTACCACTCCCTGAAAGGGGAGAGAGAGGGACACAGCCTTTGGCTGACTCAGGTTCTGACCTGAAATTTGGGCTGCGGAGCCCCACGGACCCTTCCACACGGCGGTTTGCCATGGGAGCCTAGAAAGGACTGGAGAAATCCGACCCTCGCAACCTCCCTCTCTTCTAGCCTGGACTAATTGTTGAGGACACCACAGGAGAGGGGAGAGAGAGCCTGGGGCTGACCCTGCTTTGGACTCCGAGGTTTGGTCTGCCCTGTCCCTAGAGCCCTTCCAGGCCGGGTGGGGCTGCGCCATTGTTTGCCTTAGAGCCTGCAAGGGGCTAAAGATACACAAACCTAGGGAAGCGGCTGTGGCTCAATCAGTAGGGCTCCCGTTTACCATATGGGAGGCCCCGGGTTCGGTTCCCGGGGCCTCCTGGTGAGGGCAGGCCCGCCCGCGTGGCGTGGTTGGCTGACCCAGCGAGCACAAGCGGCAAGGGGGGGATAAATGAATAAATAAATAAAATCTTTAAAAAAAAAAAAAGATACACAAACCTCCCAATCTCCTCCTCTACTAACAGGGACTGATTGTTGAGGATTCAGAAGGGAGTGGAAATATTTCCTAGCTGGGAAAAGGGGGGCGCTATGAGAGAAGTCTGGAGAACTGTCTCAGAAAGTTTGAATCACAGGGCTCTTAGCCCCCAGAAAGGAAGTTCTATCACATTTATCTGGCCTGTGTCACAACAAATATGCTCTGACCAGGCATTGAATTGAGAGCTGCCAACAAGTGCCATCTCCTCGCAGTCCAAGGAAGTGCACATAAGAAAATTAATAAGTAAGAGAGGCTTTTCCTGGCCTCTATAGCCTCCCTGCCCAAGGCCCTAGGATACGACTCTACAACCAATTACTGGGTCCAGTGCCCAGTTTTGAGCAACCAGCAGAACAATCCTAACAATCAAGGTTGAGCCAAAAATCAAAGAGTGGTGGTAACTCACAGCCTCCTCCCACTAAAACCCCATGAAAGAGAAAGAGATAGAGCATCTAAGTAAAATACAAACTAACCAGATGCCTAAGCACCAGCAAAAGATTATGAGCCATACTAAGAAAATTGAAGACATGGCCCAAGAAAAGGAATACAGCAAAGTCCCAGAAGAGATGCAGAATTTGAGAGAACTAATCAGTGAGATGAGCACACATTTCCAAAATCAAATTAATGAGATGAAAGAGAATATAGTTAAAGAGATCAATGACATCAAGAAGTCATTGAGCGGGGAAAACGGATGTGGCTCAAGAGGTTCGGCATCCGTCTACCATATGGAGAGACCGGAGTTCGATCCCCGGTACCTCCCGGTAAAAAAAATAAATAAATAAATAAATAAATGAATAAATAAATAAATAAATAAATAAAATAATAAATAAATAAATATAAAATAAAAATTAAAAAAAATAAAAAAAAAAGAAGTCATTGAGCGAACGCAAAGAAGAATTTGAAACACTGAACAAAAAGTAACAGAGTTCATGAGAATGAAAGACACAATAGGAGAAGTCAAAAATACATTTGAAGCATACAACAGCAGACTCGAAATGATAGAAGAAAGAATAACTGATACTGAAGACAGAGCAGCTAGAATTGAAGAGAGAAAAGAACAGAGAGAGAAAAGAATGGAAAAAATTGATCAGGGGCTCAGAGAGTTGAATGCCAACACAAAACGCAAGAACATACGTGTCATGAGAGTTCCAGAAGGAGAAGAGAAAGGAAAAGGGGCAGAAAGAGTATTTGAGGAAATAATAGCTGAAAATTTCCCAACTCTCACGAAAGAAATAAACTTACATGTCCAAGAAGCACACCGTACCCCAATAAGAATAAATCCAAATAGACCTACACCAAGACACATATTATTCAGAATGTCAAATATAAAAGATAAAGAGAAAATTCTCAGAGCAGCAAGAGAGAAGCAAACGATCACGTACAAAGGACGTCCAGTAAGACTTTGTGCAGATTTCTCTTCAGAAACCATGGAGGTGAGAAGACAGTGTTATGATACAATTAGGAAACTGAAAGAGAAAAACTGCCAGCCGAGAATTCTTTATCCAGCAAAACTGTCCTTCAAATATGAAGGTGAATATAACGTATTCACAAACAAACAGAAACTAAGAGAGTTTGCAAAAAAGAATCCACCTTTGCAGGAAATATTAAAGGAAGCCTTAGAACCTGAAAGAAAAAGACAGGAGAGAGAGGCTTGGAGGAGAGTACAGAAGAAAGAAAAGCAGAAAGGATAACCAAAAGAGTAAAAAGAGAGACAAAAATAAGATGACATATGAAAACCAAAGAATAAAATGGAGGAAATAAATAGTGCATTTTCAGTAATATCATTGAATGTGAATGGATTAAAGTCCCCAATCAAAAGATACAGGCTGACAGAATGGATAAAAAAACATGAGCCATCCATATGCTGCTTACAGAAACTCACCTCAGACCCAAGGATACAAGCCGGCTGAAAGTAAAAGTTTGGAAAAAGATACTCCACGCGAATAGTAAACAGAAAAGAGCAGGGGTAGCTATACTAATATCAGACAAAACATACTTCAAATGCAAAAAAGTGATAAGAGAGGTGGAAGGCCATTATATATTAATAAAAGGGACGATCCTCCAGGAAGATATAACAGTCATAAATATCTACACACCTAACGAGGGTGCCCCAAAATATATGAGACAAACTCTGGCAAAACTGAAGGGAGAAATAGACATTTCTACAATAATCGCCAGAGACTTCAACACCCCTCTCACATCATTAGAAAGAACAACTAGACAGAAGATCAACAAGGAAACAGAGAACTTGAACAATATGATAAACAAGTGAGACCTAACAGACATATACAGAACACTGCATCCAAACTCAGCGGGTTATACATTCTTCTCAAGTGCCCATGGATCTTTCTCCAGGATAGACCACATGTTAGGTCACAATACAGCTCTCAATAAATATAAAAAGTTTGAAATTATACAAAGCACCTTCTCAGATCATAATGGAATGAACTAGAAATCAATAACAGACAGGAAAAAAGTAAATTTGCAAATGTGTGGAGACTAAACAACACACTCCTAAATATTCGGTGGATCAAAGAAGAAATTGCAAATGAAATCAGTAAATATATTGAGATAAATGAAAATGAGAACACAACATATCAAAACTTATGGGATACAGCGAAGGCAGTCTTGAGAGGGAAATTTATAGCCCTAAATGCCTATATTAAGAAACAAAAGGGAAACGGATGTGGCTCAAGAGGTTTGGTGTCCATCTACCATATGGAGAGACCGGGGTTTGATCCCCGGTACCTCCCGGTAAAAAAAAAAAAAAAAAGAAAGAAACAAGTAAGAGCTAAACTCAAAGATTTAACTGAACAACTTGAGGAACTAGAAAAAGAATAGCAAACCAATCCCAAAGCAAAAAGAAGGAAAGAAATTATAAAGATTAGAGCGGAAATAAATGAAAATGAGAACAGAAAAGCAATAGAGAAAATCAACAAAACCAAAAGCTGGTTCTTTGAGAAGATCAATAAAATTGACAAACCCCTCACTAGACTAACAAAGAAAAAAAGAGAGAAGATGCAAATAAATACAATCAGAAATGAAAGGGAGGAAATTACAAATGACCTCACAGAAATAAAAAGAATCATAAGAGGATATTATGAGAAACTATATGCCAACAAACTAGACAACCTGGATGAAATGGACAAATTTCTAGAAACTCATAACCAACCTACACTGACACAACAAGAAATACAAGAACTTAACAAACCAATCACAATTAAGGAGATTGAATCCATCATCAAAAATCTGCCAGCAAAGAAAAGTTCAAGACCAGATGGCTTCACAGGTGAATTCTACCAAGCATTTCTAAAAGAATTAACACCAATCCTTTTTAAACTCTTCCAAAAAATTGAAGAGGACAGAAAATTACCCAACACATTTTATGAAGCCAACATCACCCTAATACCAAAGCCAGATAAAGATTCCACAAGAAAAGAAAATTACAGACCAATCTCGCTTATGAACATAGATGCAAAAATTCTCAACAAAATACTTGCAAATCGAATCCAACAGCATATCAAAAGACTTATACATCACGACCAAGTGGGATTTATTCCTGGCATGCAAGGCTGGTTCAACATAAGAAAATCAATCAATGTAATACACCATATTAACAAATTGAAGGGAAAAAACCACATGATCATCTCAATAGATGCAGAAAAGGCATTCAACAAAATCCAACATCCTTTTTTGATAAAAATATTTCAAAAGATAGGAACAAAAGGAAAATTCCTCAATATGATAAAAGGCATATATGAAAAACCCACAGCCAACATCATACTCAATGGGGAAAGGTTGAAAGCTTTCCCTATAAGATCAGGAACAAGACAAGGATGCCCACTGTCGCCACTGTTATTCAACATTGTACTAGAAGTTCTAGCTAGGGCAATTAGACAAGACAAAAGAATTAAAGGCATCCAAACAGGAAAAGAGGAAGTAAAACTCTCACTGTTTGCGGATGACACGATCCTGTATTTAGAAAATCCTGAAGTATCCACAACAAAGCTACTGGAACTAATAAATGAGTTCAGCAAAGTGGCAGGATATAAGATCAACACGCAAAAATCAGTAATGTTTTTGTACACTAGTACTGAACAATCTGAGGAGGAATTCAGGAGGAAAATTCCATTTTCAATAGCAACAAAAAGACTCAAATACCTAGGAGTTAATTTAACCAAGGAAGTACAGGACCTATATGCAGAAAACTACAAAACAATGCTAAAAGAAATTTTAAAAGACCTAAACAAATGGAAAGACATTCCGTGTTCATGAGCTGGAAGAATAAATATCGTGAAGATGTCAATCTTGCCCAAACTGATTTATAGATTCAATGCAATACCAATCAAAATCCCAACAGCTTACTTTACAGAATTAGAGAAGGCAATTACCAAATTCATCTGGAAGGGTAAGTGCACCCGAATAGCCAAAAGTATTCTAAAAAAGAAGAGCAATGTGGGAGGAATTTCACTGCCTGACCTTGAAACATATTACAAAGCTACAGTGGTCAAAACAGCATGGTACTGGCATAAAGATAGACATATCAATCAGTGGAATAGAATTGAGAATCCAGAAATAAACCCTCACCTATACAGTCAACTGGTTTTTGACAAACCTACCAAGCCCACGCTGATGGGAAAAAACAGTCTCTTCAACAAATGGTGTTGGGAGAACTGGATATCTATAACCAAAAGAAAGAGGACCCCTATCTCACCCTCTATACAAGAATCAACTCAAAATGGATCAAAGATCTAAATATAAAAGCCAGGACCATAAAACTACTAGAAGAAAATGTAGGGAAACATCTTCAAGACCTTGCAGTAGGTGGTGGTTTCTTGGACCTCACACCCAAAGCACGTGCAACAAAAAAAAAAGTAGATAAATGGGACCTCCTCAAAATTAAACACTTTTGCACCTCACAGGACTTTGTCAGAAGGGTAAAAAGGCAGCCAACTCAATGGGAAAAAATATTTGGAAATCACATATCTGATATGGTTTAATATCCAGGATATATAAAAAGATGTTACAACTCAACAATAAAAAGACAAATGACCCAATTAAAAAATGGGCCAAAGACTTGAATAGACATTTCTCCAAAGAAGAAATACAAATGGCAAAAAAACACATGAAGAAATGCTCAACATCACTCAGGATTAGGGAAATGCAAATAAAAACTACAATGAGATATCCTTTCATACCTATCAGAATGGCCACTATGAAAAAGACAGAGAACTCCAAGTGTTGGAGAGGATGTGGAGAGATAGGAACACTTCTTCACTGTTGGTGGGAATGTAGGATGGTACAACCACTATGGAGGACTATTTGGCAGTTCCTAAAGAAGTTGAATATAGACTTGCCATGTGACCCTGCAATACCACTACTGGGTATATACCCAGAAGAACTGAGAGCAGTGACATGAACAGACATCTGCACACCGATGTTCATAGCCACATTATTCACCATCGCCAAAAGTTGGAAACAACCCAGGTGTCCATCAACAGATGAATGGATAAACAAACTGTAGTCTATTCACACGATGGAATATTATGCAGCTGTAAGAAGAAATGAAGTCGTAAAGCATATGGCAACATGGATGAACCTGGAGGACATTATGTTGAGTGAAGCAAGCCAGACACAAAAGGACAAATACTGTATGAATGCGTTACTATGAACCAAATATATTGTGTAATATATTGTTTGATTAAAAAAAAAAAATTTACATGTATCCATTACATTTAATTGAGAAATGTATATATTTATTCATCTGTGTTTACTTTTTAGTTTTTAATTTTTATGTTTTCAATTATTAAATGTACAAAATAAAGTTTAAAATAATAATAATAATAATAAAGAAAAAACAGACCAACCAAAAAAAACAACAAAACATAAAAACAGGGGAACGGATATGGCTCAAACAGTTGAGTACCTCCTTCCCATATGGGAGGTCCCAGTTTCGGTTTCCGGTGACTCCTAAAAAAAACAAAAAAACAAACAAACAAACAACAAGCAAACACATGAAAAAACAAACTCAAAGGAGTCGATGTGGCTCAGTGGTTGAGCGCTGGCCTCCCACCTATGAGGTCCCAGATTCAATCCCTGATCCCAATACCTCAAAAAAAAAAAAAAAAAAAAAAAACATTAAAACTAAACTGTACAATTCAATGAATGATCACAAAGAAACATCCATTTGTCCATTGACCTACTATCTGAGCTGTATCTCCAGAAGCTGTCTTCACGCTCACTCCTACTCACCACCCTCTCCTTCTCTCCAAAAGGATCCCTATTCTGTCTTCATAGACTGGGTGTTTTGAACTTCATATAAATGGAATCATATAGAAGGTCTTTTTTTGTTTCTCGGTATATTAACTCAATATTGTGGTTTGGCTGTCGCTTTACTCTATCATTTTCATTATTGTGTAGTATTCATTTGTTTGGAAATGCCACAGTCTCTTCATGCATTCTGCTACTGGTGGCCATTTGGATCATTTACAGTTCGAAGCTATTAAGGAAAATGTTGTGAACATTTTTGCATATGTCTTTTGGTGTAAATATACATTTATCATACCTAAGAATGAAATTATCTATTGCTGGGTCATAGGGTAGAGTATATGTATTTTTAATATCATTATATTATATTTATTCATGAAGATTTTAACTCGTCCTACTGTACACGATTTCTGTTGCTCATAATTATTGCTCTTTTGATTCTTAGGAGTCAAAATCTTACTGCTAGATTGAATGTCCTAAAACTAGCTTGGATTAGTCAAGTCTGCTGCTCAAACTTAAAAAAAATTTTTTTTATTAGAGAAGTTGTGAGCTTACAAAACATCATGAATCCCCATGCATCACCCATCACACTTTACATGGTTGTGGAACATTTGTTACCGATTATGAAACACATCATCCGACTATTACCACTAACTACGGGCCACAGCATACACCTGGTATATTTTTCCATACACTTCCTATTTTAGCACTGTGTATTAATAATGTACTGTACACTTGTGATAGTTCATGAGAGAACACCTCCCATTTGTACTGTTAACCACAGTCCACCTTCCACCACATGGTTCACTCTGTTATACTGTCCCATGCCTTGTACATTCTATCCAAAGTGTACACTCAATATTTTTAACTTTGGTAGATAACGCCATACTGTTTTCCAGAGCAGTGTACCAATTTAATCCCATCAGCAGTGTATGAAAGTTTATGTTGTTCCACATCCTTGCCAACACTAGGTAATTTCAATCTGCTTAATATTAGCCATTCTGGTAAAGTCTATAATGTTATCTTTTATTTATTTTTTATTTTTAAGAAGCTTTAGATTACATAAATGTTACTTAGAAAATATAGGGGGCTAGCCCCATTTTATAACCAAGGAAACAGGTTCTAAGAGGTGAAGTAGCAAGCTCAGGGTCACACCTGAGCAGGTGAGTATAGACTGAGGCCCTGTGCCGAACCCCTGCACCGTCCCACCTGTCAAGCCTGCCCTCCTGGGAGTCCTGGGTCCAGATGTGACCTCAGAAAAGACTGAGCCCCAATCATGGGCTGAGTTGCCTTTTCCAGCCAGGCGAGGCCTGGGCTTCAAGGCCTCCGAGCCCACAGCCTGCAGGGCTGACCGGCTTTCAGGCTGAGCTCTCAGAAGAGGGAACCAGGGAGCTGGAGCAATTTCCTCAGGGATGAGCTGTTGGTCATAACAGACATGAGCCTTAAGCCGTGTCTGCCTGAAGCACAAACAGCAGGAGCTTCGGGGAGCTCAGCAGGAGTCGGGGGCCCTGCTGCTCCCAGCCTGAGTTGACAGAGGAGCTGCATCCTGCAGAAGATACCCCTTAACAAAAGGCTTTTGCCACAAAAGTAAATGGGGAACCTAGTGTTCTAGATGGTCTCCAGGTCCTGCCACCCTAGGTTTTTATCAAATAGATTCGTTCACTCAACAGTTGAAGTCGGTGACATCGTGGGTACTGATGACTAAGCCCTGTTTTTAGGATGCTCATGACTCAAAGGAAAAACAGAGCATTAAACAAGTGACAGCCCTACCGAGTGATAAATGCTATTCATTCATTCATTCATTCATTCATGCAGCAAATGTATTTATTAAACACTGGCTACAGGCCAGACATTGTTGAGGAGTTAGATATAAACAGGGAGTAAGATTAAATCCCTGCTGTCACAAAGCTTCCTTTCTAGTGGGGGACACAGGTAATACACAAGCAAACAGGCACTGCAGCGTGCCGCTGCGACACCCACAGCAAGTCGGGGCTGGGCGTGTGGACGGAGTTTGCTGTTCTGGGCTGGGTGGTCAGGGAAGGCCTCTCCGAGTTGACAGTTCTTATTTTCCCATCTGCAATGACAGGGAAGCCTATTGTGAGGGCCTTGAACCCAGCCAGTGAGGGGGCGAGGGTCTTCGGGAAGACTTCCTGGAGGAATTAAGTGGCCCTAAGTGGGAATTGTGGTGGAGGACAAGGGCCAAGGCCGTCACAGTGGTGAGCATCACGCTGCCCCAGGGTTGTTGCATCAGCCACCCGCTTTCAGTAAGAGCCCAGTCAACAAGTTTGAGGGTATCGTTAGAATAAGATGACCGACCCTTTCCTTTGGGTCAGGGGGTGGCCCACACAGCTATGGCCAACAGGGACTGTGTGGCCAGCAACACGGAAATAATTACAGCCAAAAGGGCCTCTCCTAGATAACAAAGCTTTTGTTTTAAAATCCAGCCACTCATTTGATCCTCCCAAAAGCCCCACGTAACAGGCTGACTTTTATTATTACCCCAGTTTTCCAGATGAGAAAAATGAGGTTAAGCGAGTGGCCCCCGGTCACATAGCTAAGTTAAGAGGCCGAGTTGGAGGCCTCCTCACCCAGTGCTTCCCAGGGAGCATGCTTCGGCTCATGTCAGCCGGGAGACCGTTCCTTCCCCACAACGTGCCGGCGGATGAAAGACACGGAAGGCCCCCAGCCAGTCCTTTAAAATATGACCAGCGGCCCCCATTCCTACAGATGGCAAACAGATGTGCCTTGGCAAAAAGGAAAGCAGAAACAACCCGGAGATTCAGACTGCAGTCCAGCAGGGCTTTCAAAAGGCACAGCCAGATGGATGCAATCTCGCGCACAAGCAAGACAGATGTTTGGATCACAGAATGTGCCACTGAGTCCCAGCACCCAGCACCCTGACTGAGGCTGCCCTGCGCATGTGGCTGAGCCCTGAGCCTGGGCCTCCTGGCTTCACAGGAAGCAGGATGCAACCCTCACTGCCCCGAAGGATGGGCGGGGAGGCAGTGCCTTTAAACCAAGCTTGTGTTGTCCCCAAGTAGCTGTCAGCTGAGTTAGCTGCCTGTGTGGGCCTTTCCCACCACGCCAGGGGCAAGAGACCAGATTCCAGTCCCAGCTCTGCTACTGACCAGCTGAGCCTCAGTTTCCCCACAGTGAGGGTGGACTATACAAGTATAAAGCTAATCGAATACTGAAGCGGGCTCATGCAGCTTGTGAGAACCAATTGGGCACATCCCTTCCCAACTCCAGGCTCACTTTGGAAGCTTGAAACTGGCCATTGTGGAGCTTTTCATACAACGGGAATTTGCAAACACTACTAATGAGAGGTGTGCTTCCCCTCCCCCTGCAGAGAACCGGTTGGAAAGCATTTCCCAGCACACCACTGTCTGAGCGCCACTGCGGGTGCCGGTACCCACGACCACGCGCTGGGCAGGAAAGAGAGCTGCTCAGTGAGAACACACGCAGGGCTCAGGGCAGGCCACGGCAGCGTCCTGTGCCCCAAGTCCTGTGCTGGGGGCTGGGGACACAGCCGCGGGGCAGAGGCTCAGAGGGGTTCCATAGCTTGCCCAGACTCACACAGCCGCCATCCCTACCCTCTGGGAGCTTCACAGTCCAAGGAAAAGGGCAGACTCTGAAACAGCCGTGGTGTTTGGGACCCGGAACAGGAACCATCAGTGTGCTTACGGATGTGGCAGAGGGCAAGGGGAAGTTAGTAAAGGCAAGCAGAGGGAAATGTGTGCGAAGGCAGAGAGGAGCGAGCGTGCGTGTGGCGTTCAGGGACTGGCCGTAAGAGTCGGCACAGAGGAACGTTACGCGTGAGGGTGATGGAGGCAGATTGCCATCCTGGGTGGGAATTTGGAAAGTACAGCATAAGCACCAGTAACTGGGGCAGTCAGGGAGGGCTTCATGGAGGAGGTGGACCTTGAAGGAAGAGACTTGAAGTAGCAGAAGCCTGGAGGGAGGGGTGAGAAAAAGCTGTATTCAAGTCCTGGTTCACCCCATCCTAGCCATGTGACCTTGGGCAAGTAGCTTAACTTTCCTCATCTGTAAAGTGGGCACAGTGACTCTAACCCACTCTTAAGAATTCATTGATACGTTTATAAAACACACTTTGCATTTTAAATTGTTGCACAAATGTTGAGGCTGCGGGAGAGCTATAGGGCTCAGGCCTGCAGAAGGCAAGGGGAGGGCCTGCCGGATAGAGGAGTGTGACAGAAACCTGGAGGCAGGGATGCAAGCCACGTCTTCTGAGGCTGTTGAATAGACAGTCTGCCTGGAGTAGGGCCCCAGTGGGGCGAATCATGTAGGATGCCTTGAATGTCAGGGTAAGAGGTCTGTACTTGATTCTCCAGGCAGAGGGAAGCATTGATGGTTCTTGAGCAGAGACACAGCATGATCACAGCTTTACTTACTGGCAGAGTGGATCCAAGGGGAGAGACACTGCTGGGAAGGCAGGCCTCGGGGAGTAAAGCTGGAAAAAAGCAAAAGCTGAGTGCAGGAAGCAGTCAGAAGGAAGACGCATCCCGGGCTCCCAGCCTGGCTGGCCATGAGGATCAGAGAGCCCCAGAGAAAGAGGGACGACTCTTTTATCTCAAGACTGGGGAGACAAATGGGTTTCTGGAAACAGGGAGGCCCAGGAAGGACCAGTTTCCAGGAAAACGTGATGCCCCTTTGGCTTGACCCCCCAATTGGGAAGGACTCCAGGGGGTCTCTATAGTGGCCTATCTGAGTCGGTGCCAGCACATGGGACCTGCAGTCTTGCTGGGAGCCCAGTTTTCATTCATTCATTCTTTCATTCACTCACTCACTCATTCAGCCAGCTCCGCCTGCTGAGCACCTCGGCCGTGCCAGGCTCTGTGCACTGGGCAGATGGAGGAGAGTCCGACCAGGGGCCTGTCCCCGTGGTGCTCACCGGAGGTGGTGGGAGCCGAGGAGATGGGCCCCTTCCCTTCCTGCCTCGCTCGTGCCCACACGGTGCAGCCTCCATGTGCAGAGAGAGGCTCCTCTGCTTGGGGATTGAAGTTTCCAGCGTCTCCAAGGCCCCAAATCTTGGGCCCTACTTGGGCCAGCCTTCCAGCTGAAAGTCATGATCCTCTCAAGCAGGTTCTCAGTGTCTGCTCATTTGGAGCCGGATAATTCTCTGCTGGGGGGGGCTGTCCTGTGCATCGTAGGAGATTTAGCAGCATCCTGGCCCCTGCGCACCAGGCGCCAGCAGCATCCCCAGTTGTGACAACCAAAAGACCATCTCCAGACATTGTCCAGTGCCCCCTGGAGGACAAAATCGCCTCAGCTGAGAAGCACTGCTCTCCAGAAAAAGAACCTGACTGACCATATTCCTTAGTGAGTTATGAAGAATACTGAAAAGAAGAAAAATTATGTTCTTAGAGACAGGGTAAAAATTCAATCTGTTCTAAACCAATGCACAAGTTATCGGTGAATTCCAAAAAGCAGGGAACTGTGTTTTACATCTGTACTGTCAAACTCACCTTGTTCCTTAATTAATAAATCCATAAAGAAAAAAAGCACCCATTCTCCAGGATTCTGGTAATTAAAACAGCAACGAGAAAAACAACTCCTAAGTACAAAATAATCTTTCCCCAGTAACTCTTTAGTCATGTCTCAGGCTCACAATGGCTTTTGACAAACCTTGAAACCAATCATCAGAGAGCCTCAGTGCCGGAATACCAAGATGGATGGGTGTGAGCGGGCGTGAGTGGGCGTGAGCAGGCGTGAGCAGGCGTGAGCAGCCGTTCCCATGGAGGCGTCATGGGAGCCCTCCAAGTAAATCATTTCATAGAATTCGCACAACAACCCCAGAGGATGTTCATGTTATCTGTGTCAGTTCACAGCTGAGTAGAAATGGAGGCTCAGAGAGGTGAAGCAGTTCGGCCTGGGTCACACAGCAGACCAGCAGTAGTGCTGTGGGACTGGGAGCCAGGTCTGCCCGCCTGCTTTTCTGTGTTCGGTTTACCAGTACCTCCAGTCCATTCACTGTACCTCAGTGGGAAAACGGAGGCCACCGGAGGAAGCCGAGCATAGAGTCAACAATAGCTCGCCTTTCCAGACCACTTTACAGGTTCTGAATCACTTTGGAATTCCCTTTCTCATTTTATTTTTTCAAAATCCCTGAAAACCGGCATGGCTGGTGATGCTGGCTCGATTTTGCAGATGCAGAAACAGGATGGCCAGGAAGGCAGGCTGCAAGGCACACTTTTCTGGAAAGCCAGACAAGGGTGAGTTGTGAGCAGGATGGGACATGCATTGGGCAGACGCTCTCGGAGAGCTCCGCGTGCCGGCTGTACAGGAAGTCTGTTGGAGGAGCCAAGATGAAATATGCCAGCCTGGATGGTGCCCACGGAGACTTGGCGACATGGAGACGCGTGTGTCCACCCGAGGCCCACTGAGACACTGCCTGTGTGTGCTCCTTGGGGTGTGCCCCATGAGGATGTCCGCTTGTTCAGCATGGGAAATGGAGAAGGAATGCCTGCAGAGGGGCTGCTAGACTCTACGCTGAGTACGTGTACTTTTCTTCAAAGGTCTTTCATGCCCTCTTAGTTGTATCTTCCTCACCCTCTCCCTGAGATCCAGAAAGTCAGGCCTTATTACCTAGGCAGGAAGAGCTGAGGGACAGGGTGGTTAATAAGAGAGTTTTGGTGAATGAATGAATGAATGAACGAATGAGCAAGCATACCCCTGGCTCAGCTGTTCTTACCACTAACTGGAGCCACTTTCTACTGGGATTTACAGTCCCACTCTGTAGAAGTCAGGCTATAGCTCAGCCTGCTGTTAGCGCCCACACACACACACACACACAGAACAGTGATTCAAGAAAGCCGAAGCTTCCTTCACTCTCAGGGAACAGTCCCGGCTGGAATGACACCTCTCCTCTGAAGTCCTCAGGCTCAGGCTACTTCCATCTTCTTACTCCACCATCCTCAGAGTTTTTCTCCATCCACATGCTCTTCCCCCTTAGGAGCACAATCTGGAAGTTCCCATCAGCCAGAACTTACACATGGCCCCACCTGGCTGCAAAGGTAGCTGGGAAATGTAATCTTTATTTTGGGTGGCCATGACCAAGCTAAAAGTCAGAGTTCTAGACTATGAAAATTAAGAGCGACTGGATACTTGGGGTGGGAGAAAGGGGGGGAGGGTAGCCGCAGTCTCAGGACAAGGTTGAACACACAAGGGACAAGGGACCCTCCTTGGAGGCTTGGCAGGGACCCCAAAATCACAATCCCTGGCCTAGCCATTGGCCTCGTACTGGGAGGCTCCTGAAGGCAGGACTGGCTCTAACCCCTCCCTCTGCCTCCCTGGGTAGCCCACTTCCCGCCACGCCCACTCAACAGCTACTAGTCACCCTTTGCTTGGTTATGTGCCAGCCACTGCCCTAAACACCACCTGCAGGCCCAGGATTGGGGCGAGACCAGCGAGGCACTTGCCCGGGGCACAAAATTTCAAAGGGGTGCCAAAATCCTCAGTAATTGAGAGAAATTATTTATTTATCCACTTCTTTACATTGTACAATTCAGTAATTTTTAGTTTATTCCCAAGGTTGTGCAGCCAAAAACATACTCTGATTCCAGAGTATTTATATCACCCTCAAAAGAAACTCTGTACCCATTAGCAGTCACTCATCATCTCCCCCACCTTCCCCAGCCTCGGCAACCATTGATCTACTTTCTATGTCTATGGATTTGCTTATTCTGGGCGTTCCACATAAGTGGAATCATATAATACATGGTCTTTTTTGACTGGCTTCTTTCATTTAACACGTTTCCAAGGTTCATCCATATCCCAGCAGCTTCGTCCCTTTTAATTGCTGAATAGTATTCTGTTTGTTGATGGACATGTGGTTTGTTTGCACAGTTTGGCTGTTACAAGTAATGATGCTATGAACATTCATGTACAAGTTTTTTTGTGTGAACATGTTTCAGTTCTTTGGGGAATATACTTAAGACTGGAAACGCTGGGTCATATGGTAACTCTATGTAAGATAAATAATGTTTAATGCAATATTTTAAAAATATAAATGAATGCAAAAAATCTATGGTTAACCCCCCAAAAAAACAACATTTTAAATAAAGACAGGCCACTGTCTGTTTCATGACCCTGTGTTATCCAGTCAACCTGTGGTTCCCAGGCCCGTGTGAGTTTATGAGAGCGGACGACAGCGTACAAAGAGATTATTGTAGAGCATTTATTTACTTTTTCTACTTGGTTCAAAATCCGGGAGGTTTTTTTGATAAGTGTATGTAGGAGTGCATTTTTCCTTCTGCTCAGCCCCCAGAGTGGCTCGGCACAGCACTGACTAACATGTTAAAATTTCATTTAATCCTCGCAATATCTTTGCACACATCATTCTCCAAGCTCTCTGCCAAGATTAGAGGAGGGTAGGAACTTCCCATGGTCCACAGCTAGTAAGTGGCAGAGCTGGGATTCGAACCCAGGCCTGAGACAGAGACTCAGCTCCTCATCACTGTGCCTCTCAGGATTTCAGAATGTGTGTGGCCAAAGGAAAGTAACAAACTCTCTGAACCTCAGTCTCTTCTTCGGTAAAGTGGACATAACACCTACTTTATATAATTGTTATGAAGAACAGATGGGAAATTTGCCTCCCTTTCCCGGAAGTGCTTGTCTTGAGGTGCATCTTGAGGCAATGTGATGAAAATCACTGAATGAAACATAACTCTATGTGCTATAGGAATTTGCCAATCACGTATCATGAAACCATGCGTGAAAATTTTTTTAGCGCTGAGGAGTAGAAAAGTAATTTGGTTCTCCAAAAAAAACAGGTATGATTTCTTCTCATCGACAATAAGAAGGAAACTGTTCGTGTTTTCCTCTTCACTTTGGCCAACAGGAAACTCAAAGCCAAATATGAGGCTCTAAATGCGTAGTTGTGTAGGTTCTTGGTTATTTGTGTATTTATTTTTCCTATGGTGTACAATTCCTCTTGTAAATTATATTTCTTGTCCTGATGTATAATTTTTTATTTAGGATTTTATTGTTTTATCATGTGTGTTTCCTAATGGTCACCTATATCCTTCACAAAACAAGTGAAGTGGAAATATGTTCTTTGAAAGAACTGTAAATTGCTTGGTCTGGGGCCACACCCAGAACTAGTGACCTCTGGTTGGGGCTGGAGATCTGTTCCTGAGCCCTCGGCTCCCTTTGGCTAGAGAAGGTGAGAAGGCAGGCTGGGGAGCTGGCATGGCCAT
This sequence comes from Tolypeutes matacus, assembly GCA_026826555.1. Taxonomy (NCBI): domain Eukaryota; kingdom Metazoa; phylum Chordata; class Mammalia; order Cingulata; family Chlamyphoridae; genus Tolypeutes; species Tolypeutes matacus. The sequence continues at coordinate 11,763,943 of JAKSZT010053819.1, forward strand.
TGCCCACCGTGCAGAGCTGGTCACTCAAGCTCTCATTTCCCCACCGCACTCACAGCGGCCAGCCGGGGTGCTGCCCAACACCCCGCTGGAGGATCAGGCCCTGTTAGGCTTCTTCTAGCAGGTCCACCTTTGGCCTGGTGTTGCCAAACTGGGAAGGCATCTCTGGGCCCACCTCCTGCCTTCCTTTCTGTGCCTTTTCCTTTCCAGGGTCCCCTCTGCCTGCCCTGCAAGGCATGTACTATTGTGGAGATGTTCTGAGCCCTGTGACCAGCTTCCACCAAGGGCGCTGGGAGGAACTGTTCCTTCTAGGGGGTTCACCTTGTGAAAGAAACCCTCGGGGAAGGGCACTGCTTAGCCTGAAGGAATGAAGGTGGAATGGTGGCACCTCAGACCCTGTGGATTCTGACTGAAGGAGGGTTTTTTTCGTTCTGCAGGTGGGGAAGGAGGAGCGAGGTCAAAGAGGACAGGGGGCTCTCCCCAGCAGTCACCAGTGTTAGGCAGCTGCCTTCTGGGTGGGCGGGTAAACAAGTGACTATGAACTTACTGCCCAGCAAGCGGCAAGGGGGCATTCGTGACGAGGAGCTCGGAAAGGGGAAGGGGCTGGGGTCTCATCCCGCCAGCCAGGACGCCTTTCTCAGTTCCTCCTTCTGAAACCTGGACTGTGTCTCAGGCCTCCTCGAGGAGGCCGGTCCCAAAGCCACCGAGAACCGGGCCGGGATGGGAGGGTTCCTCTTTCCTGGGCTGGCCCCACCCCCTGCCCACCTAGCAGGCCACTGGCCTCCCCTGGGTGGCGAGCAGCTCCCGGGAGGCCTCGCGCTCACCGCCCTCTCCCTCCTTCCTCCTCGCAGGGAAGCCCTACGGGGCCGACGACTTCCTGCCGGTGCTCATGTACGTGCTGGCCCGCAGCAACCTCGCGGAGATGCTACTCAACGTGGAGTACATGATGGAGCTTATGGACCCCGCCCTGCAGCTGGGGGAGGGTGAGTCTCCACCGCCGCCCCCGGGCCACCCACACCCAGCCACATGAGGGCATGCCGGGCAGTCCCCCAAGCACCTCCCGGGTGCCGGGCTCTGTCTGGCTGAGCTCTGAGGACCCAGGCCCAGTCCTGGGGGAGCTAAGGGACTAGTAGGGGAGACGGGCCAGCAAACAGCCGATGTCACCGCTGCTTGACAAGTGCGGGAATGGTGTATGGGAAGCACAGAGGGTGATGGGAACAAGTTACCCAGGCTGTGTAGTCAGGGGAGGCTTCCTGGAGGAAGTGACACCTGAGCTGAATATTAAAGGATGACTGGAAGCCAGCCACAAAAAGAAGAGGAAAAGGCCTACTCCACAGAGGGAACAGCAGGAGCTGCTAAGTAGAAAAGATGAGGCTGAAGCAGTGGGCACTGACCAAGGTGAGGGGGTCTCAGCAGGGAGTGCTGGCCAGTCCTTAGGAGAGGGAGACCCCCCAGGGACTCAGCTGCCTGCTCCTCCAGCCCTGGGCCCTCCTCTGTGGGTGGGAGGAGGTTAAAAAGGCTCTGTGCTGCCTGATGGGATGAAGGCAGAGGTGTGGTTTGCTCCACCCTAGCCTCAGTTTCCCTTCCCCTTTCCTTCTTCCCACCACTTCCTCCTGCCCATTTGGCCTCAGCTGCCCCTCCACCAAAAACCCTTGAGTTTCATCTTTCCGGGTGCAACCAGATTCTGGCTCTGAGGGAGCCCCATGTCGTCCTTTGAGTCACCAGCCTCAAAAGATGGAGCCAGACTCCCAGACTCCAACTGTCCATTTTAGGCTTGGTGGTTCTTGAGAGTAGCAGATCCGCTTTGCAGCTGATGGCGTTTTAGCATGTGCCAGTCTCTGGGGTGACAGTTTGACACGGATGGTTCAGTGAGTTCCTGGCAGCTTGGGGGAGTGTGTTAAAGTTATGAACACTGCTGTCATATATAGCTTTGGCTTGTGGCTCTGGGACCTCCAGGAAATATTTTTCCTCCTTTTTAGTTAAAATTAATTTTCCTGCAGTTGAAACAACCTGTCTTCTAGGAGATCTGGGAATTCAGGAGAAGCCAAGCTTTCTTTAGCAGTGATTTCCTGGTGCCCAATGCATGTATGCATGCATCCACCCACGCATCCAACTACCCATCCATCCATTCACCCACCCCACCACCCACTCATCAGTCCATCCACCCACCCATCTACTCACCCATCCATCCACCTATCCTCCCTCCCTCTCTTCATCCACCATCTACCCATCCACCCATCCACCCATCCACTCACCCACCCACATCTCCCTCTCTCCCTCCCACCGTCCAATCACCCACCCACCCATCTACCCATCTATCCTTCCACCCATCCAATCACCCAGCCATCCATCCACCCGCCAGCCAGCAGCTACTTAGGGAACCTTCCTCCGTTCCAGGTCCTGCATCCACCCATCCATCCATCCATCCATCCAGCAGCTACTTAGGAAGCCCCTCCTCTGTACCAGGCCCTGTGCCAGATGTTCAGGCTGCAGGGCCATGCAGGGCAGGTGAGGCGGTTATTCTCATGAGAATGAAAGAACCTCATTCTGCACCCTGAGCTTTGCGGCCGCGACCTGGGGCCTCTGTGGGCCTTCCTTCTTGGTTGTCCCCAGCCCTGAGCTTGCACATGGTAGCACCGCAAGAGCTGGGGAGGCGGCCCTGAGGGCGGAGGGAGGGAGGGAAGGAGACCATTCCAGGCTGGACTCAGCCAGGCACTCTGCCGGACAACGGGGTTCCCGATCCCGTCCTGGTCTCTCCTTATGGGCTGCATCCCCATGACCCTGAGGTCATTCTTCCTGTTCCCAGAAGCCTGCGGGGTTTTGTGGGAAAGGCAAAGCCCTCAGCCAGGAGCACTGGTTACTTTACATCTTGGAGACAAACCAGAGTACAAATTCCTACCTAAAGGCCTTCAACACTCCAGTTGCAGGCCCAGGCTATGGAAACACCCCGCAGCATCAGAGCCACCCCTGTTCCCACGCCGCCCCTCCCAGCAGCGCCCTCTCCCCCTGCAGCATCAGTCCCCCGCACCCCTGCAGTTCCCAGGAACAGGAGGCAAACTTTACACGGTGCCACACCAGCCAGGAGGGGGCATGGGGAGGGGCAGCATGGGTGCCTCCCTGCACCTCCCTCTGGAAGGCCAGGGTTGGGGAGGTCCTGCACCCAGGCCTGGCCCCACCTCACGGGTGTTTGCCTCTCAGTGACCTGGGGGAATGGGGGTCTCCAGCCTGCACCGACTTTCCAGGCCACCCGGCCGCACTCCCTTCCCTGGACCAGGGTCCAAGTTTGGTATGGAACAAATGCAGCTTCTTTCTCCCCGATGCACCCTAAAAGACCAACTTCTGAGACACCGGGGTTTCAAAGAGAGAGTCTGTTTGCGCAAGCAAAGGAGCACAGTGGCCTAATGGCCCAAAACTGCCTCTCGGATCTGTAGAAATTCTAGTATTTTATAACATCAGGGTTCTATTGTGTAATTGGGGTGGACCTGGCACAGATTTCTTCATTAATAACCATTAAGGGGTTGAACAGGATGGGGATGGGCACCAAACAGGGTGAGTCACAAGGTTCTGGGATAGAAGAGTACAGAGGAAAAGGTCAGTTACTGGGGGCACGGATGTGGCTCAAATGGTTGGGCGTCCGTCTCCCATATGGAGGGGCCAGGGTTCGATCCCCGGGACCTCCCGGTAAAATAAAAAAAAAAAAAAAAGGTCAGTTACAAGGTTTTCCACATGGCTATTAAACAGTAGTGAGCATACACGAGGGAGAGGCTCAGTCTAGAGCGGCTATAAACAGGGGTGAGACCATTCCAGTAATTTCAGTAATTTCCAATATTAACCTCGGGCTATTTTATAATATAAAAGCATCTAGATAATGATTTTATAATCCTAATTGCTTGTTAATTCTTAGCCCTTAGCTGCAAAGGGCCGAGGGTTTTGTTAATGGAACATGCTGGGTCTTCTAGGTTCTTACTCTGTCGCATAAAAGAATTTAAGAACATGCCAACTTAATTAGGCCAGTAAAAAGAGTGTATTGAGAAGCGAGAGGAAAAAGTACACACGCCGGAGACCTGGATGCGGGTGTCCCCGAGGCAGAGGGGCATGCCTGGGGTGGGGGTGGGGTGGGGGCAGCCTTCATTTAAAGCTCTTCTTCCCTCCTTCCCTTTCCGTGTCAGGGAGGGGCCCCAGCTGTTTGCTCTCCTGATCGGCTGCTGTGCCGTCCTCATTCCTTAGCTCTCAGGGGACCAATGCAGAGGCCTGTTTGGAGGTATCCTGGGCTTCCTCTTGAGCCGGGACTTTGAAAGGGGACCTGGTGGCGAGGGTCTCAGTGGGGTCTTTCCGGCTTTGTTCTTAGTAGCGGCCTTCCCTCGGGGGGTTTCCGGCCGGGGTCTCACGGCCATGGTCTCTGCCTAGTCCCAGCAGTGACAGGGTGTCTTCCCTTGTTGCCTGTACTAACCTGCCTCAATTTCCGAGTGTTCCCCGCTTCGCCTTCCTCCCCAGCGTGCACCCCGAGATGAAGGTGCAAAGAGATGTCCTGCCTGGGAGGGGAAGCAGGGGGGCTGACTGAGCCCTGCTGGGTCCATGTCCCTGTGCTCCAAGCTCAGGCAGCTCAGGGGTGCCCGGGGCGGGGGCTGGCCAAGGTGGGTTCCCTGACTGTTGGGACTTGGAGGGGAACTAACACGGGGTACAGCGAAAAGGGCGGTCTGGAGCCTGTCTCTGGTCCCAGCTGCCTCTGACTTGCTGGAGACCTTGGGCGAGTCACTTAACCTCTCTGGCCTGGAAGGTGTTGGGCCGGATGCGGGGTGCCCGCGCGTCCGCAGAGGGCATCGGGGGCAGGATGGGGGTGGGGCTGGCTCTACTTTCCGTGTTTCCCAGTTCTTGGGAGCAAATGAAAAGCCTGCAAGCGTGGACTCCGTGCCCTTTGGGGCCTCGGCGTTCTTTCAGGGCTGCGCTGCTGTCATTGGCAAAGGACCAGAGCCTGCGCCCCCAGTTCCATGCCACAGGCCTCTGGAGCTGGGACCAGGGACTTCCTGTAGGAGGCCGGGAGGGCCTGCCGGCTGGGCCAATGGGACCCCGACCCCCTTCTAACCTCCTTCCAGGCTCCCAGCCCCCTGGGCAGACGCCCGCCAATCATGGGGCAGCCGGAAGTCCCAGGCACCTGCTGGGTACCTGGCTGGGCCCAGCTCAAAATCCAAACCTCCCCCAGAAGTGCCCTCAGGGACTCCTTTGCCCATGTCCCCTCCCGATGCTGGCAGCTGACCCACCCCCAATGCCCCCGAGTTAATGTCTTACCAGGGGCAGTGGTTTTTCCAACACACTCTTCCCAAAGAGAACTCACTCTAAATCCCAAGGTGGGGTCACCTGCCACCTAGTGGTCCTGGCAGGCACTGCACAGCCCCAGGTCACAGGGCCGGGGCTGGGAGGGGGCCCTGGGAAAAAGCCGGGCTTGAGAGGGCAGAAGCCTCCAGAGCTCTCCTTGGGCCCTCCAGCCACCGTGCGTCGCTCTCACTCACCAAGCACTGCACTTTACATGCGTTCATCTCATTTATTTTTCACACCAACGTCATGAGGTTTGCAGGTGAGGAAACTGAGGCTGAGAGAGGCCGGTAACTCGCCCAAGATCACAGGGCTGACTGCGGAAGGACAAAGCCAGGGCCTAGAGCAGGAGTTCCTAACCTTTTTTGTTCCAGGGACCTCTTTGCCAGTCAGGTGAAAACCACGGACCCCTTACTAAGCCCTCACTACACTGTGTATTATTTAATAAATATATCACACCTGCACCAACACGTCCCCACAAGGACAATGTGGTTTTGCATTTAAATTCAAGCTCACTGACCCTTGTTAAGAACCCCTGACCTAGACCGCCTCTGCTCTCTGGCTCCAAACTGAAAGTTGTCATCCAGACGCTGCACGTGCCTCCTCCATTACCAGCCAGGGAGACGGGGGCGCTGCAGGAACCACCACCGTGGCGGGGCCAAAGGAGGGCGTGGGCTCTTGGCGCAGCAAGGGCAGGAGGCTTCCAGAGGCTTCCTGAACTACATGGGCTTTGAGCTCGGCTAGAAAGCAATTTAGCAGCTCTTCTCTAATCGGGGACACCAAGCCAAGCTTCATGTTAGCCCTGACATATTTCTTTCAAAAAATGTCTCTTTCCTACACTGCTATGGTAGAAGGAAAGCCATAAGCCCTTTTAATTCCCCTGCCCCAGCCATGGTGTGAACTTTTCCCCTATTGGTGGAGGAATTTGCGGAGCTCTGTAGGCAGCTTCAAACAATAGCAGTCAGGAATGCTTTGGGCAGCAAATAACTCACATGTAACTAGTAATGATTTTAAATAAGACTGAAGGGCTGGTTGGTTCTTGCATCAAGATATCCTGAGGTAAGCAACTGAAAGGGATGGCAGTTTCAAGCCCTGCCGTCAGGGAGTCAGGGGCCCAGCTCTTGCCGTCTTTCCTTAGCATGTGGGCCTTTGTCTTTGGACCTGTCACCTCTGATGCCATGACAGTTGCTATGCCTCCAGTGTTCCAGGCAGGAGGATTCAGGACAGGTAAATATATCAATAGTTTCTTCCTTTCAAAAGGCTTTTCCGGAAGCCCCACCCAGAGACTTTCACTTACATCTAAGTAGCCAGAATGGGGTCTCCTGCTCTGCCTCCCCCCGTGCAAAGAATTCTGGGAAGTGAGCATTTACAGCTGAATGTTGCTGCCCCGAATAAAAATGGGGTTCTGTTAGTTAGGAAGAAGGGGAAGATGGGATTTGGGGGTCACTAGCAGAATCTGCCTCATGTCAAAACCACTGTCTTGTGACAGGATGACGCAACAAGAGACATGGGGAGGAAAAACAATGAGAGACACAACAAAGCAGGGAGCGCAGGTGGCTCAAGCAATTAGGCGCCTCCCTCCCACATCAGAAGTCCCAGGTTTGGCTACTGGTGCCTCCTGAAAAGAAACAAGGAAGACGAACAGACACAGCAAGTGCAAACAACAGGGGGGAGGGGGAGAAAGAAAGAAAGAAAGAAAATAAATCTTAAAAAAAACAACAACAACAAAAAAAACACTGTCTTGGCACCTGAGGGGCTGGGAAGAAAGGCCTGGCGAGTGGGAGGGAAGCCCAAGGAGGCGCTGCGAGGAAGCCCAAGGAGGCGCTCTGAGGAAGCTCATGGAAATGGCGAGACCAGCAGAAACCAGGATGATGAGGGACCCCCTCCTCCAGCCTCCATCACTAGGTGACCTTGGCCAGGTCATCCTCCCTCTGGGACTCAGTTTCCTCCTCTCTAAACTGAGTGGACTCAAGAAGGTTAGAGCTTCTCAAACTTTTTAGCCAAAACTCTTAACAAACTAAGGAGAGTGAACTTGTAAGCATCCACATAATTGCAAAAGTTCTTTAAATTACTGTCTTTTATCATATTCACATAGATTTTGTAATATGAAGTATCACAAAGTTAAGTTTACTTTAGAAAACGTTAGGAACTAAGATGTTTATTAACTTAGGAAAGTAAAAAGATGAAGAAATGAACAAGAAATTTTTCTATTAATACTTCATTTTGAATCTTTAAAAATTGCATGAAATAGTATAACCATAAAATTTTCTTTACATCATTTTTTAAAAAGGTTTTATTTATCCGCCCCCCCATCTCCCCATTGTTTTTGCACTCGCTGTCTGCTCCCTGTGTGTTCTTCTGTGTCTGCTTGTCTTCTCTTTAGGTGGCACTAGGAACCAATCCCGGAACCTTCCGGAGTGCAGAGAGGTGCTCAATCTCTTGTGCCACCTCAGCTCCCTGATTTGCTGCATCTCTCATTATTTCTCTTCTGTGTCTCCTCTTGTTGTATCATCTTGCTGCACCAGCTCTCCACACGGGCCAGCTCGCCACGCAGGCCAGCTTGCTTTTCACCAGGAGGCCCCGGGAATCGAACCCTGGACCTCCTATATGGTAGACAGGAGCCCAATCACTTGAGCCACATCCACTTCTCTCTTTACATCATTTTTTAAAGAATCAGTAAAATATTTGCATGTTCAAATTTTAAAAGTATAAAAGTAGACATAGTGACATTAGAGAGCGAGCGAAGTCTCTGGCCCACCCCAGTCTCCCAGCCAGCCCCTTCCCCAATCCGAAGGCCTCAGGGTCAGTAGTTTCTTTGTATCCCTCCAGGAGCAGTCCCTGCATAATGTTCCATCATTTTTAAAACTAATCAAAACTTCTGTCCCAAATGAGGGCCAAAGAAAAGTTGTGAGCAGGGCCAGGAGGCCTTAGGGCTGGACTTCTGGACCTGGCAGAGGCTGTGGCTGAGTGGAGCTTGGGGCAGGCTCACAGGGGATGGGGGGCCAGCCGGCAGTGGCTCTGACTCGTGGGACGTGCTATCGGGGACAGCCACGCTTGGGCCAGCTGTCCCTGGGGGGTGGGAGGCCGTCCCAGCTCAGCCTCCTCGCCCTTGTCTCCGCAGGGTCCTACTATCTGACCACCACCTACGGGGCCCTGGAGCACATCAAGAACTACGACAGGATCACGGTGACCCGGCAGCTGAGCGTGGAGGTGCAGGACTCCATCCACCGCTGGGAGCGCAGGCGCACGCTCAACAAGGCCCGGGCCTCCCGCTCCTCAGTGCAGGTGACGCCAGGGGCTGAGGGGGGCGCCAGGGGCTGAGGGGGGCACCAGGGGCTGAGGGGGGCACCAGGGGCTGAGGGGGGTGCCAGGGGCTGAGGGCGGGACAGTAGCGGCAGCCCCGTGCGCAGGGAGCCGGGAGACCTGGTTGGCGGCTCCAGCCAGCCCTGCCCTGCCCTGCCCTGCCCAGCTCTGGGCCAGGCCTGTGCATGGGCCTAGCCCGTGTCCCCAGGCATGGGTGCTGTGGCTGGACAGGCAGGATGGGAACAGGAGGAAAGAGAACATTTATCCAGCAGCACTAAGCTAGGGCTGGAGATGGGGACACGAGGCCGCCCAGCCATGCCCTTGGGGAGCCCGGGGTCCCTGGACAAATGCAGCGGCTGGCCCTAGTCCGCCCCCTCCGACCCACCCACCCCTTCCCACAGCCCTCTATACACACTCCGTATTCAAGCCACTGGTGGTGCTTCCCCCTCCATTCCCAGCATCCCCTCCCTCCCCCACACCCGCAGGCTCTATCAGCTCAGCTACCCACAATTCCCCAAACATGCTGAGGTCGGCTCTCTCCTTGGCTCAGCCTCTGCCCTGCTGTACCATTGCCTTCACCTGCTCTCACTTGTTCTTCCTTTAAGACAAATCAGCTCCTCAGTGGCCCCTCCTCTGAGAAGGCTTCTCTGCTGCCTCCCCTGCCCCCCATTCCCCAGGAGATGCCCTCCTCTGTGTCTCCGGCTGCTCCTCCCTCATTACTGTACTGTCACACCACACTGTAACTGCCTGGGTATGAAGCTGGGAGGATGGGGCCCATGTCCCACAGTCTTGGGAGCCCCAAGCCCAGGGTCTGGACAGAGCAGGGCTGAGGTATGTGCAAGTGGAGGGAGTTAGCCAGCGAGCAGGCAGCAACTGGAGTTGTAAATAGCCATGTAGGGTGTCTCCTGGGACCTGGAGCATGCTAGTCCTAAACTCTGCTGCTGGCTTTTGAGATGGCCTATCTGTAAGGGGTAGGCCCAGAGGTAGGAAGCCCAAGTACTGGATCCAGCTCTGTACTAGCTTGCTGTGTGACCTTGAGCAAATTCCCACCCCTCTCTGGGCCTCAGTTTCCCAGGCAGATGGTGGACTAGATGAGCTCTGCCTCCCCAGGACATGTTCCATGCTGCAAGCTGCCCAGGTATACCCCACACTCACACCCATCAGTGCTGTGTTGATAAATGTTTATAAGCTGGCTTGGGGGCTAATTTTTGATTTGGCTATTTCCTTGGTGTAAATACCCCCCACCCGGGCTGATTTCAAGCTACCAACTTGGCATTACTGAACTAGGATTTGGGAAGAGATGCGGGATGCAAGCAATGGCGCTCGAGCTGGTAGGGCCGGCTGGAGCCAGCACCAGCAAACCACCCCTCCCCCCAGAAACTCCAGGAACATGGACACTCTCGTCCCAGCCGGACCTCCCTTCCTTCTCACTTCCACCCTGCGGGTTCCTGATGCTGAGCCAGGCCAAGCAACCCTGAGGTGGAGCACCCTCTAGCTCCTCGGGCGAGGCGCATTCATGGCCTGCGGGGCAGACAGGCCGCCTCAGCACTGTTTCTGGGGTCTGGGGAGGACCCCACTCCGCCCCACCTCAGTGCCTCCCCTGCACCCCACGCCCCGACTCCGAATCCGTTCCCTGGGGAGCCTGACAATCACCAGGAGGTATACAGGGCCCTGAGGGAAGCCTGACGGGGAACCGGGCGAGCTCAGGCAGCCACTGAGACCTGGGGGGACTGGACCCGGCCTAGCCCCTGCGGGAAGAAACCGACTCCGGGCCCTGCAGCCCGCGCGGGCCGTTACCACTCCTTCCACGAGGGGGCAGCCGCGCGCCCCCGCCCCGCCCCCGCCGGGATTAAGGCACTGCGTGCGCGGCCCCACCGCGCCTGCCCGGCCCCGGCCTGCCCGCTCCGAGCCCGCAAGGCTCATCCAGCCCTAAGCCCTGGGCGGGTCCTCCAGCCGCAGCAGCCCCGGGTGAGGTGCGGGCGTGCAGGGGCGGGCTCCGCACCTCCAGCTGTATCCCCGCGGCCCTGCGGGGCCCCCGCTGGCGCCGGGGGAGGACGGGCTCGAAAAGCACCGAGGCAGGCTGCAGCGCCGCGGAGGGCCACCAGGGGGAGCGCTCGCTTCTCGCGGCCAAGACTCGGAGACGACCCGGCTTCGGGCCCGCTGAAAAGCGAGGCTCAGAGAGGGCAGCGCCTCGCCGTAGGTCACACAGCAAGCCTAGCTGCGGCGTGAGGCAGGGGTGTCCCCACTCCCCGCTTCCCGGCCGCGCGAGCAGAGAGGAGTCTGGGCCCAGGACTCGTCCCGAGCTGCTCTGGCCCGAGCTGCCCGCGCTGAGTAGTGGGGGTGAGACGGGGCGCCCTCGTGGCCGCCGCCGCCGTCCTCCAGCCCTCGGCCTCTCCCCCCGCAGGACTTCATCTGCGTGTCCTACCTGGAGCCCGAGCGGCAGGCGCGGACGCTGGCGTCGCGGGCAGACACGCCGGCCCAGGCGCTGTGCGCGCAGTGCGCCGAGAAGTTCGAGGTGGCGCAGCCCCAGGACCACCGGCTCTTCGTGCTGGTGGACGGGCGCGGCTTCCAGCTGGCGGACGAGGCGCTGCCGCACCGCATCAAGGGCTACCTGCTGCGCAGCGAGCCCAAGCGCGACTTCCACTTCGTGTACCGGCCGCTGGACGGCGGCGGCACCCAGGGCCCGCCCTGCCTCGTGGTGCGGGAGCCCAACTTCCTGTAGGCGGCCACGCGGGGCACACCTGGACCCACACGCACGCACACTCCCGACCCCCGCCGGCACGGCCCGCACGCGCAGGCCCACCTCCCAGGAGCATCCGAAAGCAAATGGCCAAGGGCGCTGCCCTGGGAGAGCCCCGGCGCCGAAAGACTTCACTAGACAGAAAGGGAAACTGAGGCCCGGAGAGGGAAGGGCTCCCGCAGCCAGCTGCAGCAAGCCGCTGTCGACACACAGCCCCCCCCCCCAAGCCTGCCCCATCCTCAGTCTTTCCTGGGGAAGGGCCTTGGCTTGGTTCCCCCCAGGACTGGCTGAGGAAGGGGAGCCTGGCCCCAGCTGCACCCGGGATCCTCCCAACGTCTCAGGAGCATCTCTCAGGGGGTGTGTTGGGGAGTCAGGCACCCAACCCCGCCCTCGGCCATCCCACAGCTCCTGAGCCCTGCCAGGAGCAGCCGGACATACCTGGGGACCAGCAAAGGAGGCCAGCTCCGGATGGGTGCCTTGGCCGTGGGGGAAACTGACAGGGCCCTTGCCCTGGTGGACACATCCAGGGCTGGGGCAAATGCTGCAAGAAGCGCTATGTGAGGAGAGTTTAATAAAAGCCCTTTTGAAACAGCGGCTCATTTCCTGAAGGGGCTGCAGCTCTGCTCAGTGGGATTCCAAAGGCCCCTCCTTGCCACCAAGAGCCCTGTCCTCTGACAGTGTCCTGGGGCCTCCTCTCAGCCCTCAGAGCCCTGGCCCCTGCCTGCCCCTCAGCATGGTCCTTTCCCATCTCCCCGCCAGCCTTGGTTCCCATCACTCCCATCTGTGGATCATTCACAGACCAGTCACCTTTCCCCTTCTGCTGCCTTGTCCAGGAATACTGTTTTCCATAGTCTTTGGACAGCTCCTATTCATCCTTCAAAGCCCACCCCCTCCAGGAAGCCACCCCTGACCCTTGCTGGGCAGGATGGTCTTTGTCCATGTTCCCACAGTCTCTTGGGCTCATCTTTCTCACAAGAGCTACCCCACCGAGTTGCAGTGGTCTACTGATACTCCTGCTTTCCCCACCAGATTTGAACCACATTTTATCCACGTCTGTGTTCTCAGGAGGGATTTAAGAGAATATTTGCTGAGCACTTAGTTAAGTGTCAGCACTCTTCTAGGCCCTGGGAAACAGCAGAGAACAAAACACGCTCTCGTGGAATCCCAGTGTGCATGGCGATGCGCAGGCTGCCCAGGGAGTGTCGGCTGGATTCATTACTCCTGGGCATCAACCAGCTCACTCAGTCAACAAACTTGTCAGAATCTGGGTCCAGGCGAGATGCAGGGCATGCTCCGAAAGTTGGGCTGGCCCTGGAGGAGTTCCCAGGCCAAGGTCGGTGTAGCAGAGATGAGGAAGCAGGAAATAGCAAGAAGCTGAGGGCAGTCGGCCAGGACCCCAGCGTGCCCCCCTCATCCCCGCCCCATGCAGACCTGGCACCTTGCTCTGCTTCCAACTCCCCGCACCTGAGCTGAGCTTGGCCACTCAGCCTCCTGCCCCTGTTGTGAGGCCACCTTCTCCCCCAGGCCTGAGCCTGGCTGGGGCCCATTTGCCCCAGCACCCCCATACCCGGATGGGGCCCAAGCTTGGGATGGGGTGGGGTTCAGAGGCCAGATGGGCCACCAAACCTGGGGGCCTTATGACCAGCTCCCAGGAAAGGGGAATTGGGAGCCACTAAGCACTCGGTGTCTGTCTGTGTAGACATGAACTCACGTGTCTGGGCAGGTGTACTGTGTGCACACGAGGGTGTGTGGGTGTGCCCATGTGTGTGTGCCCTCGGGGCCCACCGTCTGAGGCCAATGCTGGGGTCCACCCGGCAGGAGAGATCAGTCGCCCCCATGAGCCCAGGGAGCGGGAAGCACAGAGCCACTGGAGTCCCTGGCATCTCCGCACCTCTGCCCCCCAGAGGCTTAGCCCAGCATCACCAGGCAGGGGTGGCACCTCGGGTGCCTGGCACCAGTTAGCAATTCCCTGTGCTGTTTTATTTACTCCTCATGACAGCCCCTTGAGGTGGCATTTATGGATAAAAGGCATCAAGTCTCAAAGAGATGACTCCAAGGTCACGCTGCCATTTAGAGGCCACAGTGAGGTTTGCACTTGACGGGGCTGACTGACCCCAAATCTAGGGCTCTCTGCCCTGCCCCTACCCCCAGCATCCCCAAGGGGCTGTGTGGAGAAAACCAGAGTCAGATAAGCCTCGCCTGGTGGATGTCGCAGAGCTGGGCAGAGGCCTGGGGTGCGGTGCCTAACCCCAGGAGTGTGTGCCCAGGAGTGACCCACAGCAGGGGCTCGTCTGCCTCCTGCCTGACGTTTAGCCCCCTCCCCTTAGCCGACCGGCTCCCTCCTTGCCAGCCCCTCTGGGTTTACTGGCCCCACAGCCTAAGGGAAGCCACCAGGGATCCCTCACACTGGGCAGGCGTGGCCCTGCTGGCACCTGGACACAAAGGCCTGCCCATCAAGAACAGGCTCTCACTGGCCACGATGACCCCCCACCAAATTCTCGGAAGAGAATTTGTCCTCTTCTGAGCCAGTTTCTGCTGGGGGTGGGCAGGGGACAAGCCCCCAGGTGAGGTGGACAGAGAGGACCAGAGGCCCTGAGAGGGAAAAGGGATGGGGGAGGAGGGGAGGGCCCCCGGGTGTGATGAGACACCCCCCCACCCCACCCCCCACAGATCAGCCTGCCCTCCTGGCAAGCGGCCCGAGGCCATGGCTGGCAGCCAGCCCCCTGCAGCTGCAGCTGCCCTGCGGGCTCCGTGGCTTCCTACCCGGCAGGCTCATAGAGTGGGGGGGGGCGGCCGTGGCAGGAACCAGGCCCTTCCTTCGCAGGCGGGTCACATGGAGCCGGGATTTGGGGAGAGAAGTGTCGACTTGGCGCCTTTCCTGTCCCCTAGTCATGCTCTTTGCTGGGAAACACTGGCGGCCCAGGAGGGCTCTCCGGGAAGCCGCTCTCCGCAGCCCACGCAGCCCTAAGCCAGAGGGGAACTCTGCAATCGGTTCAAGGTCAGAAAACGGCGGGTGGTGGGCAGAACCAGCAGGAGGAGTCAGGAGGCCAGGCCGGGCCATGACCAGCTGTGGGCCCCCCAGCCTGTCCCCTACCCTCTGGGTGCCTGTTTCCGCCTCCTTAAATGAGCGTGCAAGGGAGCGAATGTGGCTCAAGCCATTGAGCACCCGCCTCCCACATGGGAGATCCTGGGTTCAGTTCCCTGTGCCTCCAAACAGACAATGAGCAAAAACATAATGAGCAGATAAGCACAAACAAGGAGCAAAAAAAAAAAAAAAAAACAAGTAAACAAGGAGCAAGGAGAGGAGGGAGCCAATTCAGGGGAGCTGATGTGGCTCAGTGATTGAGTGTCAGCCTCCCACATATGAGGTCCTGGGTTCAGTGCCGGTAACTCAAAAAAAAAAAAAAGGAGTGCTGCTTCCTCAGTTTCCCAGGCTTGTCTCAGGAGCTCCTGTGGGTTGGCAGAGGGGGAAGTTTCAGATCCTTTTGAAAATGTAAATAAATTCCGGGCCACCGCTGGTGATCAGGAGGTAGTTCCTGCCAAAGTTTCCCAGCTGAGGGGGCAGGGAGGGGCAAGGCCTAGAACCAGCATTTCCTTGGCCTTGCAGTGCTCAGATGAGTTCTCGGCTGGTGGAGCTGCAGCTTTTGTTCCCTGGGCATCTGAAGTCGCGGCAGTACTGGTGTCCTGGTGGCTGCCGACCTGGGCTCTCGTCTCCTGAGTGACGGTCCTCTCTGGGCTGTCTATGGCGAGCAGGGCCCTTGAGCATCGCGATCTGTGATCTGATGCATAGTCTGTCGCCCTGGCCTGCCTTGTTTCCTGGCACCCTGGCTGCAGCACCCTTCATCGCTTCTCCCTGCGCGGACTGGAGATGGAGGATGCCGTGGACGAGCCCTAGGGTCTCCGCACACAGCAGGATGGGGACCCATCGCCTGCGGGAGGGCCGGCGGTGTGGGGCCTCGCGGATCCCTCATCCTTGCCCCCACTCGCACGCCTCGGGTAACCCTGCGGCTTTGCTTGGAGGACCCCACCCACGGATCGCGTCCATGGCGGTGCCGGTTCGGGTCTGCCGCATCTTTCCTGCCTGGCACTGGAACTGCACCGGAGCCTTAACATTTGCTGTCTCCCTGCCCTTTGCCCCTTCCTCCACGGTCTCTGCATCCCCACCCCGTAAAGGCCCCCCTTGGGGTTCTTCTCTATGGCAGGTCTGGGGTACAATCCCATCTTCCTTGGTGTCATTCCTGTTGAAAGCCTGTTTCTTACACTGACCATCTAACCATTCTCAAAACCTTTGCTGTGCTGGCCTCTTGGTCCCCACCGGCAGTGAGGCTGCCCAGTGCTGGGGACTGGGAGCTGGGGGTCGCTGCCTGGCCGCTCAGGCTTGCCCTGACGGTGCCTGGGTCAGCTGTGGCAGCTGCGGTGACTGCCAGGGTGTGATGGTCACTAGGCTGGCAGCAGCGGCGGGACTGCTCAGGGAACTCTGGAGTCAGCTCTCCGCTCCTGCTACCCATCAAACTAGCAAGAATGGTCCAGACTGTTTTTTTGTTTTTTGTTTTTTAATTTCTTCCCACCCCCTCGCCGTGTCTGTTCGTTGTGTGCTCATCTTCCGTTTTTAGGAGGCACCGGGAACCGAACCTGGGATCTCCCATGTGGTAGGCAGTAGCTCAATCACTTGAGTCACATCCGCTTCCGCAGACTGTAATTTTTATTTTATTTTATTTTTACATATCTCAATTAAATGTAATGGATACATATAATTTTTTTTTGAATCAAACAATATATTACACAATATGTTTGGTTCATTGTAACGCATTCATACAGTATTTGTCCTTTTGTGTCTGGCTTGCTTCACTCAACATGTCCTCCAGGTTCATCCATGTTGCCGTATGCTTTATGACTTCATTTCTTCTTACAGCTGCATAATATTCCATCGTGTGAATAGACCACAGATTGTTTATCCATTCATCTGTTGATGGACACCTGGGTTGTTTCCAGCTTTTGGCGATGGTGAATAATGTGGCTATGAACATCGGTGTGCAGATGTCTGTTCGTGTCACTGCTCTCAGTTCTTCTGGGTATATACCCAGTAGTGGTATTGCAGGGTCACATGGCAAGTCTATATTCAACTTCTTTAGGAACTGCCAAACAGTCCTCCACAGTGGTTGTACCATCCTGCATTCCCACCAGCAGTGAAGAAGTGTTCCTATCCCTCCACATCCTCTCCAACACTTGGAGTTCTCTGGCTTTTTAATAGTGGCCATTCTGATAAGTATGAAAGGATATCTCATTGTAGTTTTGATTTGCATTTCCCTAATCATGAGTGATGTTGAGCATTTCTTCATGTGTTTTTTTTTTTGCCATTTGTATTTCTTCTTCGGAGAAATGTCTATTCAAGTCTTTGGCCCATTTTTAATTGGGTCATTTGTCTTTTTATTGTTGAGTTGTAACATCTCTTTATATATCCTGGATATTAAACCCTTATCAGATATGTGATTTCCAATTTTTTTTTTTCCAATTGAGTTGGCTGCCTTTTCACCCTTCTGACAAAGTCCTGTGAGATGCAAAAGTCTTTAATTTTGAGGAGGTCCCATTTATCTACTTTTTCTTTTGTTGCACGTGCTTTGGGTGTGAGGTCCAAGAAACCACCACCTACTACAAAGTCTTGAAGATGTTTCCCTACATTTTCTTCTAGTAGTTTTATGGTCCTGGCTTTTATATTTAGATCTTTGATCCATTTTGAGTTGATTCTTGTATAGGGGGTGAGATAGGAGTCCTCTTTCTTTCTTTTGGTTATAGATATCCAGTTCTCCCAACACCATTTGTTGAAAAGACTGTTTTTTCCCATCAGCGTGGCCTTGGTAGGGTTGTCAAAAACCAGTTGACTGTATAGGTGAGGGTTTATTTCTGGATTCTCAATTCTATTCCACTGATCGATATGTCTATCTTTATGCCAGTACCATGCTGTTTTGACCACTGTAGCTTTGTAATATGTTTCAAGGTCAGGCAGTGAAATTCATCCCACATTGCTCTTCTTTTTTAGAATACTTTTGGCTATTTGGGTGCACTTACCCTTCCAGATGAATTTGGTAATTGCCTTCTCTAATTCTGTAAAGTAAGCTGTTGGGATTTTGATTGGTATTGCATTGAATCTATACATCAGTTTGGGCAAGATAGACATCTTCACGATATTTATTCTTCCAATCCATGAACACGGAATGTCTTTCCATTTGTTTAGGTCTTTTTAAATTTCTTTTAGCATTGTTTTGTAGTTTTCTGCATATAGGTCCTGTACTTCTTTGGTTAAATTAACTCCTAGGTATTTGAGTCTTTTTATTGCTATTGAAAATGGAATTTTCCTCCTGAATTCCTTCTCAGATTGTTCAGTACTAGTGTACAAAAACATTACTGATTTTTGCTTATTGATCTTGTATCCTGCCACTTTGCTGAACTCATTAGTTCAAGTAGCTTTGTTGTGGATACTTCAGGATTTTCTAAATACAGGATCATGTTATCCGCAAACAGTGAGAGTTTTACTTCCTCTTTTCCTATTTGGACGCCTTTAATTTTTTTGTCTTGTCTAATTGCCCTCGCTAGAACTTCTAGTACAATGTGAATAACAATGGTGACAGTGGGCATCCTTGTCTTGTTCCTGATCTTAGAGGGAAAGCTTTCAACCTTTCCCCATTGAGTATGATGTTGGCTGTGGGTTTTTCATATATGCCTTTTATCATATTGAGGAATTTTCCTTTAATTCCTATCTTTTGAAGTATTTTTATCAAAAAAGGATGTTGGATTTTGTCAAATGCCTTTTCTGCATCTATTGAGATGATCATGTGGTTTTTTTTCCTTCAATTTGTTAATATGATGTATTACATTGATTGATTTTCTTATGTTGAACCAGCCTTGCATACCAGGAATAAATCCCACTTGGTCGTGATGTATAAATATTTTGATATGGATTCGATTTGCATGTATTTTGTTGAGAATTTTTGCATCTATGTTCATTAGAGAGATTGGTCTGTAATTTTCTTTTCTTGTAGAATCTTTATCTGGCTTTGGTATTAGGGTAATGTTGGCTTCATAAAATGTGTTGGGTAATTTTTTGTCCTCTTCAATTTTTTGGAAGAGTTTAAACAGGATTGGTGTTAATTCTTTTTGAAATGCTTGGTAGAATTCACCTGTGAAGCCATCTGGTCCTGGACTTTTCTTTGCTGGGAGATTTTTGATGACGGATTCAATCTCCTTAATTGTGATTGGTTTGTTAAGTTCTTGTATTTCTTGTTGTGTCAGTGTAGGTTGGTTATGAGTTTCTAGAAATTTGTCCATTTCATCCAGGTTGTCTAGTTTGTTGGCATATAGTTTTTCATAATATCCTCTTATGATTCTTTTTAGTTCTGTGAGGTCATTTGTAATTTCCCCCTTTCATTTCTGATTGTATTTATTTGCATCTTCTCTCTTTTTTTCTTTGTTAGTCTAGCAAGGGGTTTGTCAATTTTATTGATCTTCTCAAAGAATCAGCTTTTGTTGATTTTCTCTATTGTTTTTCTGTTCTCATTTTCATTTATTTCTGCTCTAATCTTTATTATTTCTTTCCTTCTTTTTGCTTTGGGATTGGTTTGCTGTTCTTTTTCTAGTATCTCAAGTTGTTCAGTTAAATCTTTGAGTTTAGCTCTTTCTTGTTTCTTAATATAGGCATTTAGGGCTATAAATTTTCCTCTCAAGACTGCCTTCGCTGTATCCCATATGTTTTGATACGTTGTGTTCTCATTTTCATTTGTCTCAATATATTTACTGATTTCACTTGCAATTTCTTCTTTGACCCACTGAATATGTGTGTGTTGTTCAGTCTCCACACATTTGCAAATTTACTTTTTTCCTGTCTGTTATTGATTTCTAGTTTCATTCCATTATGATCTGAGAAGGTGCTTTGTATAATTTCAATCTTTTTATATTTATTGAGAGCTGTATTGTGACCTAACATGTGGTCTATCCTGGAGAAATATCCATGCGCACTTGAGAAGAATGTATAACCCGCTGAGTTTGTATGCAGTGTTCTGTATATGTCTGTTAGGTCTAACTTGTTTATCATATTGTTCAAGTTCTCTGTTTCCTTGTTGATCTTCTGTCTAGTTATTCTATCTAATGATGTGAGAGGGGTGTTGAAGTCCCCGACGATTATTGTAGAAATGTCTATTTCTCCCTTCAGTTTTGCCAGAGTTTGTCTCATATATTTTGGGGCACCCTGGTTAGGTGCATAGACATTTATGACTGTTATATCTTCCTGGAGGATCGTCCCTTTTATTAATATATAATGGCCTTCCACCTCTCTTAGCACTTTTTTGCATTTGAAGTCTGTTTTGTCTGATATTAGTATAGCTACCCCTGCTCTTTTCTGTTTACTATTTGCGTGGAGTATCTTTTTCCAACCTTTTACTTTCAGCCGGCTTGTATCCTTTGGTCTGAGGTGAGTTTCTTATAAGCAGCATATGGATGGCTCATGTTTTTTTATCCATTCTGTCAGCTTGTATCTTTTGATTGGGGAATTTAATCCATTCACATTCAATGATATTACTGAAAATGCACTATTTATTTCCTCCATTTTATTCTTTGGTTTTCATATGTCATCTTATTTTGGTCTTTCTTTTTACTCTTTTGGTTATCCTTTCTGCTTTTCTTCTATACTCTCCTCCAAGCCTCTCTCTCCTGTCTTTTTCTTTCAGGTTCTAAGGCTTCCTTTAATATTTCCTGCAAAGGTTGATTCTTTTTTGCAAACTCTCTTAGTTTCTGTTTGTTTGTGAATACCTTATATTCACCTTCATATTTGAGGGACAGTTTTGCTGGATAAAGAATTCTCGGCTGGCAGTTTTTCTCTTTCAGTTTCCTAATTGTATCATACCACTGTCTTCTCATCTCCATGGTTTCTGAAGAGAAATCTGCACTAAGTCTTACTGGACGTCCTTTATACGTGATCGTTTGCTTCTCTCTTGCTGCTCCGAGAATTTTCTCTTATCTTTTACATTTGACATTCTGAATAATATGTGTCTTGGCATAGGTCTATTTGGATTTATTCTCAATGGGGTACGGTGTGCTTCTAGGACTTGTAAGTTCATTTCTTTCGTGAGAATTGGGAAATTTTCAGCTATCATTTCCTCAAATACTCTTTCTGCCCCTTTTCCTTTCTCTTCCCCTTCTGGAACTCCCATGATACGTATATTCTTGCGTTTTGTGTTGTCATTCAACTCCTTGAGCCCCTGCTCAATTTTTTTGCACTCTTTTCTCTCTCTGTTCTTTTCTCTCTTCAATTCTAGCTGCTTTTTCTTCGGTATCACTTATTCTTTCTTCTATCATTTCGAGTCTGCTGTTGTATGCCTCAAATGTATTTTTTTTTTTTTTTTTTTTAACCGGGAGGTCCCGGGTAACGAACCCGGGTCCCTCCATATGGGAGACAGACGCCCAACCATTTGAGCCACATCTGTCTCCCTCAAATGTATTTTTGACTTCACCTCTTGTGTCTTTTATTCCCATGAACTCCGTTACTTTTCTGTTCAGGATTTCAGACTCTTCTTTGCGTTCACTCAATGACTTCTTGATTTCATTGATCTCTTTAACTATATTCTCTTTCATCTCATTAATTTGATTTTGGAAATTTGTGCTCATCTCACTGATTAGTTCTCTCAAATTCTGCATCTCTTCTGGGCCTCTTTGCTGTATTCCTTTTCTTGGGCCATGTCTTCTATTTTCTTAGT
Source organism: Tolypeutes matacus (assembly GCA_026826555.1). Classification (NCBI taxonomy): domain Eukaryota; kingdom Metazoa; phylum Chordata; class Mammalia; order Cingulata; family Chlamyphoridae; genus Tolypeutes; species Tolypeutes matacus. Next base: position 11,785,036 of record JAKSZT010053819.1, read on the forward strand.
ATGGCTCGTAATTTTTTGCTGGTGCTTAGGCATCTGGTTAGTTTGTATTTTACTTAGATGCTCTATCTCTTTCTCTTTACGGGGTTTTAGTGGCAGGAGGCTGTGAGTTACCACAGCTCTTTGATTTTTGGCTCAACCTTGATTGTTAGGATTGTTTTGCTGGTTGCTCAAAACTGGGCACTGGACCCAGTAATTGGTTGTAGAGTCGTTTCCTAGGGCCTTGGACAGGGAGGCTATAGAGGCCAGGAAAAGCCTCTCTTACTTATTAATTTTCTTATGTGCACTTCCTTGGTCTGCCAGGAGATGGTGCTTGTTGGCAGCTCTCAATTCAATGCCTGGTCTGAGCGTATTTGTTGTGACACAGACCAGATCAATGTGATAGAGCTTCCTGTCTGGGGGCTAAGAGCCCTGTGATTCAAACTTTCCGAGACAGTTCTCCAGACTTCTCTCATAGCGCCCCCCTTTTCCCAGCTAGGAAATATTTCCACTCCCCTCTGAGTCCTCAACAATCAGTCCCTGTTAGTAGAGGAGGAGATTGGGAGGTTTGTATATCTTTAGCCCCTTGCAGGCTCCAAGGCAAACAATGGCGCAGCCCCACCCGGCCTGGAAGGGCTCTCAGGACAGGGCAGACCAAACCTGGGAGTCCAAAGCAGGGTCAGCCCCAGGCTCTCTCTCCCCTCTCCCGTGGAGTCCTCAACAATTAGTCCAGGCTAGAAGAGAGAGAGGTTGCAAAGGTCGGATTTCTCCAGTCCTTCCTAGGCTCCCAGGGCAAACCGCTGTGTGAAAGGGTCCGTGGGGCTCCGCAGCCCAAATTTGCGGGTCAGAACCTGAGTCAGCCTTAGGCTGTGTCCCTCTCTCCCCTTTCCGGGAGTGGTAGATCCCTGGAGCCCCCTTTGTTTGTGGTCACAGGTCCAGAGGCCCGAGAATTCTGAAGAATGAAGCTGCTACTTCCAATTCGCGGTTCCATTATCGCGATTTCCCTCTTCTGTCCCTCTCTCCTCTGGGTGGTGTGCAGCCTTCACCTGCTATCCTAAACCCTAGAAGATCTTTTTCGGGGCTGTTTCAGCTTGTCCTCTAGCTATTTTTCTGGAGAAGAGATTCCCGTGTCTTACTAGTCCGCCATCTTCCCAGAAGTCCAGACTGTATTTTCAAGGATGTTTCAATAGCAAGCAGCTTTGAAAAATAAGAGATAGTGTCTCTCTCCTTAGCAGAGGGTAAAATTTTCCCTAACCATAATAATAAAGTAATGTTTCCCTCCAGGTTAAAAGCTGGGCAGGTTTACCAGCAGCCCACTTTAAAAGATTAGGATTCCTTTGTGCAGGTGTGTTGCCTGTACCTGCGAGCCACACAGCAAGATCATGACGTAACAGGAGAGTGACACAAGGGAGAGCCAAGACGAGATACACCGAAAAACCAGGAACTAAGGTGGCGCAGGCGGTAGGACACCTCTCTCCCACTTTGGAGGTTCCGAGGATAGAATCCCAGTGAAGACAGGAGGAGAAGGATGAGAAGAGAGGGCAGGAAACGGGCACAGAGTTGCCCAGCGAATGGACACAGAAACAGCAAAAACGGGGGAGGGGGTAAAAATGGAAAATAAATAAATAAATAAATAGATCCTTTAAAAAAATGTATAGGGGAGGAAGATTCAGACTATAGTTAGCAGTAATACTTTGACGATGCTCTTTCATGATTTGTTAACAAATGTTTCACAACAAGGCAGGGTGTTTATTGGGGGGTGATGTGTGGGAGCCCTGTATGATGTTATGCTTGTTTGTTTTGTAAGATCACGATGTTTAATAAACACTTATAGTTTATGTATGTTCATGTATGACTGATATACTTCAATAAATTGTTTTTTTATAAAAAGATGAGGGGGAAGCGGCTGTGGCTCAATCAGTGGGGCTCCCGTTTACCATGTGGGAGGCCCCGGGTTCGGTTCCCGGGGCCTCCTGCTGAGGGCAGGCCCGCCCGCACGGCGTGGTTGGCTGACCCGGCGAACACAAGCAGCAAGGAGGGGAGAAATGAATAAATAAATAAAATCTTTAAAAAAAAAAAAAAAAAATGAGGATTCCCTCCACTGGGGTTCTTTAATAACACAAACCCACTGTGTGCATACCGTCCACCTGGCCTCCCCTGCATCCCCCCCACCGAGACTTGATGGACAAGGAGAAAGGATGAGTTCATACAACCTGCTGTGCCATGAATAAGTCCTTTGTCTCTGGCCAAGGAGTTTCGAATCTTCTACCAACACCTATGAACCTGTGGCAAGCTAAGCTGCTAGCTTGCAACGCGGGGAAATCTTAGACTCCACAGATCTTGACTAGGATGCTGGAAGAAAGTGGCTGCTTCAAGATGGCTTGAACCTGAAACCTGAGACAAGGAATAACAGGAAATGAGGCTGAATGGCCTTGATTGGCAGGCCAGGGAGTCTGGAATTTCTCACCCACGTGGAGCTGGATTGGAGAGGCCAGGCTGGAGGCAGGGGATCCTCAGGAGCTGCTGAAGTGATCCAGGGGAGAGGTGAGGCCTGTACTGGGAAAGGGGGAAGCAAGAATGGTACAGAAGTTTAAACTTAAGAAATGCTGAGGATATAAAATCAGAAGATGGTCCTTGACTAGAGAGTAAGAGGAAGGATCTAAAATGACTGGCTTCCAGCTTTCTGCCCTGGATGCTGTGGTGGAGATAGGTGCCACCAGCCGAGAGAGAGGGAAGCACAGGTGGCAGCATGGATTTGGGGGCCATCAACCCTCTCCAGGCTAAGACAGGCAGGATTCAATCCCGGAACAGGGTCAACTGTTCTGAGAAGGCAGAGCCCAAGGCCCGCAGAGGGGTGGGAAGCTCTGCCCTTCAGAGGTCCTTGCCTGCCTTGTGGCAAGTACTCAGCCTCGTTTCCAGACCTCCGTGCGGGCCTGGGGAGCATCTTCCTCGAATGGCTGCAGCCACCTCGGCTGACCTGGAGCACTTCTCATGGGGGACATGGAGTGACCAGTTCCCTGCTGGTCCTGCTAGCCGGCCTGTTGGTGCATTCTCCTCCCCAGAGCTGGGTTTAGGGAAACCGATGCCACTGTAGGCCTGAGCTGGGGTAGCTGGGGCTTTTCAGACACCTCTTTGGAGGGACGGAGCTAGCCTGAGCACTAAGGTCGAGGAGGTCACTGGATGCCAGCTGCCACAAATCAGGCCGCGTGATTGCGGGTGGATCCCTTCCCTGGAGATAATCCCGTCTCCTGACGGAAGGCAACCAACCACACCTGGACAGGACTGCCTTGGAAAGCCCTTTGGAATCGTAAGTCCTCCTGACACAGGCCCTCCAGCTGCCTGTGGGAGAACCACATGGTGCCCGAGCTCAGCCCCAGCAGGGGACAATAATTCCGGGGAACCCTGAGAAAGCGCGCAGGAGTCCCCACCTCTCTCCCCATCTTGTTCTTTCTCTCGGCTCCCTGGCTCTTCAACTAGTGGTTCTCCAAGTGTGGGCCTGGGACCCCTGGTGGGTGGGGGGTATGGTCCAACAAAGTTAAATTATTTTAATACTATGAAGGTGTTAGTTGCCTTTTTCAGTCTCATTCTCCCACAAGTGCACATGGAACTTTCCAGAGGCTGTACATGCAATATCACAAGATCGAGTGCAGAAGCAGATGAGAATCTGGCACTCTTCTAATAAGTCAGGTACTATGCGGATTTGCAAAAACGCCACTCTTTTCATTGAGCTTTTCAAAAAAATATTTGTTTTTTGTATTAACATGTAAAGTTATTATATTGAAATGAGTTTTTTAAATTCCTCACTTTTAATTTCTATTATAACCCACATAAGGAAAAGCTTCTGGGGGTGGGGAGGGGGATGCCCTCAATCAGTTTTAGGAAAAAAAAATTTTTTAGACCCTTAAAGGGTCCTGAGACCAAAAGCTGAGAAATCTTCACCTCTTACTCAGATGGCCCAGTGGCCCAAGATTCCCTACGCTTGGCACTCAGGAGTGACTGGAGTCCAGAACCTTCAGAGCAGGGGGGCAGGGAAGCTCCTAATGCACCATGGGTACCAGGTCCAAGTCTAAAAGTATTCATTAATCATTTCCTAAGACAAACAGAATCTGCTGGCACAGCTAAAAAATAACAAGCCTTGTTTTGACACTGCGTCAGGTGAAAATTAAAGTAAAAATAAATGGATAGTTTTTTACAATAGGTTTATCATTTATTTTTTAAGGCAGTTTCATCAAGATGTATTCACGTATCATACAATTCACCCTAAGTGTACAATCAATGGCTTTTAGTATAATCACAGGGTTGTGTGTTCGTCACAATTTTAGAACATTTCCATTACTCCAAAAAGAAATCATTAAATGGATTTTTTAATGAAAGGCTTATGACCCAGCAATTGCACATTTTTGACACCATCATAAAGTTGTGCACATATTCTAAGGATGTATGAATAAGTAAGCTTGCTGCAGCATTATTGGAAAAATGCGATAGATCTGTTTGGAAATGTTCTTTGAGGAGAGAGGTTACTATTTTGGTAGAGCTACAATATAAACTACTCTGTAGCCCTTAAAGGAAGAGCAGAAAATGGTCTTCAAGACCTACTGTTCAATGTAAAAGTTAATTCATGGAATAATATAAGGCATGACTGCATTTGCTTTTGAAAAAGCGTATTTTGGATTCTGGGAAGATGGTGGCGGCGGCAGCACTATCATTTTTCAGCCTTTCCAAATTCCCATATAAAACAGAGCAACTAATAACCAAACTAAAACCTCATGGACATTTTCAACCAGACTACATGTCATGGAATCCCCACGAACTTCAAAATGCAATAGAAACAAGGAAAACATACTCGAAAGACATGCCCCCCAAAAGATTTTAAAAATGCAACCTATTTCAAAGAGAGTCTACAAAACATGAAGAAAATGATACAAGACATGAAAAAAAACCTAAATCAGAATTAGAAAAACTCAAAAATGATAGCAAAGCAAAAAAAAAAAAAACTAGAAAAAATACAAGCACAAATAAACAGATAATGCCTTAGGGGAAAAAAACGTGGCAAAGGAGGGACGTTTTTTAAAACAGGAAACAAAAGTCAAAACATTGTAACTGATGAAATTGTCATTTACTTGAGAAATGAAACCTAGCTGCATTAACCTTTAGGATAAGGTTAAATAAGGTTAAATGAAAAATAACTGCCTTAACATTCAGGTTTCTTTTTTTTTTTTTTTTTTTAGATTTTTTAAAATTTATTCATTCATTTATCCCCCCCTTGCTTCTCGCGCTCACCGGGTCAGCCAACCACGCCATCCGGGCGGGCTTGCCTTCACCAGGAGGCCCCGGGAATCGGTGGGAAAGGATCATCTGTTCATGCTGATGAAAAATGGGCCAACTGGAAACAAAAATATCACCCATGAATTTGTTATCGCCATCACCCTAATTGCTGGTATCCTCAGCTCCTAGCCCATCACTCCCAACCATTAAATAAGACAGGCATCAGTAGATAAAGACAGGTGGTTATTTTTATTTTTGGTTGCTTATTTTGATTTGCTTTCTATTTATCTAGATAAATAGCCATCTTGCTATAAGGCTTTAAAAAAAAAAACAACAGCTTTTTTGAGATATAATTCACATACCATGTAAATTCACCATTTGAAGTATACAATTAAATGGATTTTAATGTATGCACATAGTTGTGCAGCTATCACCCCACAAAGAAACCTGCACCCATTAGCAGTGCGCCTCCCTTCTCTTCCCACCCCCGTCCCTGGCAAGCACTAACCTACTTTCAGTCTCTCTGAACTTGCCTGCTCTGAACAGTTCACACAAATGGAATCACACAGTCCGTGGTCCTTTGTGGCTGGCTCTTCTCACTTAGCATCATGTTTAAGGTCCCGGATACAGCGCGTGTTGCTTTTACGGGTCTTTAACAACCCTGTGGTGAGTGCGTCCCTGTGTGAGGCACTGGCCGAGGGACACAGAGGTGAGCCGGGCAGCCAGGGAGACTCCCCACGAGCTCTGAGGGATGCAGAGGGAGCCCAGCTGGACTGAGGGGGGGCAGGTTCTGGAGAAGGGGCACCTTGTGGGTCTGTGGAGATCCAGGCAAGAGGGACAGTAGGAGGCAAAGGCAGAGGGGGCTGAGCTGCCGAGGGCACAGAGGACTGTTAACAATTGACTTGTGTCCCCAAAACAAATATGGTCAATTCCCAATCCCCAGTCTCCTACATGTATGTGACCCTATTTGGAAACAGGATCTTTGATGTTATTAGTTGAGGCCAAACTGGATTAGGGCGGGCACTTATCCGATGACTGAGAGGAAATTTGGACACAGGGAGACAGAGAAGACGGCCACGTGCCAGAGGCAGAGCCACAGCACCAAGCAGAGAACATGTGGGTGGCTGACACGTCCCCGTCAGCCCCTGCGGGCTGTCAGCGGGCGCACAGGCCTGCCAGCGTCTTGGTTTGGACTCCAGCCGCCAGAACCGTGACAGCAGATTCCTGTCGTTTTAAGCCGCCCAGTTTGTGGTCCGTTGTCACAGCAGCCCTAGCAAAGCTACCACTGAGAAAGAGTGGTAGGAGGGGAAATGAGGGCGGGGAGACAGGAGGAGCTGGGCCCCCTGGGAGGGGCAGGAGCATAAAGCAAAGGTAGGGACCAAGAGGAGTACTTGAGGTCAGTTATAAGTCTTTATTTTTAAGGCTTGTCCATTATTGTAAAATAAAATACCAAAGCAATCAAAAATTCTAACAATCTTCTCCACAAATAATTTTCCTTTTGGGACTTATGACCCTCTTCAATAACGTTATTCCAAAGAATTCAGAGACTTTGGCTACAACTCGCTTCCAATTCCTTGGAACAAAGACTCTTTCGCTGGCTACCGAAACCCAAGTAAACTGCTTTTTCTGTAAAACTAATGGGCCTCTTGCAAAGTCTGTTTCTCAACACAGAGCTACAGAGCTTTTCCCACCCAAATTTGTAGTTGTCTTCTTTTTCCAGAGCATCACATGATCCGCAGAAGATGGGAAACTCGATAAAGGAGAGCAAGTGTCCCATGGCAGAAAGGCCTGGAGGGGCGGTACAGGTGAGCGGGGGTCCTGTGAGTGGAAGGCCTGTGGGAGCAGTCAAGGAGCAGCCTGACGGCTCCCCAGGGCCTGGAGCTGCTCCACCTCCTCAGTCTCTGGCTCGCACACACTCTAAGTGACAGGCTTCACATTTGGAAAAGCATCAAGAAAGCAGCTTTTCAGTAGTATCCAGAGCACACCTTGTCCATGGCCAATTTTATTCTGTAAGAGAAAGCAAACATTGTGTGACCATGCCAACTGTGGAGAAATGAAGACAAACATTATCTGACATGGAGCAGGCTGTAGCTTATGACTTATGACCCACCCAACAATTATCATGGAAAACGCAGCTATTGTGAATTCCACTAGAACAAAGTTGGAGGCAGTAGCTGGCAGAAGCAAAACTGCCCACTTGTAGGAGGGTTCAGCAGGGCTGCCTCCACTGACCCTTTGATGACCAGGTGCTGAATTACCTGTCAATTGGATATGGTTTCTCACACAGGTTCACCAGCACATACAAGTGTCTCAAAGCATACTCGTACTGGAAGAAAAGAGACAAAAAAGAATTAGACATCCTTTCAGCAAACAGTCGACTCTTCACTTGGGAATGCTGCCGACGCAAAGCATCTGGGCCAGTGGGCTTGGCCTCTGTGGGCCCCACCTTCGATAACCTGGTGATATTTATAGACCGTCTCCCAAGAAAAGTGCACGTAGACAAGGGCGTGCTCTCACCCGCAGGGCCCCGGCAGGCCTCCTCAAGCCCGTCGGCCCCGGGGAACACTCCGACCTGGGGAGCAGACTGCAGACTCTCCAGCAAGTCTGGCTTTTGGTTCCGGGAGGAACACATGGATGAGGGAGACAGCTGGTAAGCGAACAGCAAACTGGGCCACGAGGCAAGACTGAAATGACTGGGGTGGTTTTCTTGGCAAGAATGCCAGGGGAACCTGCGAACACTCTTGGGCCAGAGGGTCCATACTGTGTGGCTCTAGCGGGTAAAGTATCGCAAGCTAGCATGTTAACCTACCATAGGAAAGGCACTTTGTTAATAAACGAATAAATACAATTTAGAGCTTCCTAATGACGGGGAGCTACCTCCAGAGTGCCCAGTACACCATCCTTTACAAGATTGCAGGCACTACCAGGAAGCTCACAGCACAGGCTCAAAGAACTTTCTGTGACAATGGAAACATTCTATTAAAACTCCCCAGTTCAGCAGCCACTAGTGACTTGTGGCTAGTGAACATATGAAATGTGGCTAGCGTGGCTGAGGAACTGAGTTTTAAATTTTTATTTAATTCTAATTCATTTAAGTTCAAACTTAAACAGCCACTTGTGGCTAGTGACCACCATTCTGCTCCCAAGCAGGGGTTGGCAAAATTTCTCTTAAAGGACCAGAGAGTAAATACCTTGGTCTTTGTTGGGCCATATTCCCTATCACAGTTACTCAACTCTACCACTGCAGTGTGGAAGCTGAATATGACTGTGTTCCAATAAACCTTTACTGACAAACACAGGTGGCAGGTCAGAAATGGCCTGTGGGCTCTAGTTAGCCAACTTTGCTCTGGAAGAATCCAAGCATCATGTAGTGCTGACCAGAAAGCTTTTTAGGTACCTTCTAACTCTGACATTCCACAATCTACAGAAATTTCATATTTTCTTCTCTTCCACGGGCCAGGGCCTAACTTTAGCAATAAACCTTGGGGAGGGGTCAGGAAGATGAAGATGTGGGTGCTGGCACAGAGGGAAGGGGCAAGGTGGGGCTTGGCTGGGACAGCAAACGCATGATGAGAAGCAACTACCCTCCAAAGCCAAATATAAATTGAGATTGAATCACGCAGACTCGTTAACATTTGCACAGTCATCCCCTGGGACAATTCAGAGTGTCCCAGGGCTGTGGACTCCGACAGCCTCCTTCCGCTCACCCCCATCCACGGCCTCTGAAGTGCCCTACTGTTTCCTTAGCCTGGATGGAGCGTTAACATCCATGGTAACGCATCTGCCGTGACTCCCACTGGACAGGGTTCATCTAGCTTTTGGATTTAGGATGCGGGGAAAGCCCAGGTTGGCCGAGGAGGGTGAGGCACCAGAGTGGCTGGCCGGGTCTGGGCTCACCGTGGAGGAGTGCCAGTTGAAGCAGTGGGTGCGGAAGTGGGTCACGGCCTCCCGGTAGCAGTCGTGCTCCGTGAGGGGGGCTCTCTCGGAGAGAAGCTGTTCCACCTCCGTGTCAGACGTGACCACCAAGGAAACGATCTTTTGCACTGACTTCTCCATGATGCTCCTGACCTGTAAAGAAACATGCCTTTCTGAGAGGCTTCTTACTTAATGCAGCCCCTGGCACGTGGGAGGCATGTTTAAAGACTTCTCTTCACCCAGTCCCCAGCCCATTAAAACAGGTGCTGATGAGCAGGTTCTGAGGAAGGCAAAAGATGCACACATGAAGAATTTGGCTGGCCTTGGCCCTGTTTTGGTAGATACCCTCTAAATGTTTGGAACTTCCAGTGATCTGAGCATTTTCACTATTCCTGTCCCCTTCATCCCTACTTCCCAGCCACACATCCTACCTAAGAGTTTACACTGATGGTGACTCAGGCTGGAAGCGACCACAGGGCTGTCCATGCCAGAAACACATTGTATGATTAGGGGTGTGTCTTTGAGCCCTGTGATATCAGCCCATCGTCCAGGGAGGGGATGGAGCCTGGAGAATTGTTCAATCACATAGGCATCTGGTTCAATCAGGCCTATGTCACGAAACACCAACGAAAACCTCAGACAGCGCTCAGGTGAGCATCCCGGTTGGTGGTACACATCTCAGTGCAGAGAAGGTGACGTGCTGATGCCACGTGAAGAGGACAAGGAAGCCGCACGTTTGGGGACCCTCCCAGACCTTGCCCCCTGCATCTCCTCTTTTGGCTTCTTCTTTGTATTTTTTTTTTCTATAATAAAACTATAAGTATAGCACGGCACTCTTTTGACTTCTATGGGTCATTCTAGTAAACCATCAAACCTGAGGGGGCAATGGGAAGCCCCATATTTGTATCCAGTCCGTCAAAAGTACAGGTGGCCTGGGAATCCCCCAACGCCAGGCTGGTGTCTAAAGCAAGGGTGGGGAAGCGGCTGTGGCTCAATCAGTAGGGCTCCCGTTTACCATATGGGAGGCCCCGGGTTCAGTTCCCGGGGCCTCCTGGTGAAGGCAAGCCCGCCCGCACGGCATGGTTAGCTGACCCAGCGAGCACAAGCAGCAAGGGGGGGATAAATGAATAAATAAATAAAATCTTTAAAAAAATAAAAAATAAAAAAAATAAAAAAATAAAGCAAGGGTGGTCTTGTGGAGGCCAATGGCATCTGAGCTAACTCGGGGTCGCCAGTGTGGGGAGTGCACTGTAGTTGATGTCAGAAGTCACTGCGGGGGCGGATGTGGCTCAATGGTTGGGCGTCCGTCTGCCATATGGAGGGACCTGGGTCCGATCCCCGGGACCTCCCGGTAAAGAGAAATATAGAAGGTGAGCGGGAGCGCTGGTCAGGGCCCGCGAGTGGGTGAGCCCCCAGCTCCGCAAGCGACTGAGCCCCCTGGGCCCTGCACACGGGGTATGCTGTCAGGCCCCACCAAACCACGCAGCAAGGTGATGACATAACAGGAGAGTGACACAAGGGAGAGCCAAGACGAGACGCCACTGAGGTGGCACACGTGGCAGAACGCCTCTGTCCCACATCGGAGGTTCCCAGGATCGAATCCCGGTGAAAACAGGAGGAGAAGGATGAGACACAGAGAATTGACCAACAAATGGACAAAAAAACAGCAAAAATGGGGCGGGGGGTGTGTTAAAATGGATAAAAAGTAAAAAAATTAAAAAATGAATCTTAAAAAAAAAAAAAGAAGTCATTGCAGTAAGGCTTCCGTGACAGCAGAAACCTTTAGCAACATCTGGCCTTTTAGGGCTCTTTTGGCATTGTGGAAGTATCTGAATACTGAAGAGGAGGCTTGGCCCACTCCGAGGAAAGGGGGCTGTAGACGCTGTGCCCAAAGCAGCCAGTGAATGGGGCGGTGGGCTCATGTCTGCCCACTCGGGAGACCATGAAATGGTTTAAAGGGGAGGCATCTTTTCCCTCTATGATGAAAAACAGCATCATGAAGAGGAAACTGTTTCTACAGCCACCAAACTGTACAAACAAGTCTCTGTGACCCACCTCTACCCCCTTCCAAGTCTGGGTTTGTTTCATTCATCTCCAAACCCAACAAACACCTCCTGCCTACTGTGTGTTGACCGGTGGTTCTCAGAGTGGGGCCTCCCAGACTCCATGGCACATCCATGAGGGTCTCCCATTCCCAACTACACAGCCGTGTGAGGCCAGATTTTCTTCCTATACTTCAACCAAATGGCATAGTACAAAAGCTCAAATTCAGAAGAAGATATGAGAATCTAGCTGTCTTCTTTTAAGCTGGGCATGAAAGAGATCTGCAAAAATGTTTTTTAAAAAGCCCCTCTTTCTCCCCAAAATTGTTTTTGTTTTGGAAAATGGTTACTTTTCATAAAAATTACATTAACACCAAATGGATTTATTACTGTTACTTCTAAATGAGTTAAAACTTCTAAATCTCAGTTTGAATTTCCAGTGTGGTAAATAGTGATAGATATAACCCATGTAAACAAAGTTCTTTGGGATCAATAGTTTCAAGAGTGCAAAGATTTCTGTACACCAATAACGAGCAAACTGAGGAGGAAATCAGGAAAAAAATACAATTTACAATAATAACTAAAAGAATCAAATACCTAGGAATAAATTTAACTAAAGATGTAAAGGACTTATATACAGAAAACTATACAACACTGTTAAAGGAAATCAAAGAAGACTTAAATAAATAGAAAAATATTCCCTGTTCATGGATAGGAAGACTAAACATCATCAAGATGTCTTTCCTACCCAAACTAATCTACAGATTTAATGCAATCCCAATATAAAAGTCAACACTGTATTTTTTAAGGAACTGGAAAAACTAACCACAAAATATATTTGGAGAGGCAAGAGGCCCCGAATTGCCAAAGACATATTGAAAAAGAAAAATGAAGTTGGAGGTATCACACTACCTGACTTTAAAACATACTACAAAGCTACAGTGATCAAAACTGCGTGGTATTGGCACAACGATAGACCTACTGACCAATGGAACCGGATTGAGAGTTCTGATATAGATCCTTGCATATACAGTTATCTGATATTTGACAAGGCCACCAAGCCCACTCAGTTGGGAGAGAATGGCCTCTTTAACAAGTGGTGCTTGGAGAACTGGATATCCATATCCAAAAGAATGAGAGAATACCATCTCACACCTTATACAAAAATCAACTCAAGATGGATCAAAGATCTAAATATAAGAGCCAAAACCATAAAGACCTTGGAAGATAATGTAGGGAAGCATCTACAGGACCTTGTAATAGGAAACTGTTTCATGAACTTCACACCCAAAGCACGAGCAGCAAAAGAAAAAATAGATAAATGGGATCTCATCAAAATTAAAAACTTCTGCACCTCAAAGGATGTTATTAAGAAAATAAAAAGGGAAGCGGCTGTGGCTCAATCAGTAGGGCTCCCGTTTACCATGTGGGAGGCCCCGGGTTCGGTTCCCGGGGCCTCCTGGTGAAGGCAAGCCCGCCCGCACGGCGTGGTTAGCTGACCCAGCGAGCACAAGCAGCAAGGGGGGGATAAATGAATAAATAAATAAAATCTTTAAAAAAAAAAAGAAAAAGAAAATAAAAAGGCAGCCTACCCAATGGGAGAAAATATTTGGCAACCATGTATCTGATAGGAGCCTAATATCCTGCATATATAAAGAAATCCTACACCTTGAAAATAAAAGGACAAACAACCCGTTTAAAAAATGCGCAAGTGACCTGAAAAGACACTTCTCCAAGGAAGAAATACAAATGGCTAAAAAGCACATGGAAAAATGCTCAACATTGCTTGCTATCAGGGAAATGCAAATCAAAACTACAATGAGATACCATCTTACACCCATCAGAATGGCAGCTATTAAAAAAACAGGAGACACTAAATGTTGGAGAGGATGTGGAGGAATAGGAACCCTCATCCACTGCTGGTGGGACTGCGGTATGGTCCAGCCACTGTGGAGGACAGTTTGGCGGTTCCTCAGAAAACTAACAATAGATCTTCCGTATGATCCAGCAATTCCACTGCTGGGTATATACCCAGAAGAACTGAAAGCAAAGACACAAACAGATATATGCACACCAATGTTCATAGCGGCATTGTTCATCATTGCCAAAAGTTGGAATCAGCCCCGGTGCCCATCAACAGACAAATGGATAAGCAAAATGTGGTACATACATACAATGCAATATTACTCAGCTGTAAGAAGGAATAAAGTGCTAACACATGGAATAACGTGGATGAATCTTGAAGACCTTAAGTTGAGTGAAGCAAGCCAGGCACTGAAGGATGAACAGTATATGACCTCACTGATCTGAACTGAGGAAAGTGAGCAGTCTCTGAGAACCATTGTCTGAAAGATAGGTTAATAAGGGAGAGAAAGAGAAGAGCAGGCTTTGAGCCATCACCCATATGGACATAATCTATGGTAAAGGGATAGAGTGTGGTTGCATGTTGGGGGATGGGGCAGATGGGTGGTGGTGTTCCTGGGTTTGGTGGTGCAGCACTGGCGGGTGGGTGGATTAGGAAGGGCAGGTTCAAATTCCCAGGGCATGTAACTGTGAATCTTGACATTCCATGGGTCAGGATAGGATGGTGTCATGTGCCCTGGGGGGCTTGGGGGAAGGGAACAGTCAAGATCTAATGGGGTGTTTGGTGGTCACGGGAAAGGTTTTTCATTACCTTATAGTTATGGACACAGGACATGGTAAATATCATCAAAATTATTAAACTGTATCATCTAAATTGTAAACTATACTGTAAACCATTGACAATGTTTAGTTGCTATATTTTGCTATTGGTATAACAGTTATAACAATGCTAACATCCAAAAAAAAAGGGGGGGGGGGTTAATATGGGGTGGGGAAAGGGGGGGTGGTTTGGTATCTGGGAGTCTCTGGTACTCCATGTGTGACTTTACTGTGACCTAAAACTTCTCTGAAAATTAAATGAAAATTTGGGAGACAATGGGGATTGAGAGGGGGAAGGTGTCACGGCACACCGGACATCCGATAACACAGTGATAAAAGGAAAAAAAGAATATATATATATATTTTAAAGGCATTTCTTTTGTTTTCCCCATTTTTTGAATGTCCCAATCCGCTAATTATATTTTGTTTTGTTTTGGTTTTTTGTTTATTTGTTTTTTGTTTTTTTCCCCTGAGTTTCCTTATGTTTGTCTCTTGCATGTAAGCTTATCATTGTTGATTCTTTTTCCTATTAAGTATATTGGATTATTTTATGGACTACATGTTCATGTAGGATTTGGATCACAGAAGGGTTACAATGGGTACTGCAGGGGATTATTGGTGGGGGGTGTCTGGGAGGGGGGATTCATGGGAGTTAGTTCATCCAAATATACATGAAAGATATACAAAATTGTTCAAAAGATGGGGCATGGTCACGATGGGTGGACAATCACACAGTAAATGAGGGAATCTGAATTCCTAGCCTGGAGAGAGCTCTGCCACAGTCTCCAAGAGAGCAGCAATAGTCCTCTGAGTGCAGGAACATTGTCTGTCAAAAGAGGATGACCCACTGATGAGTTCTTTTTATTGATGACTACTCTTGTGAGTCTTTGCTCTTGTAACTGAGACTTAGCTTGCTGTTGTGGAGTGCCTAAGGGTTGCCACCTGAGAGCCTCCTTGTTGCTCAAATGTGGCCTCTCTCTAAGCAAAATTCAGCATATGAATGCATTACCTTCCCCCCAACATGGGACATGACTCCCGGGGATGAGCCTCCCTGGCAACGAGGGATTAATACCAAGTGCCAATTGGCAACACAACTGGAAAAAGACCTTGAATAAAAGGGGGAAACGGTAAAGACAAATGAGTTCAAGTGGCTAAGAGACTTCAAAGAGAGTCGGGAGGTCATCCCAGAGGTAACTCTTACGCACACCTCAGTAGGAGCTCATAGAACATCAAAGTGCCTATCACCCCACACAGAGGGGCTCCTGAGAGCTCTGGAGACACCCAGGTCCTATATAAGGGGGGATAGCCCCAGAGACTGACGCCTTATCAGTGGGCTCTATTTTGGAATCTGTGCTCCTGAGAGTGACAGAATTGGACTCAAATAAGTCCTCCCTGAACATGGTTCATCAGTCCCTTCTATTCAAACCTATATGTGATGCTGGAGTTTTTAGGTATACTTCCAGAGACTGGAGCCTCTGGCCTATGTGCCAGGTGTGCATGGAATCTCGGTGGAGCTGCAACTCCTACCCTACAGCTCAATAGACTGATCCAAGTCACCTGGCAAGGAGACAACGATGGGCAACGGCCATCCCAGGGAATGGAGAGGGCCTGCATCTGCAGGCAGGATAATCCTACCCACCATATCCATGGGATATAAGCCCTCTCTCACTTGGAGGTGGAATGGACATCACCATCCCAGTCCCCTCAGGATTGGGGGAAGAACTATGGACTAGAGTGGACTTGATGGTATTCTGTTGTACACATATGGTGATTCTAGCAATGGAAAAAATTATAACAGTGAGGTGGAGCCAGTGGCCACTTGACACTTTCGGGGCAGGGAGGGGATGTGCAGTTGAAATACAGGGGCTTCTTTAGGATTTGGAGGTTGTCCTGAGTACCATTGTGGCAACAGATGTAGGCCATTTTAAATCAGCACACACCACTCAGAACTGTGTGGGAGAGAGTGTGGTCTACGATGTGAACTGTGGTCTATGGTTGGTGGCAAGGCCCAGGATGTGTAAGTCCATTGAGGGTGGTGGGCCACACTTATGGGAGATGTTTGTGTGGGATGTGGTGGGAGGTGTGGGAGGTGGGCAACATGGGAATCCTGGTGGGTTCCGGGTAATATTTCAGGTAATCTAAGCACCTCTTAAAATATATTTATATATATATAAACAACATTTTTGTAAGCAAATGCACATATATGCATATATATTTATATATCATTTTATAAAATATTGGTATGTATTGTGAAAATTTTTATTTTTACCCACAATAAAAAAAAAAAAAAAAGAGTGCAAAGAGGCTGTGGCTGTCACACTGTGCCTGACACCAAGTGGAACACATCCTGCTTAACACAGCTGCCATGCACGGGCTCCCAATTTTCAGGATGATTCGATACATTCACTTAATACCAACCATGAAAATTCGGAATGTATTTCAGTACACTGCAAGGGTCCTCAGGTCACCGAAACATCAGTCCTCATGGTGCTGACAAGGGGGACATAAGCTAGCAAGGAGCTGGCTTTGCTGGAAGGACAGTTGCCTGTTGTCCAGCATTCCAGGGAATGCATTCCTTATGGTTCCCAGCCTTGCGGCTAAAATTTGTAAAGGATATCGCCCATTCCAAACAAACTGATGAGCTGCTGAAAAAACAAGCTCAGTAATCTTAGCAGATAGGCAAGTATTACTCATAACCCACCAAGTCACCATCTTCTAAGAACAGGGATAAAGAGGGAACTATGGGAAGTGGATGTGGCTCATGCAACTGAGCTCCCCGCCTACCACATGGGAGGTCCTGGGTTCAATTCCTGGTGCCTGCTAAAAAGACCAGCACACAACAGACACAGAAAATGCAAACAATGAAGGGGTGGGGAGAAATTTTTTTTTAAAATCTTAAAAAAAAAAAAGGAAACACCCACAGGCCACAGCTTCTTGTCAGGTTACAAGAGAGATGGGCCCAATTCCTTTGCTCCCTGCTCTGCTCACTTGCTTTAATCTTCCAGAGTGAAATGGAGGAGTGGCCCCAGAAAATGCCCCTGGTCCTGAGCAAGGCTGGACAATGGTTGGGAGGCAGAGCCTGAGCTCCCGCCTGCAGCCTGTGCCCACCTCTGACCACTTCCTACCTCCAGGTGCCTGTTGAGCTCCTCGAGAAGTTTCCTGGACTCCTGCAGATCATTGGTGGCCATCAGTTTCCTTTTCATAATTGCAAGGGGCACCTCAGGGCTAGGAGTGAGGTCTAGGTGTGTGACTGGAGGCAGAGAGATGGGAGAGCTGGCTGTCTGTTTCATGCCCTGAAACTGCATCACTTTCATGGTAGAGATCGACTGGAGAAAGAGAGGGATGGGAGAGGTTGCAGTGAGTGAGAAATGTGCTGGTGGTGGCAGCTCACAGGCCCTCGGGCCCACAGGCCATCTGACGGCTGGATTTCCTGGCTCACAAGTGCTTCTAGAAGGCCAGTGCTTATGCCGGAAGAACCACCCCTGCTGGCAAGCTCTCAGATGGTGGCAGGCTGCTTGGGAAACAGTTCCGGTCAAAAGGACTACACCAGGAGGCCGAGCACAAATCATCAACTTCGGCTGTACAAGGGCTTAAGGCCCAAGCCTGCCGCAGCCCCTGCTGGGACCTCTGTGCAGACAGCCCTTGGGAACACAACTCTTTACCCAGGACCTTCTGGACAGAGCGGGCAAAACGTCTTCAGCTGATAAGCTAAAAGGGCAAAGGTAACAAACTGCAGCTGCTGGGGAGACAGAACCCCGGAGGATCCGAGGCCTGGTTTCTATACGGAAATGCCTCAGAACTCGCCCGGGGGAGATGTTTTCCACTCAGTAACCATCTGCCACTCAGTAACCATCTGCCACGTGCTAGGCCCTGTGGTTAGTGTTTTAAATGCACTATGTTCTTTAATGCTCCCAGTTTCCTGGCACTCTGGGACTTTGACAAAGAGGAGACAGAGGTTCAGGGAGGTTAAAGAGCTTGCCCAGAGTCTCACAACTTTGTAAGTTTGAACCTAGCAAGGTCTGATTCCAAAGCCCAGGCAGGGTCCTCAGGGCAATCACTTCCCTGGCCACTGCTTGTCCGGACCCCACTTCTCTTCACCAGGAGATTCGCATCTTGGGCGAGTCAACCTGGCACTCGAGGAATGGGAGCGTGCGGGGCTACCCCACTCACCTTGTTACCGTACTGCATGACGTGGCTGGTGTTGGTGTGGGTCTTTACCAGATGGTACTGCTTGTGCAGGGTCTCTTTAGTCAGATCCTCCTGCAAAAATGAACACATGAATGTCTTCCATAGTCAGAGCCTGAGGGCCACGTCTCAGCTGAACAGCCGGCCCATGTCGAGAGCTCACCACGTCGGAGTCTTCCATCCAGCTGACACTGTACAAGTCCCCCAGGTAAGTGGACCTCTTCTCATCGTAGTAGCAGGCATAGGACGACTCGCTGGGGTTGGCTGCAGTAGTTGCATAAACTAAGAGGAATTGAAAATATCTTTGAGTTTTATTTTATTCTGAGGATTGCAATGGAAGTGAGTCCTTCCTTCTCCCTTAGTCAATGGAAGCCACAGAGGGCTGGGGGTGGAGCTGTACACAGCACTGTTCATTTGGTTAGAATAACGCCTCTCAAAGAAAATGTGGAAGAAAGAGAAGCTGGCTGATCCTTCCCCTCTTTCGCAGCAATAAGCAAGCACTCATGCTCAGGACTTCAAGGTGTTTTG
Organism: Tolypeutes matacus; assembly: GCA_026826555.1. Lineage (NCBI taxonomy): Eukaryota > Metazoa > Chordata > Mammalia > Cingulata > Chlamyphoridae > Tolypeutes > Tolypeutes matacus. Next base: position 11,803,629 of record JAKSZT010053819.1, read on the forward strand.
GAAGAATGACGATGGATTTTAATAGCTTGGAAAGTTGAAGAATGTGGGCCTGACTTAGTTTCCAGAGAAAGTCAGCATTTACTGAAGAAACACTCAGATGAACTGAACCCACAGTAGAGCCACCATCTGCTATCCAGCTGCCAGGGGCTCGGCATCGTACTGGACCAATGCCGTGTCATTTAACAGTGACTCTCCCAATAGGCACTACCCTCATCCCCATTTTATGGATGGGGATAACTGAGGGCCAGAGAGGCTGAGCAACCCGCTCAAGATCAGAGAGGCAGAAGGGGGCAAATCGCAGAGGACTGAGGCTGGCCCAAAGCCCACGGAGTTCCTCCTTCACCCCATATCCAGAGTTTGGATGTGAGTAGCTTTACTAGAATCTGGAAGGGCGCTGTGACAGTCACATGTGGATTCTTTAGCCCCTGGACCAGTAGCCCTCAAGCAGCAGAGGAAGTCCAGAGTGGCCACAAGCATCTCCCCATTTCTGCTTGTGTGGAGCCGTAAGGGACATGTAGGCAGGGCCGAGGGCAGCCAGTGGCTCAGCTGAGCACCCTGCCCACCCAGCCTGGCTGCAAGGCCCAAGTGCCCACCACCTACCGTTGATGTCGTCAGGCAGGTGGTTCATCATGGACCCAGACTCACAGGCCTCGATGTAGAACACCATCTGAAATGCAGAACAGGGCAGAGGGACTCACCCACAAGTACAGGTCCCATGTGAGGCCTCTGTGGCTCTGCCCATGCCCTCTGCCTATTCATGAAAACTCGTCCCCTCTGCCCTGGGGAGGCAGCTCTGCTGCCAGAGACTGTAATTCATTGAGAGGACTCAAATTCATTATTTGTTAACAATAAAACGGCTATTAGCTGGAATGGTGCAGAGAAAATACAGCCACAGGTGAGGCCAAGGAACGCCGTTTCAGCGCCCAATACAGGAGCAGTTCCAAAGAGCAAAGCAGCTCGGCAGGCGGTCCCTTCCACGTTACCATCAGGCACACACCCTGCTTTAGACCTGCACAGTTCCTCCAAAAGGGCTGCAAGGGTGGGCCACAGTGAAAACGAGATGGGGCTGTTTCCTTCCCCACCGTCCAAATGCCCGAGGACTGTGGTTCCCAAAGTGTGGTCCCAGACCAGCAGCAGCAGCATCTCCTGGGAACTTGCCAGAAAGGCAAGCTCTGGGGGTGGGACACAGCAATCTGTGTTTAAACAAGCCCTGCAGTGGTCAGGACGCAAGCAAAAGCCCCCGAATCATCGCTAGGCCTGGGAAAGCAGCGGTCAAGGCCGATCTACAGGACGCCCTGCCCAGGCCTGCGGGGTTAGAGGGCTTGGCGGAGCGGTGGGCCCTGCGCCCGCTGCCTTCCTCCTCCTCCTCCCCCACGGCCTCCCAAGGGCTGGCGATACCTTCTGGTACATCTTGTGTTGGTACATGTAACGGATGGTCTTGTTCAGGTCCTTCACATGGAGCTGAAAGGCAAGAATCATGAATGCTCAGGTCAACACACAGGAGACAGCCCTGGCTGGACGGCCCACCGAGAAAGGCCTGGGATGCCTGACAAATTCTCATTTACCAGTTCTCAGAAATAACTGCCGTGAGCAGCACGATCCCAGGACATCGCCTGAAGTGTGGTGTTCACGTAAGCCCTCCCTGGGAGTGTTACAAAGGGGAGCAGAGCATGCCGCTTCACTCATCTCTCTGTCCGGGGAGGGCAGGAAGAGAGTTTTCCCATCACTGTGTCTGGTGCAGTTTGCCTGTGTCCAGAAACTGCTGCTGAGGCTGGGACGGGAGGGGCAAGGTCGGGGTAACTTGCTGGAAGAGATGCGCTGCCATAGGTTTCAAGCCACAGAGCTCACCCTCTGCACCCACCCGCCGTACGTACAAACCAGCCCTGGCAGGATGCCAGAAAATGCACGTTACTGCTGTAATCTCAACACACGCATTCTGTTTTCTACTCTCCTACTGTGTCTTTAGAACGTTAAGAAAAACTTACCTCATCGTTAGGAAAAGCCAGCATTCCAGGAGCTCCGTGATCAGTGAAGTAAACGAACACGTGGTCCCGGGAGCCACTGTCAAGACAGAACGCCCCGTGCTAAGTGGGCTGAAGGACACAGAAGGACCGCAGGCGGGAGTGGGCGTCAGAGGCTCACCAGGAGCCGGGTGTGAAGAGCAGCGCAAGGGCCTGCCAGCAGCCGCTGCCCACGGCTCCCCGGGACACCCAGCTGAGCACAGACCCCTCCAGGCCCCTCAGCCTGCACACAAGTCAGAGGCCTCCTGCCCACCCGCACCAGGGTTTCCACTTGGAGGATGCTGCTTCAAGGTGGCGAGCTGCACCAGCTCACTTGGGACCAGTGTGGTCCCTCTGTGATCTAACACACGCAAGCTCAGCTGTGCCCAGGTCTCCCCTCTGGCAAAGGAGAAATACCACCATTTGCCAAGTATCTGAGATATGCCACTGAAGTAGCATCCCATAAAAACAGTATATGAAGAAATACTAGAACAAGCCATCTCTACCGCTCAGGCAGCAGGGTCAGCACTGGGAGTGGTTTCCCAAAGCAGACAGGAGCTCTGCACTTCGGAAGCTGCCCCTCCCCACAGGGCTGAGCCCTGATCAGAGCGGTACTGGCAGCAGCTGGGGCCCTGCTACCTGACTAGCCTGCAGGGATTCACACCTGTCACACCTGACTAGCCTGCAGGGATTCCCCGGAAGGGGAAGGCAGCACCCCCAGGACCCCCAGACAACAAAGAATAGTGCGTTTAAATGTTTAAATGTTATGGAACGTTTCATTAGGAACAATGAGGACTCTGACTGCAGGGCTAATTTGGCACAGACAAGGGCTGCTGAGAGAAGCCATAGGGACCTCGGGCCTGTGTGGTCTGTGTGAAGTCAGGGCAAAGCTCCCCACCCAGTGTCTCCTCAATGCACACAGGCTAGGAGCTAAGAACAATGGCAGTTTAAATTCTCTCCCCTGGGATTACAGGTAATTGAGAAAAGAGCGACAACCATAAAACAGACTTTACCTCTTCAAGACTTTTCCAGATCCTTTGCCCTTCACTGCTTCCACATCACCTCTCAACACGGCAAGGAAATTTTGCGGAGTAACATCCTACAAAAGATGGAGTGTGGAAATCCGAGGCAGGGGCCATTCCACATGAGAGAGTTTGCTGAGTGTGGAGCGGCAATAGGCCACCGGCCACGCATCACCAAGGCCCCGGCTTGAGAGCAAACACCTTGGAACCAAGGGAGAACTTGGGGCATGCACAAAACCTCTGCTCAATTATCTGGTTTTAGGCTGATGGGAACGCAGAGAGCCTGCCGATTCTTCTTGACCATTCTAAAGTCCACGGGAAGAAACCCAAGAAAGCTGGCAGGTAGAAGAAGAGCAGAGATCAAGGACACGGCCTCAGAGAGACCGTGAGGAGGGAGGCAGGAACATCAGCTCCAGGCCCCCCCTTTTCAAGAGGCCTAAGAGCCTGAACCTAAGGACACTAGAGGTCCTTAAAAGGGATTCTGTAAAAACGATGCCTGCTCATAAAAAAAGCAATACAGAAAAGTACAAAGGTGGGGAAAAAAAAAACAAAAAATACCACTGTCTACATTCCAGACATTTCCTTATTTAATTCTACAGAAAAAATTTTTTAAGAAATGTGATCGATGCACGATGTGTAAAATTTTTGCAATTAAAAGAAAAAGATGAAATGAAATAAAAGGAATTGCTAAACTTTGGATAAATGTTTATCGTAAGAAATAATAGTTCCTAAAAGATCCCTCAGAGATTAAGAAAGGCTATGGAGACCATGAGACTGAAGTCATTAGGGCAAGGTTCTTAACAAGGGGTCCCTGAGCTTGGATTTACATGCAAAAACCCATTATTCTTGTGGGGACGTGTTGGTGTGGGTGTGATATATTTATTAAATAATACACAGTGTAGTGTGGACTTGGTGTGGTTTTCACCTGACTGGCAAAGGGGTCCATGGAACAAAAAAGGTGAAGAAACCCTGCTTTAGGATGTTTATATTTTATTTTATTTATTATTATTATTTTTTAAAGATTTTATTTATTTATTCATTTATCCCCCCCTCCCCCCCGGCTGCTTGCGCTCGCTGGGTCAGCCAACCACGCCGTGCGGGCGGGCCCACCCCCACCAGGAGGCCCCGGGAACTGAACCCGGGGCCTCCCACATGGCAAACAGGAGCCCCACTGATTGAGCCACAGCTGCCCCCCCTAGGGTGTTTTTAAAAATTTGTCAATTTTATACAATCTTGATTGACTGGAAGGAATATAATAATTCAGAAATAGTATAAAAACAACAGAACACTGGTTCAGCAAAATCCTGAAATACTTTTGACCAGGTCTTGTGCTGACAACACTGATTTTCATAACAGAGCACAGATAATCTATAATCAAATTAAGAGCAGTAGCTGTTAATAGATTATTGAAGGAAATCTCTTATCAGGCTTAGAGAACAACTTGTTAGCATTATCCCTTTTGTCTGCTATCGAAAATCTCAGAGACTACACCTAAAACACAAACCCTAATACAAAGATGAAACACTGATTAGAAATCAGTCTAGTGAAGTTCGGATTCTAGAAATAGAAGGAAGAGGGGAGACTCCTCACTCAAATGAACAGAAAGCCCACCGGCTCCAAGCCCAGAACCCACCTCACCTCATTCGTGTAGTCCTTTGGGACTCCCTGGTACACGTCTGTGCCATTAGGCCTGTTGATCACCATGCCTGGAGTGGGGTTTCTGAAAATTACACGACACTGTTGTAACACAAGCTGTGAAAAGCCACTGAAATCTCTCTTCAAAAATGTGCCATTATGTTAAAAAAAAAAAAAAAAAAAGTAAATGACCAGGTTTGTCAAAAATACTTCCCATGGCCTGTGTGGCCTGTGCTGGGATTTTCAAAGCCAGGGTTCTCTGGTATCCCATGCTCCACAGTTCTGGGCAGATGGCCAGAGAGCACAGGAAAAGCTGCTCAACATCATTAGCCTCCAGGGAAAAACCACAATGAGTGCTGGAGAGGATGCAGAGAAACGGGAACACCCATTCATTGCTGGTGGCAATGAAAAATGGGGCAACCACCGTAGAAGGCAATTTGGCGGCTCCTCAGAAAGGTAAGTATAGAATTACCATATGACCTGGCAATCCCACTACTAGGTCTATACCCAAAAGAACTGAAAGCAGGGACTACTCACAATTGCCAAAAGATGGAAACAACCTAAATGTCCATCAACCGATGAATGGTAAATAAAATGTGATACAGACAGTCAATGGAATATTATTTAGCTGTAAAAATGAGCTACGTCTTGATATGTGCAACAACATGGATGAACCTTGAAGACATCTTGTTGAGTGAAATAAGCCAGACACAAAAGACAGATATTGTATGATCTCACTGTTTTGAAACAATTAGAATAAGCAAACTCAGAGAACCTAGAATCTAGGGTACCAGGGGACAGGGTGGGGCTAGGGAATGGGAAGTTAAGGCTGAAAACGCACAGGGCTCCTATTTGGGATGATGGAGATGTCTTGGCAGTGGATGGTGTGGATGGCTGGCACAACACTGTGAACGCAATCAACAGCACTGAAATAGGTATCTGAATATAATGAAAAGGGGAAATGCTAGATTGTATATACGGTAAGAATTTTTTTTTAAACCCGTGGAACTACACTATGCAGTGACCCCTAAGTTAAACCGTGGACTTTAATAGTATAATTATAATAATGTGCTATCATCAATTGTAGCAAATGTTCACACCAATGCAAGGTGTCGGTGGTTTAGGGGAATCCTGTACTTTATGTACAACTGTTCTGTAAACCCACAACTTCTCTAATAAAGAAAAAATGAAAAAGAGTTCTGGACAGGAGCAGCAAAGGGCTGAGCTCAACAGACTCAGGCCAGGGACCAAGGCCTCAAGCTTTCCTGGTCTCCTGGTAGAAACCAGTTAACAGCTTGGGGGCCACCAAGAACTCAGAGCAAAACCACTTTCAGGAAAAAGACAGGAGAGAGGACAAGCCTGTACCACACGCACTTAGGAGTGAAAGCCTGGGAACACAGTATGAGCTCTGCCCTGCTCTCAGAAAGGGGCAGCAGGGAACCCAGGAGCTAGGAGGTTAGAACTGGGCATGAGGTTAGGACCCATAAACGCCACCTCTGATCGCCTCAAGAAATCGGAGAAGTGGGCGTGGCAGAATTGTTTTTAAAATGAAATTAACAAATAATAAAAAACAAAAAACAGACAAATTCCAATATTATTGTTATTGGAATAATGAAAATGCTCTAATCACTGACATGATGACTGCACCACTATGTGATCATACCAAATATCACTGATGGTACACTTTGGAAGAATTATATGCTTTATTAATATGTATAAAAAAAAATTGATTTGTTTAAAAAATTAAATTAACCAATAAGAAAAGTAAGTAGGTCTAGAAAGAAGGGCACCGGGGTCCCACCTGCAGCCGAGAGCTTTCTAGGCATGGGGCGGCCACGGCACTTCTGCTGGTGCCCCAGAGCTGTTTCCCAGCTTGGAGGTTAGGAGCAGGCACCGCAGGGCCCAATGAGGAGCTCCCCAGGGTGAGGGGTCACTCGCACTTCGAGCCTCTCGAGGATCAGACGCAAATGCCCTGCAGGTCTTGTCTTGTGCTCCCTGTCACTGAGCTGTGGGCTCCCGCCAGGAGTCTGCTCCTATCCTACGGCTGTAGGACTTTCTGAAAGATGCCCTAAAGCGCTTCCCCACCAAGGCCCAGTGCCCCTACTTACTCCTCAGAGTTGGCGATGTCGTCGTACATCATCACGATGATCTGCTCGTCGGGAATCCCGTTGCGGTGGACGATCTGGTAGGCGTGGCACGCGTCCGCCTGGGGAGGCCATCAGGCAAGAGTGAGGTGCTGCCGGGAGAAGGCCCGTGGGCACCATGGGCGCTGCATGGAAGGCTGGCTATGAGCCATTCTCTCTCGGACAGGCACTGAAGTTATTTTAAAACACATACATTTCTATTTCTCATTCTCAATTTTTAAAGACTTCCCACCAGCCTCCTGCTATATAACTCCAATTCAGCATGCGCACATGCACGCGCAGCCACGTCTGCAGGTGAGAAGGCCCTTTAAAGGCCCCTAACAAACCGCTAAGTGAATTGAGGCTTCTACTAGAAAAGAAATGGCTGCCTCTTCATCATCATCCTCAGCTGGTGGGGTCAGTGGAAGTTCTGTCACTGGATCTAGTTTCAGTGTCTCAGACCTTGCCCCACCACGGAAAGCCCTTTTCACCTACCCCAAGGGAGCTGGAGAAATGTTAGAAGATGGCTCTGAGAGATTCCTCTGTGAATCTGTTTTCAGCTATCAAGTGGCATCTACACTTAAACAGGTGAAACATGATCAGCAAGTTGCTCAGATGGAAAAACTAGCTGGATTAGTAGAAGAGCTGGAGGCGGATGAATGGCGGTTTAAACCCATGGAGCAGCTGCTGGGGTTCACACCCTCATCAAGTTGATGTTGCCTTGGATGACCACCTCTGCAGCACAGCAAGGGCAGACAGAGCCAGCAAAGGACTTTTCTTACAGCTTCCATAGCCACCCAGAGATTCACAGCTACATCACTGAACTGTTTATTCACCTCCATACTTGCCTTCTCTATATCTGTCCACAAGCAACAAATACTTAAAGGTGTGGTCTTACAGGGAAAACTTTGTTTATTTGTTTTCGAAAGTATTGGGAATCAGATTAAAACGATAGGTTCCAGAGAACCAGGAGTTTGGGGTTTAAGCGATATTTATAAAACTACACAAGCAGGTAGGATACATGCCAGAATTGACCAACTGAATGGTGTCTGTCCTGTCATTCATTCAGGTGCCTAGAAATTCTCACCAGTTAAGTCCAAGGTCAAGATCTGTAGTTATAAAATACAGCATTTCTGACCTAGAACACTTCTTGCAGATTATTTCAACTCAGGACTTGTCCAAATGAGGAATTTCTAAATGTTCATTTTTTCTATTTTTTCATATTTTCAGGCATCTAGTTCTACAGATTCTAACTTTTTCTAACCTCTTCTAGACCTGCTAAGTGCTGGCAAAAATAATTGTTTTTTTAATGTTGAAGCACTGTAAAAAGGAGCAACACAGAAATCCTGAGTTCATGTCATCAGTGGATTAAAGCAATTCTGTAGCAAATAAATCCATTGAAAGAGCTCCAAAAAATAAATAAATAAATAAAATAAAATAAAGGCCCCTAACAGAAAGCTAAGGAATGCAACAGGGGACTGGGGAGCATAGTGAAACCTCGTGTGAAATATGGATATGGGTAACAGTGCATGTATCACTACTTTCCTTTGAAACTGAACAAATGTACGTTAATGTTACAAGATGCTAATATCAGATACGCAAAAAAAAAAATATGCTAAGTGAAAGAAACCAGACACAAGGTACTACATATTGTATGATTCCATTTATATAAAATGTAAATATAAGTCAATTTATAAAGATTTTTTTTAAGTCCCTAATAACTTGTTTTCATTTTTCACACCACATAAAAGTCTCCTGAAAGCTGATTTAGTTCTCTAAAGCTGCCTGACTCCGAATGACGCCCCAGCAGGCTAAAGCTGAACAGCCAGCCTGCATCACACAGGGGTCTTCCGAGCCAAGCGACTTTGTCCACCGAGGCACTGTTCAGCGAGTGGAGTGAAAACTCAGAAGTTCAACTCAGGAACTGAGAAGTTCAACTCAGGAACTGAGACATGTGCTCTTTGGTTTAAAAAATAACAATAAAAATGACAATAGCATTAGGGATAAAAGGACAACTTCACTAATGTGATTCTTTGTCCATAAAGGGTGAAGGCATTCCTTATTTTAGGTGACAGGTAGGACACTCCATGACGTGAAAATCATTTGGGGACAGAGGAGAAATGTCACCTAATTTTCTGCCTATCCCGAATTCTCTCTCTTAGAAGACAGACAGAAATAAGCCTACAGGGAGTAGTGTGTCCAGCTATTTCTTACTCAGGGAGGACGGTGTTAGGAACTGGGCCCAGACAACGTCACAGACTAAACAGCACTCACAGGGCAATGAGAAGAAAGCTCGTCCAGCACACACAAGTCAACGGATTTCATGGCAATATATTTGTTGACTGTTCCGTGGTGAGCCCAGAGCCTGGCATTCAAGAGTTTTTGGTGAATGACATAATGACCACTTATATCTAACATCTGTGGGTTTTCGTCTACTTCTCAGGCACCGGCTAAGGCTTTCTAGGCATTATCTGCATAGCAACCCTACTCCATGGGAGGAACTATTCCCACTTATAGAGGGGAGGTGACCTGCTCCACTCACACAGCTCACAGCCCAGCCAGACTCTAAGCTTGGTATCACTTCATACAGGGACAAGAGAGGAATAATTGCACTTAGAGGGGCCCAGGAAGAGTGAGGGGCAGAAAGCCCAAACACAGATCATTTTAAAATAGTTACTAAATACCTTATATGCAGAGACATGGCCAAAAGGAGCAGAGCCTCAAACACCAGTAGCTTTGGTAAGCAGACACACCCACCTCTTACCCTGTGACAAATCACCCTGGTGTTTTCTCTTTCCAAATGCCAGAACCCAGATTCATCAAAAAGAACACTTAGTAAAAAAAAAAAAAAAAAAAAAAAAAAAAAAAAATTTAAACTAAATTAAAAAAAAAAGAATACTTAGGAATAAATTTACCAAAGGAAGAATAAGACATGTACATTAAAAACTACAATACATTGCTGACAAAATAAAGATCTGAATAGAGAGACACCTAATGTTCACAAGTCCAAAGGCTTAGTATTGTTAAGATGGCCATTCTCCCCAAATTGATCTACATGGTCAGCCTACTCTCTAACAAAAGTCCAACAGGCTTTTTGCAGAGATTGCAAAGATGATCCTGAAATTTGTGTGGAATTGCAAAAGACCTAGATTCGCCACAAATATTTTGAAAAAGAAGAACAACGTTGGAGGACTTTCACTTTCCAATTTCAAAACTACATTTGAAATGTCAGTCTTTTCAACAGATGGTACTGGAATGACTAGAATCTGCATATAAAACTATGAACTTAAACCTTCACCTCACACCACACTCAAAATTTAACTCGAAGCAGATGTGGCTCAAGCGGTTGAGCACCACTTCCCACACAGGAGGTCCTGGGTTCAATCCTTGCTTCCAGTAATTAAAAACAAAAAAATTAACTCAAAATGGATCAGAGGCTTAAATGTAAGGGCTAAAATGATAAAACTTTTAGAAGATAACATAGGAGAAAATATTGGATTATAATTTCAAAGATTTCATAGATATGACACTAAAAGTACAGTTGTACAGTTCTAAAAGAAAAATTGATAAATTGGAATTCATCAAAATTAAAAACTGTGTTTCAAACAATACCATTAAGAAAATGGGAAGACAGAGAGAAAATATTTGCAAAACACATCTGATAAAGGACTTGTATGTAGAATATGCAAAGAACATAAGACATACCACTGAATCAGAAAATAGGTAAAAGATTTGAAAAGACATTTCCCCAAAATAGATACAAATGGTTAACAAGCTCATGAAAAGATGCTCAGCATCATTAATCATTAGGGAAATGCAAATTAAAACCACCAAGATACCATTTCACTACCAGCCAGACAATAACAAGTGCTGGGAGGATGTGGGGAACTGGGACCCTTGATATAATGCTTGCAGGATTATAAAAAGGTGCAGCCATTTTGGAACCAACAGTTCGACGGTTTCTTAGAAAGGTAAATACAAATTTACCACGACTGAGCAATTTTCGTCTTGGAAATGAAAGCCTTTATCCACACAAAAACTTACACACAATTGTTAGCAGCATTACCCATAATAGTAAAAAAAAAATAGAAACAACCCAAATGCCCACCTACTGGTGAATGGATAAACAAAAATAATAGAGTGCTATTTGGCAACAAAAAGAAATGAAGTACTGAGACATGCCTTGACTTGGGTGAACCTCAAAAACATTACGAGGGCAGCAGATGTGGCTCAAGCCATTGAGCACCTGCCTCCCACATGGGAAGTCCCAGGTTCAGTTCCCGGTGCCTCCTAAAGAAAAAACAAAAACAGACAACATGCAAAAACAACGTGCAAAAACAGATAAGGGAGCCAACTCAAGGGAGGGGGCAAACAAAAAACATTATGCTGAGAGAAGCCAGACACAAAAGACCCATGTTGTATGGTCAGAAAAGGCATGGAGACAGAAGAAAGGAGATTAGTGTTTGCCTGGAGCTGTGGCTGGGAACTGCAAATGGCCCTTGGGTGGGTGGTGGAAATGTTCTAAAATTGATTTATGGTGATACCCCTTTTATTTGAACCTATAACGAGCACCATACCTGTTAAACAGATGTCCCAGAGACTTATATCTTCGGGCTGTTCATATGCCGGTTGAGCCCTGAATCCAACACCTCTCTAGTTTACTGGACTCAACCAGGAGAACTAACAAAATGATGGTGACGGACAATGCCCATCCCAAAAAACAGAGTATCTACAACTGCAAGCAAGTCAGTTCTGCCCCATGGGATCTAAGCCCCCTCTCAATTGGAAGCAGAGTGGGCATCACCACCACAAAATCCTCAAGACTGAGGAATGAACAAACCTAAGGGTGGAAAGCAACTACAGACCAAAGTAGACTTATTATTCTAGTAATGAAAGAACTTGTAACACTGATATAAAGACAGTGGGGGGGCGGATGTGGCTCAAATGGTTGGGCGTCCGTCTGCCATACGGAGGGACCTGGGTTCGATCCCTGGTACCTCCCGGTAAAATAAAAAATATATATAGAAGGTGCATGGGCTGCCAGGCTTTGTGTGCCGCTGAGCTGTTGGGCCCCGGGAGCCATGCAGCAGGATGATGACGTAACAGGGGAGAAAAGACGAGATGCTCCGAAAGCTCCAGAAGCCAGGAGCTGAGGTGGCGCAGGCAGCAGAATACCTCTCTCCTACATCGGAGGTCTCCAGGATCGAATCCTGGTGAAGACTGGAGGAGGAGGATGAGAAGAGATGGCAGGAAACAGACACAGAGAATTGCCTAGCAAATGGACACAAAACAGCAAATGGGGAAGGGGGTGTTTAAAATGGATAAAGTAAATAAATAAAATCTTTAAAAAATAATAATAATAAAATAAAAATAAAGACAGTGGTTACCAGAGGTTCTGAGAGGAGGGAGAGGGAAGAATAGGTGTAACATGGGGCATTTGAGGGACATTGGAATTGTTCTGCATGATATTGCAATGAAGATACAGGCCATTATACATTTTATCAAAACCTATAAAATTGTATGGTGCAAAGTGTAAACCATAATATAAACTATAGATCATTGTTAGTAGAAAGGCTTTAATATTTGCTCACTAATTGTTACAAATGAACCACACTAATGAAAGATGTTCTTAATGGGGGAAAGTGGGGGAGGGGAAGGGGGTAGCATATATGGGAGTCCTGTATATATACATATATACATATATATATATATATTTTTTAGGTATTAGCATCTTATTTTATTATCAATGTATGCATTTTATGTCAAATAAATTAATTTTCCAAACTCAAAACTTTTGCAGTCAAATGAAATTTCCATTTTACTCTTAGGTTTATGTAACACTAGTTCAAATGCATTCCTCTAAAACTACTCTAGCACTGCTCCTTTAGAATTATTTTACTCATTCTTAACATATCACTATACCAAAGAGATTGAATCTAAACAAACAAATTTCAAATGACTTTTAGTTGAGACAAGAAATATTGGGGCTGTTAATCCCCAACAAGACACTCTGTCAAAATGTGTCTTCTGAGACAGCTGTTATAAATTAGAACCTCCAAAAATACAAGGGCAAAACAAAAGTACAATAACAAGCTTTTACAGCTTAAGCAAGGCAAAGCATCTTGCCTGCAAACTAAATGGTCTCCAGTATTTCCATCTAGTTGAGCTTTCAGATACAAAGGCCCAATACATATCATTATTATATATATACCATCTTGGCTCTGGTTGCATCAATTATGTCTGAAGAGTTTAATTCCCATCCAACTCCAAAGGTGGAAGAACACATAAACTGGTATAGTAATTGGCAAGAGCAGACTGTAAAAGCACAGGCTGGTTGTGCTTGTGCAGCCCTGTGGGAAGTTCTCTTCAACAGAGGCTAAATAGAACAGTCCTGCTAAAGAGACCAGTGGAATAAGGACAGTCAACGTAGGAAGAGACAGAAACATTCTTCTTCCCCACTTATTACCCGCCACCCTGACTTTTTAAAAGGTATACAGCATGAATAGAATTTAATTGCAGTGTGTTTTCTTTAAATTATGATCTAGTGCTGCTCCATTTCTTCTTGCTTCTTATTTTGATGTGTCATCCTAGCTGCCCGTGGTATCATATTAGGAATGCCATCGATGATTGGCTATGCTATCCCCAACTCTTCATTAATCAATTCATGTGTCGATGCCTCATATCTGAGAGGCTTTTTGGACAGCGGGCACACCAGGAATTCCAGCAGCGCCGGGTTGAAGTCGCGGGGCGACTCCTCGGCCCGCCTCTTCCGATCGGCCGACTGCCACGGGCCGGACACGTGGAGCCACCTACGGGAAACCGCGGAGGCCGCCTGAGTGTGGCCCGCGGCGCGGAGGCGAGCCTGCAGCCAGCCCCGCTCAGCATGTTCCCGCAGCCAGCGACGCGGCGCCCTCGGCCAGCCCTGGCCGCGCTACCTGCTCTCTGTCGGGTCTAGCCGTGCCTCCTGTATATATATATATATATATATATTTTTTTTTTTTTTAAGATTTTATTTATTTATTCATTTATCCCCCCCTTGCTGCTTGTGCTCGCCGGGTCAGCCAACCACGCCGCGCAGGCGGGCCCGCCCTCACCAGGAGGCCCTGGGAACCGAACCCGGGGCCTCCCATATGGTAAACGGGAGCCCTACTGATTGAGCCACAGCTGCTTCCCCCTCCTGTATATTTTTGATGTAACTGTTATGTAATTCAAGGCTTCTTTAAAAATAAAGGAAAAATAAATAAAATTTCATAATAAAAAATACATTCCTAGCTATTTTATTCTTCTGGTTGCTGTCGCAAATGAAATTGTTTTCTTGGATTCCTTTTCAAGTTGTGCAATTACTGGTGTATAGCAACCCAACAGATTTCTACATGTTTCTCTTGCAATTTTGCTGAATTCATTTTAGTTCTAATAGCTGTATTTTCAATTTAGGATTTTCCAAATATAGGATCATGTCATTTGCAAATACAGTTAATTTGCCTTCTTGCTTTTTAATATGGATGGCTTTTATTTCTTTCTCTTGCCTTATTGCATTAGCTAGAACTTCCAGTACAATGTTAAATAACATTGGTGACAATGACATCCTTGTCTTGTTCCTGATCTTAGGAGGAAAGATTTTCAGATATTTGCTCTGGGTCTTTCATAATGTCTATGGCAGTTTGATATTATTTATGAATTCCAAAAAGAGATATTGATTATGTTTGTAAACGGGTCTGTTCCTCTGGGCCTGATACCCCTTTGATTGTATTAAATCCAGAGGTTTCACTTTTACTTTATTAAATCAAGATAGGGCTTCAATTCAACCATGTCATTAGGGCATTCAGGGTTGAGTCCCTGCCCCCTTGGTGGGCTATATAATGGAATGCTCAATCAATGCTCAATCAAGAACATGGAAGTAGATACACGGAAAAGAACACAGAGGAAGAGAGAGAGCTCCATAGACAAAGCAGAGGCTCTGGGAAGAGAGATGAGCCTCATGGTCTACAGCTGACCTTGTGAAGAGAACAGAGCAGCTGAGCTGAGCCCAGAAAGAAACGAGCCCCAGGGTGAGAGATGAGCATTATGTCAGCCTACAGCTGAGATCTGAAGAAGCTGGGACCATGGAGCCTCAAGAGGAAGGAAGAAGGCTGAACCCTTGCAGCCATCTTGCTTCAACACATAGCAACAGACATTTGGTGACAAAGTACCTCTTATGTACCTTGAATTGGACTCTTTAGGGCCTTGTTACTGTAAGCTTCCACCCCAAATAAATACTTTTATAAAAGCCAACAGATTTCTGGTACTGTGCATCAGCACCCTCTTTGGCTGACTAATAACATGTCCTTTATCAGCTGTAGGCTTTTCGACATTAGTTGAGATGATTGCAATTCCCACTCCTCCCTTCATTCTATTAATGTGGTATATCACATTGATTTTCTGATGTTGAACCATCCTTGCATTCCTGGAATAAATCCCACTTGGTCATGGTACATAATCCTTTTAATATACTGTTGGATTCAGTTTGCCAATATTTTGTTGAGAGTTTTTACATCTATACTCCTAAGGAATATTGGTCTGAAAATGTCTTGTTTTGTGCTGTGCCCCTTCTTGCACACCACAGTCTCAAAGTCAGGTTATGTTTCCCTCCTGACCCCTTGAAGGAACCTTGTTGCCTCTAAATTTTTTAATGAAAAAGGGTTCTTTGTTAGAAACAAGTATTTATATCCAAAATAAGTAAAAATAGGGTTAAACCAACTCAAGTAATTTGGAAATGGTGTTAAAGTTTTCTTGAATTCCTTCCTTCCTATGACATGCATTTTCCCCTTTAAAAACAGAATAGCCATATGAGTTAACATTCAAAGGAAGGGGATTGAGCAAGACTTTATAAAAAAAGGCAGGGCCCTTGAGGATAATGAACAGAGAATGCTGTGACTCATCATGTCAGGAGTTCTGATTATCTCAGGAATGCATCCTGTGATTTCCTGAAGCAGCCCCTGTCCTGACACTGTCTACTTGTACTGCCTCCACCCTAGGCCAACTGTCAGCTAAACAAACACACCTGGCTGGAACAAAGTACAAATAAAATTGGTATGTCAGGTGGAGGGTGGGGAGGAGCTGAGAAGGGGTTCCCATGGTCTGCTCATATGAAAGGCAAGCCTATTTTATCACTTCCTGACAAAGCTGTTGAGCACCTGGGAGGCTAGGCATTGGGTCAGGGGCTTTCACAGCTGCCTCACTGAGTCTAGCACCAACTCTGCATTTTCCAGAAGAAGAAACCAAAGTTTAAAATGAGAGGATCAAACTAATACAGCAGCTGAGGAGAGAGCAGAAATTACGAGAACACAACTTATCAAAACTTATGGGATATAGCAACAGTGCTGAGAGGAAAATTTATAGCACTAAAAACCTATATTAAAAAAGAAGAGCTAAAATCAAAGGCCTAACTGAACATCTGGAGGAACAAGAAAAAGAACAGCAAACCAATCCCAAAGCAAGCAGAGGGAAAGAAATAATAAAGATTAGAGCAGAAATAAATGAAATTCAGAAAACAACAACAAAAAACAAAAGAAAAACAAAACCAAAAGCTGGTTCTTTAAGATCAATAAAATGGGCAAACCCTTAGCTAGACTAATGAAGAGAGAGAAGATGCAAATAAATAAAATCAGAAAGGGGGGACATTACAACTGACCCCACAGAAATAAAAAAAGATCATGAGAGAATATTGAAATACTGTATGCCAACAAATCAGACAATCTAGATGAAATGGACCAATTTCTAGGAACGCACAAATAACCTACATTGACGCTACAAGAAATACAAGAACTCAACAAACTAATCACATTTAAAGAGACTGAATCAATCACCAAAAACCTCCCAACATGCAACCCCAGCCTTCTGAACTACATCTGGGAACCGGCTGTCCTATAACCTGAGAGCTACTGGATTTCTTTGAGTTCCTTTATCTTATAACTTCTTGTGACATCAAGATTGATAACTGCCCATTAGGTACTCTAATTGAAAGTTCAATCAGTTTTGAACCTGCAAATTTACGTATCAGAGGATACTTCCCAATATCATGCTATGTTCAAAGAAAAATCTCATTCATCTTTGTGAACAAAGTGAAAGTACATCACAGCCATGCATCCAGAAAGCCAGTGAGAAGAGAAACTCAACATTGGCTCAAGTGGAAAGCATTAATGTATATCCAGGAATGACATTTGGGAATAATTGTTCCTCTGTTGGATTACATACATTTTATTCCTCTCTCTTAAATTTTGGAATTATGCTATGAATTCTGGACAGTGAGGCAAATTTACTAACCTGGATACTACAGAAGCCTAAGGATTGCACTGCCTACTAGAAGTTGGAAACCTTTTAAAATGAAGAACTAGCTTTGTTGCCCATATTTATGAATGCTTTGTGTGAGGGAAAATGAGCTTCCCCAGATTAACTTTGTAATGAAGTCTTTTTCATTACACATTCATTCCAGACACAAAAGGACAAATACTGTATGAATGCATTACTATGAACCAAATATATTGTGTAATATATTGTTTGATTCACACACACACAAAAAAAAAAACAAACAAAAAACAAAACAACAAAAATTTACATGTATCCCATTACATTTAATTGAGAAATGTATATATTTATTCATCTGTGTTTACTTTTTAGTTTTTTATTGCTTATGTTTTCAATTATTAAATGTACAAAATAAAGTTAAAAAAAAATAAAATAAAATTTGCATATTAAAAAACCAAAACCTCCTAACAAAGGTCCAGGACCAGATGGCTTCACAGGTGAATTCTACCAAGCATTTTGAGAAGAAGTAACATCAATCCCGTTTAAAGTCTTCCAAAAAATTGAAGAGGGAAAATTACCCACATTTTATGAAGCCAACATCACCCTAATACCAAAGCCAGATAAAGATACTACAAGAAAAGAAAATTATATGGTGTGGGTGTAGCTCGGTTGTTGAGCACCTGCTTCACATGTACAAGGTCCCAGGTTCAATTCCCAGTACCTCCTAAAAAAGGTAAACTACAGACCAATCTCTCTAATGAAAACAGCTACAAAAATCCTCAACAAAATACTTGCAAATAGAATCCAACAGCGTATTAAAAGGATTATACACCAGGATTAAGTGGGATTTATTCCTGGTATGCAAGCGTGGTTCAACACAAGAAAAATCAATTAACATAACGTAACACATTAATAAATTGAAGGAAAAAAAACCACATCATCTCGATCACACAGAAAAGGCATTCAACAAAATGCAGTATCTTTTCTTGACAAAAACACTTCATAAGATAGGTATAGAAGGAAAATTCCTCAAGATGATAAAAGACATATATGAAAATCCCACAGCCAACATTATGCTTAATGGGGAAAGGGAACAAGACAAGGATGCCCATTGTCACCACTGTTGTTCAGCTATCTAGGGCGATTAGACAAGTGAAAAAAATAAAATGGATCCAAATAGGAAACGAGGAAGTAAAACGATCACTATTCGCAGATGACATGATCTTATATTGAGAAACTTCTGAAATGTCTATGGCAAAGCTACTTGAGCTAGTAAGTTCAGCAAAGTAGCACGATACAAGATCAACACACAAATCAATAGTGTTTCTATACACTAATATTGAACAGCCTGAGGAGGAAATCAGGAAAAATATTTCATTTATAATAGCAACAAAAAGACTCAAATACCTAGGAATCAATTTAACCAAAGATGTAAAATACCTATATCTAGAAAACTATACATTGATGCTAAAAAAAAAAAATCAAAGAAGACCTAAACAAATGGAAAGACAATCCGTGTTCATGGATTGGAAGACTGACTACCATGACATTGTTAATTCTACTCAAACTGATTTATAGATACAATGCAATACCAATCAAAATTTCAACAGCCTACTTTACAGAAATAGAAAAGGCAATTACCAAATTTATTTGGACAGGAAAGGGGACCCGAACAGCCAAAAACATCCTAAAAAAAAAAAAAAAACAAAGCAGGAGGACTCCCACTACCTGATCTTGAAACATATTACAAAGCAAAGGGGTCAAAACAGCATGGTATTGGCATAAGAATAGACATATTGATCAATGGAATAGAATTCAGAGTTCAGAAATAGACCCTCTATGGTCAACTGGTTTTTGATAAGCCTCCAAAGTCCACTTTAGAGAGCCAAAATAGTGTCTTCAACAAATGGTGCTGGGAAAACTGGATATCCATAACCAAATGAATAAATGAGGACACACATCTCAACCCCTTTACAAGAAGCAACTCAAAATGGATCAAAGACCTAAATATTTAAAAGCCAGGCCCATTAAACTACGAGAAAATAATATAAGGAAACATCTTCAAGATCTTGTGGTAGGTAGGGGTTTCTTAATCCCAAAAGCTCAAGCAACGAAAGAAATAGATAAATGGGGCCTCCTCAAAATTAAACACTTTTGCACCTCAAAGCACTTTGTTAAAATAATGAAAAGGCAGGCAAAAAATGGGAGAAAATATTCAGAAATCACATATCCAAGAAAGGGTTCAATATCCATGATATAGAAAGTGATTCTGCAACTCAACAATAAAGACAAACAACCCAATTTAAAAATGTACAAAAGACTTGAATGTAGACATCTGTACAGAGAAATACAAATGGCAAAAAAAAACGCATGAAAAAAATGTTCAACATCACTAGCAATTAGGGAAATGCAAATCAAAGCTATGCTGAAATATCATTTCACAACTATTAGAATGGCCACTATTCTATATCTATTTGAGGTTGGTATTCTAGCTGATGACTGAAGCAAATAGGGTTTTTTTTCCCTTCCCTGTCTTGAGATTTTCTGGCATGTTTCTGGAGTTTTCAAAGGAAACAAATGTTTCATAGAAAGAAGAAAAAAAGAATGGCCACTATGAAAAACACAGAAAACTACAAGTGTTGGAGAGGATAGAGAGAGATAGGAATGTATATTCATGGTTGGTAGGAATGTAGAATGGTACAACCACTGCGGAGGACTGTTTGGCAGTTCCTAAAGAAGTTGAATTAGACTTGTGACCCGGCAATACTTCTACTAGGTATATATCCAGAAGTACTGAGAGCAGTGACACAGACATCTGCACACAGATGTTCATAGTGACATTATTCACAATTGCCAACAGATGGAACAACCCAGGTGTCCATCAACCAATGAATGGATAAACAAACTGTGGTGTATACACATGATGGAATATTATGCAGCTGTAAGAAGAAATGAAGTCATGAAGCATATGACAATGTGGATGAACCTGGAAGACATTGTTTTGCAAAACAAGCCAGACACAAAAGGACAAATACTGTATGATTATACTATTATGAACTAAATATACTGTGTAAATATATTAATAAGTAGAATATAGGTCACCAGAAAATAGAACAAGGATAGAGAATGGAAAGCTGAGATTGGTAAAAAGGTTGTGTATTAATCTTTGGAAATGAATAGAAATGGTGAAAGCACATCATAGTGTTTGTAGCCTGCAGTTCTAATATATGGGTATGAAAGTGGGTTGGAAGGGAAAGTCTAAGGTCCTGTATATTACTAGAAGGAAAGTTAAAAATTGTAACATGGGACTGCCTCCCATGTGAAATATGAGTATGAGTACTAATGCATATATAATACTGTTTTTCTTTGAAACAGAACAAATGTACATTAATGTTACATGATGTTAACATCAGGCAAAAACACAACCAAAGCAAACTACAGACAGTAATGTATAAGAAGAAGTTAATTTTCCATTAAGGATTTTTAAAAAAAGGCAATATACTAAGTGAAAGAAACTAGACACAAGACAAAAGTTACGACATATTGTTTGACTCCATCTATATAAAATATAAATACAAATAAAGGAGAGAGACGGAAACAGAATAGCAAGCTCCCTCCCAGCTTCCCGACTAGGCACCAGTCCATCCCACACTCCACTGCAAATGAACTTTTCTAAGATGGTCCTGATCTCATTAGTCCCAGAAGTCTCCAGTGGTTCCTCTATGCCAAGGGCTCTCATCCGGGGGTGGTTTTGTGTCTGACCCTGTGTCCAGGAGATATTTGACATTTCTGGGGAGGTTTTTTGTTGTCACACCGGAGAGAGGGTGCCATTGACATCTAATGGGTAGAGGCCAGGGGATGCTGCTCAACACTCTACAGTGTGAAGGCTGAGAAACCCGCCCACGCCTGGCAAAGCAGCAGCACCTCCTGGCATCTGAGGCTTTCCAGTCCCTCTTCCCCTCTCAGTGTGCCCTGGCCTACCCCAGGGAGAAAAGCACAGCAGTGCCGGGTCCAGCCCTCGGGAAGCCTCTCAGCCTGTCCTGCTTCAGGCCCTCGTGATAAGACCACGATTCCTTCTATGGCTGCACAGGGGTCTATCAGCTCTGCAGACCAAGCCTCTCCCCGCTGGGTGGCTCCAAGGCCCAGATTTGGGGAGACCACGGGGAGGAAGGGGCACGAAGCCCATCTGGATGCAGAGCCAGGCCAAGCTCTCCAATCCAGTTTTACCAGCAATAAAGCTAACACTGTTTGGTCCCCATCTGTTCACTCAGTTAACAAGTATTTATTGTGCGGAGCCCTGCCAGGCAGTGTGAAGGGTTACAGGGAGCAGGGCGAGAGGGAGGGAATAAGGCCGGAGGGGGTCAAACGCCTTACCGCCCACACTGCTGCATGGTGCTCAGAGTCCAGGACAGGACAGATCGCCAGGGAGTCCCGGGGTGACCGACAGAAACAAAGGCCAGGGGCCTAAGGAGACTGGTCCTGGGGGTCCTGAGCAGGAGTTGGCAAAAGAGCCCGGAGCTGTTTTTCACAGTTTAGATGGTTATTCAGGTGCCCACATTAACATCCTCAATTTTGTCTTTTGGCTCCCAAAGCCTAAGACATCCTCTAGCTGAAAAAAGTTTGCTGACCCCTGTTCTTAAGCCAGACGGTAGTGAGGCAGGTGTGTGTGTGTGTGTGTACTGAGGGGCTCTGACTGGCACACAGTGAGCCCTGGAGCCCCTCTTCACTCTTGCTCTTGGTGATGTGGGGGCCAGGGATCTCGTTAGGGGTCAGCCCAACTCCTTTAAGGAGTCTGAAGGGGGTGGCTTCTGTCCAAAGGGAATGAAAGAGGGTGTTGAGAGCTGGCCCTGCAGCCCCCAATGTGCCTCACTATGTCCTCACTCAAACTTTCCCGCCTCATTCTGCACTGGTTCCACATTCCAACCTGGACCATGTGCTGCCCTTGCACTCCCAGTTAGCCGTTCTTTGTTTCAATCAGAGCCCTGGCTTTCCTCGAGTTACCTGCCCGGTGCCAGTGGTCAGGAGCTTCTCTGAGTCAGACCTGGAAGTTCCTTTGCCCCTCCAGGGACTGGTCTGAGCATGCACATGTGATGCATGCAATTCTGACCAGAAAGACATGGGGCAAAGTCTGCCCGGGGCTCTTGGAAAAGGTTTCTATGCTGAAAGAGAGAGACATGGATACACACAGATGGCCCCTTTTTCTTCTACAGGATTATGTTTGTCTGTTTGTTTTTTCAATCTGGTTGCATCATCGTCTTTTTGGTGCACCTCTCCGCACTGTGCAGGGGCCTGCACCTCTCCACACCATGCAGATCTGGGATTGAACCCAGGTCCTCCATATGGTAAACAGGAGCTCAACTGCTTGAGCCACAGCTGCTTCCAGGATTATGTTTTGTCTGGATGTGACATGTGGAGCTGTTGCAGCCATCTTGCATCTTGAGGAGAGCTTGCTGAGGACAGGTTATAACCACAATGATGGCAGAGTAGAAAAGTAAAAAGGAACTGGGTTCCAGACAATAGGATTGAATGCTTAATTAGCCCTCTGTTATAGGTTGAATTGTGTCACCCAAAAAGAGATATTAAGTCCTAACCCCTGCTCCCACGAATGTGGCCTTATTTGGAAATTGGGTCTCTGAAGATGCTAGTTAAAATGAAGCCAAGCTGGATGAGGGTGGGCCCTAATCCACTGGGACTGGCATCCTTATAAGAAGGGGAGAGGAGACAGGCAGACACAGAGAGAAAAGGCCACGTGGAGATGGAGGCAGAGGTTGGAGTGATGCATCTACAAGCCAAGGATTGCCAGCAAACACCAGAAGCTAGAAGAGGCAAGGAGGGCTTCTCCCCCACAGGTTTAGAGGGAGCGTGGCCCTGCCAACACCTTGATTTCAGACCTGTAGCCCCAAGAGCTGCAAAGGAATGAAATTCTGTTTTAAGACACCCTTTGCCATGGGAGCCCCAGGAAATGAAGACAGTGTCCATGTTGAACACTCACCCTTTCTCAGTTCCACCTGTGGAAATCCCATCACTCTCCAAGCCCATTTCAAATCTCTCCTCCACAATGCCATCCTGTGCTCCCTCTCCTGACCAAGCTCACTTCCTCCTTGACCCAGACTCAGCACTTGGAGCTCCTGCAGGAACTGGCCTTTCTCAGCCTTGTGTTCAGGTATTTGTGCATCTGCCCTGTAAGGCTGAGGGCTCTGACCAGACCCTGTCCCACCATTCCCTCTAACCCCATAGCCATTCCCCCTTCCCCTCCCCAACACACACACACACACACACACCACATACCCTTGCATAACATGGGCCTCCAAGTAAAAAGCGTTCAACTAAACAGACCAATAGCCATGTTTTAATGCCCAGATAAATTCTGCCACATTTGCCATTTTCAGAAGGCAATGTCAGAAGAGTGATTCTGAGTGGTATAATCACAAGTGACCTATTTTCTTTTGCTTAACTGTATTTCTTAAGTTTTCTTAACCTTGACATGCGTTAATTTTGTAATTTAAAAAAGAAAGGAGGATGCGAATATTCTCGCTGTCCTGATTTTGTGATAATCAGGGTAGGCTAAACATTCGCTATATCAGAAACCATGCATGTGTCCCCAGACCTAGTTTTTTTCCCTAGGTCTGGTTTCTAGAATGCTGGTGATAAACTAAGACTGATTTGTTAAAATGGATACAAATTAAAATAAATAAATAAATCTTTAAAAAAAAAAAAAAGAAAGGAGGGAAGCAGATGTGGCTCAAGCAACTGGGCTCCCATCTATCGTATAGGAGGTCCAAGGTTTGATTTCTGGGGCCTCCTGGTGGAGGCAAGCTGGCCGACACGGAGTGCTGGCCCATGCAGAGAGCTGGCGCAGCAAGATGATGCAACAAAAAGACACAGAGGAGAGACAATAAGAGACACAGCAGACCAGGGAGCTGAGGTGGTGCAAGAGATTGAGCACCTCTCTCCTACTCTGGAAGGTCCCAGGATCGGTTCCCGGTGCTGCCTAAAGAGAAGACAAACAGACACAGAAGAACACACAGCAAATGGACACAGAAGAGAGCAGACAATTGGGGGAGGGAAGGGGGACAGGGAGAAATAAATCTTAAAAAAAAAAAAAAAGGAAAATATTTTAAAATAAGAGTCATACAAATACTGTATGATTGCATTACTATGAACCAAATATATTGTGTAACATATTATGTGATTTAAAAAAAAATTTATATGTATCCAGTACATCTAATTGAGAAATGTATGTTTTTATTCAACTGCGTTTTCTTTTTAGTTTTTAATTGTTTATATTTTCAATTATTAAATGTACAAAATAAAGTTTAAAAAAAGAAAAAAAGAAAAAAAAAAAGCCAGTCATGCCCAGATACAAAGGTCACGTGTCTAGAGCAGCAGTGGTGAGCATGGACAGGGAGCCACACTGCTTGGGTTCAAACCCCAGCTTCACCCTTACTAGCTGCATGTCCTTAAGCCCTAGCCTCTCCGGGCCTCAGTTTCCCACCTTCAAATGGGGATATAACAGCACCTACCCCCGGGGTTGCCTGAGGACTAAGGGAGATGACTCACGTCAAGTGCTTGGAGCCGAGCCTGGCACAGCAACGAGTGACACCTTCCTACCAGAAGGTCAGCACCCCAGGGCAGGGAGCTCCACCTGCATCCCAGCACCCTGAACAGCACCCGACTCCCAGGAGTGCTCAAGAAGGAGGGTACCATTTCCCCTGGGAACTCTGCTCCTGGGCTGCTTCTGGCTGCTTACTCCAGTTGGGCCCATTCTGGGATCCTGCCTCACCTCCCAAGGGCCAGCACCCCTCCAGCCCCAGGCCTGGGTCCTCTCTGCTAGAGCCTCTCCAGGGGTCTGCCTGGGCCCCACCCCACCCCTCACATCTCCCTGGGGCTGGTGACTGGCAGGGCTCCAATCCTCCCCACGCCCACCTGCCTCACTTGCTCAGCTCATCCTCACACCACCCTCTCCAAGAACTCCACACTCAGACCCCACAGCCTCGGACAGGCCCAGCTCACTCACTCTCCACGAGGAGCCACCCCACAGGAGCTCCCTGACCAGCACACACCCAGAGCCTGGAGGCAGAACGCCCCGCCAGCATCGCTCCAGACCACCTCCTCTCAGCATGGCATCCAGCCAGCCCAGGCAAAGTTCAGAAGAGGAAACCCAATTTGGGAAACACAAAAATTGGCTGAAATAGCCATCATAAAGCACAGAAAAGCACCTAGCAATGATTTTACTGTTGCTAATGGATGCAGTGTTAATCCAAGGAAAATATAAACCTCTATAAAATATAAATTTAAACCCTTTAGAGGTTCTATGTGGAAACTTCTTTCAAATGCTCTTTTTTTGTGTGTGAAATACCTGGTGCACAGAGACTGTGATCATCTGAACATCTTGTTTCCAAGAATTCAAAGACTACATGGCTTTAAAAAATAAATGTTATTAAGATATAATTCACATGCCAAAGTCAGCCTTTTAAAGTATACAAATCAGTGGTTTTTAGTATATGCACAGAGTTGTACCATCCATCACCACTATCTTATTCTAAAACATTTTCATCACCCCAAAAACAAACCCCAAACCCATTAACAGTCACTCTCTATTCTCCTCTCCCTCTAGCCCCTGGAAACCACTAATCTACTTCTGGTCTCTGTGGATTTGCCCTTTCTGGACAGTTCAGTATGTGGTCTTTTATGCCTGGCCTCTTTCACTTAGCATAATGTTTTCAAGGTTCATCCATGTTGAACCACATCAGTACTTCATTCCTTTTCATGGCCAAATAATATTACCTAATACGGATATACGTCATTTTGTTTATTCATCAGTGATGGATATTGGACTGTTTCTTTTTGCTTATTATGAATAGTGCTGCTATGAACATGCATGTTTAAGTTTTTGTGTGCACAAGTGTTTTCAATTCTCTTCCGTATACACTTAGAGCTGAAATTGCTGAGTTATATGGTAAGTTTGTTTGAGAAACTGCCAAGCTGTTTTCCAAAGTGGCTGCTCCATTTTACATTCCCACCAGCAATGCATGAGGGTTCCAATTTTCCACATCCTCATCAACATGTATATCTTAGCCAGCCTATGGGAAGGATAAATGGCTGTTTTAAAAGTCTTTTCTATTTACAATGCCCAAGATTGTTTACAGAATGCCAGTGTCATAAGGAAAAAGATTAGTCGTCATCTTACCTGATGCCTATAATTGTACCAGCCATTTGAACCCGCAACGATCACCACCCAGTGCTTGCCTCCGTCCTCAGGATCATCCAGGGGAAAAGCACCAATTGCCAGAACCGAGCAGAACAATACAGCTGCTTTCCAAATCATTCTATCCCTTGGGGTTCACCTGCAGAAATCTGAGAAGAAAAAAGCGGAGTCAAGCCAAAAAGCAATGGCAAGAACATACAGTAAAGATGACAGTACCTGGGTCAAAAAGGTAAGACTATTTAGCCATCAGACAAACGAAATGAGGATGAAAAATGATGACAGAACAGAATCCTATTTTCAGCTCTGCTGCCCCTTTCCCCACGTGGAGAAGGGGCCTGCCCATCTCCTACAATCTTCACTACAAGTTGAAGTTATGAGTATAAACCAAAGGATATCCAGAAAGCTCTTTAAGTAACCTCTTAAAGATTTTGTTACAACTTGGAATACAGCAGGCAAAACTTATCAATAAACTCACTGCATTGAAAAATGTTTATCACATACTATAAGCTGGTTGCAAGAAAAGAATATACATGTAATATAAGCCTAGAAAAAAATGGAAAACAGACATAAAAATTCAATAGTTATTTCTGGGTGGTAGATGGGATTAAGCTGATTTTATTCTTTATACTTGTCTCTTTTTAAGACAATTACTATATATTACTTACAAAGTTTGTAAAATTCATGTATGTTCAATATAATGGGCAGTTTATGTCTATGGCTGAGTTATCCATTACACTATATTCCAGCATCAATGGCCCAAATGAATGTCTTTGTATAACAATGCATTTACATGCATTCTGCGCAAGGCAGGGCAAGCATTTAAGCCCTCTCCTACAGAGGGTGAAGCAAAGAAAGGCAAGCGGCGTGCCCAGTATCCATGGATGGTCAACTCTGCCCGGACACCAGAACCCGTGCCTCCTTTTCAAGTCCTGGTCTAACGCTCTTTCTGCTGCATGGTCCTGTACCTTTATTTGTAATGAAGTAAATCCTCCGTTTTAAACTTCAATGCCAAAACTTTAAATAACAGTTTTAAAGCACAAAAGGCAGGAACGAGACCCTACCCTGTGCTCTGAATATGCTATTCTGGAAAAACAGGTTTCCTGTGTCAGAAGCCAGGCCTGTGACTATGATAAGAAAAGCAGTGTGAGATGGAGGGACTGCGAGTGGAACAGATGAGTGGGCAGACCTCCGTCCAGCACCAGGCGGCCCACGAGGCTAACCTGCGCTCATCCACGCGTGGCTCATTCATCCTCCTGCCCTCCCGAGTCTACTGACCACAGACCCTGCCCGACAACAGACAAGCACTGGAAACTCAGTGGGGCTAGGGACAAAGTCCCTGCCCTCGCGAAGCATGCAGCCAGCTAAGGGATGAGCCACCTCTAAGCCTGAAGCCGTCCTCAACATTCTGTGCCTAGCAGTCTGCTAAAACCTAAAATGACGTGATGGGTTTCCTCCATAAGTAAGCCACAGGAGGCCCCGAGTCTCTTGTAAAAGTTTAAACAACTAAGAGTGTGGATCTGGTTAGAACGCACATTCTGATGGAAGGGCGGGGGCCTGAGATTCTGCATTTCTAACAGCTCCCAGGCCTGCTGATGCTGCTGACCCGGAACCATATTCTGGTCTGGCAGGTCCCTCCCCTAACCCTGGCAGGCTCTGGGTCCATCTCTCTCCCACGCCCAGCATCCCTGTCAAGGGGCTGCACTGCTCTGCACCCCAGCTTCTTTCTTCATCTGTAAGCCTGAGTTGTGCTCAGTTCAGGTTTCTCTGGCAACACCATAAGATCAATGGATGGGGAACCGCAGTAAGGCGCCCCCAGGTTTGTTCTTACAATCATCTGGAACAGCTTTCTATGTTTATTTTCAGTATGGCACATAACAGATGAGGTCGGTGGACTGCTCAGGCCCCCTCACCCCCAGAACCCAACAGCCTGTTCTTCTGCACCTCAGGGGGCTACTCCCAAGTCCACTCAACCTGACCAGGGCACCCAATTACACAAACGTCTGAAGAAGCAACCCAGGAGGCCAGGCAAAAGACACCCATGGAGCAAAAACCTTCGTGTCCCCAGGGCTGTCTGTTGGCCCCCGGAGGGGAGACGTGAGAGACACTGAGAAGATCCAACCAACAGCGCTGACCGGATTCTGAGCTCGCCTAGGGGTCTCCAGGCTGATCCAGCCTCCCGGGAAGCCTTCCCCCAGCACAGGGGACCACACACTTTCACTGTAAAGGCCCAGATGGTAAATAGTTTCAGCTTTGGCTGCAGTTTGTTGTCCTCCGCCCTAGGGAGTGAGAATGCGGTCCAGCCTGTCTTGATTTTATCTTTCCTGACAGTCACTAACAACAGAATGAACTGTCTAAATTACCAAGCCAGACAGCAGGCTGAAAAAGCAACGCCTGTTTATTTTTACAAATTCAAGTTTACCTTTCATTCTTCTCCTAATATACTAGTAAGTTACTCTCCAGTGAGGAAAAGTACCTTATTAATACACAAATGATATTTAGCTATGGTTCCCCTGTCATTTTTTTTCCCTCTAAAGAGTTGTGCTTCTGCTTTTCTGTAAACCTACAACTGCTCTAATTTTTTTTTTTTAAGTTGTGTTCCCTAGAACATAAAGAAAGCGAAGTTAAAAAGTCAGTCTGTCATTCAACAGAAAATGCCACTTACAAATCACATACACTAACACTATTTGGGGAAACCGATTGGGATCTGGGGTGAAGGTGAGAAGTGAAAGTACTGTCATATCATCATCCCATTACCCACAGCAATGAACAGGTCTCTGCGCAGCCAGCCTCACATCGCAATTTCCTGGCCAGCACCATTCTTGACAAAGCCAAAAGACCAAACAAAGTCACAAATAATCTTGCAGCATCCCAACTGTTTTATCAAAATGAAAAATTCATGAAGTAAAAGTAAACGATCCCTGCTAAACCAGGCCTTCGTGACTCTGCCAGGCCGGTGGTACTCCGTGGTGCCAGGCACACAGGGTGGTCTCCCTGAACACGCCCTCGTATCCAACCCTCTCCAACATCCATCCACCCACCTACCCACCAAGGCGGACTGAGCACCCACTAGGTGCTCACAGGCCCTGAACAGTGAACCAAACAGACAAGGCCCTTCACTGAGCTCACAGTCAAGAGGGAGAGAAGCACCGTTTAAACCCAGGGGCCATCAGCCGGTGACGAGTGCCATGCAGAAAGTCAAGGCAGGGAGAGGGCATCCCAGGTAAGAAATTTAGGACAAAATGCCCATTCTCAATAAATTATCACTAGCAATAAAGTTCACAAGGCCAAGGTTGTAGAGCCACCTAAGTAGCAGAGTCACGTTCAAACCCAGGTCTCGAGGCAAAGCCCATACTTTCACCACCACCAGGTATGACCTCTCACAGCTGGTCCTCGTTGCAACTGGCTCTGGGTTCCACATGACACACCAAAGCCAGGCAGGGCAGCTGGTTAGCCAACGAGGGGTGTAAAGAGCCTTCCAAACCTGGAGGTTTTTTGAGCCTGTCTCAAGTCCCCAGGGGTTTACTATAAACTCAGCAAGTGAGCCTCAGCTGGCACAGCAGCTAAGTCAGGAGAGGCCTTCCCTCCCTGTGCCTTGACATTCTATCTGTGAAATGAGCGCCCAAATTATAAAGAGCCATTCAGTTCTCAGATCCTTTGATTTCCTTTGATTAAAGAATGGGATTAAAACAAAACCCAACTAGATCTTACCTCAAATCTCAAATGAAAAATGTATTTTGTTCAGGCTGGTTTATTTATATTTTCTCCCTAAAGGGAAAAATTTATGATTCAATAGCAAACTAGACGCTAGATTAGAGGATATTCTTCAAGGTTACCTGACACCAATTCTACGGGAGTTGTGGAATCTAGCAAAGTAAATTTTGATCAATGATTAATGGTTTTTCCACATTTTCAATACTCATTTGGCATCTGAATTTCTTTTACCCAAATTACTATTTTTGGAAACCTGAAATCAATGAAGTTTGTAGTCTCTTTCCAAAATGACTGAATACGCCTGGTAAAGCAAGATTTTAAATTTTGTTATAACTTTTAAGAAATTGGAGATCAGACATTAAACCATAGAATTGTAGGAAGAATAACATAAAACATCTGTTACCTATCACCCAAACCTTTATCTGTGAATATTTTTGCACATTTAAATTTTTTTACTCCTTAAAACAAATAAAATATTACAGATGACATTTTTCCCAATCTCCAGCCCCACTCCCCCCCACCCCATTCCACTGGTAACCACTATCCTAAGTTAGTGTTTCCTTCCAATCCATTTATTATGCTGATAAAAACATATCTATATATATATCCACTCTGTAAACATTCCCCTACTAATGGACACTTAAGGCTATTTCCAAATCTTTTACCATTTCATTGCTGCAACAAACATCCTTATTCTCCTGTCCATGTGTACAAATGTCTGTTTTTCTAGGATATTTTCTACAAGCAGAACCTTTGGGCCTTATAAGAGGTATACATTTTGCTAGTGGCTATGCTGTAGGGTACACTTCCACCAGTAGTGAAAAAGAATCTGTTTCCTCAAATACCTACAATATCTTGATAGTATCAAATTTTAAAAATTTTATCTTGATCAATACAGTGATCTCATTAGTTTTAATTTGCATTCCTGGATTAGAAAATATGAAAGTCTTATTACATGTTTATTTAATCATTCAGATTTCAACAGCCTCAATACATGTGACAACTTCCCCACCATAAGCTGGGATTTGAATTATGGTCTACAATGCAACTTCTACAGTTTAAAAAAAAAGAATGCTGAGCATTGTTTAAAAGATAGTTGTAGGGGGGCGGATGTGGCTCAAATGGTTGGGCATCCATCTGCCATATGGAGGGACCTGGGTTCGATCCCCAGGACCTCCCAGTAAAATAAAATTATAAAAAAAAAAAAAAAATATATATATATATATATATATATATAAGATAGTTGTAAGTCAGAAATCTCAAGAGACAGAGTTCATGCCAATATATTTTTACTGAATATTATGTGCCAGACCCTGGACAAGATGTATTCCTCCTGCTTAAAAGCTCTCAAATTGTTCCTCCTCTCACTTCCCACTTCAGCTGTCTTCAAGACCCTCAACAACCCTCCCAGGCAGGGATTACTGCAATGATCTGCCTATCTCTAGCATGGCCTCTCTCCAACACTTCTCCACACTATGGCATATCTTAAGATACAGATCTGACCACATGTACTTTCAGGACTAAGTCCAATCCAGCAGCACAGGAGGCCCTAACCAGATGCAGCCCTGCTTCCTCTCTATTCTCACAGCACATGAAATCCATCACCCACATGAAATCCCTACTCCAGGTCCAAAAAGCATTGCTTTGTCTGCACCTTCGCCTTGCTAGGTGCTCCAGATGAAACACCCTTCTCCTCCTCCATCTCACTAAGTCCTGCTCATCCCTCAAACTCTGCTCAAGCATCTCCCTTCTTGGAGAAGGGTTCCTACCCCTTCCAACAGATCATGGCTAGATGCTGCCCCCTGTAACGCTGAAATTGTTCGCTATGAACTGCCTCCACCCTCATGAAAAATAATCCTTGCTCAAGAAGCTTCTTAAGGCTCAATAGATGTTTGCTTACTAATGAATTAATGAAGCCCTGAGTAAAGAAAGCTGCGCTAATCCACTCACTACATACCACAACCACAGGGTGAGCCTGAACCCGCACTAATTTTCATCTATAAAACGAAGCCCGTGACACGAATTCCTTCCAGCCCCCGTCTACAATTCTTGGGTTCTCAAGTCTGGGCATGGAATACCCTCCACTCCGACAGGGGCAGAGGCCCAGACCACGCCTGCTTTCACTTCCACGGTTGAAGTGGTTGGTACTGTAGCTCTCCCCAGCTCCTGCCCCTAGGACCCCGGCTCCCTGGCTTCTCCCAAGAGGTATTTTTAGATGTTTGGTTATTTTGTTGTCGTCGTCAACAGCACTTCCCCTTACGGTACTGAGAACTGGCTGCAAAAGGTGCCAATGCCCCGCCTCACAAAGCACCAACAGCCCGAGCTGTCCCTAGATGATAAGGCGGACAAGCCGAGCCCCACACCCTGCCGGCACTCCGGCTGTGGCCTTCCAGCCCGCTCCGGCTTCGCTGTTCTGGAGGAGCCTGGGCGTCCAGCCCGAGCACTCCACGACCCCCGACAGGGTGGCCGGCTCAGAGGTCCCGGGGTTTCCCTTGGGAGTCATCGGTTCCCGAAATCCCTCGTCGCAGACTGGGAAACCAATTACTCAGAAAGGGCGGGGGAAATGAAAGTCCGGGCCGTGAAGGAAAGAACGGCGGCAAAGGGGCGGATGTCGCCCCGGGCGCGGGCCCCGGCCCCACACCCCAGCGAGGCCCGCGCTTACCTACGCGCGGTGACGGCGGCGGCGGCGGACGCGGCGGCGGCGGCGGCGGCGACCGGACCGTGGGAACTCCTCGCAGCGCGCAGCCGCAGATGAGCCGGCGCCGGACGTCCGCCCAGCTGTGATTGCGGCGCGGCCGCCGGCTCCCGGCTTTGTAGACCTACTACGCGGCGGTGATTGGTGGAGCTTCGGGGCGGGGCGTCTGCGAAAGCCAAAGCCAAGCAAGGACGAGGCTGGCGAGCCAGAATGACTACAAGTCCCAGCGTGCACCGCCAGGGCTTTCGGGCCCAGCGCCTCGGAGGCGGGAGAGGCGGCTGCGCAATGGACAAGGGTCGAGGGTCCCGGGGTGTGTAGGGATGCGGGGTACAGTGGTCCCAGAAATGCCCGCCTAGGGACCAGAACTAGCGCGTGAAGTACTTTAGCCCACTGACTTGAACGTTTCCGCACATTGGAACCACGCGAGAAACTTCACAAATGCCGCTACCTGCGCCTCACCCCCAGAGATTATTTTGACTTGTTGGCCTGGTTTGGGGACTTGTTAAAGATTGTCGGGTGATTCGGTTGTGCAGACCCATTTAATCCTCAGGACAACCTTGTGAGAGAGAGGCCCTGTTACTGTCACCTGGTTTTTTGTTTTTTAATAAGTCACCTGGTTTTATGGATATGACCATTGAGACTTGGGGAGGCTTAAGTTTATTTTTCCAAAGTCACGTAGCTCTAAAGTGGCAGAAGTGGAACTGAGACCCAGGCAGTCTGGTGCCAGAGACCCATCCGCTTAACCCTGCACAGTGCTACTTCTCAAGTGTTTATTGCAGGGCTTCTTAACCTTTTTTGGTCCACAGACCCCTTACTAAGTCATACTATATGGTGTATTATTTAATTAATATATCACACCTGCACCAATATGCCCCCACAAGAATGTTTTTATGAATTTCAGTTCAAGTTCACAGACCCCTTGTTAAGAACCCCTGGTTTATTGTTATCTCAAAGCAAACTGTTGAGGGAAAAAAAATTAAATAGTACCCACACAAGTGCCATGTAGTTGGTGCCCAGGAAGGTCCATGGAATGGATGCAATGGGACAAGTGCAACTCTGCCTGAAAGACCACAAGATCTAGGACTACATGCTTGTCCCTTAATCTTTTTTTTTAAAAGCAGTTTTATTGAGATATATTCATATACCATACAATCTATCCAAAGTGAACAATCAATGACTTTTAGTACAATCAGTGTCATGCATTCATTACCCCAAAAAATTTTAGAACAATTTCATTACTCCAAAAAGAAAAACTCCACACCCCTTAACAGTCACCTCTCAATCCCTCTGTCCTTCCCCAGCCCTAAGTAACCACTAATCTAATTTCATCTGTATAAATTGATTTATATCTGCATTTATATAAGTGGAATCATATAATATATAATACTTTGTGTTTGGTTTCTTTCAGTTAGCATAACGTTTTTTGGTTTTGAGTTTTTTTTACCTATTAACATCTTGTAACATTAACATACATTTGTTCAGTTGCAAAGAAAAAGTCTTATATATGCTATATTACCCATATTCATATTCCACATGAGTTTTTACTATGCTATACAGTCCCATGTTACACTTTAGCTTTCCTTCTAGTAATATACATGACTTTAGACTTTCCCTTTCAACCACTGTCACACCCAGTGAGTCATGGGTCAGCATACCTATTTTGTTTTTAATTCTGGTTTGTCTTTTTGCTTGTTTTCTTTGTCTTTCAGAGACCTTCACAGACTGCTCTTACGGCCCTCAGAGTCAAAAATATTCACCATCTGACCCTTGATTGAAAAAGTTTGCTGATCTCTGAATTAAGATCATGGTCCAAAGCCACAGCTCAGAAATGATCATGGGATTCAAGCCCAGATCTATCCAAATTCAAAGTCAATTTGCATGCCTGCTGTGTTTTCACTGTCTTCTGCCATGGGGAATTTCAAGAGCTCACTCATCCATTTATTAACACCACATTTAGTGGGTGCCCCTTATGTGCCAGGTGCAGCTGAGCATGCAGGTAAATAGGATTCAGTTCTTTCCCTTTGGGAACTCACCGTCTACAGTTGAAATGTAAAAGAGGTGGCCTGAAGCCTGGCATGCTCAGGCAAACAAAGAGTTGAGGATAGCCTCTCCACCTCGCTCAGCAGCACTGCGGGGTGAGATCTCCCAATGTGGGACAAGGAAAGATGGCTGGAAACCGAGAGCCGATGGGGTGGCTGTAAAGTTTGCCATGGTGACAGTTCAGGGGCACCCCAGAGAGACTGAAGGTGGCTAATCTGGGCCAGGCTACATGGAGAAGACAGCCATGAGAGAGGACTGCAGTGAGTGCTGGGTGCATGTGGTGGGCTCTGCCGTGAAGCTGCCGAGATTCGAATCTCAACTCTACCACTGACAAGCTCTGTGACCTGAGCAAGTTAATCGGCTTCGCAGTGCCTGGGTTTCCCAACTGTAAAATGGACATAACAATACCTACTTCATAAGGTGTAGTACAGTGAAAAACTTGGCTGGTCTCTGTCCCCGGTTCCTGGGGAGGGAACCTCTGAATCCTTGAAATTTCCCAAAATAGGAGCATCTTTTGTTATTCATGGTGGGCCTCGGACCTCTCCTGACAGTTCAGTTGCTTACAAGAGGACAGGGTGGAGCCAGTCACACCTGTGGTCTCAGGGTTAAGGGCCAGCTAGCCCAGAAAAACCAACCACGTGATTGGGGCATGGGGCTTAGAGCACTGTCATATCATCCCATATCTGCACACTTCCCCAGCCTCTGGGAGGAGAGGAGTGCTGCCGATTGAGTTCAACTGTGTGGACATTGATTCTATCAATCTTGTCCATGTCATGAGATCCCAAAAAAACTTGGGATGCTCAAAGTTCCTATGAGCTTCCAGGATTGAAAAGACAAATCTCTGTTGAGAGAGTGATGTGTCTTGACTCCATACAAAGAGGACATGGGAGGTTTGCATTGGAGATCCTCCCAGATCCAACCCTACTCACCTCTAATTTTGGCCTCTTCTTATTTGTATTTTTCACTATAATAAAAACTATAATCATGGGGAGCAGGTATAGCTCAGTGGTTGAGCACATACTTCACATGTACGAGGTCCTGGGTTCAATACTGGGTGCTTCCTAAAGAAAAAAAACTATAATCATAAGTATAGGGAGGTGGCTGTGGCTCAATCAGTGGGGCTCCCGTTTACCATATGGGGGGCCCCGGGTTCGGTTCCCGGAGCCTCCTGGTGAGGGCAGGCCCGCCCGCACGGCGTGGTTGGCTGGCCCAGCGAGCGCAGGCAGCAAGGGGGGGATAAATGAATAAATAAATAAAATCTTTAAAAAAAATAAAAATAAAAAATAAGTATAGCACTTTCCAGGGGTTCTGTGAGTCATTCTAGCAAATTGTCAAACCCAAGGAGGTGTTGAGAACCCCCGAATTTGTAGCCAGTTGGTCAGAAGAGCAGGTGGCTTGGGCTCCTGAACTTCCAACTGACACTTGGAGGATAATCTTGTAGAGGATTGCCCTTAGCCGGTGGGGTCTGGCCTAACTCCAGGTAAAGTCAATTGAATTAAATTGAGTTACTGCAGTCTTTGCAGTTGCTGATTGAACTTTTGCACCCACATAGTTGGCATCAGAAGCTGTTGCAGTTTTGGGTAACCGTTATACAAGGTCTGTCTGAGAAATTTGCTAACACAGTGGTTAGCACCAAGTAAGTGCCCATAAATATTAGCTGTCCCCTAGGCTAGGAGGCTACAAATCAAGAATCCTGGTGACCTGGTGAGTGAGAGAAGGTGGGAGTCTGTGACCTTGGGCACTGCCTGTTCTCCTGATACCCACACAAGGCGTGGTAGTATGCTTGTGTGGCACCAAGGAGAAAACCAGGCATAGATATGGGCCTGGAAATGGCCGGGGGCGGCAGGAGGGCCTCAGGGCCCCCCACCAGAACTCTTGCAAGGAAAAACCCAGGCTGGGACTCTTGCTACCATGTCATGTGGTGTGGTGGACAGCTGGGTCATGGAGATAACAGCAGAGGAGTCATTTCAGAGTCCATCTGCCTTTTATTATCTGAGAGTGGGAGATTAAGGCAGAGATTTAAGAATGTAAAGCAGCACGTATTGGAGAGTGAAAGAAACTGCTTTGATTTAGAGCAGGCCTTCTCCACCTCGGCTTTGACTTTGGTATCCTTTGTTGGGGGGGTTGGGGGATGGGGATGCTGTGTTGGGCATTATAGGATGTTTAGCAACATCCCTAGCTTCTTCCCATTAGTTGACGTAACACCCCCACCCCCACCCAAGTTGTGACAACCAAAAATGTCTCAGGAATGAAGGAAACCCTGCAGAGGTCCCTCTGGGTTCTTGGCCAGAGCAGATGAGTTGGAGTCCACAGTGGGATGGTCGTGAGATAAAGCAGGTTTAGTAATGCCGGTGGAAGGACAGGAGATGGGAGTGTCTCAAATCTGCCTTCCTCCAACTAGGGGAACAGGAGTTTCTATGGATTCAAACAAGGGAGGGTATCACAATGGCAAGTATACACAAGGGTGAGCCTAGTCTTGAAATAACCATAAGCAAGGGAAACTCAGTCTAGAATTACTATCTCAATATGTACACAAGGGTGAGCCTAGCTCTGAAATGACTGTAAGTTCAGTTTAGAATAACCATCACAATAGTAAGTAGACACAAAGGAGCATAATCATGAACAGGGGTGAGACCTGGTTAGAATGACCAGCACAATAGCAGGTCTTGGCTATATCCAGCCAGTTTCAGCAATTTCAAATATTAATCTTTTTCTATTTTATAATATAAAGGCATCTATATAATGATTTTGTAATCATAATTATTTGTTAATTCTTAACTGTCAGTGATAGTTTCAGGCTTCATTTTCACTTCAAGACAAACTGGGCACTTTTTTTTTTTTTTTTTTTTTTAATTTTATTTTACCGGGAGGTCCCGGGGATCGAACCCAGGTCCCTCCATATGGGAGACGGACGCCCAGCCATCTGAGCCACATCCGCCACTAGGTGATCATCTTTAAACATAAAATCAGATCTTGTGATCCCCAGCTCAAAATCCTTTCCATCCCTCCCAGCATAAAATCCTCCCCAGCTGACATCCCCTGACCCCCGCCGGTGCCCATGACCTCCTTTCCTGCCACCTCACTCCAGTCCAAAAGGCCTTCTGGCCTTTGCATTTGCCGTTCCCTAATGCCCTGCCCTTCCAGTCACACAGCTGGCTCCTGCCCAGAGGGGGAGGCCTAAGCCAGGTGACCTCAGACAGCACACAGACCTCCAGCCCTCTCCAGCTGAAGCCGGCTAGGTTAGGGAATGAAAAGAGGACTCTGGGACCTGGCAGAAAAACATGGCCGTGAAACACGTGGCTATGGAGACCCCACAAGATGGCTGCTGGAAGAACCTCATGAGAATAACCCATTTGGAATGGGATTTCATCCAAGATCAAGGAAAAGCCCTAGATAGTCTCAAGGGGCCTTGCCATGGGGCCCCCTAGGGGAATTGACGGGTGGGGTAGCCAATCAAAATAGCAAACAGCTGGGACCCCTCCCCTGAAAATTAACAAGGGGAGGGGTAATCAATGGTTTAAAAAGCCAGTGCAGGAGGTGGATGTGGCTCAAAAGGTTGGGCATCCGTCTTCCATATGGAGGGACTTGGGTTTGATCCCCGGGACCTCCCGGTAAAAATAAATAAATAAATAAAAACAAATAAATAAATAAATTGCTTAAAAAAAAAAAAAAAAAGCCAGTGCAGCGCTGACCGGACTCTTGCCTGTTAGGCTCTTTCTCCCCCTGTGTGCACCAGCACGCATGTGGACCTGGGGACTTGTAATCTGTAAATCAGCCCTAAAAGCCCTTTCCCTCTCTGCCTGGACTAACCTGCAAGTAAACCTGGCACCCATAATCCGTTATTTTCTCCCATTTCTCTTCTCTCATTTTCTTGATACACTACTGGCCTAACTAAACTGGCATGTACTTAAATTCTTTTTTGTAACCTAGCCAAGAACCTAGAGAAAATCTGGCAACACAGCCCTTTATCTTGTTCTACTAGCTGAATTTATATATTTGCTTGTTAATTTCCTGGCTCCTCACTAAAATTTGAGCTGCTTGAGGGCAGGGGCCAGTCTATCTTACTTATTTCTCTATCGTCAGTGCTTGGAACAGTACCCGGCATATGGTAGGTGCCCAGTAAATACATATCAGTAGAATTAAATACGATGATAGAGGTAAACGCAGTTTGCTGTGGTCCTGGACTCAGAGGAGGCAGGATCTCTTCCAGTTGGTTGAAGATTTCCAGCCAGTCAAAAAGCACTTAATGAACTCTGTGCCAGGCAGTAGACTACGGATAACCTAGTGGCCCTCTCCCATGTATAATCTCCTCCCCTTTGAGTGTGGATGGAACCTGTGAGTATGATGAGCCAGCAGTCCCGTGATTATGTTAGGTTATGTGGCAAAAGGGAGATTATCCAGGTGGATGGTCCCAATCTGATCACAGGAGCCCTTTATTTTTTTTTTTAAGATTTTATTTATTTATTCATTTATCCCCCCCTTGCTGCTTGTGCTCGCTGGGTCAGCTAACCACGCCGTGCGGGCGGGCTTGCCTTCACCAGGAGGCCCCGGGTTCGGTTCCACCATTCCACTGGCCAGACATGCCCATTCTCAGAAAAGAACCCCAACCATTGGAAAAGTAAAACCTGATTTGCACTGGGCATTGTGCTCTTTTAGGAGCAACCCTGAGGTTGATAGTGAGCCTTTTATATTTGCACAGTATTTACCATTGGAACAGAGATTGCTCCCTGCTCACCACAATCCAGTTTTCCTCTTTCTTCCTGGGATACCGCTTGTAGCAGTCTGGTATTATTTGTGAATTCCAAAAACAGATATTGGATTATGCTTGTAAACTTGTTTGTTCCTCTGGGCGTGATTAAATTATGATTAGGGCTTTGATTGGGCCACATCAGTAGGGCGTTGAGTCCCGCCCCGTAGTGGGTAGGGACTCATAGATAAATACATGGCTAAAGACAGAATTGGAGTTCTAATGCGGAGTTTTAATCCTGGCGCCTGGGGTTTACATGGAGGAGCTTGGTTGTGAGGAAGGAGAGAAGGAGAGAAGCCTCAGTAAAAGAGACAAGCCGTTTGCCTGATAGTCTACAGCTGGCCTTGTGGAGGGATGCAAGCCTGAGCCCGGAGAGAAGCAAGCCCTGGGAAGAGAGGAACCCAGAAAGCTTGAACTCTTGGCAGATGTCGGCAGCCTTCTTGCTCCAACACATGGCAACAAACTTTGGTGAGGGAAGTAACTTATGCTTTATGGCCTGGTAACTATAAGCCTCTACCCCAAATAAATACCCTTTTGTAAATGCCAACAGATTTCTGATATTTTGCATCAGCACCCCTTTGGCTAATACACCTCTAGGCTATATTTCCCAGCTTCCCTTGCAGTTAGCTATGCTAAGTGAGTTGGTCATGTGACTTAGGCATGTGACTGAGTTTTCACCAGTGAGATGTAAACAGAAGCGAGGTGACCCACTTCCAGGTCCAGTCCATACAAACTTTCCTCTATTGCTTTCTCCCCTAGGATGGCCCTAGAAGCCAAGTGTTGCTGTTGGCACAGCTCCCCCCAGTTTCAGTCCCTGAAGGATTATTTGGAGGAGGGCCTCAATGTTGACCTGTTCACCTGGACTATTTTGTGAACAAGAAATAAACTTCTATTGTGTTTGAGCCATTATACATTTTGAGGACTATTTGTTACACCAGTGAGCCTACCCCAGATGTTCTCAATGTGTGGTCCTTGGATACAAGAGCATTACCTGGGACTGCTTAGAAATGCAAATTCTTGGGACCCAACCCGGATCTACTGTGATAGACAAAATAATGTCCCCCCAAAATGACCACAACGTAATCCCTGAAGCCGGTGAATATGTTACCTTCCACGGCAAAAGGGACTCTGCAGATGTGATTAAGTTAAAGGTATTGAGATGGGAAGAGGATCCTAGATTATCCAGGTAGGCCCAATGTCATCCCAAGGATCCTTATAAGAGGGAGGCAGGGGGGCCAGAGTGGAAGAAGAAAATAAGATGAGGGAAGCAGAGGTTGGAGTGATGCACTTTGAAGATGGAAGGCAGGGCCATGAGCCAAGAAATGCAGGAAGGCTCTAGAAGATGGAAAAGGCCAGGAAATGATTCTCCCTTAGAGTCCCCAGAAGGAATGCAGCCCAGGTGACACCTTGATTTTAGCCCCCACAATACTCATCTTTCAAACCTCCAGAGATCATAGATTTGTGTTATTGTTGTTAATTAAATCCAATGCTTCTCAAAATTTAATGTGCATATGAATCCCCTGGAGATCGTGTTAAAATGTAGATTCTGATTCAGTATGTCTGTGAAGAGCCTGAGAGTCTGCAATTCTCAGGTGATCTCTATGTAACCACACTTCGAGTAGCAAGGCTTTAATCTCTTACTACTTTTCCAGCCTTCATGTCTTGGTTAGGATCACAACTCTGGAGATAAGAAGGTTGGAAGCTGTTGAGTCTGCAGCAACACCACTGGGTCAGACTGCCTTTTCTATCCTTTTCAGAGGATCATGAGGGTTCCATAGTAT
The DNA here is from genome assembly GCA_026826555.1 of Tolypeutes matacus. Taxonomy (NCBI): domain Eukaryota; kingdom Metazoa; phylum Chordata; class Mammalia; order Cingulata; family Chlamyphoridae; genus Tolypeutes; species Tolypeutes matacus. The sequence goes on from JAKSZT010053819.1 coordinate 11,844,875, forward strand.
AAGATAATGGGATAACCAGAGTTCAGAAGTAATTTCCATCTTGGAGGAGGGAAGTTTGTGTTATGTTTATGGCAGAAATTAAGAGCTTGAAGTGTTTGCCGTAATACACTTTTGATCACTCCATCAGCAACTCCATTTGGGTTTCTTTCTAGCTCATTTAAAAGTTTATGATCACAATATTCAAAAACTAAATGCATCTTCCTTTTTCTCCTGAACACTTCAATGAGGTTCACAAGGGTTAGGTGTTTTAATTGCTTCAACATACATATTTCTCTTAGTGCTATTTTCTCAACGACCGGATCATCTTCAGATTCCACAAGTTTTTTAATAGCTGCTACTTGTCTAGAGGTTTCGTTTCTGCACTTGAATACAACCCCCTAAGACCCTTCTCCAATCTTAGCTAACTTTTCATACTTTTCCATTATATTCAAAGTAACAAAATTATTGTACTGATTGACTTGCAGAATGATGTTGCACCTTGAGCATCAAGGATCCTGAAACAGCAGGTCATGAGAGAAACCAGTTTTCCCTGAAACTTCAGTGACCTCAGTGAGTACTGGAACTGGTATTGCTCACTCAGGGTAAGGCGTTCAGGAAGGAGGGCGACGCAGCCTCGGGCAGCCCCAGCCCCGGCATGGTCCTTCTGCCTGTGTTGTTTTATTTATTTATTTATTTATTTATTTTTTTTTTTTTACCGGGAGGTCCCGGGGATCGAACCCAGGTCCCTCCATATGGGAGTCGGACGCCCAACCATTGGAGCCACATCCGCCCCCCAGCCTGTGCTGTTTTAAATCACTAAGTTTGTGGTCACTTGTCACAAGCAACCACAGGAACAAATCAGGAATTCTGGGTGTGGAATCCAGAAGTCTGTGCTTTAAAAAGCCTTCCAAAAAAAATAAAAAATAAAAAGCCTTCCAGGTGATTCTGTAGCATTGCTCAAGTTTGGGAACCACTGACCTATGCTAACACAATAGGTTTACAGCATTCCTTTACATTACTCATCTGGGGGTTCAATTCCTATCTTAAAGATAATCAAGCAGGGAAGCGGCTGTGGCTCAATCATATGGGAGGCCTCGGGTTCGGTTCCCGGGGCCTCCTGGTGAAGGCAGGCCCGCCCGCACGGCGTGGTTAGCTGACCCAGCGAGCACAAGCAGCAAGGGGGGGGGATAAATGAATAAATAAATAAAATCTTAAAAAAAAAAAAGATAATCAAGCAAAGCAATTTGCTCTAAGCCTTAAAGTTGATATGTGGGAGAAAGAAAAGAGTATGGAGACCCAGGTCACCTGACTTCCAGCTCAGTGGAGGCAGTCTTCCTTCACAGGCTTTGTTCTCTATGTCGGACTGACTTGCAGGTGAATCCTGGCTCTACCACCTCTCAGCTAGGAGTTCCTGTCTGAAAAATTAAAACAACGGTTAACTTTTTTAAAAGGAAGGATTAAGGCACACAGGAGTTGCTCAATAACTGTTCACTTTCTTCATCATTCATCCCCATTGCATTTTCTAGTTTATTCTCACAACACCCTTGAAATCTATCCTCTACACAGCAGCCAGTCTGCTTACATTTTTAGATCTTAAATTTTTAGAAGATCATTGCTCTCCCTGGATCAAACCTTACCTGGACCTGGCTCCCCAGCTTCCTATCTGGCTTCATCTCCCATGACCTGCCTGTTTTGGTTTGCCAAGACTGCTGTAACTGATACCACAGACTTGTTGGATTAAACAACAGACACTTATTGTCTCAATTCTAGAAGTCATGGTGTCGGCAGGGTCGGGCTTCCTCTGAAGTCTGTAGGATCCTGGTTGTGGCTGGCAATCCATGATGATGTTCCTTGGCTTATGGCAGAACTCAGTCTCTACCTCCTTCACGTGACTCACTCTCTCTCTCTCTCTCTCTCTCTCTCTCTCTCTCTCTCTCTCCCTCTCCTTATAATAACACAATTCATATTGAGTGAGGACCCCCCTAACACAGTTTAAACATATTTAAAAAAAAAAGAAACAGTTCATTCCTTTTCCTTGCTTTGTAGCCTTAGGTTGTGTGATTATACCACAACGTATTTATCTTTCTACCATTAAAGGACATTTGAGTTATTTCCAGGTTTGGAGTGGTGCTGGCATGAATATTATTATTCACGTATCCTGGTGTATATACGCAGGAGTTTCTTTTGGTGAAATACTTAGGAATACAATTGATGCATCAGGGGGTATGTATATTTTCAACTCCTCTGCATCATGCCCAGCTGGTTTCCAAATGGGTTGCCCCACTTTCCACTCCCACCAGCCACATATGCAAGTAATACTTGCTCCACTGCCCTCATCACCACCACTTGGTGATGGCAGACTTTTTCACTTCTGCCAGTCTGGTATGTTTGTGATGGCCTCTCGCTTGGGGTCTTTACCCGAAAATGATTTTTGTAGACTGAATGAGTTCTTTCCTGCCTTCAGTCTCTGTCAACTGTCATTTCCTCAGAGAGGTTCCCTTGAATACTCTATAAAATAAAAAAACACTCTGGGCCCCCACCTGCCACTCTCTATCCCCTTGCCTCGTTTCTTTTTTCTTACTTCTAACATTTTATTCTTTATTTCTCTTAGGACTTTATACTCTGTATTTGTTTGCTTGAGTAACTTTTGTTTCTTAACAAGTACCAGGCTGTGGTCCAAGTGCTTTACAAGCATTAATTCTTTTAATCCTTACAACACCCATGAGGAGCAACCCTACTGGTCAGTACTTTTATTAAGCCTATTTTATTTTATTTATTTATTTTTTTTTTTTTTTTAAAGATTTTATTTATTTATTCATTTATCCCCCTCTTGCTGCCTGTGCTCGCTGGGTCAGCTAACCACGCCATGCGGGCGGGCTTGCCTTCACCAGGAGGCCCCGGGAACCGAACCCGGGGCCTCCCATATGGTAAACGGGAGCCCTACTGATTGAGCCACAGCCGCTTCCCAAGCCTATTTTATAAATGAGGAAACAGAAGCCGGGGAGATCAAGTAACTCGTTCAAGGTCACACAGCTGCTAGGCAATACTGTGGGAATCCACTATTTATTGTCTGGTTCTCTACTCCAGAAGGACAAGGCCTTTTTCTGATTTGTTTACCTCGGTACCTCTGGTGCCCAGAAGAGTGCCTGGCACAGAGGAAGTGTTCAACACACACTTGGCAAATATCCTTGGAAAAACCCAGCTTTTAGCTCTTTTTTTTAAAGATTTTATTTATTCATTCATTCACCCCCCCCCCCCCCTGCTTGCGCTCGCTGGGTCAGCCAACCATGCTGCGCGGGCGGGCTTGCCTTCACCAGGAGGCCCCGGGAACCGAACCCCATATGGTAAACGGGAGCCCTACTGATTGAGCCACAGCCGCTTCCCCAGCTTTTAGCGCTTTATCGCAGCTGGATGCTGTGTCCACTTTGGTTCGCAGAGTGTTTGCAGGGGGATTATTAAACCTACTTGTTTAACCTTGCCCTGTAAATCATTGTGGTTGACTGAGGCTGTGTGTACCCCTGAAAAGATCATGTCCTTAGAGCTAATCCATTCCTGTGGGTGTGAACCCATTGTAGATGGGTCTTTTTAATTAAATCACTTCAATTACTTAAGTAAAGCAGGGCCCAGGGCGGGACTCCTCTTACTGGAGTCCTTTATTAACGGGATGAAGACAGAAAGAAGAAAGACGCAGGAATAGAGAAGAACCCACAGAAGCTGAGAGAGAAAGCCACCTTCAGAACAGACAGAAGCTGAAAACAACAGAGCCTGGAGGAGAAGGCAGAGACGTCAGGGAGCCTGATAATGCCTTGATTTGGACACTTTCAAGCCAACAACCCCCCACTGTAAAAGCCAACCGGTTTCTGGTTCCTTGGCAGCCTTTAGCAAACTGAAACAACCAATCCTATTGCCTGAGAATGTTTCCTCAATGCGGGCTAAGCCAGTGTTTCTCACCTCAGCACTATTAGCATTTGAAGCTGGATAGTTCTTTGCTGTGTGTGCGGGGGGAGGGGGCTGTCCTGTGCATTGTGGGACGTTTAGCAGCATCCCTGACCTCTACCACTGCATGCTGGTATCCCACCCTCCCCGCCACTCAAGTTGTAACAATCAAAAATGCTTCTCAACAGCGCCAAATGTCCCTTGGAGGTCAAAACCACCCCTGGTCGAGAACTACTGAGCTAAACCATATCTGCTTCTCCCTCCACTCCTCCTATGGCAACCAGGGGGTAGAGATGTATCAAAAAACTCACAAAGGGAAGTGGATGTGGCTGAAGCAATTGGGTACTTGCTTCCCACATGGCAGGTCCCAAGTTCAGTTTCTGGTACCTCCTAAAAACAAACAGCAAGCACACAAATGAAACAACCAACTCAGGGGGACCCGATGTGGCTCAGTGGTTGAGTGCTGACTTCCCACATATGAGGTCCTGGGTTCAATCCCCACCCCTGGTACCTCAAAAAAAAAAAGCTCACAAAGTAGGGAAAGAGGAAGATGTGGTCTGGAAAGGCTGCTATCCAGGAAGAAAGGAAAGCTTCTCCACCTTTTTCTCAGTCACCAGGGCCCGCATGGAGGCGCCAGCAGGTAAGCAGTACCAGCATGTCGGGAAACCTATGTGACCTTGTGGGGACCATTTAAGAAGTCCTGCCTTGACCAAGAGTTGAAGTTGATCTGCGAGTATAGGCTCTGGAACAAGTGTGAGGTCCGGAGGGTCACATTTACTCTGGTTAAGATCTGCACGGGGAAACGGATGTGGCTCAAGTGGTTGGGCATCCGTCTACCATATGGAAGAACCCGGGTTCAATCCCCGGGACCTCCTGGTAAAATTTTAAAAAAGGCGAGTGGGCTAGCCAGGCCTGCGCAGACACACAGCAAGCCAAGTCACGCAGCGAGATGACAAGGCAAGAAAGGAGGCACACAGGAGAGCCAAGGCGAGACGCACAAGTGACAGGGTGCCTCTCTCCCACATCGGAGGTCCCTGGGATCAAATCCCAGTGAAGCCTGGAATGAGCAGAGAAGGCAAGAAACAGACACAGAAGATCACCCAAAGAATGGACACAGACAGCAAGTGGGGGGTGGGGTAGGGGTGGGAAACTCATAGAACTGTACACCAAAAAGAAAAATTAAAAAGTCAATGAAATTTTAAAAAATTTAAAAAGAAGGGGCTTGACTGCAAAGGAACTATTTAAAAAAAAAAAAAAAAAGATCCGCATGGCTGCGCGGTTACTGCTGACGCTGGACCAGAGGGACCCACAGCAGCTGTTTGAAGGGTCCACAAGCAGGGGGCGAGCATCGTGTCCTCGCTGTCTGCCTGGACTCCCAGAAGCACATCTGCTTCTCCCTCTGCTCCCCATATGGCGGTGGCTGCCCAGGCCGCGTGACAAGGAAGAATGCCAAGAAGGGCCGGGCTGGAGCTGGCGCAGGAGATGAGGAGGAGGAGGTTTAAGCCCACACATCCCTTCCTGGGCTGCAAAGGTTATCTAGTATTTATGTCAGATAATAAAAACATCAATGCTGAAAAAAAACCAATAAGAAGGAAAGAAAGCTTCTCTAGTTCTCTTCAGAGAGAGAGAGAGAGAGAAACGGGCTAGGGGCCAAATTGCAAATGCTTCCTTCCCGCCACTTTTCCCCAAGGTTCAACTGAGGAAGGGGGAAGGAAGTACCTTCACACAGGTTCATGGGGAAGTCCTAGTACATAAAAAACTACCTCTCCACTTCTCAGCACACAGGCCAGGAATTTGCAAGGCCCTGAAACAAACACCCACATTCGGGAAGTAATTTAGAAAGAGCTGGTGAAGGTGCCTGGGAGTGTGGGCGGTTGTGCTGGAAGGCAGCCCAGAGAGATCTACCTACTGCAGCAGAGCGTGGAGAAGGTGGCCGAGCATTTCTGGGCCCTCATGGAGTGTGAAAGTGCAGAACCAACCTACGGAACGGCAGCATGTGTCAGCAGCAAGTGCCACCTTAGCACTTGAAAGTCCAAGTGGGACCAGCCCTGTAGGCACCAGGACCACATGCCCAAGAGCTAGACCAGGCAAGTCTCAAGACATCAGAGGCCTATGAAACCCTAGAGGAGAGCCTGTGGCAAAGGGCCCACCTCCCATTTCCAAGAGGCTAAGTAAGCCTATCCTTGTCTTCAGATGACATCTGGGGAAAGAGAAAAGACAACGGGAAGCATGTTAGTTAGAACGAAGAGTTAGCTGCTATAACAAAGACCAACGTGATAGTGACATAATGATAGAAGGTTTTTCTCTCTTGTGAAGCAGTCTAGAACTGATAGGGCAGTTCATTGATGTTGGGGACCCAGGCGCCTTCTGTCTTGAGCCCTGCCATTCCTAGACTATTGTCTTCATCTGGCCCCAAATGGCTCTGTGCCATGTCATGTTCCAGGAAGCAGGATGGAGAAAAAAGGAAGAAAAGGAGACATATCGTAGCCCATTGACCAGACCTGAGTCATGTGGCTGTACCTGAGTTCAAGAGAGGATGAGAAGTGTGGTATTTAGTTGAGTATCCGTGAGCCTGGTTAGAACTTGGGGGTTTTATTACTAGAGCAAGTAAGAGAATAGGTTTTGGGGGACCACCAGCTGTCTCTGCTCCCAGGAAGAAAGCCTAAAAGATCCATCCACTTCTCCAAAATAGTCCAAAGGAAACAGATTTAAACCAGAAGAATCAAAGATTCCTCTAATTGGCAACTTTAAGTCTTACTCTCTCTTGTCGTTTCCACCTACAAGATGGAGGCTAAAACTCCAGATAACAGTTAAAGGAAATAGAGAAAGGTGATATGGCTTGCACATTTTAACCCTACTGAGAGAGAAAACATAGAAGCAGGAAGGTTTGTGTTCCAGCTCATCCATCCCAGAGCATCAGGCAGCATGCGCCGTCACCCCAAAGCAGGTCTAACGAGGCACGTCAGCCTTCTGGGTAGGGCCTTTGAGTACCCAATAAAAACCAGATGACTGTGTATGAGAGAGAAGTATATGGGAACTCTGCCCTTTCTGCATGATTTTTCTATTAACCTACAGCTGCTCTAATGAAACACACACACACACACAACAGAAGACACCAGAAAAGGAGGAAGTTCAAGACAGGCTTAAAGTCAAGGACACCATGAGCCCAATTTTAAAATGCCTTTGTGTCCTTTGGTATTTGGGAAAAATAAGAGCTCTCATTTAAAAAAAAAAAAAAAAAAAAAAAACAGAAAAAACAACTCACTTAGAACCTACTAGCAGAGGATTATTTGATCCTTATAACAAATTTATGAAGTAGGGACTAATACTACTCCCATTTTACAGATGAGAAATATGAGACTCATAGAAATTAAATAAGTGGCCCAAGGTCTGTGATGGAGTCAGAATCGAGCTGGGATGGGGTTTTTCCAACCCAAGCATGCTCTCAAGGCTGCCCTGCATCACCTGGGAAGGACCCAGGTAGAAATTCCTGACCGGCCTTAGTACAGTTGGTTTATAAAGTAGAGACACTGAATTGCATAAATGAACAGATGTTTGGGTGTTGGCAAATCCATGGATTCGGGCAAAATCTGTGGTCCACCCAAACCAATGCTGGATGCCTCAGAGTTTTGCACCAATGAAGAAAAACCTTGAGGTTTTTTTGGGGGAAGATGGGGGGTGGGGCAAGCAGACTTTCTGTCCAGCAACACTGTGGACAATGAATTCCATGACCCTTCTAAAATGTCCTTCCTCAAAATGTTTTACAAAACAAATCAGGATATATTAGGAAAACAGATCAGCTCCCTAGAAGCAAAGCTGAGAGGAATTTTTGTACAACAGGGTTATTGAGGGAGTATGCTTGGGAGGACGCTGGTGGGAGTCGGGAGAAGAGGACAGGGGAGTGGGAGGTTGGCCTCAGCTTGAGGCCATGAGGAGCTCTGCACCGTAAAGAAGGTCCCAACCAGAGGCAAGATTGTAGCTGCTACACTTACACCAGTCAGTCATTGACCTTGGCATAGGTTTTGTTGTTTGTTTTTTTTAAAGATTTATTTTATTTATTTATTTCTCCCTATCCTTCATTGTTTGCACTTACTGTGTCTGTTTGTTTTCCTTGTTTCTTTAGGAGGCACCAGGAACTGAACCTGGGGCCTCCGATGTGGGAGGGAAGCGCCTAATTGCTTGAGCCCCCTCTGTTCCCTGCTTTGTTGTGTCTATGTTTTTCTTCTTGTGTCTCTCATTGCATCATCTTGTTGCATTAGCTTGCTGCGCCTGCCCATCGTGCCAGCTCTCCATCTTCTTTAGGAGGCACTGGGAACCAAACCAGGGACCTCTCATGTGGTAGGCGGGATCCCAATCTCTTGAGCCACATCTGCTTCCCTGGCATAGCGTAAGACAACAGAAATGTATTCTCTCATGGTTCTGGAGGCCAGAAATCTGAAAAGAAGTGTCATCAGAGTCGTGGGCCCCCTGAAGGCTCTGGGGAGGAATCCTTTCTAGCCGCTTCCAGCCTCTGGTGGCCCCAGGTATTCCTTGGCTTATGGCAACACAACTCCAATCTCTGCCTCTATCTTCACATGACTTTGTTTCCTTCGTGTCTCTCTGTGTCCTCTCCTCTTCTTAAACAGTCTTTGGATTTAGAACTCACTCTAAATCCATGATGATTTTATCTCAAGATGCTTAACTAATTACATCTGCAAAGACCATTTTCCAAACAAGGTTACATTTTGAGGTTCCAGGTGGACATGAATTTTGGGGGAGCAAGGTATAATCTCCCAGGCTTCTCCTGGTGGGACAGCTCCCCACAGCTGAAGGTGATCCTCCCGAGAAGGATACAGAGTGAACCATTGGCAGCCAAAACATTGAGCAGAAGGCCGTGCACTGGTCCACTAAAGGGGACGCGGGTAGAGCCCCGAGAGCATCCACTAGACTGGAACCATTGGGACTTATTTATGACACAAAATCAGGTATATAGGATGGATTTTTGGTCGCATTAATTATTCTGTTTAAATAATTTTTTTAAAGGTGTTCTGCTCAGCCCGAAAAAGATCTTCTAGGGTTTAGGACAGCACGTGAAGGCTGCACACCACCCAGAGGAGAGAGGGACAGAAGAGGGAAATTGCGACAACAGAACCGTGAGTTCCAAGTAGCAGCTTCTGCTGCTGCTGGCACCATCCCGCACACTCTTCAGAATTCTCAGGCCTCTGGGCCTGCGACCACAGACAATGGGGGCTTCAGAGATTTGCAACTCCCTGAAAGGGGAGAGAGGGGGACACAGCCTTAGGCTGACTCAGGTTCTGACCTGAAATTTGGGCTGCAGAGTCCCATGGATCCTTCCACACGGCGGTTTGCCCTGGGAGCCTAGAAAGGACCCTTCCACACGGCGGTTTGCCCTGGGAGCCTAGAAAGGACTGGAGAAATCCGACCTTCCCAACATCCCTCTCTTCTAGCCTGGACTAATTCTTTTTTTTTTTAAAGATTTTATTTATTTATTCATTTATCCCCCCCTTGCTGCTTGTGCTCGCTGGGTCAGCGCCTTTACCAGGAGGCCCCGGGAACCGAACCCGGGGCCTCCCATATGGTAAACGGGAGCCCTACTGATTGAGCCACAGCCGCTTCCCTGGACTAATTCTTGAGGACTCCACGGGAGAGGGGAGAGAGACCCTGGGGCTGACCCTGCTTTGGACTCCAGGTTTGGTCTGCCCTGTCCCTAAAGCCCTTCCAGGCTGGGTGGGGCTGCACCATTGTTTGCCTTAGAGCCTGCAAGGGGCTAAAGATATACAAACCTCCCAATCTCCTCCTCTACTAACAGGGACTGATTGTTGAGGATTCAGAAGGGAGTGGAAATATTTCCTAGCTGGGAAAAGGGGGGCACTACGAGAGAGAATTCTGGAGAACTGTCTCAGAAAGTTTGAATCACAGGGCTCTTAGCCCCCAGACAGGAAGCTCTATCACATTGATCTGGCCTGTGTCACAACAAATACGCCCTGACCAGGCATTGAATTGAGAGCTGCCAACAAGTGCCATCTCCTGGCAGACAAAGGAAGTGCACATAAGAAAATTAATAAGTAAGAGAGGCTTTTCCTGGCCTCTATAGCCTCCCTGCCCAAGGTCCTAGGAAACGACTCTACAACCAATTACTGGGTCCAGTGCCCAGTTTTGAGCAACCAGCAGAACAATCCTAACAATCAAGGTTGAGCCAAAAATCAAAGAGCTGTGGTAACTCACAGCCTCCTGCCACTAAAACCCCATAAAAGAGAAAGAGATAGAGCATCTAAGTAAATTACAAACTAACCAGATGCCTAAGCACCAGCAAAATATTACGAGCCATACTAAGAAAATAGAAGACATGGCCCAAGAAAAGGAATACAGCAAAGTCCCAGAAGAGATGCAGAATTTAAGAGAACTAATCAGTGAGATGAGCACAAATTTCCAAAATCAAATTAATGAGATGAAAGAGAATATAGTTAAAGAGATCAATGACATCAAGAAGTCATTGAGTGAACACAAAGAAGAATTTGAATCACTGAACAGAAAAGTAACGGAGTTCATGGGAATGAAAGACACAATAGGTGAAGTCAAAAATACCTTTGAAGCATACAGCAGCAGACTTGAAATGATAGAAGAAAGAATAAGTGATACTGAAGACGAGCAGCTAAAATTGAAGAGAGAAAAGAATGGAAAAAATTGAGCAGGGGCTCAGAGAGTTGAATGACAACACAAAATGCAAGAACATACATGTCATGGGAGTTCCAGAAAGAGAAGAGAAAGGAAAAGGGGCAGAAAGAGTATTTGAGGAAATAATAGCTGAAAATTTCCCAACTCTCATGAAAGAAATGAACTTACATGTCCAAGAAGCACACTGTACCCCAATAAGAATAAATCCAAATAGACCTACGCCAAGATACATATTATTCAGAATGTCAAATGTAAAAGATAAAGAGAAAATTCTCAGAGCAGCAAGAGAGAAGCAAACGATCACGTACAAAGGACGTCCAGTAAGACTTAGTGCAGATTTCTCTTCAGAAACCATGGAGGCGAGAAGACAGTGGTATGATACAATTAGGAAACTGAAAGAGAAAAACTGCCAGCCGAGAATTCTTTATCCAGCAAAACTGTCCTTCAAATATGAAGGTGAATATAACGTATTCACAAACAGAAACTAAGAGAGTTTGCAAAAAAGAATCCACCTTTGCAGGAAATATTAAAAGAAGCCTTAGAACCTGAAAGAAAAAGACAGGAGAGAGAGGCTTGGAGGAGAGTATAGAAGAACGAAAAGCAGAAAGGATAACCAAAAGAGTAAAAAGAGAGACAAAAATAAGATGACATATGAAAACCAAAGAATAAAATGAAGGAAATAAATAGTGCATTTTCAGTAATATCATTGAATGTGAGTGGATTAAATTCCCCAATCAAAAGATACAGGCTGACAGAATGGATAAAAAAACATGAGCCATCCATATGCTGCTTACAGAAACTCACCTCAGACCCAAGGATACAAGCCGGCTTAAAGTAAAAGTTTGGAAAAAGATACTCCACGCAAATAGTAAACAGAAAAGAGCAGGGGTAGCTATACTAATATCAGACAAAACAGACTTCAAATGCAAAAAAGGGCTAAGAGAGGTGGAAGGCCATTATATATTAATAAAAGGGACGATCCTCCAGGAAGATATAACAGTCATAAATATCTACGCACCTAACGAGGGTGCCCCAAAATATATGAGACAAACTCTGGCAAAACTGAAGGGAGAAATAGACATTTCTACAATAATCGTCGGAGACTTCACATCATTAGATAGAACAAGTAGACAGAAGATCAACAAGGAAACAGAGAACTTGAACAATATGATAAACAAGTGAGACCTAACAGACATATACAGAACACTGCATCCAAACTCAGCGGGTTTTACATTCTTCTCAAGTGCCCATGGATCTTTCTCCAGGATAGACCACATGTTAGGTCACAATACAGCTCTCAATAAATATAAAAAGATTGAAATTATACAAAGCACCTTCTCAGATCATAATGGAATGAAACTAGAAATCAATAACAGACAGGAAAAAAGTAAATTTGCAAATGTGTGGAGACTGAACAACACACTCCTAAATATTCAGTGGGTCAAAGAAGAAATTGCAAGTGAAATCAGTAAATATATTGAGACAAATGAAAATGAGAACACAACATATCAAAACTTATGGGATACAGCAAAGGCAGTCTTGTGAGGGAAATTTATAGCCCTAAATGCCTATATTAAGAAACAAGAAAGAGCTAAACTCAAAGATTTAACTGAACAACTTGAGAAACTAGAAAAAGAACAGCACACCAATCCCAAAGCAAAAAGAAGGAAAGAAATAATAAAGATTAGAGCAGAAATAAATGAAAATGAGAACAGAAAAGCAACAGAGAAAATCAACAAAACCAAAAGCTGGTTCTTTGAGAAGATCAATAAAATTGACAAACCCCTCGCTAGACTAACAAAGAAAAAAAGAGAGAAGATGCAAATAAATACAATCAGAAATGAAAGGGGGGAAATTACAAATGACCTCACAGAAATAAAAAGAATCATAAGAGGATATTATGAAAAACTATATGCCAACAAACTAGACAACCTGGATGAAATGGACAAATTCCTAGAAACTCATAACCAACCTACACTGGCAAAACAAGAAATACAAGAACTTAAGAAACCAATCACAATTAAGGAGATTGAATCCATCATCAAAAATCTCCCAGCAAAGAAAAGTCCAGGACCAGATGGCTTCACAGGTGAATTCTACCAAGCATTTCTAAAAGAATTAACACCAATCCTGTTTAAACTCTTCCAAAAAATTCAAGAGGAGGGAAAATTACCCAACACATTTTATGAAGCCAACATCACCCTAATACCAAAGCCAGATAAAGATTCCACAAGAAAAGAAAATTACAGACCAATCTCTCTCATGAACATAGATGCAAAAATTCTCATCAAAATACTTGCAAATCGAATCCAACAGCATATCAAAAGATTTATACATCACGACCAAGTGGGATTTATTCCTGGCATGCAAGGCTGGTTCAACATAAGAAAATCAATCAATGTAATATACCACATTAACTTGAAGGAAAAAAACCACATGATCATCTCAATAGATGCAGGAAAGGCATTTGACAAAATCCAACATCCTTTTTTGATAAAAACAATTCAAAGATAGGAATAAAAGGAAAATTCCTCAATATGATAAAAGGCATATATGAAAAACCCACAGCCAACATCATACTCAATGGGGAAAGGTTGAAAGCTTTCCCCCTAATATCAGGAACAAGACAAGGATGCCCACTGTCACCATTGTTATTCAACATTGTACTGGAAGTTCTAGCTAGGGCAATTAGACAAGACAAAAAAATTAAAGGCATCCAAATAGGAAAAGAGGAAGTAAAACTCTCACTGTTTGCGGATGACATGATCCTGTATTTAGAAAATCCTGAAGTATCCACAACAAAGCTACTTGAACTAATAAATGAGTTCAGCAAAGTGGCAGGATATAAGATCAACACGCAAAAATCAGTAATGTTTTTGTACACTAGTACTGAACAATCTGAGGAGGAAATCAGGAGGAAAATCCCATTTTCAATAGCAACAAAAAGACTCAAATACCTAGGAGTTAATTTAACCAAAGAAGTACAGGACCTATATGCAGAAAACTACAAAACAATGCTAAAAGAAATTTAAAAAGACCTAAACAAATGGAAAGACATTCCGTGTTCATGGACTGGAAGAATAAATATCGGAAGATGTCAATCTTGCCCAAACTGATTTACAGATTCAATGCAATACCAATCAAAATCCCAACAGCTTACTTTATAGAATTAGAGAAGGCAATTACCAAATTCATCTGGAAGGGTAAGTGCACCTGAATAGCCAAAAGTATTCTAAAAAAGAAGAGCAATGTGGGAGGAATTTCACTGCCTGACCTTGAAACATATTACAAAGCTACAGTGGTCAAAACAGCATGGTACTGGCATAAAGATAGACATATCGATCAGTGGAATAGAATTGAGAATCCACAAATAAACCCTCACCTATACAGTCAACTGGTTTTTGACAAACCTACCAAGCCCACGCTGATGGGAAAAAACAGTCTCTTCAACAAATGGTGTTGGGAGAACTGGATATCTATAACCAAAAGAATGAAAGAGGACCCCTATCTCACCCCCTATACAAGAATCAACTCAAAATGTATCAAAGATCTAAATATAAAAGCCAGGACCAGAAAACTACTAGAAGAAAATGTAGGGAAACATCTTCAAGACCTTGTAGTAGGTGGTGGTTTCTTGGACCTCACACCCAAAGCACGTGCAACAAAAGAAAAAGTAGATAAATGGGACCTCCTCAAAATTAAACACTTTTGCACCTCACAGGACTTTGTCAGAAAGGTGAAAAGGCAGCCAACTCAATGGGAAAAAAATATTTGGAAATCACATATCTGATAAGGGTTTAATATCCAGGATATATAAAGAGATGTTACAACTCAACAATAAAAAGACAAATGACCCAATTAAAAACTGGGCCAAAGACTTGAATAGACATTTCTCTGAAGAAGAAATACAAATGGCAAAAAAACACATGAAGAAATGCTCAATATCACTCAGGATTAGGGAAATGCAAAACAAAACTACAATGAGATATCCTTTCATACCTATCAGAATAGCCACTATTAAAAAGACAGAGAACTACAAGCGTTGGAGAGGATGTGGAGAGATAGGAACACTTCTTCACTGTTGGTGGGAATGCAGGATGGTACAGCCACTATGGAGGACTGTTTGGCAGTTCCTAAAGAAGTTGAATATAGACTTGCCATGTGACCCTGCAATACCACTACTGGGTATATACCCAGAAGAACTGAGAGCAGTGACACGACAGACATCTGCACACCGATGTTCATAGCCATATTATTCACCATTGCCAAAAGTTGGAAACAACCCAGGTGTCCATCAACAGACAAATGGATAAACAATCTGTGGTCTATTCACATGATGGAATATTATGCAGCTGTAAGAAGAAATGAAGTCATAAAGCATATGGCAGGGGTCGGATGTGGCTCAACTGGTTGGGCGTCCGTCTCCCATGTGGAGGGACCCGGGTTCGATCCCCGGGACCTCCCGGTAAAAAAAAAAAAAAAAAAAAAAAGTGTTCTGCTCAACATGGATGAGACTTGAAAACATTTTGCTAAGTGAAAGAGACCAGCAGTAAAAGGCCACACATTATAGCATTTCACTTATATGAAATGCTCAATATAGGCAAATTCATAGAGAGTAGTGGCTGCCAAGGGCTGGGGGAAATAGGGAGTGACTGCTCATAAGTATGGCGGCGTTTCTTTCTTTCTTTTTTTTTTTTTAGGAGGTACCAGGGATTAAATGCGGGACCTCATACATGGGAAACAGGCACTCAACAATTGAGCTACACCTGCTCCCTGGGGTTTCTTTGTGGGGTGATGAAAATGTTATAAAATTAGATAATGGTGATGGTTGTGCAATTCTATGATATCTTAAAAACTACAATGAGATATCATTTCATACCTATTAGAATGGCCACTATTAAAAAGATGGAGAACTACAAGTGTTGAGGAGGATGTGGAGAGATAGGAACACTTCTTCACTGTTGGTGGGAATGTAGAATGGTACAGCCACTGTGGAGGACTGTTTGGCAGTTCCTAAAGAAGTTGAATATAGACTTGCCATGTGACCCTGCAATACCACTACTGGGTATATACCCAGAAGAACTGAGAGCAGTGACACGAACAGACATCTGCACACCGATGTTCATAGCCACATTATTCACCATTGCCAAATGCTGGAAACAACCCAGGTGGTCCATCAAGAGATGAATGGATAAACAAACTGTGTTCTATTCACACGATGGAATTTTATGCAGCTGTAAGAAGAAATGAAGTCGTAAAGCATATGGCAACATGGATGAACCTGGAGGACATTATGTTGAGTGAAGCAAGCCAGACACAAAAGGACAAATACTGTATGAATGCGTTACTATGAAACAAATATATTGTGTAACATATTGTTTGATTAAAAAAAAAATTGATATGTATCCATTACATTTAATTGAGAAATGTATATATTCATTCATCTGTGTTTACTTTTTAGTGTTTGCTTATATTTTCAATTATTAAATGTAGAAAACAAAGTTTTAAAAAAACATTGAATTGTACTTTTTTTTTTACCGTTTGTCTAGAACTGTGTTTTAGAAATAAGCATTCTATGTAATTTGAGATAGTTAGACTAGTCATTTCTGAATTACTGTATTAAATATTTGTCAAAAATAGCAGTCATCTCAATAATCACATAGACTTTTCTCATTCATTAAAGACTCCCCAAAATAACTCCTCTGTATCAAACAATTTACAAATGTCACAAGGAAGTTAAATAATGCTCTATCAGGAGGAGGAAGTTTTTGCTAAGAGAAGCCCTAAGGCAGCAGTTTCCCCATTCCACTTTTTGTTCTACTAGTTCACAAAGACAGAACTAGTTTTGCCTTGCTTTTTAGTACTTCATCTGAGAGGAAACACAAGATATCAATAGTCTCAGGAGAAAAACTGCTTCCATGGTCTCAAATGTAAGCCACGAACAGGCTCTTTTGATAAAGACCTCAAATCTTGAATAGATTAAATCTTGACTAGAGAAAGGTAAGCATGTATTCTATTACACATTTCAATAAACAAGCAAAAAATCTCAACAATTATGAACACATTATTATATACTTGAATATGCAACAAACTTCATGCTTGAATATTTTATTCTTGGTAATAATTTTAAGAATATTTTATTCTAGAATTCCAAAAGTAAATCTTCCATATATATTTTATTAGGGATTCTCCAGGATAACATTCTGGACTATGGTAACCATAAGAGGCCGGACGAGACAATGGCTACCTTGGAAAGACAGCACTGTAGGAAAACAAATTACCCATCTTTGTTTTATGTTCAGTGCTTTTGCTAAGTCCAGCAGATGAAAAACAGTGGTCATTTGTTTGTTTCCAAATAGCCAGTCCACTCTCCCTGGCTCCCCACCATTTCTACGAGTTCTAAATCTCAAACATTCAAAGAAAGACTGCAGGGACCCTTGTCTTCTGGTCCCGTTACCAAACTTCTACGTCACTTAGGAAATTACTCATAATTTTATATTACTCAAGCATGAGAATTGAAAATGTTTGTACTTATGTGGAAGAGAACTACTTAATTTATTCTCCAGAAGGAAAAAAAAAAAAGCAGAACTGAAGCATCACATTATACCAGAACATTTTAAACACGTTGACATGTTTTTATGGTCTAAACTCCAACGAAAATTCCTTGTACAAATTAATGAATATCTGTCCCTATTAAACTAGCAAGAAATCTGATTTATGAGTGAAGCCAGAAGCTGAGCCACTTCGTTTCTTTCTGTTGCTTCCAGTTGCTGGTATACTGGCAGCTCACAAAAATACATTTATCGTATCCATGTAGATTCCTATCATTGAATTGATGGGATCGTATGTTGACTTCCATATAATGGTGCTACTTCAGCACTCCTGATTACTTTCTGGTTGTCATACAGGAGGAATATGCTGAAAAGAACTAATTTCCTCCATAAATTGCCACTGAGTACAGAGAGGCACCAGCCACTGTGGTAGGTGGAAGACACATAGATCCAGAATGTAGCAGCCAAGCAAGATGGACTCTAGCCACAGAGCACTGATAGCACCAGTCTTCCAGCTCCAACCATGGCTACAAAGGCTGCACCAGTTGTCACCAAGAGCCTCTCATCATCAAGTTCATTAGAACAGGACACCTGCTCACTGCCAAGGCAGACAAAGCTGTCCAACCAGTACTTCCTGCTAATTACATATTGGTAGAATGAATTCTATTTTTTTTTTTTTAAAGATACTTAAATTACATAAATGTTGCACAAAAAAATATAGGGATTCCCACATGCCCCACTCCCCACACCTCCCACACTCTCCTTCATAAACATCCTTCATTAGTGTGGCACATTCATTGCAATTGATAAATGCATCCTGGGCCTTTGCCACTGAGCACGGACCATAGTTCATGTTGTAGACCACACTCTCTCCACACAGTTCTGCATGTTATGTGACGATATAAAATGGCCTGTATCTGTCATTGCAATGTCATTCAGGACGATTCCCAGGTCCCGAAATAGCCCCCATATTACACCTGTTTTTCCCTCTCCCTGCCCCCAGAGCCTCCAGTGGCCACTGGCTCCACATCAATGTTGTAATTTCTTCCATTGCTAGAATCACAATAAGTCTATAGTAGAATCCCAGTAAGTCCACTCTAGTCCATAGTTCATCCCCAATCCTGAGGATTCTGGGATGGTGATGCCCACTTCACCTCTAATTGAGAGGGGGCTTCGATCCCATACAGCCAATGGGTGGGACTCTTGCTTGCAGTTGTCGGCTCTCTCATTTCCTTGGTATGGGTGGAATGAATTCTATCCTTCACTTCCTGAGACCAAATTGCAGCCTTTTCAATAACTCGTGTCTCATTAGACATTCCCAAGCCGTAGTAGGACAATGCTCCAGGACCAACAGCAGCGACAGACCATCTTTCCATCTGAGCGATTTAAAATTTTTTTTTCTATCGATGGTTCCAATGCTGCGTCTTTGAGTTCTTGGCCAGTTTTCCCACACTGGATCCCAATTCTTGTCTTGCTGGCATATTTCCTCCTAGGTATTGAGCACCATTGATTCTTTGTATTGATGCAATTCTTCAGACCAGGGGAGGCCTTGATGAAAACCTGGGTGGAAGATCCTGGAAGGCAGTGTCCGAGACACACAGACCTAGCCACCAGCATGATGGTGCACTGGGTTTACCAAACAGATCTCAGATGCTCAGCCCCTGATCACCTCCACCGCACAGGGCCCCTTCCCGGCTGCCGAAACGCACGCACGCCCACCTCTCCCCAGTCTTCTGCCTACTCTGAATTGTACATTTTAAAACAGTGAATTTTATGGTACATGGAATTATATCTCAATAAAGTTTTTTTTTTTTTTAATCTCTGTACTATAAAGCTAACAGATATAAAAATTTTAGTTGAATATTTCCATAGCAATTTTTAATAAAAAGTTGGGTTTCAGGTCAGGAAAATGACTTCCATATTTACATAACTTCAGTATCACTCTTCCTTTAATTTCTGCTCTCCTTATTTTATGTATCCTTGAAAGCTGCCTTTAATCTCTTCTGGAATAAGACTGGGCATAAATAAATAAATAAATAGATCACAGATACTTGTTTCATCTTCACCTTCCCCAAGTGCCTTGACCCTTGGGGACCCAGGCATTTTCACAGGCCTCTGCAACATATTTTCAGGAGGGAGAGTGAAACTGAGATTGTGGCACTGGGATGCAGCCTCAGGGGTTGCAAATCACATGACCCACTCTGGTGTCTCTTAGGGAAGTACTCCTGGCCCACAGTAACTTCTCTGGGCCAGTAAGCATTTCTTAGTCACTAGTTGGCAGATGCACTTCACAACCTTTGGCTGACATGTGATGGTGTGGGCTGGTCTGGGTCATATGATTTATCCAATTAGTTCAGCTCAGCTGAGCCAAATGCTTCTCTGGAACTGTGTCTTGGGAGAAGAGTCTCTTAACACTGATCTGCCCAGAATGTCACTCCTTAGGATGCACAGATAAGCAGATTGATCATGAGTTCTTAGATTCCTGGAATCAGAAGGCACCTTAGAGGAGGCAGTGACAGTGGAACCAATGTGAACTACCGAGAGACTGGCTGGGCAACCGTGGATGGGTCACCCCACTGGCACGGATCTCTGTTATGGACTGATTTGTGTTCCCCAGAAAGATACGTTCACGTCTTAAATCCCGGTCCCGTGAGTGTTGGCCCTGTTTGGAAATAGGATCTTTGAAGATGCTATTAGTTGAGATGAGGCCACACTGGATTCGAGTCAGTCCCAATCTAGGATGACTGGTATCCTTAGGAGGAGAGGAAGTTTGACACAGGCGGAGAGACGACGGCCATGTGGCAGAGGCAGAGACTGAGCTGTGCCATAAGCCAGAGAACACGGTGCATTGCCCGCAGGCCTCCACCAGCGCCTTCAGACTTCCAAGGAAGCTTGGCTCACCGGCACTTGATTTCCGACTTCCAGGCTCCACAACTAGGAGACATTAATATTCTGGTGTTTACGCCACCCGGCTGGTGGTACCTGCTTAGGGCAGCCCTCACAAACTGGATCAGTCTCCAACTCTCTCTCCTCTCTGAAATGAGAGGGTTGAACTCAGTGGTCCTTCAGGCCTCTTCCAGCTTTAACAGATCCACAGGTCTAGGCTTCCCAAACACTTGGATTTCACCCATCGGGACAATTTTCAACATTTTTTTTTTTTTTAGGTACTGGGGTGGGGGATTGAACATGGGACCTCGTTTGTGGGAAGCCAGTGCTCAACCACTGAGCCACACCGGCTCCCCTGAGTTGGTTTATTCATTTGTTTGCTATCTGTTTTTGTTTTGTTTTTGCTCTTTTATATTTTTTTGTCTTTTTTGTTTGCTTATTTTTGTTTTGTTTTTAGGAGGCACCTAACCAAACCTGGGACCTCCCATGTAGGAAGCAGGCGCTCAACCACTTGAGCCACATCTGCTCTCTTCATAAACTTTTTTTAAAAAAAGATTTATTTACTTTTTACCCGTTTTTACCCTCTCTTCTCAACTTTCTCCTCCTGTCTTCACCAGGATTTGATCCTGGGAAGCTCCAATGTTGGACAGAGGCGTCCTGCCACCTGTGCCACCTTAGTTCCTGGTTTTGGGCGCATCTCTTCTTGGCTCTCCCTTGTGTCACTCTCCTGTTACGTCCTCATCTTGCTGTGTGCAGTGCACCCACGCATGGGGCCGACGGCGTACCCACGCACGGGGCCTGGGGGTGAGGCCTAGCAGTGCACCCGCTCGCAGGGCCTGGTGGCCTGCGTGCCTTCTGTATTTTTCTTTATTTTACCGGGAGGTCCTGGGGATCGAACCCAGGTCCCTCCATATGGGAGACGGACGCCCAACCATTTGAGCCACATCTGCGCCCCCATAAACTTTTGAGAAGTGACAAAGGATGTCACTTTTTGCTTTTCAAGTAAGGACAATAAACAATAGCTGCTATTACTGCCATTTTCTAACATATCATTTCCAGAAAGAAAGAACATTTTAACAAACAGAAAAAAAGAGACAGTCCGGTTAAGAAAAGAGGTTTGGCAACTTCAACATATTCACTGTGCACTGGCCCCATCTACCTCATTTTTAAATACAGCTTTATTAAGATAATTTACATACCACACAATACATACATTTTAAGTGTACAATTCAGTAATTTCTGGGGAATTTATAGAGTTATGCACCCATCACCACAATCTAGGTTTAGAACATTTCCATCAGCCCCAAAAGATCTCTCGTGCCTGTCTGCAGTCACTTCCCCTCCTCACCACCAGCCCTGGCAACCACTAATCTATTTTTTCTTTCTCTAGATTTGCATTTTCTAGACATTTCCAATAAATGGAATCAAGTGTGGTCTTTTGTGTCTGGCTTCTTTCACTTAGCATAATGTCTTGTCTAGTATGTATTGGTACTTAGTTCCTTTTGCTTGCTGAGTAGTATTCCATTGCACGGATAGACCACATATTTTTATCCGTTCACCAGTGGATGGGCGTTTGGGTTGTTTCCAGTTTTGGGCTTTTATGAATAAATGCTGCCATGAGCATTCTCATACAAGTCTTTGTATGGACATATGTCTTCATTTCTCTGGAAGAAGAACTGCTGGGCCATAGGGCAAATTTATATTTACCATTTTAAGGAACTGCCAGACTGTTTTCCAAGTGGCGAGAGCATTTTACATTCCCACCAGCAGTGGATGAGGGTTTGTCTTTTTCAGTTTGCAGCGGCCTGGGAACAGGGCGCTGTTCGTTCCGCCTAATACCTCATTGCCTCCCGAGCAGAGAGGATGGCGGCACCGCAGAGTAGGGTCCTCAGAACCCCGCCCCAGGGTCATGTGGTTGAGAGATGTTTGAGGTGTCTTGGAATGCTCGGCATCTGCACCCCCTTGCCAGTGGAGACTCCACCCCAAGTCTTGGAAGAGGCAGCACCCGCCTTCCCCTCCAGAAGGGAGAAGGCCAGACGCTCACTTCCCTTTTCTCCCTGGCCACCAGGGTTGGCTCTGGCTCTCTGCACAGCCTGTCTGGCTCCCACTAGGACTTCGTCTCCGATACTGGTGCCCAGGCCTCTCAAAGTCGCCCCTTCGACTTCTCATCCTTGGCTCCTGACATCTTGTAGCGGCTTTCAATTGCATAAATACATGCAAATCTCAGCAAAGATAAGCAGTAATTTTTCATTCATTGTAAAAAGGGTCTTAACCCATAATTAGAGACAGAAAACCTTTCATTTATTTCAGAGGGGAAGAGGGTTCATACCATCACACCTCCTCCCCCATCCATCAGCAGTTCTCATCCCCGGTGAGCATCATGCACTTTAAAATAACACCTTTATTGAGAGATAATTTAAAAACCATAAAGTTCGCCCCTGAAAGTATGCAATTTGGTGACTTTTAGTAGAGTTACAAAGTTATGCAATCATCACCACTGTCTGATTGTAGAACATTTTCATCACCCCTAAAATAAGCTCTGTCTCCATTAGCAATCACTCTCCAGTCTCCCCTTCCCGGTCACTGCAGCCACTGCTCCACTTTCTGTCTCTATGGATTTGCCTGTTCTGGACATTTCAGATAGTGGCATCATGCAGTCTGTGGCCTTTTGTGTCTGGCTTCTTTCATTCAGCACAATGTCTTCAAGCTTCATCCATGTTATAGCATGTCTCAGAACTTAGTTCCTTTTTACAGCTGAGCAACATTGTATTTTATGGATATAACACAATGTGTTAGCCCTTTCATCCATTGATGGACCTTTGGGTTGTTTCCATTTAGTGGCTGTTATGAATAACGCACCTATGAACATTTGTGTACAGGTTTTTGTATGGACATATGTTTTCAAATCTCTTGGGTAAATGCCTAGGAATGGAATTCCTGGGTGTGGCAGGCAAAATAATGGCCCTCCAAAGATGTCCACTTCCTAATCTGTCAATATGTTACTTTACATGGCAAAAATGACTTTATAGATGTGAATAAATTAGGGATCTTGTGATAGGGAGATTAACCTGGATTATCCAGGTGGGCCCAATGTCATCCAAGAGACTTTATAGGCAAATGAGGGAGGATGCCAGAGTGGGCCACATGGAAAGACCTGCCTGGCCATTGCTGGCTTTGAAGATGGATGGGGACCACGGGCCAGGGAAGGTGGGCCCCCTCTAGTTAGTGGGAGAAGGCAAGAAAGAATGCAGCCCTGCCAACACCCTGATTTTAGCTCAGTGAGAATCATTTTGGGCTTCTGACCTTCAGAACTGTAAGAGAATAAATGTATGTTGTTTTAAGACATCAAGTTTGTGGGAATTTGTTACAGCAGAACTAGGAAATGAATACACCGGGCCATATGGTAATCCCAGTTTTTTGTTTTGTTTTGTTTCGTTTTTAAGAGGTACCGGGGACTGAACCCAGGACCGCATACATGGGAAGCAGGTGCTCAAACCACTGAGCTACACCCGCTCCCCCAGCTTTACTTCTACGTCACCAACAGACCCGTGCAGGGAGGCGTCATTGGTTGGGGTTAAGAGCACAAACTCTGGAACCAGGTGTTTGGGTTCAAATTCCCACTCAACTACTCACTCTATATGATCCTGAACAAGTTATTTCAATTTCCTTGGTCCCAGTTTCCTCATCTATAAAATGGGACTAATAACAATACTTCCTGTTTTAGTTTCCCAGATGCTGTTAAACAAATACTATGCAGTGGGCCAGCTTCACAGGAATTTATTGACTCATGGTTTCAGAGGCTGGAAGGCTTGCTTGTTCCCAGGGTCAGTCTTCTGGTTGGCCTTGGACAACCTTTGGGGTTCCTTGGTTTTTCTGTCACGTGGCAAAGCATGTGGCAGCATCCTGGTTCTGCTGTCTTCCAACTTCTGGCTTCTCCCGTGGCTTCCCTCCGGTGTCCAATTTCCTTTGCTGATAAGAACCTCAGCCGTACTGGATTAAGGCGCACCTCCATTCAGTGTGGGCTCAGCTCAACTAACACCATCTTCCAAGGTCCTCTTTACCAGTGGGTTCTCACCCACAGGACCAGGAGGTGGGACGTGAGCAGGCCTTTTGTGGGGGACATGACTCAATCCCCAGCATCTCCCTCATAGGCTGTTGTGAGGATAAATGAGTTACTACATGTTGAATGGGGCTTGGGAGAGTGCCCTGTGTGAGGGAAGCACTATATAGAATCACTTGCCCTTATCATTACTCACATGACTGCCCCAGATCAAAGGAACAGGGAGACAGCTTGCCCCCGAGGCAAAATCAAAAGTCTGCTTAAACCTTTGGAAAAAAACTTTTCTTCCTCCTATCAACCCCACCCAAACTTCAGAGTTTTAAAGACAGGTTTCCACTAGAGCTCAAGCTAAAGGTTTCAAGAAACTTCCCTCCTGGGACAATTCTCTGGAGACAAGTGTTTTGCCCAAGCACCTGGCTCAGCAATGCCTGGGACCTCCACCAAAATGCTCTTGGCAAATCTCTTGGCCACATCATGCTCCAGAAATGGGGGCTTCCTTCCTGGACAAGAATCCCTGTTACGTTTTTCTCTAGACCCTCAAAACATTGTAACTTAGCAAATGTTGGCTGTTAGAAGTTTTCCCTTAGGAGGGTTGCAATGATTAACAGGTCATAAGACTGTGAATCAATACCCCTGTGACAGAAATTGAAGAAAAGGCAGCCTCCAGCCATAACTCACCTGAGGGATTGAGCAAGCCATAGCCAATGAGGCAGCTCATCCCCTCCCAAGAATAAACAAAATGGAGCAGATAAGGGCCATCACCCCTCAGGGCCCAAGCACCACCAACCCCTCCCACATTCCAAGACCTCCTAGCCCACTTGCCCCTGGCCATTTGGCCTCAGGCTGTACTAGGTGTGTCGTGTTGTGTGTGTGTGTGTGTGTGTGTGTGTCCGCCTATACATGTACTATATAAAGTCATATCCACCCTCCAGGGGTGGGCTGCAGTCTATTCTTCAGACCCCCTCTGTTGGGAGAGCTTCCCAATAAACTTTCTGCCTGCAGCATCCCATTGAGCTCCGTTTTTCTCTAAGATTGGCAAAATGTCAAATGAGTTGGCCAGAAGAGTCTTCTGGGTCCAACTTCTGGTGATCTTTCTAGAATAAATGAGGCCCCTTTCTGACTCCTGGTTGACAGAGCCCAGGTCCCTAGTTTTGTAAATAAAGAGACTGAGTCACCAAAAGAAACCTGGTGTGTAGTATCATGCAGCAAGCTGCCGCCGAGCACCTGTGGCTCGTTCCCCTGCTTCCCAGTCCAGCTGCCTCTGCGCTGCTACCTGGGGAAGAGGCTAAGGCTTTGGGCTGAATCTGCGCAGACCTCAGAACCTGCCTGGAAGTTGCTTGTTGAACCAAGTTCCTGGAATCACCTTGCTTCACTTTCTTGTACTTCTCTCAAATAAAGCACCCTTTTCCAATTTAGGGTCCAGTTAATTGAGCTTCAGTTTATCAAAGAAATACCATCAATATTATCTCTCATCGCAGCTTCCATCTTTAGCCCCAAATGAGCACGTAAAGGCATGTGGCAAAAGCCACTATTATTTTTGCCTAGTATCTGGCATCTGTGACTTCCCCAAATCAGGGCTCGATTGCATAAATAGTGAAACTGACTTGTCATGTTCAGCAAAATACACTGACAATAATTAACACGAATTAAAAAGCTAGATCACAGTTCCTCTTTTTTTCCTTCTTTCTCTATGACAAAGTACTTGGTTAAAAATGAGCTTGCTGACTTAGGAAATAAAAAAATCAAAACAGGAAGCAGTAAATGGCTAACAAAGCATTATATCCCAGAGAAGATTCTCCAACAACTCCATAAATTGGTGAGACCCTGAAACAATGAGAAGTGACACAGATACTAGGAGTAGATTCCCAACTCATCTCTTAAAGATGCTGAATGCGAAGCTCCCAAGGCCCCAGAACTTCCTTTTGTCATTCCAGGAGAAGCCCAGTTGTCTTCATATTATAAGTATCCCTTGAACAAATGTTCTTATCTTACAAACAAAAAATCCTTTACCCAACCCCTTAAAAGTTCTTTCATTTCAAGCGCTATGGGATCATTTGCCCAAATTTAAAATGTTTTATTTCTTTTTCTTGTTTTGTTAGATTGTCTGGGATTTCTAGTGCAATATTGAATAACAATGGGTGCCCTGGCTTTTTTTTTTTTTTTTAATAATTCACTTTGTTATTGTGAAACATTTCAAACATAAGTCAGGAACAGAGAATAAAAAGCATCCATATACCTACCCCCCAGCTTTATCAAACCATAACCTTATGCCATATTTGTTTCTCATGGCAGGGGGCCATGGGGGTGTGGCCTGCCACCTTTCCCTGGGACCCACAAATATATCCTGTGCTTTGGTCCCAGCAGATAGTGGGCTCCAGCCTGGTCCCCATTGTCCCGAGCATATGTAAACGTTCGCTGGAGACAGCTGGTCAAAGCCAGCTCATTTATGACATCTGCTCACCAGGTTCCTGGTGGGGAGGGAGCAGTGTCCTACTGTGGCACAAGATGGGTGTGTACAGCAGCTTACAGCGCTGCAGCCCTGGTGAAGCTGGACTTGCTCTGTCCCTCCTCTGTGTGGCAAGGCATGGGGTGGGCTGGGAACCTAGTGAGGCAGGCTAAGTAGGGACTTAAGGGAGGAGGGGCAGAAAGCCCAGTGAGTTACACAAGCACCACCTGGAAGGAGATCCCGAGGCACAGCCTGCAGCCTGCTAACTCACACAGACACGTTCTCAGAAGGCAGCCAGCAGCTCCCAGCCGGCAGCTGCCTTAGCAGAGTGCACTTGCAGCCTTGTCTCACAGCTCAGGGCTCAGGGACCGCAGCCAGAAAGAAGCCAGTAACCACCGGACAGCAACCCCTAGAAACCAAAGCACCCCATGAATTTCCCCTGCTTTCTTGGGAATACTCCAATCAACTTAAACCCTAACCCCAATGATAGCCAATAAAACTAGAAGCCCCTAGAAAGGGGGCGCATCTCACCCTGTAGCATGCTCGCACCCGTGTCTGAGCTCTGCACTTTTTTCTTCTCTCTCGTTTCTCAATAAACTCTTTACTCTGTTGCCTACCCCATGGTGTGTCCTTAAATTCCTTTAAGACACACAGCCAGAGAACCTAGAAACCTAGAGCATTCCGCTGAGGCCAGGACTGCTGTCCCTGATGGCAGGCCCTGTTGGGCTCTTGCTGCCGTCCCCTCCTCCCTTGGACGAGGTAGCCGGTATCTCCTTCTGACCGACTGTTTGGCACAGTGAGCAGGGGGCCGATAGTCTGGCGTTTCTGATCCGTAAAAACTTAATTTCGAAGGCCCATGTGTCCCTCTTCCTCCCCCCAAGAAGTAACTACTGTAATGGAGATTTTTAAACATAGTAACACTGATGGAAGTTCCTAAGGCCCACAAAACCTGCTTAAAACAATACCCCAGATATGCATCCGTGCCTGGCCCATCACGCCACCATGGAGATGGCAAAACCCACCCCTAGTAAAGATCAACCCAGACCCCCTTGATGCCGATGCTAATCGCAAAATTAGCTTCTGTAATATTGCTTGCTTGCTTGCTCTGCTGGATATGGACAATTGAAGCTGCCCCTCACCCTTTCTGGCGCAAGAAAAGTAATGCTTTGTTTTAATCAACTAATCTGATATCTGAACACAAAGAAAAGTTGCCTTATCATGCTGACCCTGCTAAAATTCCCTATAAAAAACCCACTGCGGGAAGCCGGGGGTCGCTTCTCTCCATACTGCTGGAGGAGGCCCCGGCCAGCTGGAAATAAAGGTTCCTCTCCTAAACACATTGTCTGGGTGCTGAGTTTCTCTCTGGATGAAGTGTCCCACTTCACTACTTTCATAAATTGATGTTTATTAATCCTGTGAATTTTATACTTTTAATATGCTTTTATATATCTATAAAATGGCATAGTATTATTTAACAGATTTAAAACTTTTAAGTAAACATTATTTCATACACGTGTTTCTTCAAATTTTTTTTTTTTTTTACTACTGTTAAGAGTTTCCCCCTTACGATGTTTGCAATGATTGACAGGTCATAGGGTCCTGAATCAACCGCTCTGTGGCATAGATTGAGGAAAGGCAGCCTCCAGCCATAACCCACCTAAGGGATTGAGCAAGACATAGCCTAGGGGCAGCTCATCCCCTCCCAAGAATAAACGAAATGGAGCAGATAAGGGCCATCTCTCCCTCTCCAACCCCTCCCGCATTCCAAGACCTCCTAGCCCACTGCCCCCTGCCCATTTGGCCCCAGGCTGTACTCGGTTTCCCACCTACTGATGTACTGCACAAATTCATGTCCACCACTTTCCAGGGATATTCATGTCCACCACTTTCCAGGGATGGGCTGAAGTCTATTCTTCAGACCCCCTCTGTTGGGAGAGCTTCCCAATAAACTTCCCGCCTACAATCATCAGTCTCTGCTTCCCAGTGAGCGCTGGTTTTCTCTAACAACCACGAAATTAAGTTTTGTTTTGTTTTTAAACAACTATGTTAGCTTTCAGCCAGTTCTGACTAACTGGGCAAGTTTGTGTCAAACACTCTGAAGCTTAGTGAAAAAGGTGCACTTGGGTTTGGAAACAGCAGCTGCTGGCTGAATAGGAGAGCTCTCACCTTAAATCACATTGTCTTTCTTTGTTTTAACTTTTTATTACGGGAAATCACTAATATTTACTATACCAGGCAGCCCTGTGTAATGCACCTCCATGTAATTTTTTTTTTAACTTTATTTTGTACATTTAATAATTGAAAACATAAGCAATAAAAAACTAAAAAGTAAACACAGATGAATAAATAT
>JAKSZT010053819.1:11874157-11992364 GCA_026826555.1 Tolypeutes matacus
TCTCAGTTCTTCTGGGTATATACCCAGTAGTGGTATTGCAGGGTCACATGGCAAGTCTATATTCAACTTCTTTAGGAACTGCCAAACAGTCCTCCATAGTGGTTGTACCATCCTGCATTCCCACCAACAGTGAAGAAGTGTTCCTATCTCTCCACATCCTCTCCAACACTTGGAGTTCTCTGTCTTTTTAATAGTGGCCATTCTGATAGGTGTGAAATGATATCTCATTGTAGTTTTGATTTGCATTTCCCTAATCATGAGTGATGCTGAGCATTTCTTCATGTGTTTTTTGCCATTTGTATTTCTTCTTCGGAGAAATGTCTATTCAAGTCTTTGGCCCATTTTTTAATTGGGTCATTTGTCTTTTTATTGTTGAGCTGTAACATCTCTTTATATATCCTGGATATTAAACCCTTATCAGATATGTGATTTCCAAATATTTTTTCCCATTGAGTTGGCTTGATGCTCTTTTTCTCTCACACCCTACATTCAATCTGTTGGCGAATCCAATTTTGGATTCACCACCTCCACAGCTACCACCCTGGTGCAGCCACCCACCCTCCTGTCTGGCTACTGCAGTGGCCACTAACCACTGCCCCTGCTTCTGTCCTGGGGCCTCTTCAGTGATTCTCAAAGCATCAGCCAGAGGGACTCTGGTAGAATGGCAGAGCTGAAAACCCTCTGATGGCTTCCTGATGTTTTTCAAATGAAATGCAGAATCCTTAGTGTGGCCTACAGGGACCTATATTACCTGACCCCTGCCTGCCCCTCCAAGCTCACCCCTCACCCTCACCCCCTCTGTCTTCTCCTGCCCTCCTGGTCCCCTCTGCCCCAGGTTTACTCATTCATTAACTCACCAATTCATTCATTCCATGGGCCTCTCTTGCAGGACTTACCTTGTTTATAACTGTCAGCTTGCCTGTCTGCCCCAACCACAGACTCTGAGCTCTTTGAGAGCAGACATTTTATTTGCATCCTTAATGCCAGCACTGGGCCTGGCATGAACTAGGCAATTCAACAGAAGTTGAATGCATGAATGAATGAAAGGAAGGTCGTGGGTCAGTGTGAAAGGAGGCCAGCAGCTGGAAATTGATAAGCCAAATCCTCAGGACGGTGGAGAGATCTACCTGCATGGAGCCGATCTCCTTTCTCTTCGGGTTCTGCTGACTTCCAGCTTCTGGCTGCTCCCCATGGCTTCCTTTCCCTGTCCATTTCCATTACTGATAAGGACCTCAACCACATCTATTAAGGCCCACCCTCATTCAGCTGGGCACATCGTAACTAATGACATCTTCGAAGGGCCTCTTTACAAATGGGTTCACACCCACAGGATCAGGGGTTGAGAGCTAAACATGCCTTTTGTGGGGGGTGTGATTCACTTCCCAACAGTTTGTGTGGGCTTTGGGTGGAGGAGGAGCAGAAGGACATGCAGGGGGACATCTGGGGGACATAAAGGTGATACTTCCACTAACTGAGTGCCTGAGTGTGCCATGCATCCTGCTGGAAACTTTGCATTACTGGTAGACTATGTCAGGGTGTCTGTCCACCTCAGGGACCTGGACCCCACTTCATTCCTTCATGTAACACATATTTAAGCCCCTACCATGTAGCAGGCCCTGTTCTAGGGAACAAAATAGTGAAAAAGGCCAGATGTGGTCTATGCCTTCAGGGAGGGGAGACAGACACTAAATAACCAAACTGATAAAAGAATACACAGGGAAAGGGATGTGGCTCAAGAGGTTCGGCGTCCGTCTGTCTACCATATGGAGAGACCGGGGTTGTTCGATCCCTGGTACCTCCCGGTAAAAAAATAAAAAAATAAATAAAAAAAGAATACACACATCACACAAATTGGGATAAGAGATAAATATCATAAAAGAAAGAATGAGGTGCTCTGTGGCAAACCAGAGGGTGAGGGGCCCACTGTACTCAGGGTGGCCAGCGAAGGCCTCCAGTGGGTCTTATGCCAAGACCTGAGGATGAGAAGGCACAATTCATAAGAAGTGGGGCAGGGGTGGGGGTGGGGGTGGAAAGGAAAGTTCCAGGCAGCAGGAGCAGCAAATCCAACGTTCCAGCAGGCTGGCTGGACTGTGAGTGTATGAGGGAGAATGCTGCAAGGTGGAGTTTCAGAGGGAGGCCAGGGTGGACCCGTCAGGTCTTCGTGGGCCCGGGGACGGGGGCTGGTTTAGTTTGACACGCAGTGGGGGGCCTTTGGAAGGTGTGCAGCAGGAGAGTGACACGGACTGCTTTGTCATTTGGATCTCTCTGGTTGCAGGTGTGGAATGGAGAAGAGAGGAACATGTGTGAAAGCAGGAGACCAGCTAGGAGGCTGGCAAAGTGGTCCAGCGAGTGAAGATGGGGCTTAGGCTGGGACGATGGAGGAAGCGCATGGATTTAAGAAGAATTTGGAGTGGAATCTACAAGGAATGACAGTGTGGGAGGGGTGAGACAAAGAGGCTGAAAAGAATGACTCCTAGGTTATATGTTTGGTTTTATTATTTTTTTTTAGGAGCTACCAGGGATTGAATCCGGGACCTCAGACATGGGAAGCAGGTGCTCAACCCCTGAGCTACACCTGCCCCCCCAGACTGCTAGGTTTTGAATTCAGTGGTTGGGTAGATGAAGATGCCATTTTCTGAGATCTGGAGGTTGGGGGCTGGGGGTTTGGGTATAGGTTGGGGAATGGGGTGAATAAACAGCTCCACTTTGGACTTAGGTTTGCAGTGGCCTTGAGACACCCAAATGAAGAGGTCAGGCAGGCAATCCAAGAGGAGAACTCTGGGCTGTGATAAGAACAGGGACATCTTCAGTGTGCACGCAGTGTCTAGGCCTAGAGACCGAGATCGTGCTCTGTGACCTCCACCCGGATGCAGCCACAGCGACCTGGCCCTGGCTGGGCCCCGACTTACGCTTGAATCGTCAGTTTCCCTCCTACTGCTTGTGAGTCTCAGAATATGCTTTGGCCTTCAGGAATCCTGTATATCCACCTGGGAGTTGGGTGAGGAGGGGCAGTCGTCCTCCACCCTGTAGGCTGGACTACAGAGAGCCAAGTGGGTGCCAAGAGCAGGGGGACACGAGAGACTGGAGAGAGCCCTTCCCCAGCTGTGGTCTGCATCCTTTCCTGGGGCCTGCCCTTGAGTGCTGAGACACCATGGCCGAGACGGCATCAGATCTCCAACCACTGACCTGATTCTCCTCTGTGTACTTCCTGCTCCATCCTCTCTCCCACTTGATTCCTTTTTTTTTTTTTTAACCAGGAGGTCCTGGGGATCGAACCCAGGGGTCCTTCCATATGGGAGTCGGACGCCCAACCATCTGAGCCACATCCTCCCCACTTGATTCCTGAAGGCCATTTTTGCCTCCTCAGAGCAGTCTAGGATGTGCCCAAGAACATGCCTCTCGTGTTAGGCTTCTGGGCTGAAATCCTATCCCTGACACTAGAGCTGGAACAGGGTCTCTAGAACTGCAGTTTCTAGCATGCTATCTGCCCTCAGTGTCACCAGAGGGCACCGGCCCTTGTGAGGTAGTGGACCCAGCAGGAGGGATGCTATTAAATACGAGGGAAAATGCGAATATTCTTGCTGTCCTGACTTTGTGATAATCAGGGTAGGCTAAACATTCGCTATATTAGAAACCATGCATGTGTCCCCAGACCTAGTTTTCCTCCCTAGGTCTGGTTTTTAGAATGCTGGTGAGAAACTAAGCCTGGTTCATTATATGACCATCCTGTATGGGAAAAGACTGTAACTTTGGGTATCTTTGGTCAACCTTAAGAGATATAGCAGGGGGACGGATGTGGCTCAGGTTGTTGGGCATCTGTCTCCCATATGGAGGGACCTGGGTTTGATCCCTGGGACCTCCCGGTAAAAATAAAAAAAAGAAAAATATAGAAGGCGCGTGGGCCACCAGGCCCCGTGTGCGGCTGTGCTGTCAGGCCCTGTCCGCCGGTGCCCTATCAGGCCCCGAGCACAGGTGAGCCGCCAGGCCCCACGAGCCACGCAGCAAGATGATGACGTAACAGGAGAGTGACACAGGGGAGAACCAAGACAAGATGCACCGAAAAACCACGAACTATGGTGGCGCAGGCAGTAGGACACCTCTCTCCCACATCAGAGGTTCCGAGGATCGAATCCCAGTGAAGACAGGAGAAGGATGAGAAGAGAGGGCAAGAAATGGACACAGAGAGTTGCCCAGCGAATGGACACAGAAACAACAAAACCGGGGAGGGGTGGTAAAAATGGATAAAAGTAAGTAAATAAATAAATCCTTAAAAAAATGTATAGGGGTAATCTAAGCACCTCTTAAAATATATGTATGTATATATACATATATATAAATAACATTTTTGTAAGCAAATACACATATATGCATATATATTTATATATCATTTTGCAAATGTTTGTATATATTGTGAGAATTTTGATTTTTACCCATAATAAAAAAAAAAAAAATGTATAGGGGAGGAAGATTCAGACTATAGTTAGTAGTAATACTTTGACGATGCTCTTTGATGATTTGTTAACAAATGTTTCACAACAAGGCAGGGTGTTTGGATGGGGGTGATGTGTGGGAGCCCTGTGTGATGTTATGCATGTTTGTTTTGTAAGATCATGATGTTTCCTGAACACTTATAGTTTATGTATGTTCATGTATGAATGATATACTTCAATAAATTGTTAAAAAAAAAAAAAAATAGATACAGGGAAAAGATTGCTTTAGCCAGCGTTCATTTTGAAACTCTTCTTGTACAGTGAAGGTTGAGAAGGAGGGAGTGGGCAGGTGCTGAAGTTAGAGGTTGATCCTTACCTCCCAGCTCCCGCTAGGAGAGAATCTGTTTTCTGCTTTCTCTGGCTTTTTTTCTGGCTTCCTTTATCACTTTCTCCTCTGCAAAACCTGATTGATGGGAGAAAAGGCTGTGGATGACACTCTGGTTTAGTTCTAAGAAAGGGATGTGCCAAAGGTTAAGGCAAGGGCAGGGGTCTGTTTTTGATAAGGAAAAAAAGAAAATTTCCTTCAAAGAGCTGTATTTCAATTAAGTTCCTTTTCTGATTTCCCTTTTAAAAACCCAGGGCAGAGAAACACTTCAACCCAAACAGAGCTTCAAACATATCCTGCCTGTGGCTCCATTTCTAGCAAGCCAGGAAATTCAGCTGCCAGAGAAAGAAACTCTATTACTGGGTGATTTTTTTTTTTTAAACAAATCAGTTTTATTGATGCATATTGATAAAGCATACAATTCATCCAAAGTGTCCAATCAATGCTATTTGGTATAATCACATAGTTGTGTGTTCATCACTTCAATCATTATTAAATCATTTTCATTATTTCAATAATAATAATAATAAACAAAAAGCAGACAAACAAGAAAATTCCTCACCTCTCAGTCTCTTTGTTTCCCCTGCTATACATAGATGCTATTTCTTGCTATTTTTCCACAATTATTTATTTGTTTATTAAGCAGTTTTATTGAGACAGTCACATACCATATGGTCTATCCAAAATGTATAATCAATGGCTTTTTTTTTTTTAGCTGTTTAAAAGTCCTTTATTGTAAAATTGTAAAATAAATAGAAAATTGGATTAAAAGAAATTACAAAATTTAAAAGAGAGTGCAAGGCCAGGTTAGATTTAGTATAATCAATTATTTTAAAAAATAGCACAGCAACAAACCTTTATAAATGTAAATAATAATTTAAATATAAGAGAAATTAATTATAACATAATTCTAATTTTTATATTACAGCTCTAACTATTGGACGTAATAATCTCTAAGAATGAAATAAACTATTGGTTTAGTTATTTATTCCATTTAGGCCATAATTTTTTCTAGACAATCAAATTCCTATTTGGAAATTCTTTACATTTTATTGGAGTGAATTACAGCAGACAACAATTTGCCACCTTATAATTTTATGAGGCAGAAAAGCTCAAAATCTTGTTCAACAGTAGTCATGCTAAATCATTATTGATCCAGAGAGATTATTTTAATTAAAGAGTATGAATAAGAAAGGGTTAAAGAAAAATGAAGTATCCAAAAATATCTCTTCTCCAGTCCTCCTCAATTAAAAGCAAATTTTTTTGCATGAAAAAAATTACAGAATACTGATCACAGGAACAATTTGCCAGTTGCACTGAGTAATTATTGTTCATATACTATAATATTATTATTTTACATTCATCTAGTCTACTCCAACTCTTTTTTGGTTACAGTTTGCATGGAATGCCTTTTTCCAACCTTTCACTTTTAACTTGGTTGTGTCCTTACGTCTGAGGTGAGTCTCTTGTAGACAACATGTAGATGGCTCATATTTTTTATCTGTTCTATCAGTCTATGTCTTTCGATTGGGGAGTTCAATCCATTAACATTCAGTATTATTACTGTAAAGACATTACTTACTTCATCCATTTTGTCCTTCAGCTCTCTGTTGTCATATCGTCCTATTGTCTGCTTTCTTACCCTTTAATTTACCCTTCCTAATTCATTTCTAAACTCTTCTCCAAATCTCTCACCCTTGTTTTTCTCTTTCAGGTTGCAGCACCCCCTTTAGTGTCTCTTGTAAATCTGGTCTTTTGGTAACATAGTCTATCAATTTTTGTTTGTCTGTGAAGACTTTGAACTCACTTTCATTTCTGAAGGACAGCTTTCTGGATAATAACTCTTGGCTGGCAGTTTTTCTCTTTCAGTACCTTAAATACATCATATTTTCTTCTCACCTCAGTGGTTTCTGATGAGAGGTCAGCACTTAATATTTTTTAGTTTCCTTTGTATGTGATGCTTTGCTTTTCTCTTGCTGCTTTCAGAATCCTCTATTTCTGATATTTGTCATTCTGAATAGTAGGTGTCTCGGTGTAAGTCTATTCGGATTTATTCTGTTTGGGGTGCGTTGTCCTTCTCGGATATTGATATTTATGTCCTTCATAAGGGTTGGGAAGTTTTTGGTCATTATTTCTTCAAATATTCTTTCTGCCCCTTTTCCATTCTCTTCTCCTTCTGGGACACCAGTAATGTGAATGTTTGTGCATTTCACATTGTCATTCAGTTCCCTGAGACCCTGTTCCATTTGTTCCATTCTCTTCTCTTTCTGTTCTCTTGTCTCTTCTAATTCAGATGTTTTGTTCTCAAAATCACTAATTCTGTCTTCAAGCAATTCAAATCTGCTCTTATGTGCCTCTAATGTATTTTTTTTAATAGAGTTTTGTTTGTTTGTTTTTTTAGATTTATTTACTTTATCCATTTTAAACCCCTCCTTCCTCATTTGCTGTTTTGTGTCCATTCGCTGGGCAATTCTCTGTATCTGTTTCCTGCCATCTCTTCTCCTCCAGTCTTCACCAGGATTTGATCCTGGAGAACTCCGATGTAGGAGAGAGGTGTCCTGCCACCTGCGCCACCTCGGTTCCTGGCTTTCGGAGCATCTCGTCTTGTCTCCCCTGTCACGTCATCATCCTGCTGCATGGCTCCCAGGGCCTGGCAGCTCACTGGCACACAGAGCCTGGCAGCCCATGCGCCTTCTCTCTCTCTCTCTCTATATATATATATATATATATATATATTTTTTTTTTTTTTTTTTCTTTTTCTTTTTACCAGGAGGTCCTGGGGACCGAACCCAGGTCCCTCCATATGGGAGATGAAGGCCCAACCATTTGAGCCACATCCGCCCCCTCTAATGTATTTTTTACATCATCCATCCTGTCTTTCACTCCCATAAGTTCTGTTACTTTTATTTGCAGGTTTTCAAATTGTGTCATCTTCTTCTTTTTGTTGTTGTTGTTGAATTTTTTAGCTGTCCTTTAAATTTTCCAGGGAAAGTTAGTGAATCGGGTCAACTTATTTACTTTGTATATATTTGTTGTACTACTGAATGTAGTTTTGCTTCCTCTACTTGTGTAGTTCTTAAACCTAACTCAATAACATAAGCTTTCTGTTTTATAACATATCTGGCTTAAGTGTTCTATTTAACATGTAAAATTTAGGGAAATAATTGTTTTTCTTTTAAAAATCACATGTTTTAAAAATTAAATGGATTTTCTATGTGTATTCCAAATAAGAGTAGCAGACCTCACATCTGAAGTCTTTGAAATCTCCTTTGAGATATAGATAACAAGTGGAAGTTTCTTCCCTCTTTTCTTTCTTTTTCTAAACAAAACAAAGCAAAAACAATGTATTAAAAAAAGGAATAGCAACGAAGGGGAGAAGACATTATTGACTCAAGGTAGCACATTAAGTGAAAAGAAACAATGCTGGTGCATTTTTAAGAACAGTGGTTTCCAAACTGGTTGATGACCAGAATCACCTAGAACAGTGGTTCTCAGTCTTGGCTACGCATTGGAATGATCTGGGAAATTTTTTATTGAAAAATACTGATTGAAAAAAAAACAAAAATCCTTTAAAAAAATATACTGATTCCCAGAGTTTTGATTTAATCCATCTGGAGTGTAGATGGAACACTGGGATTTTTTAAAACCTCTCAGAGTGATTCTAATGGGCAACAGAGGGTTGAGAACCACAAAGGAGGGAATTTTACACATAAAGATTCCTGGAGACTACCATAGAACTTATAAATCAGTATCTGGAAATGGAATCCAAGAATTTAATTTGAAAAGATTCCCATAGTAATTCTAACAGACCAATTTGTATACTACTTTGTCATAGTAAAATAGGTGCCTAATACCAGTGTCTTCTTAATACCCTTTGTTTCTTTTTTTTTTTTTTTAAAGATTTTATTTATTTATTCATTTATCACCCCCTTGCTGCTTGTGCTCGCTGGGTCAGCCAACCACGCCGCGCAGGCGGGCCCGCCCTCACCAGGAGGCCCCGGGGACCGAACCCGGGGCCTCCCACATGGTAAACGGGAGCCCCACTGATTGAGCCACAGCCGCTTCCCCCCTTTGTTTCTTTAGCCATATTTTCTTTAAATTCTCTGAAGTGATTTAGGACACTTGTGTGATTATCACTGATTAATTGTATTAAATCCTGTATCTCTTCGGGATATTTGGTTTGTTCTTTTGGCTCTTCCTGTTTTCTAGTATGGCTTGTAATTTTTTGCTGATGTTTAGGCATCTATTCAAATATGTTGGTGAATTTACTCTGATGGCTAATTTCTCTCTCTTGCTTATTGTTTCCCCCCCCCACATATTTTCTTTGATATTTGGTTCAACTTATTCTCAGTTTTTAAAATTGCCCAGCATAAGTTTTCAAAATCAGGCCAGGGACTCACTAGTGGTGCACAGATTTTCTCCCAGGGGTTGGATACAAGAGAGGGTGGAGAACAGTTTTTGCCTATGCAATTTCAAGGCCAGCCAGAAGATAGCGCTAGCCAATGCACCTTTCCATAGAGGTGTTTCAGTCTTGACTTTCCTCCATTCTTGTATTGAAGCTCCAGATAGGAGATTTGAAGGAGGTTCTACTGGCCTAATTCACTGAAGAAACGCACCCCGACCTTCTTTCCCTTTCCCCTTGAAACAGCTGACAGGAAGATGTCTGTTCCCCTGGCTGCAGTGAGCCAGGTGTTTTATCCCAGCTTAATACTTGGGAGTGGGGGAGGGGAGCCCTTCCGGGCCACCACAGGGGCTTGGTAACTCACGTTTGTCATTTCGGCTTCTTCGTCTCTCTGTCCCTCACCCTCCTGGTAGTTGGATAACACTGTTCTGGTCTGCTGACCCCCAAAGCAGGGCCCTCGGACAGCTCTTGGCTCTTTCTCCACTGTTTTTGTGAGAGCATTTGGCTTGGCCAGTTAGTCCATTGCCATCTTCCCACAGCCTTTTCATAGCTTTTTTTCCAGGTTGATTTTTAAAAACAAGTTTCTTGAGGTCTATTTTTTTTTCCTGAGACGGCTCCCTCATCTGTTTGCGCATTGTCTGTTCATTGTCCATTTTGTTTCTTCTTTAGGAGGTACTGGGAACCAATCCGGGGACCTCCCATGTGGGAGGCAGGTGCCCAACTGCTTGAGACACATCTGCTCCCTGCTTGTTTTTTGCTTTTGCTTACTGTCTGCTCATTGTTTGCTCTTTGTCTTGCTAGTTGTTTTTTGCTTGTTGTCTGCTCATTGTTTTTTCTCATCTGCTTGTTATTTTTGCTCAATTTCTGCTCATTGTTTGTCTTCTTTAGGAGGCACCGGGAACCAAATCCAGGATCTATTGAGGTCTATTTTATATAACAAAAAATGAACTGATTTTAAGCATACAATTCAATGCCTTTTAGTAAATTTACCTAGTTGTTTAGTAAATTTACCTAGTTGTAAATGAGAACATTTTTTGTAGGCTCAAAAGATTTCTCAGGCCCATTTGCGATTCCCACCTCCAGCCTCAGACAACCACTAATCTCCTTTCTGTCTCTATAGAGTTACCTATTCTGGACAGTTCATGTGAATGGAATTATTCAATATATGTTCTTTTGTGTCTGGCTTCTTTCACTTAGCATAATATTTTTGAAGTTCATCCACATTGTAGCATGTATCAGTATTTCATTCTTTTTTATTGCTGAGTAGTGTTCCATTGTATGTACAAACCACATTTTGTTTATCTATTTGTCAGTTCATGGCTATTTGGATTGTTTCCACTTTTGGCTAGGCTGATTATTTTTGTCTTTATTTTCTACATGTTCTAAAATGAACTTGCTGTACTTTTGTAGCAAATTTAAAAAAAAACAATAAAAATTGCTTAAAAACCATATGATAACTGGATGCGACTATTTCACTAAAAAAATTCATAGATTTCTCCATCACACCTAGTTAGAATTCAGGAGTTGTTAATTTAGGGTTCAGGAAGCCCCAATTGGTCTGTTGATACAAATTATAGAGTCCATAAACTTGGATGGGGAAAATATTATATATTTATTTTCATTAATCTCTAACTAGAAATTAGTATTTTCTTAAATTATTAATGTAGGCATGAAACCACAGCATTATTAGCAATATATTTTCATATCACATTACAATTGTTGTAGAATCTCAAAACACCACCACACACATCACTATTTTAAAATCACGGTGGTTATTAGACTCACTGCTAAATTTTGCTATTTAGTGAATTAAGAAACACATAGATCACTGAATCACAAATTTTAAAAATATTTTTGGGGAAGCGGCTGTGGCTCAATCAGTGGGGCTCCCGTTTGCCATATGGGAGGCCCCGGGTTCGGTTCCCAGAGCCTCCTGGTGAGGGCAGGCCCGCCCGCACGGCGTGGTTGGCTGACCCGGCGAGCACAGGCAGCAAGGGGGGGATAAATGAATAAATAAATAATAAAAATCTTTAAAAATTAAAAATAAAAAAAATAAAAATATTTTTGGGGAGTGGATGTAGCTCAGTGGTTAAGCACCTGCTTCCCATATACAAGATCTTAGGTTCAATCCCCGATATCTTCAAAAAAAAAAAAAAGAATAAATAAATAAAAAGGAATACCCAAAATGGTATTTTTAAAAAATATTTTGATAATTATATTTTAATATTAGTTTCCTTTGTAATTCTATGAATATTGTTTTATGCATTTAAAAACATAA
Organism: Tolypeutes matacus; assembly: GCA_026826555.1. Classification (NCBI taxonomy): domain Eukaryota; kingdom Metazoa; phylum Chordata; class Mammalia; order Cingulata; family Chlamyphoridae; genus Tolypeutes; species Tolypeutes matacus. The sequence continues at coordinate 11,885,653 of JAKSZT010053819.1, forward strand.
TTCTGCAAAGGGGACCATGTCACAATGAAGATAAGATATGGGCCCCTTCCCTACACCTGAGCTGGGCTGGCCTACAGCAGAATTCCAACATCTCAGAGCTGGAAGGGACTCTTAAAGGTCACCCAATAGAGTGCAAAGGCTTTTTTTTTTTTTTTTAGGAGGCACTGGGGATTGAACTTAATGGGAAGCAGGCATTCAACCACTCAACTACACCTGCTCCCAAAGGCATTCTTAAATTCCTTTAGGCTCCTCAGAGATATCTCAGGAGTCTCTTGGTAGGTGGTGGGGAAAAATAGGGTGGAGCTCTTCCCCACCACACCCCCTTCATACAGACTCTTCAACCAGGACTGCTGTAATTTACCTTATATTTGGGGCTTAGACATATGAGTTCCTTTAAAGAATTAATTCTGTAGCATAACAAACAATAGCTCACATACACCTTAAAAACCACTAGCCACCCATTTTATAGATGAAGAAACTGAGGCCCCAAGAAGGAAAAGGAGCTGCCCAGGAAGCCACAGCAAGACACAAACATCAGGATGTTTGTGGCTGATTCCAGGACAACATGGAGCCTCTCCTCCACTCAGCCCTGATGCTGACCAGTGGTCACATGCAGGCTGGTGAAGCCCCTCAGCAGGGTCACAGACAGGCTGAGGATAGGGGGTGGCTGGGGTCCAGGAGCTTTCATCAGGGGCTCAGTGCCTGAGGGACAAGTCTCTGGGAGCAGCTTTAGCAGCCCTAGATGACATGGAAAACATAAATGTCCTGTTGCATTTATGATCTTCCAAACAGGTATGGGATATCAAATTCCCCTGGGTCATCCAGGATCGGTTCATGACAATATTAAACTCTTGTGCTCTATAAATAAATGGCAAGTAAAATGAGCAATACTCATTTTACTTGCCACTCCCCACATTTGGAGGTTGCTTGTGTGTGTGTGTGTGTGTGTGTGTGTTTAAGTACTGAGTGCCCCCTGCTGCTGGAAGATAAAAATGCACAAAGAGGTTCACAATTTCATTCTTCAGATCTGCTCAGCAAGGAGGTAGAATGGAGGAGCTGAAGGAACACAAGAATTTGCTAAGAAGGGTGACAAACTCCCTACGGAGCAACTTCAGGGGATGGGAGGTAACTAAATGAATGGTTTAAGGCGAATCAGAGAGGCAGGGCTGTGAAGACATGGGGAGTGCATTCAAACTTCTAAGTGCTCAAAGTTAAAAAAAGTTAATGTTTACTTTTGAAAAGATAGTAGCTCTCATGGTACAGAGGTCAATGGATATAAAAGAAGATGCACTGAAGAATAAACCTCGCTTTTATTCCTGTGGCCCAGCCAAGTTCTCCTCCCAGGATGCAAACATGGTGTCCCTCAAGAGATGGTCTCCACCCAAAAAGGTATCTTTACACAAATGATAGTGTACTATATACACCATTTCTTTGCTTTCTTTTTAAAATTAAACATATATTCTTAAGATTATGGAACTCTTTCCATAGCCTATAGAAGAGCTTCTGGTTTTCTTTAAACAGCTGCATAGCATTCCACTGGATGAACACACCAAGATTTTAAAAATCAGCCCCATATCAATGAACGTTTAACATTTTTAAACAATATTTTGCTATTATTAGCTTTACTGTAATTAATAAATTTGTTTTTGTCGTTTTACACATGTGAGTAGATCTTTAAGATAGTTTCCTAAATGTGCAATTGCCTTTTTAAAGAGAATGCATAATTTTTCATTGTTTAATTGATGTATAATATACATGCAATAAAGTACACAAATGTTAAATATAGTTTGATGAATCTTTACCTGTGTATTGATTCCTATAATTAGCTCCAAAGTCAAGATATAGAACATTATCAGCAATCCGTAAGCCTCCATCTTTACCACTTCATATAAATGGATTATGCACCTTTTTTTAGGAGGTACAGGGAATCAAACCTAGGACCTCGTGCATGGGAAGCAGGCACTCAACCACTTGAGCTACATTCACTCCCCATGGATTATGTACTCTTTTCAGGCTTGTTTCTTTTAACTCAACTTGTGTCTTTGAAATTCACCCATATTTTTGCATGGAGTTGCATTTTGTTGTTTTTTGTTGGTGTCAAGTATTCTACTGTATGGTCATCTACAATTTGCTTACCCATTTACCAGTTTATTGCCATCTCGGTTGTTTTCAGTTTGTAGCCCTTATGGGTAAAGTTGTGTGTGGTGAAGAATTAACCTTACCCAAAGAAAAGTCTGGTCTTTGCCCTTTACTTCTGGAGGGCAGGATAGAAGTCTTTGTTTGCCTGGAGCCTTGGGTCACTGGAACCACATGACTTAGGGTGGGGGATTTGGGCCACACAGCATCAGTTGACCCAGAGACTGAGATTAACCACGTGGGCAATCAATCAATAATGCTGTCAAGATGTTACACCAATAAAAACTCTGAGCACCAAAGCTCAGGTGAGCTTCCCTGGCTGGCAACACTCCATGTGTGTTGGCCCACACCAATGTCGGGAAAGTAATGCATGCTGACTTCATGGAGAGAGGACATTGGGACCTCCGTGTTTGGTACTTCCCCCAATTTTGCTCTCTGTACTTCTTCCCTTGGCAAATTTTAATCTGTATCCTTTCCCTGTGAGTATAATAATCTTCAGTTATTTCTGAGGGTTCTAGTGAATTATCAAAACAGAGATTGGTTTTAGGATCCCCTCAAACTTGCAATGGGTGTCAGAAGTGAGGGCATTCATGGGAACTGTTCCCTCTTACTCTTGCAGGTGGTGTCAGAAGTGAGGGTGGTGTTGGGGGGACTGTTCCCTCAACTTTGTAGGTCTAAGTTGGTCTAAAACTCAGCTGCTTTGAATATCCTTGCACCTATCTTTTGGTAAACACATGCATTCATTTCTCTTGGGTATATATATGCAGAAGTAGAATTGCTGACTCATAGGTAGACCTATGCTTAGTCATAGAGCAGGCCTAGGTTTAGCTTTAGCACATCTAGCCAGAGTTTTCCCAAGTGTTTCTATCACTTACAGTCCTGACAGCTATGTCTGGGCATTCCAGTCACTCCACATCCTGGCTGCATTTGGCATTTTTTTTTTTTTTTTTTTTAAAGATTTTATTTATTTATTCATTTATCCCCCCCTTGCTGCTCGTGCTCGCTGGGTCAGGTAACCATGCCATGTGGGCGGGCTTGCCTTCACCAGGAGGCCCCGGGAACCGAACGGGAGTCCTACTGATTGAGCCACAGCTGCTTCCCTTTCATGTGCTTTTGGTCATTTGGATATTTTCTCTTGTGAAGTGCCTATTTATATTTGTCCATTTTTATTGGGTAATTTCCTTTTTTATTCATATTTAGGAGTGCTTTATATATTCTGGATCAAGTCCTTTATCAGATATATGTATTATAAATATCTTCTCCAATCTTTGGCTCGCCTTTTCACTCTATTTTTTTATAAACAAAAATTCTTCATTTTAATAAAGTCCAAGTTATCAATCTTTTCTTTCATAGTATTTTTCTGAGTGTCCTGTATAAGGTATTTTTGTCTACCTCATCATAGGATGTTCTCCTTAATTTTCTTGTAGAAGCTTTATTATTTTACCTTCCACATTTGATCTACAATCTATCTGGAATTGATTTTTATATATCAAATGGTATAAAGTAGGGGTTAAGATTCATTTTTTTTCCATATGGATATTCAATTGACTGAGCAAGAGCTTTGTGCATTTTAAGTTGTTATATACATTTCTACATTGCCCTTCATAGAGTTGTGTTGATTTACATTTCTACCAATAATGTATAAAATTGCCTATTTCCCCACACCCTCCCTTGTGTGTTCTCATGTGTTATTTTTAAACCAATTATATATTGTGCCATGGGGGAAAAAAGCAATTAATTGAGGTTTCAAACTTGTGATTCCTAGTTCTCTTTTTTTCATATATTAAAAACAAAGATGAGAGAGATTAAATCACTCAAAGCTAATTAACAGGTCATGTGATTTCTCTCTCTTTATGTTATTTCAATTCACTGAAATTATTAACTTATTCTCTAATATGTAAGAATATCTGCTCGTCCCATATACTTTTCCCAGGCCCTGATTATTCAGCCACAGACAAAACACATACTGTCCTTGCTGTCCTCATATAATTACAATTGTATAAATGCTAAGATGGTGAAGTATAGGATGGAAGAAAGAGTGTAACGGTTGTGATACCAGTCAAGTGGAAGATACAGAAAGGGAGTCTTTTCCCACAGAGTTTATGTTTCACTGCAGGAGATGGCAAACATTTTGAGATATTAGTGTAACCAGTTTATTAGGAAGCCTCGACTAACTGGGGATACAGACAGGAAATGGTTTAATCATCCTCAACTATACTTTATGCCAACTTCCATTTTTTCCTCTGAATAACTATTTTCTTGACGATACCTTGCCTGACTCCAAAACTTTCAGCCACTTTTAGTTACTAAAACAGACTTGTCCAAGTGTTTAACACTCAGTTCTGTTTAATTCCTTTGTGTGGATTCATGTTTCCCTCTGGTGTCAGGACTGTTCAGGTTGAAGGATTTCCTTTAGTTTTTCTTATAAGGCAGGTTTACTGGCCATAAATTCTCTCATTCTTTGTTTTTCTGGGAATGTATCTCACAACACCTTTTTTTTTATTTTTAGGAGGTACTGGGGATTGAACCCGGAACCTCATACATACAGAGCAGGTACTCAACCACTGAGCTACACCAGCTCTGCTCACTTATACTTTTGAAGCATAATTATGCTGGCTATAGAATGCTTGGGTTGGCAAGTTTTCTTTCCTTCATCTCTTTAAATGTCTTCCCACTGCCTTTTGTCCTCCATTATTCCCGATGCTATTAATCTTGTTTCCCTGAATGTGATGAGTAATTTTATTCTGAAATTTTAAAGATTTTCTCTTTGTCTTTCAACAGTTTGACTGTGATGTGTCCAGGTGTGGATCTCTTTGTGTTTATCCTATTTGTTGATCACTGAACTTCTTGGAAGTGTAGATTCATTTTTTTCATCAAATTTGGGAGATTTGGGCTATCTTTACCATCAATTTTTTTTCCTGCTCTCCCCCTTCCCAGAACTCCCATTAAACATATATTGGTATGCTTGATGGTGTCCCACAATCTGAGGCTATGTTCATTCTTCTTCATTCTTTATTCTTTCTGTCGATTGTACAAATTCTATTGGTCTATCTTCAAGTTTGCTGATTCATTCTGCCTACAGCACAAATCTACTATTGAATCACTCTAGTGAAATTTTTATTCTTGAGCCACTCATTTTGAGGCCTGCCCATTGCAAAAAACGTTTTTTTCCACATCGGCTCCCCTGAGTTGGTTTTTTCGTTTGTTTGTTTGTTTGTTTTTTGACATAGGAGATTTGGCTTTGCCTCAAACTCTTTTACCCTTATTCTTTCAAAGGTCAAGAACATGGTTTCTGGGTCCCACTGACCTAGGTTTGAATCCCAGATGTGCTACTTAGTCCCTGTGTGGCCAAAGACAAGTAACTAAATATCTCTGAGTCTCAATATCTTCATCTGTAAAATGGGATATGTATTAGTCAGATTTTATTAGGTAAGGCTCTGTAAGGAGTAATCCCAAATCTTAGTGGTTTCTAATAGCAAAGGTCTTTTGTTCACGTGGATGTTAGATGTGGGGGACTGTAGGTTGACTTGGCTGTCCTCCATATCTCTTCTGCTTTCTAGACCCTGGCTGAGGAACTTTTCTCTTGACAAATGAAAAAGCCCAAGAGAGCTGGTGGAAATATACAATATTTACAAGATTCTTAATGAATCTTCTCAGATGTGGTGAAAGGCACTTCTGCTCACATTCAAAGCAAGACACATGATCAAGCCTTACATCAGTGAGGCTGGAAAGGATACTCCTCCTATAGGATGCACTGTAGTCACACGGCAACAGGTAGGGAGTTCCTTAACAAGAAGTAAATAGTTGGAAACAATACTACCAACCACAGGATAATAACAATATCTCCTTAGGGTTTTTGAGATAACTAAATAAGGTGAAACATCTCCAGTGTTTAACACAGTATCTTGCACTTAAAAAGGGCTCAATAAATGTTAGATGCTATTATTATTACCTCCTGGTACCGCTGAAAATTTTCTCTTTGCTGGACCGTACTGATCCCAACTTGAGAGGGCAAAAAGGAGTTGTAATTATTCCCAATATTTACATGGCTTAATTTGGACACAATAAAACATTGAGTCTAAAAGCACAGGCTTTGGAATAATGCTGACTTCTTATTTGGGCAGAATATCTTGGGTAAGTTACTTAACCTAGTTGAGGCTGTTTTCTCCACCTGAAAATGGGATCTTTGGGTCTATGTTGTAGGTTTGTCATTAGGTCCAAAGTTAACCCAATCCTGTACAGACAGTAGATGCAGAATATTTGTTGAATAACTTAATGTGGATTTTAGACTAATTTTAAATATGCAACGAATCGTCTGCATAACATAATTACAATACTGCTGTCTGGAAAGTCCTTTACCGGCTTCTATTTTATTTTCTTTACAGCTCTGGTAACTCTGAGATTATCCCGTTCATCCACTGGCTTATTGTTAATATCTGTTTGACTCTAGTAAGTAAGCTCCATGAAACGTGGATCTGGCTTTCTGTATTCCCAGGCCCTGCCCTGGGACTCAACATCCTGAACGGAAAACCAGGATGAGGTGAGGGCCAGCAGGCCCACCGAGGTCTCACACTCTGCCCAGTTCGAGCCCTCACCTCCCTTCCAGGTAGGGCACCGCATCTGTAGCCCACGTGGACGCAGCAGATGCCTCACCTCTGAAGGCGTGGCCTCCATTGCTGTGCTAGCCGCGTGCAAGCCGTCTCCGTGGGAGCCGATCTACGTCACACGCACACAGGCCCCGCCCTTCCACCCCACCGCGGGCGGAAGAAGGGCGTGGCCGGGCGCGAGGCCCCCGCAGCCGTCGGCGCTGCCGCCTGAATCCTCTGCAGGTGGCTGCTCTCCACTGTCCGCCGCACAGGCATCTCAGAAGCCACTCTGTTTGGGGTCCTTGCCACCCTTCCACGTCTCCCGGAAGAGACTGCCCGGCCGCGGCAGCTTAACCTGGGCGGGCTTCGGGCTGGCTGCTGATGGGGGCGGCCCTAGAGGGCGCGGAGGCCGCGGTGCAGCCGCTTCGGGGTCCTCAGGTGAGGCGGTGGCGAGGGCCCAGTGGGCAGTATGGATCCGCCTGAGGGCGTTAATGGCATCAGGCGCCGCCGCGGGACCCAGGTCCCGCTGCCTTCCTCAGGGCCGCGCTCGATCTTCGCCTTCCCTGGGGCTGAGGAAAGGAGCGGAAAGTCCCCTTGGGCTTCTGCCCACATGGCTTAGTGCCCCCCACCTTTCCTCCCTTCCCTGCCCTCCCCGGCAGCCTGGTTTGGTCGATTTTCCCTCTCCTGAGGTCCGAACAAGGTGGGTGGGGAGCGGAGTGGGGCCTCTACTCGTCTGCCTGGGACCCGCTGACTTACTGACAGGCTCCCTGGGACTGGCTGTCACAGGGCCTGACCGACTGACCCCCAATCTCCCTTTTTCTGTGCGGATACCTAGCCTTCGAAGCAGGCCCCCAACTCTACGCATACCCAGTGCGCTCTCTCGCCCTCTTTTTCCCCTTGGCGTGGGCGATGGGCCATTTCCTGGGGCAGTTCCAGAGAGTTACTTGAGAGCTTTGTGCCCTGAAGTCTGCTCGGATTGTTCTTTGTGTTTGTCAATGGGGCAAGTGTCCAGGGCCCGTTGCATTAATTAATTCTTAGTATTTGTTTAATTGGGAATCAGCATTAAGGCACATGCTTTTGTTTTAAGGTCCTATTATTAACTTTAGTATAGAAGGCAAGCTATAAGGAATTACTAAGTGTGTTTTGATAATTAAGAGAGATAATTTGCCTCTGTCACCTGCTGTTTACTTGGGGATAATACTTTACATCTGTATCGAGTTTTATATGTTACAAAGCATTTCATCTCCACTTTAATTTCAGTTCCCATTAACTCAGTGAAATACACAGGCAGGTAATAGTTCCATTTTATAAGAAACAAATTCTAAAAGTCAGTTTCTTCCTGAGGTTACTCACATATTCAGAGACTAGATATTGGGAGGCAGGGGTTAAAAGGTGGGTACGGGGGCCTTAGATTGATTTAGATTTGAATATCAGCACTGCCACCTAAACTCTGGGACCTTTCTAAACCCTTTTCTCATTTGTAAAAGAAAGATATGAAAGGATATTGCTACTTACCACGTAAGGTGGTTGTGGAAATTACATGAGATAATGTTTGCACACCATCTGACTCTTAAAAAGTAATACCACTTAGCAATATTTATGAGTGCGTACTGTGTGCTAGATGCCAGGAATTCATGGGTAAGCAAAACAGACATGGCCTTTGTCCAGTCCCTCCTCCTCCCCTTCCCCAATAGGGAGAGACAAATTAAAAAAATAAACACATGGGAAAGGATTGGCTCAAGCAGCTGGGCTCCGGCCTACTATGTGGCAGATCCTGGGTTCCATTTCCAGTGCCTCCTAAAGAAGATGAGCAAGACAGTGAGCTGGTGTGGTGAGTTGACACAAGATGACGCAGTGAAGAGACACTAGGAGGAAACACAATGAGAGACACAACAGCCAGTGAGAGGAGATGGCTCAAGTGATTGGGCTTCTCCCTCCCATGAGATTCAGGGTTTGGTTCGTGGTGCCTCTTAAAAAAAAAAAAAAAAGACTAGCAGACACAGCACACAGTGAACAGGCACAGAGAACAGACAGCAAGCACAAATGAGGGTGGGGGAAATAAATAAATAAATATTTTAAAAAAACATCATTATATAACACCACTGAATTGTATATTTGAATGATTAAAAGGGGAAATTTTAGGTTGTATATGTATTACTAGAATAAAAATGGAAAAACAAAAAACATCATAGGCCTCTATAATGCAAACAGTGAACGCTAATGGATTGTATATAATAGTATTATTTTTGAAAATAATATTTTTTCATCATTTGTTACAAAGGGACCACACTAATGCAAAGTGTTAATGATGGGTGGGCTATATGGGAACTCTATTTTCTGTATGATTTTTCTGTAAACCTACAACTTCTCTAATAAAAAAAAATTAAGCCAAAAAAACAAAACCGCCTAATTATAAAACATGAAGTTTGGTTCCCCATACCTCCTGAAAAAAGAAAAAAACGACAAGCAAAACAAACGAAAAGAAACCAACTCGGGAGCCGATATTGCTCAGTGGTTGAGGGCCAGCTTCCTACATATGAGATCCCGGGTTTAATCCTCGGCCTCTGGTACCTCAAAAAAACAAAACAAAACATGAAGGTCTGTGATGGAAATAATAGGGTGTGAACAGCGATAGGACCTAATTTTGATTGGAAAGAAAACTTGCCTTTAAGTAGATGACATTCGAGAGAAGGCCAAGAGCAAGGAAGAGTGCGTTCCAGGCAAGAGGGAGTGTGCACATTGAGTAAATGATTGTTGGCTTTTCACAGTGCTCTTCTATATCATGAGGACTAATTACTTCAGCATTACTGTGATTTATTGTGGTACACAATAAATACTCAAATATCTGTACCAAATGAATGGCTATGTGACTTTCATGTTTTTATTCTGAACGTAGATGAATGTGCATGTAGGTACTGTGTATTTGAATTATGAAGGTGTACGTTAGACGAATTATAAATATGCACACTGAAATTATCTGTAATAGTTCTGCATTTAACATTAAGATAGCTTTTGTTTTAGTCCGAGAGAAGTTTTTTCTTTTTATCATCGTAGAGAATTGTTTTTATTTGGTTCTATTGGAATTCTGCCATATTACTTTATACTTGGGCAATTTTGCTACATTAAGATTTGCCCTTCGTTGAAATAGTAATACCAGTAGTGCTAGCTGTGATGATAATAGCAGCTACTAAAGTGGATGCTGATGTGTCCCAGGCATTTTGCAGTGAGTTTTCTGTATGCTGTTTTAGCTTAAAACAAACCTTCTAAGATAAGTACACATATTTCCCCTTATTCTAGGTAGGTTTCTTAGCTGAGTTAAGTTGTTTGGTGTGGGTTACCTAGGTAGTAAGGGCCACGGTTAAGTTTTCAACCCAGGACTGTCTGACTCCAGAGACTGGTTCTTAAATAGTATGCTCTGCTGCTAGGTCTCACTGATGATTATTCTGTATTCTTTTCACAGGCTCGCCAGTAGGATTATTCTGCTGTCATCATGTCTTGGTTTGCTGATCTTGCTGGAAAGGCGGAAGATCTTTTAAACCGAGTTGATCAAGGGGCTGCAACGGCTCTTAGTAAAAAAGAGAATACCAGCAACATCATATATAACAAAAACACTGACTATCCTGAACTTCAGCAGCAAAGTACAGATTTGTCTTATCAGACTGGATCTAAAGCTACTTACATTTCCTCAGCAGCTGATAACATTAGAAATCAAAAAGCTACCATCTTAGCTGGCACTGCAAATGTGAAAGTAGGATCTAGGACATCAGCGGAGGCCTCCCATCCTGTTGAAAATGCACCTGGTCCTAAGCCTTCATCCCAGTTTGTTCGAAGAAAAAAGTCAGAACCTGATGATGAGCTGCTATTTGATTTTCTTAATAGTTCACAGAAGGAGCCTGCTGGGAGAGTGGAAATCAAAAAAGAAAGGGGCAAGACACCTGCCTTTCAGAGGTCTCAGACATCAAGCGTCAGTTCTGTGACTACCGGTGTAACCACCATCAAAACCATTGAAGAAAATTCTTCTGGGAGCCAAAGCCATGGTAGTTAATTTGTCCCCTGTTGCAAGTAGAATTAAGCAAATTGGATGTCGTCATAGCCTAAAAGTGCCCTGGTAGTGTTTCTCATCCTCAGTTATGGGACCTGTCCCTACTGGTGTAAGGACAGCCTCTCTACAAATGTAAGTTGTGAACAAGGAAGGCAGCATTGAATACCATTAGTCAATATGCAGCATAGTAGTGACCTTAAATGTTGTCTGTAGGGTACCCTTATCCAGCCTGGCATCTAAGAAATTTTGTCAAAATCGTCTAAGATGTGTTATTTAAGATACAAAAATGAGCACATGTTGAAATTTGCAAGGAAACGTGATCATATAGTTTTGGATTTGGGCTATCTCAATGCATTTTGTCATCGGGAGTATAAAAATGACAGGAGGCTATACCTCACATATATTCTGGGTTGTGTGTTTGTATATTTTTTTGCATCCTCCAAAAATAAGCAGCTTTAGATCCAGTTTGTTAAATGAAAGTTAAAAAAACATTTTGATCCAAGTTGAAGAGTTGAAGGCATTGACTAGAAGTGAAATTGGAGCTTCGAATTCTAGTTTTCAGTTTTTTAATTTGCTGTGAATTGCCTCTGCGATCTTCTCGCCTGTAAAAATTAGGTTAATGTGATAATGTGACTAATTCAAGTACCTACAAAGAATTAAAAATAGCAATAAACATAATAGATTTTTGTAGAGATTTTTAGTGGAGTTGATGATTCATAGAAGTTTGTTATGTTCTTAAATATTGTAACTTCTTTCACTGTCTTGGCTTGCCAGCGAATAAAATCTGTCTTGTATCTTCCAGATAAAAAGATGGTATCGAGGCAGAGGTTTTGGTCTTTTGAGACAAGAGCATGCACTGTAGTTGATTAATTATATACACACACTTCAAAATTTTTTTTTTTTTTTTTAAAGATTTATTTGCTTTATCCATTTTAAACCCCTCCTTCCCCATTTTGCTGTTTTGTGTCCATTCGCTGGGCAATTCTCTGTGTCTCTTTCCTGCCATCTCTTCTCATCCTCCTCCTCCAGTCTTCACCAGGATTCGATCCTGGAGACCTCCAATGTAGGAGAGAGGTATTTTGCCGCCTGTGCCACCTCAGTTCCTGGTTTTCAGAGCTTTTGGAGCATCTCGTCTTGTCTCTCCCGTTACGTCAGCAGCTTACGGGCACACAGAGCCTGGCAGCCCATGCGCCTTCTATATATATATATATTTTATTTTACCGGGAGGTCCCAGGGATCGAACCCAGGTCCCTCCATATGGCAGACGGACGCCCAACCATTTGAGCCACATCCGTCCCCCCAGAATTTCTTTTCAACTACCCTTTTTTTTTTTTTCTTTTTAGGAGATACTGGGGATTGGACCTGGTACATGCAAAGCGGGTGCTCAACCAACTGAGCTACACCCGCTCAACTATTTTGACTAATTATACAAACATTTATTGAGAACCTGTGCCAGGACACAGAAGTGAATGAGTTAGGGTCTAGTGGGGAAGATAGACATGTAGCAATTGAGTTAAATATAGTATCATAAATGCAGTAATTGAGGTGTGGTCTTAAGTGTGGAAGCACAGAGAAGGAAGTAACTAATTGCTTGGAGTATTCAGGTAAAGATTGACAGAGGATCTGTAATTAGATCTGGGTCATAAAGGATGAATAGTTTGCCAGGTAAAAAGAGAGGAAAATGGTTGAAGACAGCCTTCCATGTATATATTTTTAAAGGGTTGGTAGAGTAGGGAAGGGTGGTGAGAAAGTTCTGGGAGCAGTGAGTGTGAGAGGGGCAGGGATGAAGAAAGTAAGATGAGCAAAGAAAGTTGGGGCCTGTTTGTGAAGGCCCTTGTGTGCCATTATTGACTTGTTGAATCCCATCCTACTTACAGATCTTGTTTCTTAGGATTTATAAGTCCCCAGACAACCTGCGTTAGGATCACTTGTATGATTAATAAACATGAATTATTGGGTACCTCCCCAGGCTTCCTTAATCAGATTTACTGGGGATGGAGCCAAGGCTTCTGAATGTTTTTGTTACCCAGGTTGATGTTAGACCAGTAAAAGTTGAAAGTGACTGCCATAGTGTTGTTAGTAGAGGTCTTTTAAGCCAAGAATTGACACAATTTTTTTTTCCCCACTTTTAAGGAGAACACCTGGCATTTAATTGTAAAGAATGGCCCAGAGAGAACCTAGTGACAGAGAAATGAGTTAGAACCAGTTAAAATACATGGGAATTGTAAAAATTAAGTTTTCTATTTCTAGGACAGAGTTTCTCAACTTGGGAACAATTGACATTTTAGGCCAGGTAATTCTTTGTTGTGGGAGACTGTCCTGTGTATTGTAGGATGTTTAGCAATATCTCTGACCTCTAGTAATTTTTGTGACAACCAAAAGCATTTCCACACATTGCCACATGTTCCCTGGGGGGCAACATCATCCCAGGTTGAGAACCACTGTTCTAGGGAATATAACTAGAAATAGAATTGCTGAGCTGTAGGATGTGGCAGGGTTCAATTCCACCATACCAAGGAGTGGTGCCGATTTATACTCCCGCCAGCTGTGGATGAGAATTCCTTTTGTTCCACATCCTTGCCAATATTTGATGAGTTCAATATGACCTGTTAATGTTTTGCTAAGTGTGTGAATTAGTTTGTCCTTGTCATTTTAGTTTTCATTTCAAACCTCATTACTAATAAGATTGAGACTGAGCATTTTTGTTTATTTATTCAGATTTCATTTTCTGGAAAGTGTTAGAGTTTACAGTATTTTCTATGTATCATTTGTCTTTTTCTTCATTGATTCATAAGAATTCTTTATATATTCTAAATTCTAATTCCTTCTCATCCTCTTCCAGTTTGTACCTTATTTTTTTTCTCTATGGTGTCTCAGTGAACAAAAGTTCTTAATATAGGTTTCTTTTCTGCTATTGCTTGGGGTTTTTTGTTTTTTTTTTTTTTTTGTCTTACAAAATCTTTCCCTACCCTGAGGACATAAAAATATTTTCCTATATTGTCTTCTAAAAGTTTTATAATTTTGTTTCTCATACTTAGGCGTTTATGTGAAATTGATTTTTATGGATGGGGATGAGGTGTCCAATTCCATTTTTTCCCATATGAAAATCAGTTCTCGCATCAATTATTGAAAGGACTGTTCTTTCCCTACCAATCTGCAGTACCACCTCTGTCATATATAAAGTATCCATCTATTCATTGTTCTGTTTCTGGGCACTTAATACTTGTTTCATTGGTTTATTTACCTATCATTCTGTCTTAATTGATACAGCTTTATAATATGTCTTCGTGTCTAATAGGACAACTTTGCTCACCTTGTCATTCCTTAAGAATATTTTGGGTTTTCTTGGACTTTTGCATTTCCATATACATTTTTATATTTGTTAAGTTTTATAAAAATTCCTTTGGTCTATTATTGGGAGTCCATTGCTTCTATATCAGTCAGTTTGGTGAGAGTCAGCATATTACAATATTGAATTTTCTAATCCATTAACATGGTACAGTTTCTATTCATTTTTAAAATGTATTTCATTACGATTTTATTGTTTTTTCTATGAAGGGCTTGGATACATTTTTATTTTTATTTTTGGCATTCTTTTTGTTAGATTTATTCCTAGGTAGTTTTTATTTTTTGTAGCTATTATAAATGGTATCCTTTAATTTTTTTTTTGCTTTCTGTTTTATTTATTTTATAAATGATATCCTTTAAATTTTTTTTTGCTTTCTGTTTTTTGCAGATATACATATATATGAGCAATTTAGATAGCCCTTTTTTAGTCTCATAATTTTTTTGTATGTTTAGATTTTCAACAACAAAATCATGTCATTTGAGAATACAGTTTGGTTTCTTTGCAATCTTTTTATTTTTTAAAAATCTTTTTCTTGCCTTATAACATTGGCTAGGACACAAAGATGACTTTTATGTCTTGTTCCTTAATTTAAAGGGACTGCTTTGACTGTTTTCACTGTTAAGTATTATTTTTGCATTAGATTTTCATATGTAGTTTTTATCAGGTAAAGGAAGTTACCATTTATATCTAGTGTAAGTTTTTATCATATTGAATTTTAGCAGTGTTTTTTCCTGAACCTATTGAGATGATCAAATGATTTTTCTTTAATGTATTAATCTGCTATATCAATTCAATTGATTCTTTTTAATGTAAAGCCAGACTTGTTCTCATTTTGCTAATGTTCTGTTTACAATTTTTGCATTTATTTCATAAGTGAAATTTAATAATTGTTTTCAAAATCATATGAAATCTTTTTTATAGTCATATTTCACTATTTTTTTCATGTATTCTTTTTAGGTTTGAGTATTGCAATTATGGTAGCCTTATAAAATGAATTAGAAAATATTCTCTCACAAAATCAGGACTGCGAGAATATTCGCATTTTTGAAAATCTTTATTATGGAAATCTCAAACATACCCAAAATAAAGAGTGATGACTCTGTATTATTACCCAGCTTATGACCGTTCTTATTTAATCTGTACCTTCCCATTTCCATCGCTGTGATCCCCACCCTCCACAGAATTATTTGGAAGCAAATCACAGATATATAATTTTCTTTATAAATATTTCACCTTGTTTCTCTAAAAGATAAAAGTTTTTAAAAACAAACATTCTTAATGCCATTATCACCTGAAAATTTTAATACCTTAATATCTAATATCTAGTTAGTGTTTAGATTTTCCTGGTTGTCTTTTTTTTTTTTTTTTAAACATTTGGTCTATTAGAATGAAGAGCCAAACAAGGTTCACACATTGTATCCAGTTGAGATAGCTCTTAAGATTCTTTTAATCTATAGGGTTCATGTACTCCCCCCTTTTTTTTTTGCATTTATTTGTTGAATAAATGGATATTTTTTAAGTATGGTTAAGTACTGAATACTGCCTAATTTTAATTATGACTTCATTTAACATTGAGTTAAATGTTTATAGAGATATTCTTTTAATTCCAAAAGTGGAATTTTTCTTACATTTAAGTTAAGGATTTCTATCTTAAATGTATTGAGGTCTGATAACATGGTCTGTATGATATCAGCTTTTTGAAATTTGAGATTTTTTTTTTTTATGTCCCAGTAAGCCAATTTTTATAAATATTCCACATATCCTTGAGAAGATTGTATACTTTGCATTTGTTGGCTTCTCTATTCTAGATATATCCTTGCATTAAATTTGTTAACTATGCTTTCAAATCTTCTTTTTCCATACTGACTTTTTACTTGATTGCAGTCATTTTAAAAACAAAATAAAACATGTTTTTTTATGGACTATTTTGAGCCTATACCAAGTAAACAGAAAAGTATAATGAGCCCTCTATACCCATGATCCAACTTCAGTATGGATCAACATTCCCATTCTTATATTATGTCTATCTCTAATCACTCCCCATCCCCCCCAAATTGATTATTATATTTTAATACTTTATTTTTCTTTTAGGTAAAATTTATATGTATCAAAATGCACAAATCTTAGTTGTACAGACAAATGGCTACACCTATGTAATGATGTAGAATATATCCATTGCCCCAGATCTATATCCTTTCCCAATTAATCTTCCCATTCCATCCTTGCAAGCAGCCTCTTTTCTGATTTTTTAATAAATTTTATTTTAGATAAGATTTTCCCTATTCTGAAACTTCATATAAATGGGATCATACAGTATAGACACTTTCATGACTGGCTTCTTTTGTTCAACATAATGTTAGTGATATTCATCCATGTTATTGTGTATATCAGTAGTGCTTTTTATTGTTGTGTAGTATTCCATTGTAAGGGTATACCACAATTAATACATTCTCTTTTATGAATTATTTGGTTGTTTCCAGTTTTGGGGTATTGTGAATAAAGCTGCTGGGAGCATTATTTTTATGGACAAATATTTTCATTTCTCTTGAATAAACACTGAGACTGGAATTACTGGGTCAAAAGGTAGGTGCATGTTTAACTGCATAAGAAATTATGAAATCTATTTCTACGGTGGCTGTACCATTTTATACTTCCTTCAGCAATGTATGAGAGTTCCAGTTGCTCCATGTCTTTGCCTACATTTGATGATGTTTTCCAATTTTAACCATTTTTAGCAGTGTGTATTGGTTCCCATTGTGGCTTTAATTTGCATTTCCCTGATGTCTAAAAAGTTGAATGACTTTTTCATGTGCTTATTGAACATTTGTTTATCTTCCCTTGAGAATTGTGTGCTCGTCTTTTTGTCTATGTGATTATTATTTGTTTTATCATTTAGAAATTGTTCAGGTTTTAAGTACATACTTGACTTTTTAAATAGTAAGTCAAAAATCTATATTTGCATCACTTTTAGTAAGAAACTAAAAACAAGATGAACCTGAGTTAGTGATTCTATAGCTCTTTGGTTAAGGCATTTTGAATTCCGGTTTGAAATATAACAAATACTCTGACCTGTTCTTGCTCTCCTTACCTTGAATCCCACAGTCTTTTTTTTAAAGCAGTTTTATTGAGATATATTCATATAACCAGTCTATCCAAAGTGTACAATCAGTGGCTTTTAATAGAATCACCGTGTTGTGCATTCATCACCACAAAAAATTTTAGAACAATTTCATTACTCCAAAAAGAAAAATTCCACACCCCTTTAGCAGTCACCTCTCAATCTCTTTATCCTTCCCCAGCCCTACATAACCACTAACCTAGTTCCATCTTTATAAATTGATTCATATTTAAATTTTATATAAATGGAATCATGCAATATGTGTCTGGTTTCTTTCACTCAGCATAATGTTTCATTTTGTTTTTTTGCCTGATACTAACATCTTGTAACAACATACATAACATTTGTTCAGTTTCAAAGAAAAACAGTTTTATATATGCAATATATTACCCATATTCATATTTCACGAGATTTTACTATGCTGTACAGTCCCATGTTACATTTTTTTAGCTTTCCTTTTAGTAATACATAGGACATCAGTCTTTCCCTTTCGACCACTGTCATACTCATTTAATAGCACTGCTAATTACAAACAATATGTTGTACTTTCATCTTTTCTATTCATTTTCAAAGATTAACATACAGCCTTTTACCTATTCTACACAAATTAACCCTCAGCTTTCCATTCTCTAACCTTGTTCTATTTCTGGTGGCCCATATTCTAGTTATTAACTCCATGAGTTTATACAATATATTTAGTTCATAATAGCGCAATCATACAGTGTTTGTCCTTTTGTGTCTGGCTTGCTTCACTCAACATAATGACGTCCAGGTTCATCCAAATTTTCATATGCTTCATGATTTCATTTCTTCTTACAGTTGCATAGTATTCCATCATGTGTCTACAACACAATTTGTTTATCCATTCATTGGTTGATGGACACATGGGTTGTTTTCAGTCTGTTGACAGTCCTGAACAATGCTGCTACGAACATCAGAGTGCTGATGTCTGTTCATGTCACTGCTCTCAGTTCTTCTGGGTATGTACCTAGTAGTGGTATTGCTGGATCATGTGGCAAATCTATATTCAACTTTGTTAAGAACTGCCAAACAGTCCTCCACAGTGGTTTTACTATTCTGCATTCCCACCAACAATGAATAAATGTTCCTATCTCTCCACATCCTCTCCCAACATTTGTAGTTCTCTGTCTTTTTAATAGTGCCCATTCTAATAGGTATGAAATGATATCTCATTGTAGTTTTGATTTGCATTTCCCTAATTGCTAGTGATGTTGAACATTTTTTCATGTGTTTTTTTCACCATTTGTATTTCTTCTTTGTACAATTCAAGGCTTTTGCCATTTTTAAATTGGGTCATTTGTCTTTTGTTGTTGAGTTGTAACATCTCTTTATATATCATGGATATTAAACCCTTTTCAGATATGTAATATCCAAATATTTTTTCCCATTCAGTTGGCTGCCTTTTCACCCTTTTGACAAAGTCTTCTGAGGTGCAAAAGTATATAATTTTGAGGAGGTCCCATTTATCAATTTTTTTGTTGTTGTTGCTCAAGCTTTGGGTATAAGTCCAAGAAACCACCACCTACTACAAGATCTTTAAGATGTTTTCTACATTTTCTTTTGGTAGTTTTATGGTCCTGGCTTTTATATGTATGTTTTTTATCCATTTTGAGTTGATTCTTATATTTGGAGTGAGATAGGGGCCCTCTTTCATTCTTTGGGTTATGAATATCCAGTTCTCCCAGCATTATTTGTTGAAGACACTGTTTTGTCCCATTAACATGGCTTTGGCAGGTTTGTCAAAAACCAGTTGGCCGTAGAGGTGAGGGTTTATTTCTGGACACTCAATTCTATTCCACTGGTCAATCTGTCTGTCTGTATGCCAGTACCGTGCTATTTTGACCACTGTAGCTTTGTAGTATGTTTCAAGGCCAGGCAGTGAAAGATCTCCCATATCACTTCTTTCATAGAATGTTTTTGTCTATTCCGGTACACTTTCCCTTCCAAATAACTTTGGTAAATGCCTTTTCTATTTCTGTAATGTAGGCTGTTGGAGTTTTGATTGGTATTGTGTTGAACCTGTAAATCAGTTTGGGTAAGATTGATACTTAGTCTTCTAATCCATGAACACGAAATATCTTTCCATTTGTTTAGGTCTTCTTTGATTTCTTTCAGTGTTGTTTTGTAGTTTTCTGAATATAGGTCCTCTGCTTCTTTGGTTAAATTAATTCCTATGTATTTGAGTCTTTTTGTTGGTGTTGTAAATGACTTTTTCCCGATTTCCTCCTTAGATTGTTAAATACTGACGTATATACTGATTTTTGCGTGTTGATCTATAACTGCCACTTTGCTGAACTCATTTATTCAGGTAGCTTCATCATAGACATTTCAGAATTTCCTAAATATAGGATCATGTCATCCACAAATAGTGAGAGTTTTACTTCTTTTCCTATTTGGATGCCTTTTATTTATTTTGCTCTTGTCTAATTGCTCTAGCTAGAACTTCTAGCACAATGCTGAATATCAGTGGTGACAGTGGGCATCTTTGTCTTGTTCTTGATCTTAGAGGGAAAGCTTTAAAGTGTTTCCCCATTGAGTACAATGTTGACTGTGGGTTTTTCATGTATATCTTTTATCATATTGAGGAATTTTCCTTTTATTCCTATATTTTGAAATGTTTTTATCAAAAAAGGATGCTGTATTTTGTTGAATGCCTTTTCTGCAATGATTGAGATGATCATGTGTTTTTTTCCCTTCAGTTTCTTAATGTGGTGTATTGTGTTAATTGATTTTCTTATGTTGAACCAGCCTTGCATACCAGGAGTAAATCATACTTGGTCATGATGTATTAATCTTTTGATATGCTCTTAGATTCTATTTGCAAGTATTTTGTTTAAAATTTTTGCATCTGTGTTGATTAGAGTAATTGGTCTATAATTTTCTTGTAGTGTCTTTATGTTGGCTTCATAAAATGTGTTGGGTAATTTCCCTCCTCTTCAGTTTTTTGAAAGACTTTAAACAGGATTGGTGTTAATTCTTCTCAAAATGCTTGGTAGAATTCACCTGTGAAGCCATTTGGTCCTGGACTTTTCTTTTTTGGGAGATTTTTGATGACTGATTCCATCTTTTTAAATATAATTGGTTTGTTAAGTTCTTGTCTTTCTTGTAGTGTCACTGTAGGTTGTGCATTTCTAGGAATACCGTATCATCTAGGTTGTCTAGTTTGTTGGCATACATTTTCTCATTATAACCTTTTATGATCCTTTTTATTTCTGTGGGATCAGTCATAACTTCCCCACTTTCATTTTTGATTTTATTTATTTGCATCTTCTTTCTTTTTTACTTTGTTAGTCTAGCTAGGGGTTTTTCAATTTTATTGATCTTCTTGAAGAACTAGCTTTTGATTTTGCTGATTTTCTCTTTTCTGCTCTAATCTTTATTATTTCTTTCTTTCTTTTTTTTTTTTTTTTAAAAGATTTTTTAAATTTATTTATCCATTTATCCCCCCCTTGCTGCTTGTGCTCGCTGGGCCAGCCAACCTCGCCATGCGGGCAGGCCCGCCCCCACCAGGAGGCCCCGGGAACCGAACCCAGGGCCTCCCATATGGTAAACGGGAGCTCTACTGATTGAGCCACAGCCGCTTCCCATATTATTTCTTTATTTATCCTTGCTTTGGGAATGGTTTGCTATACTTTTCTAGCTAATGATTAAAGAACATCCTCAAAATATTACTACTAACCAAAGTATTTTCCCCCAACCCACCCTATTATTATTATTTTTATATCATTTATACATGAACATAAATAAACAATAAGAGTATAGTAAAAGTTGTGAACTTACAAAGCAAACATTCATAACATCATACAGGGTTCCCAAACATCAACCCTCCACCAACACCTTGCATTGTCATGAGACATTTGTTATAAATTATGAAAGAATATTGTCAAAATCTTACTACTAATTATAGTCCGTATCTTACTTTTGCTGTATTTTCCCCCAACCCACCCTATTATAATTTTAAAAATATATTTTCATGACAGAAGTTGTAAACTTACAAAATAATCATGCACATTTACAGAATTCCCAAACAGCATACCTCCATCAACACACCACACCATGGTGGAACATTTGTTACAGATTATGAGATAATATCATCCGACTGTTACCAGGTCCACAGCGTACATTTGGCACACATATTCCATACTCTCCCATTATCAACACAGTGCATCTTTGGCATAGATGCAAGAATATTATATTATTACTGTTAACCACAGTACATAGGTCACTCCAGCTGTATTTTCCCCATGCTTCTCCACATTCCCACCACACGGCAATAGTGATGGACATCTGCTCCAGCTCTCAAAGGATCCTCTTGCATCTGTACCATCAACCACAATTCTCATCCAACTCTGCGTTTACTGTGCTATTCAGTCCCTAGATCATTCTCTAGCTTTCTTTCAATTGGCATTTACATCCCTAGACTACCATTTTCAGCCACATCCCCATTTATAAATCAGCTGTTACTCACTATAATGTGTTACCATCAACTCTGTACATTTCCACACTTTTACAGTAAAGCTAATTAAAACTTCTACATTCATTAAATATCAGTAGTCTATCTCAGTCCTCCTCTTATCTCCTTTAAGAATCCACCACCTACCACCAGGTCTTGAAGATATTTTCCTACATTTTCTCCTAGAAGCTGTATGGTTCTTGCTTTATATTTAGGTTTTTAATTCATTTTGAGTTAATTTTTGTACAAGGTGTGAGATAGGGGTCCTTTTTTCTTCTTTTGCTATGGATATCCACTTTTCTCAGCATCATTTGTTGAATGGACTGTTCTGCCCGAGCTGGGTGGGTTTGACAGGCTAGTCAAAAATCACTTGACCATAGATGTGAGGGTCTGTTTTTTAGCCATCATTTCAGTTCCATTGGTCTATGTGTCTGTCTTTATGCCAGTACCATGCTGTTTTTACCACTGTAGCTAGGGAATATGATTTAAAGTCCGGAAATGAGAGTCCTCTAACTTTGCTTTTCCTTTTTAAGATATTTCTGACTATTCAGGACCCCTTACCCTTCCACATAAATTTGATAATCATGTTTTCCATTTATTTAAAAAATGCTAGTGGAATTTTTATTGGGATTGCATTGAATCTGTACATCAGTTTAAGTAGAATTGACATCTTAATGATATTTAGTCTTCCAATCTGTGAGCATGGAATGTTCTTCCAATTATTTAGGTTTGTCTTTGATTTCTTTTAGCAATGAGTTGTAGTTTTCTGAGTACAAGTGCTTTACCTCATTAGTTAAGTTTATTCCTGAATATTTGGGTTTTATCTGTCATATTTTATTTTCACCACTCTTTTGACACTTTTAGTTACTTTTATTGATATAATCTTCATCTCTAGACTCTCTTCCAGTCTTCTCTCTCCTGTCTTTTCTTTTCAGGCTGTAGCACACCCTTTAGTATTTCCTGCAAAGCATTACAAACTTTCTCAGTTTCTGTTTATCTGTGAATATTCTAAACTCGCCCCCATTTTTGAAAGACAATCTTGCTGGATATAAGATTCTTGCCTGGAAGTTTTTCTCTTACAGTATCTTAAATATATCATAGCACTGTCTTTTTGCCTCCATGGTTTCTGGTGAGAAATCAGCACTTAATCTTATTGGGTATCTGTTATATGTTATACATTGCTTTTCTTTTGCTGCTCTCAGAATTCTTTGTCTTTGGCATTTGACATTCTGATTAATATGTGTCTTGGAGTTGGTCTATTAGGATTTTTTCGGATGGGGGTACGTTGTGCTTCTTGGATATGGATTTCTATGTCCTTCAGTAGGGTTGGAAAATGAAACCATTATTTCTTCAAATATTCCCTCTGCCCCTTTTCCCTTCTCTTTTCCTTCTGGGTCACCCATGACATATACATTAGTCCGTCTCTTGCTGTCGTTTAGTTCCCTGAGGCCTTGTTCAAATTTTTCCAATCTTTTCTTCAACTGTTCTTTTGTATGTTCACTTTCAGAGGCAATTTCTTCAAGCTCAGCAAGCCTTTCTTCTGCCTCCTCAAATCTGCTATTATATGATTCCAGTGTATTTTTAATTTCATTTATTGCACCTTTCGTTCCCGTAAGATCTGCTATTTTTCTATGTATGCTTTCAAATTCTTCTTTGTGCTCATCCAATGTCGTTTTAATAGCCTTAATTTCTTTAGCCATCTCATTGAATTTATTAAGGAGATTGGTTTGAACATCTATGATTAGTTGTCTCAACTCCCTTATGTTATCTGGAGGCTTATCTTATTCCTTTAACTGGGCCATATCTTCCTGTTTCTTGGTGTAGATTTTAATTTTTTGTTGGTGTCTTGGCATCTGGCTTACTAGAGTATTTATTCTGGGTACAGTTTTTCTCTTTAGTTTAGGGCTTCTTGCCCTTCTTGCTGGAGCCAAAGATGTAGTTGGTGCTGTAAGCTGTGGAGGCTCAAGCTACCCTTATTGCCCCAAGGACCAATGAAGCTTCTCCCAACTTTCTCCTTTGCCAGGGGTAGGGACAGAGCCATAGCTGTGTGGAATAATCCAACTCATTCAAGCCTAGACTGTAGTTGCCCAGAGAGACTGATGAAGCTTCACGTCCCTTTTTCCCCTGCCTTGGATGGGGATGGAGCTGCAGGTGTGGGCAGCAATCTTTGCAGTGCAGATCCAAGATGACCACAGTTGCCCTGGTAAATTTTCGATTATTCAGTCTGCGCCAGCTAAATGTACCTGCAGTTACCTGGATAGGCTGGTGCAGGGCCCATCAGTTTCCTCCCTGCTAGAGGTGGGGTTGAAGCCCAGGCTAGGGCTGCAGGCCAATCTGAGTGAAAGAAACTGGTCCCTGCCAGCACTGTGACTTTCAGTCGGCCCCACTTCCCCTCGTGTCAGGCGTGGAGTTAAGATGGCGGCTACCGGCCTCTTTCTGACTTGGACAGGTTCAAACTTTAGCTGTTCTTAGGGTTATGAATTTACTAGTCAGTAGCTGAAGTTGGTGCCCATCCGTCTCTTCCTCCCCCGTTTTGGGAAGTGCAGCTTCTAATTCCAGCTGCGGAACAGCTCCTGAGGCGGCTTGTGCCTCCCGTGGAGGATGGGCACCGGCCTCCGGGGCGTGGAGGGCTGCACTCGGGAACCTTCTCTGCAGATGGGCATCTCCTCCTCCCATTCTTTCAAGGATATTGCAGGATGCACTTCTGGTCTCCTGGAGCCCCCAAACAAGTGCTCTAGATAGCTCTGGGTGATCAGCAACTGCCCCGTAGCACGAGCTGATTCTAGGAGCTCTTTACTCTGCTGCTGTCTTGCTGGTTGTCTCCCTTCTCTCTCTCTCTCTCTCTCTCTCTCTCTCTCTCTCTCTCTCTCTCTTTTCTTTTATATCAAGTTTTTAAAAATTTTTTTCCAAATTTTATTATGAAAAATTTCAAACATGCAGACAACTTTAAAGAATTGTACAGTGAATGCCCATGAACCCACCATTTAGACTCTACAAGTGTTAACGTTATGCTATACTTACTTTAGCTCATATCTATGTTTTTTTTGCATGTTTAGTCTATTTTTTTTTTTAATTTTTAAGCAGTTCTATTGAGATATAGTCACATACCATACAATCTAGCCAAAGCATATAATCAGTGGCTTTTAGTATAATCACAGTGTTGTGCATTCATCACCACAAGAGATTTTAAAACAATTTCATTACTCCAAAGAGAAAAACCGCACACTCCTTAGCAGTCATCTCTCAATCCCTCTCTCCTTCCCCTGCCTTACATGACACTAATCTAATTTCATCTTTATAAATTAATTTCATATTTACATTTTATATATTTCTTTTAATATAGGTGTTTAGGATTATAAATTTCCCTCTCAGCACTGCCTTCACTGTATCCCATAAGTTTTGATAAGTTGTGTTCTCATTTTCATTTGTCTCTATTTACTAATTTCACGTACAAATTCTTTCTTGACTTACTGATTGTTTAGGAGTGTGTTGTTTAGCCTCTACACATTGGCGATTTTTCTCCTTTCTCGTCTATATTGATTTCCATTGTCATTCCATTATGATCTGAGAAGGTGCTTTGTATAATTTCAGTCTTTTTATATTTATTGAGACCTGCCTCCCACAGTCCTTTTTGCCTTCCCCAAATTTTCAGTATTTAGACTCCATCCTTTTTTTCCAAAACATCTCAGAGACTTGCTCCTCATCACCTGAACCCAACTGCTCAAATTAACTCTGGCTTTCTCCTTCCCAGAATTGTATTCTTTTATCTATTCTTTATCATCATTCATTTAGTGTATCCTGCCTTTGAGGATCTTTAGAGGTCTATAGGCTCCATTTATGAGAATGAGATTTCATCAGAGGGAAGTCTATTGTGAATTTGTTTCCTTATTTTATGATGTTTTATCTGTAGCCATCTACTTGAGCCAAAAGGCATTCTACTCAAGTAAGCTATTAATGCATACATGTTGAGCTTGCCGATGTAACAGAAATGTACTCCTTTTTTTACAGAAATCTCTACTAATTCACATTCTGGTCCTGAAGGCCAAGAGGATTCTTCAGAGGAAAATGCATCATTAAAACCTGCTTGTGCTGATGACAACCCCACATCTAACGATGATGGCATGTCACACGAACTATCTAATCTTCGACTGGAGAATCAGCTGCTGAGGAACGAAGTACAATCTTTAAATCAAGAAATGGCCTCTTTACTTCAAAGATCCAAGGAAACTCAAGAAGGTAGAACCTTACTTAAAATTTTCAGAATTAGGAATTTGACATTTTAAAAATAAACTAAAACTTTACTCCCAGAATATTAGAAATATTTTATATGCTACATTTTAAATGGTATTTTCATAGTAATGTAGGGCCCAGCTTTGGAATGGAACCAGTCATTTTCCCACCAAACTGAAACATAGTACATTGATTTGTTTGATATTCTTTTTAAGAACCACAGAATTTAATAACTGAGAGGAACAGAACATTAGTAATCTGGCTTGTTTGATTCATGGAACTTCCGAGGGGGGGATCTTTTCGGTAAATCAAAGGTGGGATTAAACAGAGAGTAGTGGGCACTATAAGGTAGAGTTGCAGTATTGCACTGCTCTAGGGGGCATAAAATGTGCACAGGATACAGTTTGCATAGTGCTTTCTGGAATAGTACATCAAAGGGGCCCTGGAGTAGAAAAACCTCAGAGTTCCTCAGAAGTGGGTAATTCAAAAGGAAATATTCCCATGACCTAAGTCTAGGTAGTGACCGAGAGGTGTGGCTAAGGAGAAAACAGAAGAGACTAGAAATCTTTGCCTGGGTTCCTGGGCATGATTAGAAAGGACCTGGGGGACGGTGGGGAAAGTTTTACAATATGCAGATGGAAACTCAGAAGCTGGAATAGGAACATAATTGTAATACTAGTCAGAATCACTTAACTATAGTAAAGCTTCACTTTACCCAGACTAATTTAGACATAGTAAAAGAAAACTTTTCCTGAGATTCTATGAGTTTTGCTTCAGTATTAAAAAAAAAAAAAAAAAAGTTTGGAGACAAACTGTAATTACAGTTGGTATAGGAGAAGGTGGAAATGCCAGTCAGTGTATTTCATATCAGAGCACTGTATTGCTCTTTCTGTACTGAGTTCTTAGGTTAAAAGGATAAGTGTTTGTTTTTTTTTTTTGCAACAGTAATCAGAAGAAATTTATTCTTTTTGTGTTTATCTTTGGGTTTTGTTTTTGTTTGTTTTGACCTTTCTTAGGGTAAGGGGTTTACCTGTCTTTGATTTGGATTTGCCCTGTCTCTAGCAGAGCTCCATAAATCCACTTAACATTTTAGTAATGTTAACTCTCCTGTCTACTAGCTTGGGCTCCCAAATGCTTTATGACACATTCTTTAGAAAAAACAATATTGTAGAAGAGCAGGTAGCATTATGCCTTTTGCTTACCTATTAACTTAATATAGGTATGAATTTTGGCCTTTAAAACTGGGTGTCCCATCTGAGACCCCCCAAAATTGAAGATGTTTGTAAGCTCCTAATTTGGGCAATAAGTAAGATACTAAAGAAACTTAAAGGAGAATCTGTGTGTGCTCCAGGAAAGATGTGTTTGGTTTTGCTTATATAGAAAATTTTATTTTTTCTAGAATTAAACAAAGCAAGAGCAAGAGTTGAAAAGTGGAATGTTGACCATTCAAAGAGTGATCGAATAACTCGAGAACTTCGTGCCCAAGTAGACGACCTGACTGAAGCACTTGCTGCCAAGGATTCCCAGCTAGCTGTACTGAAAGTGAGACTACAAGAAGCTGATCAGCTACTGAACACTCGCACAGAAGCATTAGAAGCCTTACAGAGTGAAAAATCACGGTAGTTGATTCTATTAATATTGACAAAATGGGCTAGAATGATTTTCTCTCTTTTTTTTTTTTTTGACTTTATTTTGTACATTTAATAATTGAAAATATAAACAAATAAAACCTAAAAAGTAAACACAGATGAATATATACATTTCTCAATTAAATGTACTGGATACATATAAAATTTTTTTTGAATAAATATGTTACACAATATATTTGGTTCATAGTAACGCATTCATATAGTATTTGTCCTTTTGTTTCTGGCTTGTTTCGCTCAACATAATGTCCTCCAGGTTCATCCATGTTGTCATATGCTTTACGACTTCATTTCTTCTTACAGCTGCATAATATTCCATCATGTGAATAGACCACAGTTTGTTTATCCATTCATCTGTTGATGGACACCTGAGTTGTTTCCAGCTTTTGGCAATGGTGAATAATGTTGCTATGAACATCGGTGTGCAGATGTCTGTTCGTGTCACTGCTCTCAGTTCTTCTGGGTATATATACCTGGTAGTGGTATTGCCGGGTTATGTGGCAAGTCTATATTTAACATCTATAGGAACTGCCAAACAAGTCTTCCACAGTGGCTGTACCATTCTGCATTCCCACCAACAGTGAATATGTGTTCCTATCTTTTGAAGTGTTTTTATCAAAAAAGGATGCTGGATTTTGTCGAATGCCTTTTCTGCATCTATTGAGATGATCATGTGGTTTTTTTTCTTCAATTTGTTAATGTGGTGTATTACATTGATTGATTTTCTTATGTTTAACCAGCCTTGCATACCAGGAATAAATCCCACTTGGTCGTGATGTATAAGTCTTTTGATATGCTGTTGGATTCGATTTGCAAGTATTTTGTTGAGAATTTTTGCATCTATGTTCATAAGAGAGATTGGTCTGTAATTTTCTTTTCTTGTAGAATCTTTATCTGGTTTTGGTATTAGGGTGATGTTGGCTTTATAAAATGTGTTGGGTAATTTTCCCTCCTCTTCACATTTTTTGGAAGAGTTTAAACAGGATTGGTATTAATTCTTTTCAAAATGCTTGGTAGAATTTACCTGTGAAGCCATTGGGTCCTGGACTTTTCTTTGCTGGGAGATTTTTGATGACAGATTCAATCTCTTTAAATGTGATTGGTTTGTTAAGTTCTTGTATTTCTTATAGCATCAGTGTAGGTTGTTTGTGCATTTCTAGGAATTTGTCCATTTCATCTAGGTTGTCTAGTTTGTTGGCATATAGTTTTTCATAATATCCTCTTAAGATGCTTTTTATTTCTGTGGGGTCAGTTGTAACTTCCCCCTTTCATTTGTCATTGTATTTATTTGCATCTTCTCTCTTTTTTCCTTTGTTAGTCTAGCTAGGAGTTTGTCAATTTTACTGATCTTCTGAAAGAACCGGCTTTTGGTTTTGTTGGTTTTCTCTATTGTTTTTCTGTTCTCATTTTCATTTATTTTTGCTCTAATCTTTATTATTTCTTTCCTTCTGCTTGCTTTGGGATTGGTTTGCTGTTCTTTTTCTAGTTTCTCTAGTTCAGTTAAATCTTTGAGTTTAGCTCTTTCTTGTTTTTTAATATAGGTATTTAGGGCTATAAATTTCCCTCTCAAGACTGCCTTTGCTGTATCCCATAAGTTTTTTTTTTTTTGTCAATAATATGAGATTTTTTTTTTTTTGTACACTTTTTTTTTTTTTTTTAATATATGCATATATGTGCATTTGCTTACAAAAATGTTATTTATATATACATATATACATATATTTTAAGAGGTGCCCAGACCACCCAAAACACCACATGGAACCCACTGGGACTCCCATGCTGCCCACCTCCCACACCTCCCACCAATCCCACACAAACATCTCCCACAGTGTAGCCCACCACCCTCAATGAACTTACACATCCTGGAGCCTTGCCACCAACCATAGACCACAGTTCACACTGTAGACCACACTCTCTCCCACTCAGCTCTGAGTGGTGTGTGCTGATCCAAAATAGCCTACATCCGTTGCCACAACAGTACTCAGGACAACCTCCAACTCCCAAAGAAGCCCCTATATTTCAACTGCTCATCCCCTCCCTACCCCAAGAATGTCAAGTGGCCACTGGCTCCACCTCATTGTTACAACTTCTTGCATTGCTAGAATCACCATATGTGAACAAGAGAATACCATCAAGTCCACTCTAGTCCATAGTTCTTCCCCCAATCCTGAGGGGACTGGGATGGTGATGTCCACTCCAACTCCAAGTGAGAGAGGGCTCACATCCCATGGATATGGTGGGTGGGATGATCCTGCCTGCCGATGCAGGCCCTCTCCATTCCCTGGGATGGCCATTGCCCATTGTTGTCTCCTCACCAGGTGACTTGGTTGAGTCCATTGAGCTGTAGGGTAGGAGTTGGAACTCCACCTAGATTTCATGCACACCTGGCCATAAGTTTTGATACATTGTGTTCTCGTTTCATTTATCTCAGTATATTTGCTGATTTCACTTGCAATTTCTTCTTTGACCCACAGATTATTTAGGAGTGTGTTGTTCAGTCTCCACACATTTGCAAATTTACTTTTTTCCTGTCTATTATTGATTTCTAGATCATTCCATTATGATCTGAGAAGGTGCTTTGTATAATTTCAGTCTTTTTATATTTATTGAGAGCTACGTTGTGACCTAACATGGTCTATGCTGGAGAAAAATCCATGGGCACTTGAGAAGCATGTATAACCCTCTGAGTTTGGATGCAATATTCTGTATATGTCTGTTAGGTCTAACTTGTTTATCATATTGTTCATGTTCTCTGTTTCCTTGTTGATCTTCTGTCTAGTTGTTCTATCTAATGATGTGAGTGGGGTGTTGAAATCTCCGATGATTATTGTAGAAATGTCTATTTCTCCCTTCAGTTTTGCCAGAGTTTGTCTCATATATTTTGGGGCACCCTGGTTAGGTGCATAGATATTTATACCTTCCTGGTGGATTGTCCCTTTTATTAATATATAATGGCCTTCCACATCTCTTATCACTTTTTTGCATTTGAAGTCTGTTTTGTCTGATATTAGTATAGCTACCCCTACTCTTTTCTGGTTACTATTCACGTGGAGTATCTTTTTCCAACCTTTCACTTTCAGCTAGTTTGTATCCCTGGTCTAAGGTGAGTTTCTTGTAAGCAGCATATGGATGGCTCATGTTTTTTTATCCATTCTATCAGCCTGTATCTTTTGATTGGGGAGTTTAATCCATTCACATTCAATGATATTACTGTAAATGCACTATTTACTTCCTCCATTTTATTCTTTGGTTTTCATATGTCATCTTATTTTTGTCTGTCTTTTTACTCTTGTTTATCCTTTCTGCTTTTCTTTCTTCTATAATCTCCTCTCCTTTTCTGCATCCTGTCTTTTTCTTTCAGATTCTAAGGCTTCCTTTAATATTTCCTGCAAAGTTGGATTCTTTTTTGCGAACTCTCTTAGTTTCTGTTTGTTTGTGAATATTTTATACTCACCTTCATATTTGAAGGGCAGTTTTGCTGGATAAAAAATTCTTGGCTGACAGTTTTTCTCTTTCAGTTTCCTAATTGTATCATATCACTGTCTTCTTGCCTCCATGGTTTCTGAAGAGAAATTTGTGCTAAGTCTTACTGGATGTCCCTTGTTCATGATCATTTGCTTCTCTCACTGCTCTGAGAATTTTCTCTTTTTCTTTGACATTTGACATTCTTAGTATGTGTCTTGGTGTAGGTCTGTTAGGATTTATTCTGATTGGCGTATGGTGTTCTTTCCTGAGAGTTGGGAAATTTTCAGCTATTATTTCCTCAAATACTCTTTCTGACCCTTTTCCCTTCTCTTCCCCTTCTGGAAGTCCCATGATACGTATGTTGTTTGGTTTTGCAAACTACTGTGTGGTTGTCATTCAACTCTCTGAGCCCCTGCTCAATTTTTTCCATTCTTTTCTCGCTTCAATTTTAGCTGTTCTGTCTTCAGTGTCACTTATTCTTTCTTCTATCATTTTGAGTCTGCTGTTGTGTGCCTCAAATGTGTTTTTGATTTCGCCTGCTGTGTATTTCATTCCTATGGGCTCTGTTACTTTTCTGTTCAGGATTTCACATTCTTCTTTGTGTTCGCTCAGTGTCTTTTTGATGTCATTTATCTCTTTAAATATGTTGTCTTTCTTTTTTTTTTTTTAAAGTATTACTACTAACTATAGTCCATATCTTACCCCCCTATACTTTTTTTTTTTAAGTATTTATTTATTTACTTTTATACGTTTTTAGCCACCCCCCCCCATTTTTGCTGTTTCTGTGTCCATTCGTTGGGCAACTCTCTGTGTCCGTTTCCTGCCCTCTCTTCTCATCCTTCTCCTCCTGTCTTCACTGGGACTCAATCCTCGGAACCCCCAAATTGGCCTGCACCACTTTAGTTCTTGGTTTTTCTGCGTGTCTCATCTTGGCTGTCCTTTGTGTCACTCTCCTGTTATGTCATCATCTTGCTGCATGGCTCGCGGGGCCTGACAGCACACCTGTGCATGGGGCCTGATGGCACACCTGCTTGCAGGGCTTGACAGCACACCCGCGTGTGGGGCCTGGGTGCTCATCTGCTCACGGGGCCTGGTGGCACACCTGCACACAAAGCCTGGTGGCACACCTGCTTGCAGGGCCTGACGGCACACCCACATGTGGGGGCCTGGGGGCTCACCCACTTGCGGGTTCTGGTGGCCCATGAGCCTTCTATATTTTTCTTTTTTTTTTTTAATTTTTACCAGGAGTTCCCGGGGATTGAACCCAGGTCCCTCCATATGGGTGATGGACACCCAACCATTTGAGCCACATCTGTCTCCCTATATTGTCTTTCAATTCATCAATTTGATTTTGGAAATTTGTGCTCATCTCGCTGATTAGTTCTCTCAAATTCTGCATCTCTTCTGGGACTTTGATGTATTCCTTTTCTTGGATCATGTTTTCTATTTTCTTAGTATGGCTCCTAATTTTTTGCTGGTGTTTAGGCATTAGGTTAGGATGTAGTTTACTCAGATGCTCAATCTCTTTTTCTTTTATAGGGATTTAGTGGCAGGAGGCTGTGAGTTAGCACAGCTCTTTGATTTTTGGTTCGACCTGGATTGTTAGGATTGTCCTGCTGGTTGTTCAAAACTGGGCACTGGACCCAGTAATTGGTTGTAGAGCCACTTCCTAGGGCCTTTGGCAGGGAGGCTATAGAGGTCAGAAAAAGCCTCTCCTACTTATTTTTAATTTTCTTGTGTATACTTCCTTGGTCTGCCAGGAGATGGCGCTCTTTGGCAGCTCTCAATTCAATGCCTGGTCAGAGTGTATTTGTTGCAACACAGACTAGATCAATGTGATAGAGCTTCCTGTCTGGAGGCTAGGAGCCTTGTAATTCAAACTTGCTCTGAGACTGTTCTCCAGACTTCTCTGGCAGCCCCTTCCCTTTTCCAGGCTGGGAAATATTTCCACTCCCCTCTGAGTCTTGAAGAATCAGTCCCTGTTAGTAGAGAAGGAGATTGGGAGGGTTGTATATCTCTAGCCCCTTGCAGGCTCCAAGGCAAACAATGGCACAACCCCACCCGGCTTGGAAGGGCTCTTGGGACACAGCAGACCAAATTTGTGGGTCAGAAGCTGAGTCAGCCTTAGGCTGTGTCCCTCTCTCTCTCCCCTTTCCTGGGGTGGTAGATCTCTGGAGCCCCCTTTATCTGTAGTCACAGGCCCAGAGGCCCAAGAATTCTAAAGAGTCTTTAGTGTGGAGGATGGTGCAGGCAGCAGCAGCCACTGCTGGTTCCAACTCACTGCTGGTTCCAACACACAGTTCTGTCGTCAACGATTTCCCTCTTTTGTCCCTCTCTCCTCTGAGTGGTGTGCAGCCTTTACCTGCTGTCCTAAACCCTAGAAGATCTTTCTCGGGGCTGTTTCAGCCTGTCCTCTAGCTATTTTTCTAGAGAAGAGATTCCCGTGTCTTACTAGTCCACCATCTTCCCAGAAGTCCTCCTTTCTCTTTCTAATATAAGTAATGGTAAACACTGTAGTGTATCTTTATGAAAATTTAGTTCTTGGAAATCTATGAGAGAGAAATTTTATCTTTTGGTTGTGTTAGAAATGTGTGTAATTAAAAATGAATTTGTTTGAACCTTCAGATGCGTTGTTAGTAAATTCTGAATATAAATATAATATTTGAAGAACCTAGTGTCTATCAACATATAACAAGACATGCTGTGTCTAAAAATATAGATTATGTTCCAATACAAAGGAAAATGATTGCTGCAAGAACATTTTAGTCAAACCATCTTTTTTTGTGACGCCTAACAAGCCATTGCTCTAAAATTATTCTGCCTTATCACTTGTACTTTAACATTGAGGAAATGAGTTATTTTAAGTGGTATGTTTTCTTTTAGAATAATGCAGGATCACAGTGAAGGAAGTAGCCTACAGAATCAAGCTCTGCAAACTCTTCAGGAGAGACTGCTCGAAGCGGATGCCACCCTGAAGAGAGAGCAGGAGAGCTATAAACAAATGCAGGTCAGAATGGGGGAGGACATGGTTCTTTTGTTGTTTGGACAAGAAGGGATATATTTATGCTTTTTCATAATACATTTCTTCCTTAGAAGTGCATTTCAGAAAATTCTCTTTCTACGACATAAACCAGATATTTGGAAAATTTAGCTTGATCCTTACTAAATTTATTTAACTTTATGAACTGAGATGCAATTAAAATAGTTAATATTTTAGAGATATACATCTTTTCACTGTATTTTAATTAATGCTGATTTGGGGCATCTTGTTTATTATTTTTATTTAAGCTTTTTATGATTCCAGTTTAATCTGATTCATTTATTTCAAGAGAAAGTTGGACATGATATTATTTAGAGTTTTAGATGAATTTTTATATCTAGATCAGTGATTCTCAACCTGGTGTATATCTTAGAATCACCTGTGGAGCTTTTAATATTTCTGATGCCCAGTCTCCATTCCCAGGCAATCTGATCCCATTGATATGGGATAAGGCCCAGGTATTGTTTTTTGTTTTGTTTCCACAAGATTCACAAATGACTCTAATGGGCAGTAAAGGTTGAGAACCACTGGTCCAAGTTTATCATTTCAATGGGTGAAAATATTTTGATCCTAAAAGTAAATATCAGGCAGTGTTATTGTTTTTTATACAATTTTAATAATATATTTTATTTAATCCAGTATACCAAAGTATTATCCATTCAACATGCAGTTAATATTAAATTGTTAATGAGGTATTTTACATTCTTCTTTGCATACTGATCTTTGCAATATGAGTATTTTATACTTATAGCACATCTCAATCCCTAAATTTTCTTTGGAAATATACTATCTGCATTTTCACAAACCCAGGTTGTTTTAAATGTACTTAAAAGTTTCCCAATAATAGACACTTCCTCAAAAGGTTTAACATAGGGTTCCCATATGATCTAGCAATTCTGCTCCTAGGTATATGCTAAAAAGAAGCAAAAACATATGCCTACACAAAAACTTCTTGTACGTGCGTGCTCATAGCAGCATTCTTCATAATAACCAAAAAGTGGAAATAATCCAAATGTCCATCAGCTGATGGGTGGATAAACAAATGTGGTATACCCATATAATGGAATATTATTCAGACATAAAAAGAAACTAAGTACTGATACATGCTATAACATGAATAAAACTTGAGAACATTGTGCTAAGTCAAAGAAGGCAAACAGAAAAGGCTACTTATTGTATGATTCTATTTATATGAAATATCCAGAAGAGGCAAATCCATAGAGACAGAAAGTAGATTAATGGTTGCTAGGGCCTGGGGGTGGGGGAGGGAGGAATGGAGAATGGCTGCTAATGGGCATGGGGTTTCCTTCTGGGATGATGAAAATGTTCTGGAATTAGGTAGCAGTGATGGCTACACAACTCTGAATTGACTAAAAACCACTGAAATCACTTACTTTAAAAGGATGAATTTATGATATATGAATTATATCTCAGTAAAGTGGTTATATTAATTAAAAAGTTTTCCAATAACAGAATTGAATATTAGTTTTTAAGTTTAATTAATTAAAATTAATAAATTTAAAAATTTAATTCCACATTTTTACTAGATAGTTGCCACATGTGGCTAGTGGCTGTCATATTGGACGGCACAGGTATATAACGTGGGGAAGATTTTTCTTCCTCCATGGCCACATGCCATTTAACTTTAAAACATACAATGAGTCAACTGATCAACTCAACAAAAAAAGATATCAGCATATGTATGGATAGTTCTCTTGTTCCTTTTCTCCAAAACAAGAGTTGATCGAACAGAATTTTGTGGGCTTTCATTATTGGCATGTAACTATAAAATCTTTTAACTTCTGCCTCACCTTCCGAGTTTTTGGGAGTTAAAGGTTAAAAAAAAAAAAAGTTCTCAGAACGTGAGGATATATTTTTATTTCTAGATAGGCTAATAAGTGATAGTGTGGTGTTTTTTTTTGTTTGTTTGCCAGGGATTGAACCTGGGACCTCTTATGTGGGAAGCTGGCACTCAACCACTCGCCACTGAGCCACATGGGTTCCCCTGAGTTGGTTGTTTCATTTGTTTGCTTTTGTTTTTAGAAGGCACCAGGGAATCCGGGACCTCCCATGTGGGAAGCAGGAGCTCAATTGCTTGAGCCACATCCGCTCCCCGACAGTATGCTTTTAGAGTATACTCTAAAGGTTTCTTAAGCTAATAAAATGACATTGAAATTGTTTATTCAATAACTTGAAACAAGGGAGAAAACATGAGCCATCATAGTAGAAAAGATCTGGCTGATAATTATTCCATTTGTTTTCTAATAGACATTTTAGTTTTCTATAGAAATACTTTTCGTTGATCAGCTAATATCAGACAAGACCTAGTATCTAAGTAATGAGAATCACCTTGGGAATTTCTTAAAAAACAGATTCCCAGACCTGTCTAGGAAATTCCAATTCAGTAAGCTTGCCTTTGGGTGGCTGTGTTTTTAAGACTCCCCATTTGATTTTGATGCATTGCCATGTTTGGGAGCCACAACTTGAAATTTCCTATTCCTTAGTTCCTAATCAATGAAGATTTTTATATTCCCCTATTGTGTTGTTGGACTGAGCCAATAAATCCCACAGGATATCTGATATATTTCAAAGCACAATGATTTAAGTATACTTTAATTTTATCTCAGAGTGAGTTTGCTGCACGCCTTAATAAAATGGAAGTGGAACGTCAGAATTTGGCAGAAGCAGTTACTCTGGCAGAAAGAAAATACTCAGATGAGAAGAAGAGAATTGATGAGCTACAGCAGCAAGTCAAGATGTATAAATCCAACTTGGAGGCCTCTAAGCAGGAATTAATTGACTACAAACAAAAAGCTACTAGAATACTCCAAGTAAGCATGAAATGTACACTTTTGAACATTAAAATGTACCAGTTAACTGAGAGACACTTTGAGACTCTGTGTAGATAAAGTGAAATAATTTGTCATGTTTGGCTGGGTTGACTCACTTTAGGTACCTTGCTCTAAGAAATTTTGTGGAAAAGGATAAAATGTCTTGTTCCTGCTTTTTTTTTTTTTTTTTTTTAATTCGTTCTGCCTGTATCTGCCTCAGGCTCTCAACCTATCACCTTGATCACTGTGATAATATTGTCTATTGTTAAGCAGTTGTTTTATCTTCATCCTTGTTGCTCCACTAATGAATCATTTGGAGCAACTGGTCTAGGCTTCACCCAGTTTTTTTCCCCTTCACTGAAATCTAAGGTGACCTTACCTTCTACTTTACTTAAAAAAAAAACAAAAACAAAAGACTGGTCACCTTATTGTAGTTTTCAACTTCTTTCCTTTGCCTCATGTTGGAGGGAAAATATGTACCTTTATTTTTTTCTAGGATAGTTTTTTCTGCCTGAACATTGACACCATCTCCTGCCATCTCTTTTAAGCCCTTTCTCTGTAATTCTGTCCCCCTTCTTCCTATATATCCCCTGTCTTTCCCTCTTTGCTGCCTTCTTCTGGCTCTTATCTTGTTCCACTTACTGAGACACACATGGTTACTCAGAGGAGGAATGCAGACGAGCTCCTGGAACTCCTAAGAAGAAAACAGCCCTCTGGGTATTTTGACCACTATGAACCAATGCCCCTGTCCCTCTCCTTGCTTTCACTTTCAGGCTTATCAGAATTGTAGTATATTTGCTACCTTTACTTCTTTAGAACTCACTAACATTTACTCATTGATGTCATTTCTTTCCCTCCTACAACTTCTGAAATTGTCTTTTCAGAAGTCTTTAATGGCCTCAATATGTATTCTCTGTTCTTTTCTTAGTTTGCATCTTCCTTGATTTGGGTAGAGCATTTGATACTGTAACTTTCCCAAACCTCTCGTCTTCTATGCCTCTTTTTTTTTTTCAGTTAATTTATTATTTATCTCCCACCCCCTACCCCCCTGTTGTTTTTGCACTCACTGCCTCCTCTTTGTGTGTTCTTCTATGTCTGCTTGTCTTCTCTTTAGGTGGTACCGGGGACCTGATCCTGGGACTTCCCAGAGTGGGAGAGAGGCACTCAATCTCTTGTGCCACCTCAGCTCCCTGGTCTGCTTCTTATCTTATTGTCTCTCCTCTGTGTCTCTTTTTGTTTCATAATCTTGCTGCTTCACCTCTCTGCGTGGACCAGCTGTCCTGCATGGGCCAGCTCTCCTGCTCAGTCCAGCACTCTGTGTGGGCCAGCACTCCTCTCAGGCTAGTTTGCCTTTTACCAGGAGGCCCTGGGAATTGAACCCTGGACCTCCTATATGGTAGACAGGAGCCCAATCTCTTGAGCCACGTCCATTTCCCCATAATTTCTTTGAACATTCTCTTTGCTCCTTTCTCTCTTCTTCTGAGACCCACACAATGCATATATTGTTATGCTTAATAGTGTCCCACAGGTTCCTCAGACTCTGTTCACTTTTCTTCATTCTTCCTTCCTATTTCAGTAAATATTGCCATCTTCCCAGGAATATAGCAGTGTTATTCTCAAATCCACCTTTTTCCTTTACCCCTATTTCCTGTTGGTTATGAACACTTTTTTTTTAAAATTCTACCTCCATGAAATATCATATCTTTCTCCTCCAAAGCCTTCTAATTTTTAAAATTATGTCACTAATTTGTTAATTCATATAACAAGTATTTATTGAGCACCTGACTATTCACGAGGCTCTATGTGAGAGGTGCCAAGGATACAAAGCCTAAAGGACATGCTCTGTTTCTTCAGAGAGTGTTCAGTTTAGTGGGAAAGCATTGAAGTCAAGGATATAAAGAAGCTGTTGATGGATGCAATAAAATGAGAGAAGTGTTTATTTATTTTTTTTTAGAATATTCTTTTATTTATTTATTTATTTATTTATTTTACCAGGAGGTCCCGGGGATCGAACCCAGGTCCCTCCACATGGGAGACAGAGGCCCAACCATTTGAGCCACATCCACCCCTGAGAGAAGTGTTTAAAATCTGCCTGGGAAATCTGTCAGAGAACACTGCACTGAGGAGATACTTTATAGAAAGAAACCTGGAGGATTTGTAGGAAGACTTGTGGTAGAGAAGAAATTTCAGATGGAACAGCCTGATAGAGTAAGGGGACCTGAGAGAATACAGCATGTTTTTGAGACTTCAGTGGTTCCATATTGCTGGAACATAAACTGTTAAGAGATTAAGAAGTGGGAGGTACAGGTGCCAGGCTGAAGCCAGATCATAATGGACTTTGTATACCATGCAAAGGAGTTTTAATTTTCTCGTATAGATGATGAGAGTGGGGGTAAAGAATTTGAGAGGCATGATCAGATTTGAGTGTAAGAAATGTAGCAGCGGGGAGCAGATGTGGCTCAAGTGGTTGAGCGCCTGCTTCCACATGGGAGGTTTTGGGTTCAGTTCCCGGTGCCTCCTAAAAACAAAAAACAAACAAACAAACAAAAGAACCAACTCGGGAGCCCATGGGGCTCAGTGATTGAGCGCCGGCTTCCCACTTTTGAGGTCCCAGGTTCAACCCCTGGCCTGGTACCTAAAAAAAAAAAGAAAAGAAAAGAAATGTAGCAGCAGTGAAGGGATTGGAGGAGAATTAGACCTTTATCTTATTTATTATTGTGTCCCCAGTATAGTGCCTGGCCCCTAGTAGGTTCTTAGTAAATTGTTGAATGAATTGAAAGGATGAGGGGTGGGATAGTAAGATTCCAAGCAAAAGAGGTAATTGTAAGAAATAACGGTAAGAAAATAAGAGCTTGATCTAAGGTTGTGCAGAGAGGATGGCAATTAAGGGATAGATAAGAGATATGTAGAATATATGAGATTTGGAGACTTTAATTGGAGGGAGGGGGAAAAAGGCAAATGGAATCCAAGATGATTCTCAGGTTTCTGGTTTGAATGTGTACGAATGATGTTCCCCCTGTACGGTAAAAGGGAAAACAGGTTAGGGTTGAGGGAGATTATCACAGATTATGGAGATTTTGCAAAATTGGTGTACATTGAGGTGAACGTGTCAGGAAGGCAATTAGAAACAGTGGCCTGAAGCTCAGCAGAGAGGTCTGGGCATTAGCCAAGTGAACTGGGAGTGTAGATAAATTACCTAAGAGTAGTATGTAGCCTGAGAGGGAGGAGGGCTGAGCTCTAAGAACACAGTCGTAAAGCTCAGCATCTAGGACTTGAGTGAAGGAAAAGAGCCTGCTAAAGAAAGACACTATGAAGGAGAGTGGTCAGAGGTTGGAGGGGACCCAGGAGAGACTGGTGCCTTCCAGGGAGGCTCAGCAGGGAAGAGTCAGGCACAACTCAGAGCTCTAATGCAATGAGGCCTCAGCAGAACTCTTGGATTTGGCAACTAGAAGGTCCTTGGGGGCCTCACAAAAGGGCCCGTTCCAAGCTGACCCGGGAGATGAAGACATGAAGTCAGTGATGCTTGACAATGGGCATGAGGAAAGGACATAGCTAGACAGAGATGTGGCGCTGGGGGTGGTTTGTAGGTTTTTTAAAAAAATAAAGTTATATAATGGTCACAATATTATTGTAGAAAATTTGAAGAAGAAAATGGAAATCACCCGTAATCCTACCTGGAAAATGAAACAATATTTTTGATGGTGGAGAGTGACTTTGCATTCTAAGATGAAAGAACTGGTGGTCCTTTTTATACTGGTCTAGAATTACAGCAATTTTAAAATTGGTCTTCCCATGTCAAATTTCTTCTTCCAACTAATCCTATATGCCAGGAGTTGGCAAACTTTTTCTTTAAATATCCAGATAATAAATATTTTAGGCTTTGTCACATATTCTTCTTTGTTTTTTGTTCATTTTACTTTGCTTTTTACATTGCTTTGGAATTGTAAAAGCCATTCTTAGCTTTTGGGCCAACACACACATGCTGCAGGGCAGTTTTGGCCAATGGGCCATAGTTTGCCAATCTCTGCTTTACACCATTGCCAGATTTACCTTCCTCAAATGCATCTCTGGTCATATCACTCCCCTCCTTACTTTTTGGTAACTTGTTTTAGTCTACCAAATAAAATAAAAACATTTTTGTCAGGCATCTGAAGCCCCACAAATTGGTCCTAAAATCTTGTCTGAGCTGTGTCTCACAGTACTTTATGTGTCCTTTGTGCTTTTGCATTCTTCGGCTTTGCCCCGAGCTTTCTCTACATCTTTTTAAAATCCTAGACATTATTCAAGACTAGCTTGAGTACTGTCTCTCAAGTGAAGCCTTTTCTTCCCCTGAAATGCAGACTCTTCCTCAGAACTGTGGAAATAATCTGACTATATCTCCCTTTCAGCTTGTGTTTATTACCTTCTCCTGGATACTGGTGACTTCCCTTGTAGTTTACAAAGCACAACGTACTAACTGGAGGGGAAAGACATCTTTATGGCATGGGGCATTTGGCACAGTGCTGACCCCATTGTAGGGGCTCCTTAAATATATGTTCTATGGAATGTGATGGGGGGGGGGGAAACTTTTTTAAAAGAAAGCATGAGAAAAACCTTGTTTATAAAAGTTTTCAACTATACCATGCTCCTGGGGCCTAAAATCCAAGTATAGTATACAACCAACCGGTGCTGTATTTTTATCCCTATGGATTTAACAATCTCTGAACTTCTTTTGATGGAGAATATAAATGGAATGTTTCCATAGTTTAGTTTCTACATAGTAGAAGATATTCAGCATGCAAGCTAATTTCTGTTTTCCTTAAATTTCTTTTTTTACCATAGTCGAAAGAGAAATTAATTAACAGCTTAAAAGAAGGATCTGGTTTCGAAGGTCTGGATAGCAGTACTGCTAATAGCATGGAGCTGGAAGAACTTCGGCATGAGAAAGAGATGCAAAGGGAGGAAATACAGAAGCTGATGGGCCAGATACATCAGTTGAGATCTGAATTGCAGGTAAGATTCATTGTGGTTCAGCCTCACAGGCAGCCATTTACCCCTAGCTATTAATAGTTTTAAGAGGTGAGGGATTCTGTACCTTGGGAGAAGAGCACTAGTGAAATAGCATGCCTGAAACTTCTGGTGGAATATTAGTCCTTGTATAGAAGTGAATCCAAAGCATTAGAGTTCTTGTCCATTGATTTACTGTAAAACTCTGGGAAAAAGAAACATAGGTAACCTGATGCATTCACTCAGTAAATATTTACAGAGTGCCTGCTATATGTGTCAGTCTTCTAGGCTCAGAGATATAATAGAACCAGACAAAATCTTCATATGGATCTTATATTCCAGTGGTTAAAAACAAATTATGTTTGGACTTGTATGTAAAACTGGAATGTACTCTGATAATAAAGTAGGTTCAAGGATGGTCTTTTATAGTTTCATGGATAATCTTATAGTTTATGTATAATTATATTTAATCTAAAAGTATTCGGAATTTATTTGAAGCTTAAAAATGGTGTCTGACATAAATATCATAGGAGAGGCTTCTATGGATGAGAGAAGATAGAATACAGGGTGTTGAGCTTTCTTCTCTTTAATAAAAATAAGGCGGAGGGGGGCTTTGCAAGGAATATTTACCCATGCATTAACTCAGCAAATTGTTGAATTGTAAGATCTATGTGAACTGCACAAGAAAATGTGGAAGTTGTATAGGATATCTCATCCAGAGCATAGGTTTTAATATCAGATAGACCTGGCTTCAGATCTCATATCTGGGCATTTAATAGATGTGTTGCCTGGTGTAAGGCACTTCATCTTGCTGAGTTTTAGTTTTCTTATCTGAAAATACACATAAACAAGGCTCTCTTGAAGATAAGGGATAGAATATGTAAAGGACCTAGCAGTATTCCTGACAGTAAAGAGTAGCAGTTGTTATTTGGAACTTTTTCCCCTTATTAGTCTTTGAAGTAGAATTTTTTTTCAATAAATAATTTTTTTTTTTTTTTAAAGATTTATTTATTTACTTTATCCATTCTTTTAACCCCTCCTTCCCCATTTGCTGTTTTGTGTCCATTTTCTGGGCAATTCTCTGTATCTGTTTCCTGCCATCTCTTCTCATCCTCCTCCTCCAGTCTTCACCAGGATTCGGTCCTGGAGACCTCCGATGTAGGAGAGAGGAGTTCTGCCACCTGCGCCACCTAGGTTCCTGGTTTCCAGAGCTTTCGGAGCATCTCGTCTTGTCTTTCCCCTGCGTCTCTCTCCTATTACGTTATCATCTTGCTGCATAGCTCCCGGCACCTGGTGGCTCACCAGCACACAGAGCCTGGCAGCCCATGCGCCTTCTATATATATATTTTTAAATTTTACCAGGAGGTCCCGGGGATCAAACCCAGGTCCCTCCATATGGCAAACAGACGGCCAACCATTTGAGCCACAGCCGCCCCCAATAAATAATTTTTGATTCCCAAAATTTGATCCCATGAACTTAGAAATTTAGTATATGCTAAACTTATTCATAACCATTTCCATGTCTTTTGGGTGAAACTAGATCAGCATCATTGATAACATTAACCCATTTCCCTACCCCTTAAGAAGTTTATGAAATCTGTAATAAAAAGTATTAGAGCTAATAAATGGAAGAATTGTTAATAATAATAATAGCTCTCACTGAGTATTATGTGCCAGGCACTGCACTGAGCACTTGGCATATATCCTAACATTTATTCCTTATAACC
This sequence comes from Tolypeutes matacus, assembly GCA_026826555.1. Taxonomy (NCBI): domain Eukaryota; kingdom Metazoa; phylum Chordata; class Mammalia; order Cingulata; family Chlamyphoridae; genus Tolypeutes; species Tolypeutes matacus. Next base: position 11,929,283 of record JAKSZT010053819.1, read on the forward strand.
CTGTGAGGTTATAAGTTGAGGAAATATAAAATGGAACAGGAAAGTAACTTGCCACAAAGCTAGTAAAGTGGCAGAGCCAGGATTAGCATCCTAGTCTGTCTGACCCAAAACGTGTTCTTTTTTTTTACCAGGAGGTCCCGGGGATCGAACCCGGGTCCCTCCATATGGGAGACGGACGCCCAACCAGTTGAGCCACATCCGACCCTCAAAACATGTGTTCTTAACCACTGTGCATAAAGGCTGCCTCTCAAAAATTTGTCTAATTTAGATAAAGATTAATCTATAATTCTACTAATCCCCAAAACTCAAAAGTAAGGCAAAATCATTTTACTTACTGCTGTTTTCTTCTAAATCCACAAAGTCATGTGAATTTAGAGGAGTACACTGATTGTCTGGGAGTGTTGGTAATCTGTTAGTTCTTTTTCAAACAATACATGAAGTGCCAGAATTTGTGGAGATGAGCGTAAACAAAATGTACCAAAAGGTAAAAGGTAAAGTTATGATGCCGATTTTGAACTCATGTAGCACTGTATTAATAGACTTCGGCTTAGTCCATATGGGGAAATAAAGACCCTGGACCTGTGTTCCTGCCCACTGAATTAAGATTTCACAGGAAATCCTGAAGGTAGTTTTCGAGTTTGAATAAGTGAAAGTAGTGACACCAAATTGAAGAAGTAAGAAATATGGGAAGCCGTGAAAACAGATAATAGTAGTAAAACTTAAGAGAAGGTGATAATATGCTAACCTCAGGCAAGATGAGAGAAAGTTTATATTCTTACTATATATTGATTATTGGTACACACAGAATAGCTAAACAAAACCTACAGTTTCAGGGGATTAATGCAGTGACTTTCATCATTAGGTCTTTATTGGTGATATAGTTCTGTCCTCTTAAAATTGTTAGCTTTTGATTAGAGACCTAAGTCTCCCAGGGAACCACTGTCTGTTCAAACCCAGCATTAAACCAGATGGTTTATATACTGTGGTGTAAATCCTGCTTTTTGTCCTGTTCATTCCTCTCACCATTTGTCCTGTTAAGTAATGAAGTTGCCAGTTTTTATAGTCCACATAGGCTGAGACTGTGTCTCATTCATCTTTATCCCTTATGCCTCCAGTGCCACCTGAATCCAGTCTGCAGCACCTATTGGTTGCTGGGTAAATGTTGACCCTGAACACTCAATTATTGCTTTCACATATAAGGTTCATCTTTTTAGGATATGGAGGCTCAACAGGTTAGTGAAGCAGAATCAGCAAGAGAACAGTTACAATATCTACAAGACCAAATAGCTCAGCAAAAAGCATCTAAACAAGAAATGGAAGCAGAATTGGACCGACAGAAGCAGGTAAGGATTTTAGATTGATGATTACCAAGGAAGACTGCCATCCAGTGGTCATATGCGGCCTCCCCCTAGCGCAGTGTGTTGACATTTTTAAAGCATGGGTCAGACAGCACCCTAAAAGTTATCTTGTCTTTCTCCACCTTAGCTGTCTCACACTCCCCATTTCTTTTAATAAGTGGAAGATAGAGGCACAAAATGGTGACGTGACTTGTCTCTGTCTCAGCCCAGAATTCTTTCTGTTACCCTATGTGGACATTTTATTATCTCTCCTTGTCAAGTATGTATGTATAGAAACTTTGAAACATCATTATGATTTTTAGGAATAACAAGATATTATTTAATATGAATACAAATAACAATATTAGTGCCATATCAGACTGCTCTTTCTGTTTGATATAGAATGCTTTACAGACTGTTATTACAAATCATATTTAAAATTATATCATTGTTCGATTAGCAGTTATCTGTTCCTCAAGCCAAATTATTTTACTTTCATATTAATACAGTTAAACATCTTTATAGCCACATTTTCAGACTAAGATTCTATCTCTAAAATTAATAGCATCTGTAATTTACTGAGTAACTACATTGTTATAGGCACTTAGTTTACATTATTTTATTTCATCCTCACCATAAAATCATTATTCTCTTCGTTTTTCAGAAGAGAAAACTATTCTTATAATTCTCTGATAATTCATAACATTTCTAGCTTTGTGTATTTATATTCTTTATAGATCTTTTTCATTAGGATTTATCATTTCTGAAGCTGGTTCTCTTCTTAGATAAATGTTTTAGATAAATGTTTGTATTATGAAAGTAGTACTTATATGTATTCCCTGAATAGGAAGAGAACTCAAAAGATCGTAAGCTGCAGGGTACATCATAGGCTGTTTTAGATCATTTAAGTATAAGATTAGCTGTCCTTTCAGAATTTGGATTTTAATTTATTTAAGCAGCTCTCATATATGAAAAGGCAAAACTTGTTGTTCTTGATGGTTAGTGAGATAATTTTCATCTTATTATGGCATATTATTTTACTGTATCTTCATCCCTTCTTTAAAAGGACTGAGTTAAGTATAGGAAAATGAAGTTGAATGTAGCTATAGGCTGTTTATTTAGTAAACTCGTGTTCTAGATATAAAGTAATCTTGGGATGAAATAGTTCTTCAGTGTTCCTTATTAATTTATGTAATTTCAACCTTAAAATTTGTGCTGACCTTGAACTTGAAAGAAATCAGGCAAATGACTATTAAACCTTATTGTAAACTGTGATTCTTCTACCCCAGTTACCTTTCTGTTTTTCTCTTTTTTCATTTATCTAAGTGGTTTCATCTGTGAAATGAGCAGATTGCACTAAAAATGTCTAAGGTAGTCTCTAGCAATTTTATTCCATACTGCCTGTACTTCATGTAGCTTCCTTTGCTTCCTTTGCACAGTTAAGCATACTGCTTTTGAAGTTGCTTACTTAACTTTAATTACTCATTCTTCTGTGTGCTAAGTTGTATTTCAGTGACTTGGGCTTTTTTTTTTTTTTTTTACCCTCATGTTTTCCTGTGGGCATATTTTTATTGGCATATGCTTTGCTCTTAGATTCAGACTGACTCTGATTCATACTATCTGTGAGTATTACTGATCCTAATACATAATATCTATATCTTAGTTATACAAACCGAATAGTGCACTTGGTATGGAATAGTGCACTTGGTACGGTGAGTCAATCTGGAGGTGTTTCTTCTTTTTTTTCCCTCTATCAGTGATGAAACAAAACGGATACTACAAAAATATTACCTGATACAAATAAGCACATGAAAGCTGCTCAATATCATTAATCAGTAGGTAATACAAATGGAAACCACAATGAGTTACCACTACATACCCATTAGTATAGCTACAATTGCAAAATTGCCAATACTAAGTGTTGGCAAGGATGTGGAAGACCTGGAACTCTCTCTCATATATTGCTGGTGAGAATGTGAAATGATGCAGCCATTTTAGAAGAGTTTGGCAGTTTGATTTTTAATTAGACAAGCACTTATTATATTATCCAACAATCGTACTCCTACATATTTACCCAAGAATAATGAAAACATACATCCACATCAAGACTTGTGTGTGGATAGTAGCAGTAGCTTTACTTATAAAAGCCCAAATCTGGAAAGAACCTAAATGTCCAACACAGGTGAATTCTAGTATATCTATGTAATGAACTGTTATTTAGCAATAAAAAAAGGAGTGAACTATTGACATAGCTACAATGTGGATAAATCTCAAAAGAGTTATACTAAGTGAAAGAAGCCAGACATGAAAGACAACATATTGTATGATTACATTAATATGAAAATCTAGAAAAGGCAAAACTAGTGATAGCAGAATCAGTGGCTGTCAGGGGCCAGGGGATGGGATCAGGGGATTGAACCCTGATGGGCACACACCCAAAGAGACATGAGGAAACTTTTTGAGGTGATGGAAATATTGGATATCATGATTGTGATAGTGATTGCATAATTGTCAAAACTCGTCTAATTGTATACTTAAAATTATACCTCGGGAAGCAGATGTGGCTTAAGCAGTTGGACACCTGCCTACCGCATGGGAGATCCCGGGTTCAGTTCCCGGTGCCTCCTAAAGAAGACAAGCAAGACAGTGAGCTGACACAACAAGCTGGCGTGGCGAACTGATGCAACAAGATGACACAATGAGGAGACACAATGAGAGACAAAACAAGCATGGAGTGGTTGTGGCTCAAGTGATTATGTGCCGCCCTTCCACATGGGAGGTCCCAGGTTTGGTTCCCGGTGCCTCCTAAAAAGAAAACGAGCAGACACGGAGAACACGCAATGAACAGACACAAAGAACAGATAGCAGTGTGAACAACGGGGAGGGGGGGTATAAATAAAATAAATCTTAAAAAAAAAAAAAATTATACCTCAGTAAAACATAAGGAAAAATTGAGAGATCATAGCCTGCATTCATTATCAGTTGACCATGGGTGGTTTTCTTACCATAAAATAATTTTCTTACTTTTTTCTCTGCCACCCAGAAACATATTCCCTAACACTTAAGGTATTATCAAAATTTGATAAAATTTTTCCTTTTCTTTTTTATACTGATATAAAAAAAATTTTTTTTAATGCATCTCCCATTTTCATTTTTAAAATAATTAAATGTCAAATATTTTTCAAATGCACAATTTTAATGGCCATATAATATTCCACAGTAGGGATGAGGTATAGTTTCTTTAGATATGTCCCTATTATTCAACAATTCTATTTATTGTTTTCTAAATTTTTTGCTGTTATAATCCTGGGACTAACGTCTTTGTTTCCTTAGATAAGATTTCTAGGAAGAGCCTTACTGGATCAAAGGTTATAAATCTTAAAGCTCTTAATATATTTTGCAATAAATCTTTTTTAAGGCTCTAATATTCTTTGCCAACTTGCTTTCAGAAGAGTGTGTATCTGTTTATATATGGTGGTAAAAAAAAATTTCTGTCTCTCTGCATCCCTGCCAACATTAGATGTCATTAAAAATGTATTTGGGGAAGCGCAAAATATATTTGGGGAACCGCAAAAAGATGATGGCTAGGCCCTGTTCTGCTTCTCCCCCTTCTGGGATGGACGTATCTTTCCTTAAGAGGGGGGGAACATGTCTCTGGGGCTATTTCACAATATATTTTCTTTGTATAATGTTCTTTACTTAAAGAACAAGAAATAGTTTTTTATAAAACTTAAAAAAGAAAAAAAAAACTGACATTTATAAACGAGGGTATGAACTTTATCCACCAGGTCTCTTGTCCCTGCTCTTCATTTTCTATGCAAGAAAATGATGTCTAAAGAACAATATAGGGGACGGATGTGGCTCAAATGGTTGGGCGTCCGTCTGCCATATGGAAGGACCTGGGTTCGATCCCCGGGTCCTCCCGGTAAAATAAAAAATATATATATATATATAGAAGGTGCATGGGCTGCCAGGCTCTGTGTGCCGCTGAGCTGTCGGGCCCCGGGAGCCATGCAGCAGAATGATGACGTAACGGGAGAGACAAGACAAGATGCTCCAAAAGCTCCAGAAGCCAGGAGCTGAGGTGGTGCAGGCAGCAGAATACCTCTGTCCTACATCGGAGGTCTCCAGGATCGAATCCTGGTGAAGACTGGAGGAGGAGGATGAGAAGAGATGACAGGAAACAGACACGGAGAATTGCCCAGCAAATGGACACAAAAACAGCAAATGGGGAAGGGGGGGCTTTAAAATGGATAAAGTAAATAAATAAATTAAAAAAAAAAAAAGAACAATATTGAGGCATTTTTACATACATTTAAATGAAAAGGAAAACCGTGGTTTCTTAAATTGATAAGGATTAAGAATATTTTATTATAAATATAATTATGATTTTTTAACCTGTTTGTTGCCTCACATGCTGTCAGGTTGTTTTCCTTCATGCCAGAGGTGGGGAGGGAGGCACTGCTGTTTGTTGAGGAAAATGGATAAAGTCACCTACCTTCATGGTTTGGGGGCAGCAAGATCATTATAGATACTGGTTTTGTGGATTTGAGGGAACTTAGGATATAAGTTCACTCCCTCTCTATTTTTCTTTGTGTTTCAGGTTTTCAAAGATCTTTCTTTTCTTCCCTTTCTCCCTAAAGTGGAAATTACAAATCAAAGGCCTTTTTCTTTAATGTAAAGTGTATTTATTAAAAAATACACACACACACACACACACATATATGTACAAGTCTGTCTTTGTTTAAAAAAAAAAAAGTATTTGAGGAAGTGGGTGTGGCTCAACCAGTTGGGCACCTGCCTACCACATGGGAGGTCCCAGGTTCGGGTTCTGGTGACTCCTAAAAGATAACGACCAGATGCCACCCCCACCGCAACGAGCTAGATGCTGCAGCCCACAGGGAGTGGATGTGGCTCAGGCCGTTGGGCACTGGGCTCTCATGTGGGAGGCCACAGGTTCAGTTTCTGGTGCCTCCTGGAGAAGGCAAGCAAACAATGAGCAGAGAGACGAGAGAATCATCTGGGGGAAGCAGGGGGATAAATAAAAATAAATAAATCTTTTTAAGAAATGTATTTGGGGGGTAGATGTGGCTCAAATGGTTGGGTGTCTGTCTCCCATATGGAGGAACTTGGGTTTGATCCCTGGGATCTCCTGGTAAAAATAAAGAAAAATATGTAAGGCATGTGGGCTGCCAGGCCCGCGCTCACGCACACCGCCAGGCCCTGTGCGTTGGTGCATCGTCAGGCCCTGCTGAGCCACGCAGCAAGATGATGACGTAACAGGAGAGTGACATAAGGGAGAGCCAAGACGAGACACACTGAAAAACCAGGAAATAAGGTGGCACAGGCAGTAGGATGCCTCTCTCCCACATCGGAGGTTCCCAGGATTGAATTCTGGTGAGGACAGGAGGAGAAGGATGAGAAGAGGGGGCAGGAAACAGAATTGCCCAGCGAATGGACATAAAAACAGCAAAAAAAAAAAAAAAAAAAATGGGGGAGGGGGTAAAAAAAGGATTAAAAAGTAAATAAATCTTTTTTTTTTTAACTTTATTTTGTACATTTAATAATTGAAAACATAAGCAATTAAAAACTAAAAAGTAAACACAGATGAATAAATATATACATTTCTCAAATATAATGGATACATGTAAATTTTTTTTTTTTTTTTTTTGTAAATCAAACAATATATTACACAATATATTTGGTTCATAGTAATGCATTCATACAGTATTTGTCCTTTTGTGTCTGGCTTGCTTCACTCAACATAATGTCCTCCAGGTTCATCCATGTTGCCATATGCTTTATGACTTCATTTCTTCTTACAGCTGCATAATATTCCATCATGTGAATAGACCACAGATTGTTTATCCATTTGTCTGTTGATGGACACCTGAGTTGTTTCCAACTTTTGGCGATGGTGAATAATGTGGCTATGAACATCGGTGTGCAGATGTCTGTTCGTGTCACTGCTCTCAGTTCTTCTGGGTATATACCCAGTAGTGGTATTGCAGGGTCACGTGGCAAGTCTATATTCAACTTCTTTAGGAACTGCCAAACAGTCCTCCATAGTGGCTGTACCATCCTGCATTCCCACCAACAGTGAAGAAGTGTTCCTATCTCTCCACATCCTCTCCAACACTTGTAGTTCTCTGTCTTTTTAATAGTGGCCATTCTGATAGGTATGAAATGATATCTCATTGTAGTTTTGATTTGCATTTCCCTAATCATGAGTGATATTGAGCATTTCTTCATGTGTTTTTTTGCCATTTGTATTTCTTCTTCAGAGAAATGTCTATTCAAGTCTTTGGCCCATTTTTTAATTGGGTCATTTGTCTTTTTATTGTTGAGTTGTAACATCTCTTTATATATCCTGGATATTAAACCCTTATCAGATATGTGATTTCCAAATATTTTTTTCCCATTGAGTTGGCTGCCTTTTCACCCTTCTGACAAATTCCTGTGAGGTGCAAAAGTATTTAATTTTGAGGAGGTCCCATTTATCTAATTTTTCTTTTGTTGCACGTGCTTTGGGTGTGAAGCCCAAGAAACCACCACCTACTACAAGATCTTGAAGGTGTTTCCCTACATTTTCTTCTAGTAGTTTTATGGCCCTGGCTTTTATATTTAGATCTTTGATCCATTTTGAGTTGATTCTTGTATAGGGGGTGAGATAGGGGTCCTCTTTCATTCTTTTGGTTATAGATATCCAGTTCTCCCAACACCATTTGTTGAAGAGACTGTTTTTTCCCATCATCGTGGGCTTGGTAGGTTTGTCAAAAACCAGTTGACTGTATAGGTGAGGGTTTATTTGTGGATTCTCAATTCTATTCCACTGATCGATATGTCTATCTTTATGCCAGTACCATGCTGTTTTGACCACTGTAGCTTTGTAATATGTTTCAAGGTCAGGCAGTGAAATTCCTCCCACATTGCTCTTCTTTTTTAGAATGCTTTTGGCTATTCGGGTGCACTTACCCTTCCAGATGAATTTGGTAATTGCCTTCTCTAATTCTGTAAAGTAAGCTGTTGGGATTTTGATTGGTATTGCATTGAATCTATAAATCAGTTTGGGCAAGATTGACATCTTCACGATATTTATTCTTCCAATCCATGAACACGGAATGTCTTTCCGTTTGTTTAGGTCTTTTTAAATTTCTTTTAGCATTGTTTTGTAGTTTTCTGCATATAGGTCCTGTACTTCTTTGGTTAAATTAACTCCTAGGTATTTGAGTCTTTTTGTTGTTATTGAAAATGGAATTTTCCTCCTGATTTCCTCCTCAGATTGTTCAGTACTAGTGTACAAAAACATTACTGATTTTTGCGTGTTGATCTTATATCCTGTCACTTTGCTGAACTCATTTATTAGTTCAAGTAGCTTTGTTGTGGATACTTCAGGATTTTCTAAATACAGGATCATGTCATCCACAAACAGTGAGAGTTTTACTTCCTCTTTTTCTATTTGGACGCCTTTAATTTTTTTGTCTTGTCTAATTGCCCTAGCTAGAACTTCTAGTACAATGTTGAATAACAATGGTGACAGTGGGCATCCTTGTCTTGTTCCTGATCTTAGGGGGAAAGCTTTCAACCTTTCCCCATTGAGTATGATGTTGGCTGTGGGTTTTTCATATATGCCTTTTATCATATTAAGGAATTTTCCTTTTATTCCTATCTTTTGCAGTATTTTTATCAAAAAAGAATGTTGGATTTTGTCGAATGCCTTTTCTGCATCTATTGAGATGATCGTGTGGTTTTTTTCCTTCAATTTGTTAATGTGGTGTATTACATTGATTGATTTTCTTATGTTGAACCAGCCTTGCATTCCAGGAATAAATCCCACATGGTCGTGATGTATAAGTCTTTTTTTTTTTTTTTTTTTTTAAAGATTTTATTTATTTATTCATCCATCCCCCCCCGCTGCTTGTGCTCGCTGGGTCAGCCAACCACGCCATGCGGGCGGGCCCGCTCCCACCAGGAGGCCCCGGGAACCGAACCCCGGGCCTCCCACATGGTAAACGGGAGCCCTACTGATTGAGCCACAGCCGCTTCCATGTATAAGTCTTTTGATATGCTGTTCATTCGATTTGCAAGTATTTTGTTGAGAATTTTTGCATCTATGTTCATGAGAGAGATTGGTCTGTAATTTTCTTTTCTTGTGGAATCTTTATCTGGCTTTGGTATTAGGGTGATGTTGGCTTCATAAAATGTGTTGGGTAATTTTCCCTCCTCTTCAATTTTTTGGAAGAGTTTAAAGAGGATTGGTGTTAATTCTTTCAGAAATGCTTGGTAGAACTCACCTGTGAAGCCATCTGGTCCTGGACTTTTCTTTGCTGGGAGATTTTTGATGATGGATTCAATCTCCTTAATTGTGATTGGTTTGTTAAGTTCTTGTATTTCTTGTTGTGCCAGTGTAGGTTGGTTATGAGTTTCTAGGAATTTGTCCATTTCATCCAGGTTGTCTAGTTTGTTGGCATATAGTTTCTCATAATATCCTCTTATGATTCTTTTTATTTCTGTGAGGTCATTTGTAATTTCCCCCCTTTCATTTCTGATTGTATTTATTTGCATCTTCTCTCTTTTTTTCTTTGTTAGTCTAGCGAGGGGTTTGTCAATTTTATTGATCTTCTCAAAGAACCAGCTTTTGGTTTTGTTGATTTTCTCTATTGCTTTTTTGTTGTCATTTTCATTTATTTCCGCTCTAATCTTTATTATTTCTTTCCTTCTTTTTGCTATGGGATTGGTTTGCTGTTCTTTCTCTAGTTTCTCAAGTTGTTCAGTTAAATCTTTGAGTTTAGCTCTTTCTTGTTTCTTAATATAGGCATTTAGGGCTATAAATTTCCCTATCAAGACTGCCTTTGCTGTATCCCATAAGTTTTGATACGTTGTGTACTCATTTTCATTTGTCTCAATATATTTACTGATTTCACTTGCAATTTCTTCTTTGACCCACTGAATATTTAGGAGTGTGTTGTTCAGTCTCCACACATTTGCAAATTTCCTTTTTTCCTGTCTGTTATTGATTTCTAGTTTCAATCCATTATGATTGATAATTTCAATCTTTTTATATTTATTGAGAGCTGTATTGTGACCTAACATGTAGTCTATCCTGGAGAAAGATCCATGGGCACTTGAGAAGAATGTATAACCCGCTGAGTTTGGATGCAGTGTTCTGTATATGTCTGTTAGGTTTAATTTGTTTATTATATTGTTTAAGTTCTCTGTTCCCTTGTTGATCTTCTGTCTAGTTGTTCTATCTAATGATGTGAGAGGGGTGTTGAAGTTCCCGACAATTATTGTAGAAATGTCTATTTCTCCCTTCAGTTTTGCCAGAGTTTGTCTCATATATTTTGGGGCACCCTGGTTAGGTGCATAGATATTTATGACTGTTATATCTTCCTGGAAGATCGTCCCTTTTATTAATATATAATGGCCTTCCACATCTCTTATCACTTTTTTGCACTTGAAGTCTGTTTTGTCTGATATTAGTATAGCTACCCCTACTCTTTTCTGGTTACTATTCACGTGGAGAATCTTTTTCCAACCTTTCACTTTCAGCTAGTTTGTATCCCTGGTCTAAGGTGAGTTTCTTGTAAGCAGCATATGGATGGCTCATGTTTTTTTATCCATTCTATCAGCCTGTATCTTTTGATTGGGGAGTTTAATCCATTCACATTCAATGATATTACTGAAAATGCACTTTTTATTTCCTCCATTTTATTCTTTGGTTTTCATATGTCATCTTATTTTTGTCTTTCTTTTTATTCTTTTGGTTATCCTTTCTGCTTTTCTTTCTTCTATACTCTCCTCCAAGCCTCTCTCTCCTGTCTTTTTCTTTCAGATTCTAAGGCTTCCTTTAATATTTCCTGCAGAGGTGGATTCTTTTTTGCAAACTCTCTTAGTTTCTGTTTGTTTATGAATACTTTATATTCACCTTCATATTTGAAGGACAGTTTTGCTGGATAAAGAATTCTCGGCTGGCAGTTTTTCTCTTTCAGTTTCCTAATTGTATCATACCACTGTCTTCTCGCCTCCATGGTTTCTGAAGAGAAATCTGCACAAAGTCTTACTGGACGTCCTTTGTACGTGATCGTTTGCTTCTCTCTTGCTGCTCTGAGAATTTTCTTTTTATCTTTTACATTTGACATTCTGAATAATATGTGTCTTGGCGTAGGTCTATTTGGATTTATTCTTATTGGGGTATGGTGTGCTTCTTGGACATGTAAGTTCATTTCTTTCGTGAGAGTTGGGAAATTTTCAGCTATTATTTCCTCAAATACTCTTTCTGCCCCTTTTCCTTTCTCTTCTCCTTCTGGAACTCCCATGACACGTATGTTCTTGCGTTTAGTGTTGTCATTCAACTCTCTGAGCCCCTGCTCAATTTTTTCCATTCTTTTCTCTCACTGTTCTTTTCTCTCTTCAATTTTAGCTGCTCTGTCTTCAGTATCACTTATTCTTTCTTTTATCATTTCGAATCTGCTGTTGTATGCTTCAAATGTATTTTTGACTTCACCTATTGTGTCTTTCATTCCCATGAACTCCGTTACTTTTCTGTTCCTGATTTCAAATTCTTCTTTACGTTCGCGCAATGACTTCTTGATGTCATTGATCTCTTTAACTATATTCTCTTTCATCTCATTAATTTGGTTTTGGAAATGTGTGCTCATCTCTGTGATTAATTTTCTCAAATTCTGCATGTCTTCTGGGACTTTGCTGTATTCCTTTTCTTGGGCCATGTCTTCTATTTTCTTAGTGTGGTCCGTAATTTTTTTGCTGGTGCTTAGGCATCTGGTTAGTTTGTATTTTACTTAGATGCTCTATCTCTTTCTCTTTTATGGGGTTTTAGTGGCGGGAGGCTGTGAGTTACCACCACTCTTTGATTTTTGGCTCAACCTTGATTGTTAGGATTGTTCTGCTGGTTGCTCAAAACTGGGCACTGGACCCAGTAATTGGTTGTAGAGTCGTTTCCTAGGACCTTGGGCAGGGAGGCTATAGAGGCCAGGAAAAGCCTCTCATTAATTTTCTTATGTGCACTTCCTTGGTCTGCCAGGAGATGGCGCTTGTTGGCAGCTCTCAATTCAATGCCTGGTCGGAGCGTATTTGTTGTGACACAGACCAGATCAATGTGATAGAGCTTCCTGTCTGGGGGCTAGGAGCCCTGTGATTCAAACTTTCTGAGACAGTTCTCCAGACTTCTCTCATAGGGCCCCCCCTTTCCCAGCTAGGAAATATTTCCACTCCCTTCTGAATCCTCAACAATCAGTCCCTGTTAGTAGAGGAGGAGATTGGGAAGTTTGTATATCTTTAGCCCCTTGCAGGCTCCAAGGCAAACAATGGCGCAGCCCCACCCAGCCTGGAAGGGCTCTCGGGACAGGGCAGACCAAACCTGGGAGTCCAAAGCAGGGTCAGCCCCAGGCTCTCTCTCCCCTCTCCTGTGGTGTCCTCAACAATTAGTCCAGGCTAGAAGAGAGTGAGGTTGCGAGGGTCGGATTTCTCCAGTCCTTTCTAGGCTCCCAGGGCAAACCGCTGTGTGGAAGGGGGCTCCGCAGCCCAAATTTCAGGTCAGAACCTGAGTCAGCCTAAGGCTGTGTCCCTGTCTCTCCCCTTTCAGGGAGTGGCAGATCCCTGAAGCCCCCTTTGTCTGTGGTCGCAGGCCCAGGGGCCCGAGAATTCTGAAGAGTGTGGGGGAGGGTGCCGGCAGCTGCAGAAGCTGCTACTTGCATCTCACAGTTCTGTAGTTGCGATTTCCCTCTTCTGTCCCTCTCTTCTCTGGGTGGTGTGCAGCCTTCACCTGCTATCCTAAACCCTAGAAGATCTTTTTCGGGGCTGTTTCAGCTTGTCCTCTAGCTATTTTTCTGGAGAAGAGATTCCCGTGTCTTACTAGTCCGCCATCTTCCCGGAAGTCTAAATCTTTAAAAAATGTATTTGTTTCATTAATAAGTTATAATAACTCATTGTTTAATTTATATATTTTTTGATTGTTAGATTGAACCATTTTTGCTGTTCATTACTAGGCTCAATATTGCTGGGGAAAAGGGTACGGTGTTTTTGTGATTTCAACAAATTTTGCTAAATTGCCCTCCCTAAGGCTTGTACCAATTTTTTTTTTTTAATTGATTTTTTATTAGAGAAGTTGTGAGTTCACAAAACAATCATGCTTAATATGCAGAATTCTCATTAATCACCCATTCACCAACACATTACATCATTGTCGAACATTCATTACAGATTATGAAAGAATATTGTACCAATTTATAATCCCACCAGCAAACACATCAGTGGGAAAAGGAAGTGTGTTATCACAGATTTTGGATTTTTGCCAATTTGCTACATGAAAAACGATCTCTCAGGGTAATTTAAACTTTCATTCCTCTGATTATGAGTAAGGTTAAACATCTTTTCTTAGTATTTAAGAGCCATTTGTATTTCCTCTTTAGATAATTGTTTATAACCTTTGTTCATTTTTTTCATTGTTACGATTGTTATTGTTATTATGACCTTTTTAAAAAATCAGTTTATAGGGGAGTGGATGTGGCTCAAGCGTTGAGCACCTGCTTTCCACATGGGAGGTCCCAGGTTCGGTCCTCGGTGCCTCCTAAAAAACAAACAAGCAAAACAAATGAAGAAACCAACTCAGGGGAGCCATTGTGGCTCAGTGGTTGAGCACCAGCTTTCCACATATGAGGTCCCAGGTTCCATCCCTGGTCCTGGTACATCAACAAAAAAGTCTGTTTACAGGATCGCATATATGAAAGAGATTAGCCTTTTTGTCTATGATATGGATTGTGAATAGTGTTTCCCAGTTTGTCATTTGTCTTTTAGTTGCTCGGGTGTTTTGTTTTGTTTTCTTGACCTGCAGAAGTTTGATTTTTTATGTACTCAGCTTTATCATTCTGTACTGCTATGGCTTCTGGATTTTCAGTCATGGTTAGAAAAGTGTCCCCTTTCTGAAATTATAAAGGTATTCATCTATGTAATTTTCTTCTAGTACTTTCATGGCTTCATTTTTGCATATAGATCTTTGATCTATTAGGAATTTATCCTGGTGTGTGGGGTGAGGTAAGGATCCAACTTTAGTTTCTTCCATATGGCTACCTAGTTGTCGTATTATCATTTTTTGAATAGTTTACCTTTTCTTTGTTGATTTATAATGTCCTAAATTCTCAAGTATCTAGATCTGTTTCTGGACTTTTATTCTCTTTTATTGATCAGTTTGTCCATTTGTGCATCAGTATCACATTGTTTATAATTGTTGAGGTTATAATATTATATTAATATTACATGTTACATGATATTATATGTTTTAATATCGTATGACTACTTCCCCTTTTTAGCTTTTTTATAGTTATCCTTGCTGGTCTTTGTGCAGTTTTCCATAGGAGCCGTAGAATCATTTTATCTAGGTTTTTTTTTGTTGTTTTTGTTTTTATTGGGTTCATGCCAAATTTATAATTAACTTGAGAAGAATTGACATCTTTATGATATCTTCCAGTCCAAGAACATAGTATGGCTTTTTATGTGTTCAAGTATCACTTTGTAGTCTTCAGAGATATTTTTAAATGTCTTGCACATTTATTGCAAGGTTTTTTCCCCCCTTTTTTGTTGCTGTTGTACAGTGGGGTCTTCCTTCCATTATTCTAACTGGTTATTGCTTTTAGATAAAGCTATTGATTTTCATATATTATTTTGTATCCTACTATCATACTGAATTCTTAACTGTTTTTATTTTCTTATGTACTTTGGTTTGTTTTTTCTAAAGTCTGTTTTTATGAACATTATGTTGCTAAGACTTATCAGTCTCTGTCATATAGTAAATATTTTCTCCAGTTTGTTGTCATAGTATTGAGTACCTGAGATTCTTGGAGATTCTTGGAGGGATGATCCATTCTTCTTCACTGCTACAAAAGCAAAATAATATTTTTCTTTGTTTTTTGATGACTTATCATCTGGTTAATAGTTATTTAAAGACCTCTGTTTACTTTATCATACTGAAGTGATAACTTTTCATTAGACCCCTTCAGGTCTGTTCATTTATTCATTCAGTATATTCTTTGCAAATATTGACTGAGTGCCTGTTAGGTGCCAGGCATTGTTTCAGGTGCTGGGGGTGGAATAGGGAATGCTGATTTTAGCTTCTGTTTATTTGCCTCACTTTGTAGGAATATCACTTTCTAGAAGAAGACCTGTATCGAACAAAGAACACATTGCAAAGCAGAATTAAAGACCGAGAAGAAGAAATTCAAAAACTCAGGAATCAGGTATGAATCAGCATTCACATTGGTAAAAGATGTCATTGTAAAGCTACTTGAGTTCTATTGTTGGTGTAGTGAGATCACTTATTTTCAATCTGGTATAGAATTCATCTACTACTATATGAATCTGCATTTGCTATGTTTTCTGGCTTGCTTCTTTTAGAAGTATCTTATAGCCAAAGTAAACTGAGGGCATATGAGTTCCTCTTAAATTTATGTTAGGATTTCAGGAATGGTCGTTCCAGTGCCAGTTTCATAATTGTTTCCTAAGAAAAATCCAATGGTAAATCTCCCCAGTGACAATTGAGTAGTCTTTCGAAAAGTCAACAAAAAAAATTTTTTTAACATTACTTTTATACAGTTGCCTTTTAGATCCTGTTAGAAGTAAAAAACGTGGAGTTACAAACCAAAAATACAATAGTACCGGCTTTTATATTTACCTGTCATTACCCTCACTGGCATCTTTGATCTATTGTCTTTTCCTTTCAACCTGCAGAACTCTCTTTAGCATCTCTTGTAGGGCCAGTCCAGTGGTGACTAATCTCCCTTTGATTTTATTTATCTGGGTTTGTCTTAATGTTTCCCACAGTTTTGCTGGATGTAGAATTCTTGGGTAGCAGTGTTTTTGCTTTCAGCACTTTAAATGTGTCACCCCACTGCGATCTTGCTTCCTTGGTTTCTGATGAGAAATCAGCATATACTCTAACTGTTGCTTCCATGTACATGACATATTGCTTCTCTCTCACAGCTTTCAAAATCCTCTCTTTATCTTTGGCGTTTGACAATTTGATTGTAATATGCCATGGCGTGAGCGTGAGTCTATTTGGATTTGTCTTGTTGAGTTTGTTGATTGCCTTGGATGTGTATATTCGTGTCTTTTCTTAAATTTGGAAAGTTTTCGTCATAATTTCTTTTTTTTTTTTTTTTTTAAAGATTTATTTATTCCCCACCCCACCCCCCGCCCCCATTGTTTTGCGTTCTCTGTCTCCTCTCTGTGTGTTCTTCTGTGTCTGCTTGTCTACTCTTTAGGCGGCACCAGGAACCGATCCTGGGACCTTCCAGAGTGGGAGAGAGGTGCTCAATCTCTTGTGCCACCTCAGCTCCCTAGTCTGCTGCGTCTCTTATTGTCTCTCTTCTGTGTCTCCTTTTGTTGCATCATCTTGCTGCGCCAGCTCTCTGTGCAGATCATCTTGCAGCACCAGTTCTCTGCACGGGCCAGCACTCCACACAGGCCAGCACTCCTCTTGGGCCAGCTCGCCTTTCATAAGAAAGCCCTGAGATTCGAGCCTTGAACCTCCTATATGGTAGATGGGAGCCCAATCACTTGGCCTACATCCATTTCCCCATAATTTCTTTGAACATTCTCTCTGCCCCTTTCTCTCTTTCTTCTTCTTCTGGGACCCCCACAATGCATCTATCGGTATGCTTAATAATATCCCACACATTCCTCAAACTCTGTTCACTTTTCTTCGTTCTTCCTTCTTTCTGCTCCTCAGACTGAATGCTTTCAATTGTCTTATCTTCAAGTTCTGGTTCTTTATTCTGCCACTCCAACTTGCAGTTGAACCCCTCTAGGGAATCTTTAATTTCTGTTACTGTGGTCTTCAGCTCTGTTTGGCTTCTTTTCATAATTTCCATCTTCTATTGATATTTTCTATCGTTTTCTTGATTTTAGTTCTTTATCCATATTTTCCTTTAGCTCTTTGAGCATATTTATGACCATTTTTAAGTCTTTTTTTGGTATATCCAAGGTCTGATCTTCCTCATTGATGGTTTCTCATGCGTTAATCTTCTTTCCTTGGCCATCACTTCCTCTTTCTTTGTACATTTTGTAACCTTTTGTTAAAAGCCTTCCTTGAATGCTTGGAGCCTCCAGCAAGCGGGTAATGAGACTATGCACGTTCAGCTCCCTGTCTGCCATTTTGTTGGCACCAGGCTCCCCTCCCAGCAGCTGGAACAAAGGCTCCTTGCAGTGACAGCTCAGTCTTCTCCCACCAGCTGACTGTCCCACACACAGCACCGCCCCCCCACAAGATCTTTTTTTAAACTAGGAAATCTGAAACATATAGGAAATTATGGAAAATAATGACCCTGATGTGCCTACCACCCAGGTTTATTGAAGGCTTTATCATTAACTGATAGAATCATACATGTACTTACCCTGTAATTATACAGCGTTCTTTCCTTCCTCATACTCACATGATTGAACCAACAAATTAACTCATCAATCATTTAAATAATTTATATAAAGATTTATTAATTCTTCATAAGAGTTAGGAACAGGTCAGTGCTAACTGATTTGAGTGTTCTCTTCTCCCCTTATCTATATTTGTGAATGGTAACATGACTTGCTAGCAGATTGTGATCAATCTGTCAATCTCCTAAGTTCATAATCTTTTCAAAACAATTGATGTGGACAGTGATTCCTGCCCTCCAGGAGCTAACTTACAGTTACCTTGAGGAGGCAAAATTAACACCCATAAAACAGTGACTGACAACATGTCAAGACTGAAAAGAGCACAGGCTGGAGTCGTTCGAAAGGGCTTCAAGGCGGAGGCTTTGGAGGTCAGGTAGAGCTTAGAGAAGTGAAGGGAAAGAGGGAGTGGGTGTAGCTCAGTGGTTGAGTGCCTGCTTCGCATGTACGAGGTCTGGGGTTCAATCTCTGCTATCGCCTAAAAAAGAGAGAGAGAGAAAGGAAGGGGTTTTCCCAATGGAAAATATGAATAGCAGAGCAGAGGCTGCATGAGAATAGAGGGAAATGGTGAAAGACAAGATCAACTAGAAGATGGAATGAAGGAACTTTTGGAGTACCAACTGTCAGTGAGACTCTACTAGGAAATCTCTTATTTAATACCCCTAAATACCATATCACAACAGGTATTGTTATCCGCATTTGTGGACAAAGAGATGGATTCAGAGAGGTGCAGCAATTTGTCCAAAGTCAGATAGCTAGTAAATTGCACAGCAGAGATGAAAACCTAAAGCTGTGTTCTTTCCACTTATACCACACAGTTGAATTATGGAAGGTTTTGAGTTCAGGCTGAGAAGTTTGAGCTGTGTCCTGTAGAGCAGTGCTTCACATTTTCTGGCCAGAATGCCATAGTAAGAAATAGTTTCCATCATGTCTCAGTACTCACATGTACTTACTCCAGTAAAACCAAAAGAGAAGTTTCAGAAAATAATATACTCTGTGTTATATATTCTGATGTATCCAATTCTGTTCTATTACAATTTTTAGAATTCTGATTGCAACCCACCAGATTAATTTCATGACCCATTTATAGGTTTCAGCCTATAGTGTTTTTTTTTTGTGGGGGCGGGGGGGTGGGGAACTCTTATAGAAATAGAGAATCATTGTAGACTTTTGAGAAAGCATGATGAAATAAATTATTCCCACAATTTACCTCTGCGAATGTATTAATGTGGTTTCTAGTTGTATGCGTTTTGTTTTGTTTTGTTTTTTAAAGATTATTTATTTATTTATTCATTTATCCCCGCCTTGCTGCTTGTGCTCGCTGGGTCAGCTAACCTCGCCGTGCGGGCGGGCTTGCCTTCACCAGGAGGCCCCGGGAACCAAACCCAGGGCCTCCCATATGGTAAACGGGAGCCCTACTGATTGAGCCACAGCCGCTTCCCTGTATGAGTTTTATTTTATGTAATAATTTATGAACACTTTTGTCTTTCAGCTTACCAATAAGACTTTAAGCAATAGCAGTCAGACCGAGTTGGAAAATCGACTCCATCAGCTGACAGAGACTCTCATCCAGAAGCAGACCATGCTGGAGAGTCTCAGCACAGAAAAGAACTCTCTGGTCTTCCAACTGGAGCGCCTCGAGCAGCAAATGAACTCTGCCTCTGGAAGTAGTAGTAATGGATCTTCTATTAATATGTCTGGAATTGACAATGGCGAAGGTAACCGAAAAAAAAAAAAGAATATTCATTCACTTCATTGCCTTTATTTCCAGCATTGCTAACTCAAAATATTTTTTTTGGAGGTACTGGGGCTGGGGATTGAACCCAGGACCTTGTATGTGGGAAGCTGCTACTCAACCACTGAGCCACATCAGCTCCTCCAAAATGATTTTGAGAAATTACAGAAAGACTATTCTTATTTGATAAGAAATTTCATCAATGAGGGACCCAGTTTTCTCCTGATTGGGACCTGGGCCATGTGCTATTTAATAATTTCATTAGTAAACTGGATAATGGATTAATTAATAGCCCTTGTTATTAATATTATTAATAATCATATTGAAACATATAGGATAGTTGATAAGATGATGCTGACCAGTAGAGAGGGACTTTGAGGAAACCTGAAGCAAGATTTGCTTTAATAATCCTCCAGTGAATACTTATCTATATTAAGGCTAATACATAGTTGTTATAAGTATTTCCCTTCTCTATAATTTTAATAGAGAAGTTTACAGATTGCCAAAATATATAAACAAAAAGATTGTAAGCTTCAACTAATGAGGTTTTTAACCTTAGAATGTAATAGTCTGCAATGTTGTTATTCAGTAAATCAGTTCTTTGACCTTAAATTTTCACTATCTTTTTTTACTGCTGTGGAGAAAAATTAAGCAGGGAAGGGAGAGAGAGGGTTCCAGATGTGGGGATGGGATTGTAATTTAAACAGAGTGGTCCAGGAAGGCCTTTCTGAAAAGGTGGCACTTGAGTGAAGTCCCAAGGGATGTAAGGTAGTAAACTGTGGAGGTCTGAGGGAAAAGTGTTCCAGGCAGAGAGAAGAGTATGTGCTAAGGCCCTGAGGCAGGAGTGTTCCTCACATGTTGTAGGAATAGTATGAGGCCAGTGTAGTAGGAGTAGACTGAGAGGGAGAGTAGTGTGAGGTGAATTCAGATGGCTTGGGGGGAGGCTATTTAGGCCCAAGATTGACTCTGGGTGAGGTAGAAAGCCAGGGTAGGATCTTAAGAGGGGTGACCTGACTTGGTTTTAACAGGTTGCTTCTGGCTGCCTTATGGAGAATAGACTGCAGAGGGCTAAGCACAAAGGCAGGGAGAGCAGTGAGGAGCCATTGTATTAATTCATGTGAGAGGAGATGGTGGGTCAGACCAAAGTGGGGATTGTGGGATGGGTTCAGGATTTATTTTAAGGGTGAACTGATGGAATTTGCTGGTAAGTTAGATGTGGGATTTGACAGAATGAAAGGAGTCAAGGCTTTTGGCCTGAGCAGATGGAAGATGGCATTGTCATGTACTAAGATGGGAAGAATGCAGGAGAAGCTGGTTGGTGGTTTGAGCAGAAAATCAAGATAATAGTTTGGGCATGCTAGCTTTGAGATGTCTATTAGACATCCAGATGGAGATGAAATAGGTGCTTGACTGAGTCGGGAGTCTGGGGGAGGTCTAGGCTAGATATGTAACCTGGGAGGTCATCAGCTTTGCTGTGTAGAAAAGGAATTTGGCTTTACTCTTGCTAGCACAGGTGGAAAGGACCCACTTACATTGATTCTTGCCAATACTGGATGTTTTTAACCTTTTTGTTAGTTGCTATTTTTGTGGCAAGAATGTTCTTAATTTTTAAATTTGGTTTTGATTTTTGTAGATATGGAAGTTTAAACATTTTATATAATCAGATTTACGAATCTTTTTTTTATGGTTTTTTCCTACTTTGGCTATAATGCTTAGGAAGTTGGCCTTGGAGAATTTCTTCCGTATGTAATATATTATGTTCAACTATTATTTTGTTAGACAGTTGTTTCTGTGTCAGTACATTAATTTGCTGATATTTTTTTGTTTAAATAGGCACACGTCTGCGAAATGTTCCTGTTCTTTTTAATGACACAGATACTAATTTGGCAGGAATGTATGGAAAAGTCCGCAAAGCTGCTAGTTCAATTGACCAATTTAGGTAAGGGATGCCCAGGAATGATGAGTGATGGACCATCAGCTATTTTTATAACATTTTCCAGTGGTTTCAGTCATAGTAAGTTCCATCAGGCAAAGCTGATATTTTAAAGTGACATTTACCGTATTCCTTTCAAGATACTTCAGTGTTAGGAAATTGTTTCAAGAGGTCTGCTAGTACTTACATTTTATTGAAGATGATTAACCCAGACCATTTCTCTTCTTTCTATAATATACTCTATTTTTAAAATACTCTCATAAATTTTATTGAGAAAGCCTCTATCTCATGTAAATTTATCTGAGTGTTTTATTCCAGTTCTTGATCATGTGATTAGAATAAAAGATGCTACTTTAGATAAATCAACAGTACTTATTTTAATATATATTACATATTTAAATAATACATAATATATATTTGTATATGTGTGTTACATATATATTTAGATATACATTTTTGTACTAGCAGACTTCCACCTTATAAACTATGTTTTAGCAATTTACGTAGAGCCTTGATAAAGTTCAGATCAAAATAACTTACTAAATTTTTTTTCCTTTTAGTGTTTATAATTGAATGCAATTTTCATGAAATGTTGCATAATAAAGTAATCTTTTCTTACATTTTTGAATCATAATAGCGCTATAGTGTTACAAATAAACAATGGTTTATTACATTTCTTGACCACTTGGATAATAGCGTCATTATTTCAAAATTATTAAGCATGCCTATTTCAACTCTTCATTTATTCAGCATATATAATATTTTTGGAGAACCTAAGCAAGGCATTGTGCTAGTGGCAGTGAAAGAAGCAGAAAGGCATAGAAGAAAGATGTATTTGCTTCTAAGTATATCCATCTTGATGGGGGAAAATGTTGCAAAAAGGCATGAGTGATAGGATCTGGACATCATATTCCTTCCCCCCTTATTTGTTTATTTTACCTGCGTATCTATATAATGTGTGCCTTTTAGAAGAATTTGTCTATACAAAAGCTTTTAGGTAAGCTATTTGCAAGTTACTTCCAGCCAGACTCTTTGTTCCTACTCAGGTGGTTACCTTTTAAAAGGAAAATGATTTAGAAAGAGGAACCTAGCTACCTTCTGCATCTGTAGCTTATAGAATTAAGAGGAATAGCCCCAAATAATGATGAAGGTGTTTGCTTGCTACTATGACATTTCTATGTGGTTATTTCTAGTAATCTTGCAACAAACTATTAGAAAAATCCTACTTCTGTGGTGGCCACATCAGTGGTTTAAATGAGTGAAACTTTAAAAATCATTAGACATGACCCCAGGAAGATTTGTTTTGATTGTAACTGTCTTCTCTTCCCCCTCCCAACCCCTTGGTTTGCACAGCATTCGTCTGGGGATTTTTCTCCGAAGATACCCCATAGCACGGGTATTTGTAATTATATATATGGTGAGTAAACTAGTAACTTGTTTGAAAAAACAATGCTGCATTTGATTTTTCACCAGTTTTTTTCCTTCTTCAGCCTTTGATCTTATCAATAGCATAACAATCACTTTAAAGGGTAGAACTCATTTTTGATTTTTGGTAACTAAGGTTGTCTTTAAGTACATTGTAAGTTGACAGTGCATTATGTTGTAAATATAAATTGTTCAAAGGCTTTTCTACAAATAAAATTAACTTGAGTGCAGTTTGTTATCTCCATTTTTTAAGCCCTTCTAATGATAAAAACACTAAAGAAACAATTTTTATCTTGATATTGTAAAGTTGCTTTAATTTTTCATGTATTTTGCTTTATTTTCTAAAGTGAACTCAAGGTTGATTTATTTTCTTTCAGATTTCTTAGCTCTAATAAAATGATTACAATTGCAGTAATTTGGTATTCCATTTCATGGTTCCTGTGTGCCTAAAATGCCCACTAACTATTATTTGTGGGTATATGTGAAAGAAGTTGGGTTGGATTAAGACTGGCAGTTTTCTTGAAAAGAATTAAAAATGTACTTAAAAAGAAATTTCTCTGGGATCCACTAGAGGGAAGAGTTATTCCTTTAAATAAAAATTCTTTAATATGGGAGGGATGAGGGGAACAAAAGAAAATAAAAGTTGAATGGCATAGGAAAGGATTAAGAACATAACCACATATGGTCACAATTGATTTCCTGGGTGTTAGAGACTGCAGGTAACCCCTGTGCCCTGTGTCAGTATGCGATGTGATGTGTTACACACTGCACAGTGCTGAGGCACTTAGTGATGGGCTCTACACCATCTCAGCACTACCATGCAGGGAGTTAGTGGAAATTTTTCATTGTAGATTATGTTCTGGGTCCTTATTCAACCTTGGGTACCTGACACGATTCCTGTCAGGAATGTCTACCCATCTCCTCTTCACCAAATCATGGCTTAACCATTTTTTAAAACACTGGCCATATATGTTCTAGAGAGCCTTTGCTACCAATTACATGTAATCCTAGCAATTCTAATCATGCTCTCTGTTCTGCATTATTATCACCAAGTGGGTTATTTATGTGTAAATGTGTATATTATGAATGTGTTTAAGTTCAGGACTGTATTCCTCTCGACTGAATCCTGTGGATCTAGCAACCCTCTGTTACCCTCATTGCACTCGGCTCATTTAATTGCTCGTTCCTTTGTTCCTGCGTTATTTATCCAGTAAACTTGTACTGAGGCCCTGCAATGTCTCAGACACAGTGCTAGCCACAGAGGATACAGAGACAGATTAGACATGGCTCCCGCCCTCAGGGCAATCCACAGTGGGCCTTTGGTAAAGATTGATTTATCAGCTAATCCATACTTTTTTCCTTTCTTTCTTTAGGCTCTGCTTCACCTCTGGGTCATGATTGTTCTCTTGACTTATACCCCAGAAATGCACCATGACCAACCACATGGCAACTGAACCGCCTGCACCCAACTTGTTTCAGTGATTGGTTGGTGTTTTCTAGACTTGGGATCAGCGAAAGGGTTAATTGTCTAAAATTTCTGAGGATGCACATGATTATCACTACAAGCTTTTAACTTTTTAAGTTATTATACAAGTACTCTGTTAGCTAAATCTTCTAATTTCCTTCACATGGTAAGAGTTTCTTAGACAGTTTAGCAAGCTCAGCTTTGCTTTTTCTGAATTCAGTGGGTCTAACACACACACACACACACACACACAGGGGTAGTTCACCTCTGTACAGTCCATCTTGTATTTTCGGTCCCACTGATTATGGGCCATAATCAGGGAAACGAATTGTATTTAACAATATAAATAAAAAAACTTTTCTTTTTGATAATTTAGTCTTCTTTTGTATTTTCATATTTTTAACTTTGCAAATATAGATTTACTTTTTACATGTTAAAGGCCTGATTGGTTTCTATAAATACATAAATAAAATTTATGGTGTATTTTTCTTTTTAAAAAAAATAATGGTTTTCTGTCCCCATTATTGCAAGACCTTTCCAGATGGACTTGAGTGAGTTGTGTCAGATGTCGGCAACTAAAATCACTTATAAGGGATTCTTAGTGTTTTGCTACTGCTCCCTAAAGTGTATTCTTCTCTGCGCCCCCCCGCCCTTTCCATCCACACTAGACCGTTTTACTTATATTCTTACTCATTATCTTCCTCCTCCTTTTTTCTTTTCTTCAGCCTGTACCTTAGGTTAGCCCCTCACATCCATAGGCCCTGCTTCCAGCATTAAAGAACTGATTTGATTCTGTTTTTAGCAACCTTTGCACTTTAAAACACTCCAAAGCAGAAAAAAAGACATTTTCTTTGCTTTAAGTCCAATATAATGTCTGGTTTGACTTTTCATCTGCACGCCTGAATTCTTAAGTTGTTTTGTCACCTGGGTGCTGGTGGTCTCTTCTTATGTGAGTAATATACATAAATCTTGGTAGTCTTTCCTGGCAGGAGACAGTATGTCTTTGAAGCAGTCTATGGGGTGCCTAACTTGAAACTTGACAGGAGTTTCTATTCTGATGACACCTGTACTGTGAACTCGAATCCTTCAAAAGTTTTGATCCATTGCATATATGGACATAAAGACATATGTATTATTTTTCATCAGAAAATGAAGTTTTAAAGGTTATCTTGGATGTGTTTGGCCTTTTTCAACTTGTCATGAGTAGAAAAGGCAGAAAGTTTCATATTATATAAAAATGGGTATGCGATATTGGGGGTAGGGTAGAGAAACATTTCTAAATCGGTACAGAATGTGTCTCACAGGTTCATATTCAGGTATGATAACCCTTCAGTCTGGGCTGTGAAGTCAGGTCTGGTCTCAAAGAGAATAAAGAGTCTAGTCTCATTAATATTGTTTAAAGAGTTTTTCTTTCCTAATTTGGAAACATTTCTAGAAAATGATTAAAACCAGGTTACATGCTTAAAATGGAAAACAGCACATGCTTTGTCATCGTGTATTGCCAGACTTCCTGTCTCTGTGTAGGTCCTCCTGGCTTTTGTTGGGATGTCTCTAAATCTTTTGTTCAGTCTTTACACATTCTTGGCTTTGGAAATAGTTTGACAAAGTGCTTCCGGGATTATTTTTCTGCACTTATATCTTTGAGTTTCAGTTTCAGAAATTTTTTAATTTTTTATTTTGAAATTTTTTCAAACCTACAGGACAGTTGCAAAAATAATACAAAACCCATACAGGGAACTAACGCCAACATACCCCCCACCCAGATACCCAGATCCACCAACTTTTAACATTTTGCCACATTTGCCATATCATTCTATCCATCTGTGCATCTGGCTGCCTGGCCAACTAGCTAGCTATCGATTTATCTAAGTCAATATCCTTGGCCACTAACAAACTGGGAGATTTTTTAAAGTGCTACCATTCACTCATATAGCATCACACCTTCTTGACCTAATTAAAAGGGTTGTATGAGAGCCAATTTCTTTCCCTTCTCAATCCCATGTATTTATTTTTATTTATTTATTTTTTTAAGATTTTATTTATTCATTTATCCCCCCCTTGCTGCTTGTGCTTGCTGTGCCCATTTGCTGTGCGTTTTTCTGTGTCTGCTTGTCTCCCCTTGTTGGGTCGTCCTGCTGCATCAGCTCACCGTGCTGTGAAGGCGGGCTTGCCTTCACCAGGAGGCCCCAGGAACCGAACCCAGGGCCTCCCATATGGTAAACAGGAGCTCTATTGATTGAGCCACATCCGCTTCCCCCATGTATTTATTTTGAACATGCATGCACACACATATATATATACTATACATATTCATGCTTGCACCATACATACATACATTTGTACACATAAATATGTTACTGACACTCTTGTACTGCTTTGTAGTTCTGGCTATCAATTGGAAAATAAGATTACTTTTAAGCTTTCCTTTTTATAGCCTTTGTACTTAGTAAAAACTACTGTTTGTATTGCTACAGAACAAAAATTTCAAAGGAAAAACATGGGTCTTGTTAAAATATGCTGTTTCCATATTTTAGGTTTACCCTGGCTTTTAGTTCTACAGATGAGGGAATAGAGTGGGGCTGGGCAGTCCAGACATCAGGAAGGCTTACATCCAACTCACCCCATAGGGGGAAAACCTCAAGTATGCCTCGTTTGGCTCCAGCTCCCTGTGGCAAGAGGCCAGCTGAGGGTTGGGAAAGCATTTGTGGGCAGCTTAGCCTGAGCAGGAAGTAGAAGGGAAGAGGTGCTAAAACCCATGAGGACCAGGTGTCTGAGGCCCTTGAGACTGACCGGCCAGAAGAAAGGAAGGATGAGAAAGGTGTCTTAGAGGCTATTCTGCCTGCGCCGAGAACTAGGAGTCCTAGGAACTTTCCTGAGTGAGAAGAATATGGATGAAATGATTCTGAACCTCCACACTTCTAAGGGCTGATGTGTTTTCCAGACACAGAAGCAAACACACCAATGCTCTCGATTTTTCTCTCTTGTAAGCACACTTGCGTGTCAAATGTGTCTCGTGTTAGAAGCCACATTTGTAGAGGATGTATCGAGAAAAAGTGGGTGGTAAAGCAATTTTATTTTAAACCATGGTAAGTACAAAGTAATTAACCCTGCATGCTGGCCACTTCTAGGCCGTGGAAATAGAGCGGCGAGCATTCCTTTTAAGTGGGAAAGGCAGACTATAGGCATAGACCTAGTGTGTCAGTGTTGAATGCTATGAAAAACTAAAATGGGGAAAGGTTCTAAAATGGAATGGGGAGACGTGGCCAGAGAGGGCCTCTCTGCGGAGGTGACATTTGAGCAGGACCTGAATGAAGTGATGGGCCATAGCAAACTATGGAGTGGGCTCTCTAGGTAGTGGGGTTAAGTGCAGAGCCTCTGAAATGAGAGCATGATGTGCTGGAGGAGTACAACGTGAGGAGGCCGGGCTGGCTGAAACAAGGGTGAAGGGGAGAGGTGGGTGGATGGAGGACAAGGGAAGGACTTGGGAAGAAAAGGCCATTTGTCTTTGTCCTTAGTAACGCCTCTGCCCCTGAACCACCACTTTCATTAAACAGGGAAAACCTTTAAAAGTCAGGTTTGGAAATCTAAAGACTACAGTTCACATGCAAATGCTAAATAGTAAATGATTTCTTCGTGAAGTGCAGACAGGCTCCAGCTGCAGAAGTTTAATCCTAACTAGCAGCTGAGAATACCAACTCAAGGAACACGTAACAGTCTCCAGTAGCTGCTCGGTGTCTGCATTCACAGCTAGTCCTGATCTTTGTTCAAGTCATGGACAAACAGAAAAATGAAACCTTTCAGGTTCGAAGGCAGGTGTCTCCTACCCTTTGATAACCTTAGAGCAGCTCCCTACCTGAAACTACTGTTGTCATACTCTCAGGCCTCAAACTCAAATGTCTTCAGACCTTCACGTCCCTCATGGGATCAGTTTGTATTATTGTTCTAATTATTCACTGCTACTTCCTATGGAAGGGTTTTACTTCCTGCCTCACTGATGTCAACCTGGGCCGGATGACCTGTCTTGCTTTGGCCAGTGAAATACGGGTAGAAGAGATGAGTGCCACTGGCAAGCAGCTTTGAGAGTTGTCTGGTGGGTTTGCCACCTAACTTTTTCCTCTGCCATGAGCTCAGCATGTCCCTGAAAGGGGCTGCTCCTTAAATGTAGATCCTGGAATAGAGATACAGAGCAGAGCCAAAACAGGGAGCATGTCCTGAAAGAACATGTAGCTTGAGTGAAAAGTAAATCTTTGCTTTTGTGGGCCCCAGAGATTTGGGAGGTTGGTTGTTACTGCAGCAAACCTAGTGACAGCTGACTGATGGACCCACCAGTGCACCATCTCTCTTCACCTCCAGACCTCTCCTCTGCTTAGGGAAGTTCCCTTCTGGATCCTGTCCCCTCCTGGTATCAGCTTAGATGTCTTTTTGTGAAGTCAGAATCTCCTCTGCCATTCCCCCACTCTCCCCAAGAAAGAAACTAGGCTAGGTGTCTGTGGAAGGCAGAATAATGGTCTTGCAAAGATGTTCATGTCCTAATCCCCAGAACCTATAAATGTTACCTTACTTGGCAAAAGAGACTTTGCAGATGTGATTAAAGATCTTAAAATAGGGAATTTATCTTGAATTGCCTGTCTGTGCTCAGTGTAATCATAAGGCTCTGTAAGAGATGGAAGAGGGAGGCAGAATAGTCAGAAAAGGTGTGATGACAGAACTGAGGGCAGGTTGATGCAATTGCTGGTTTCCAAGATGGGCTGCAAGCCAAGGAAAGTGGGCAGCGTCTCGAAGCTGGGATTCTCCCCTGGGGTGCAGCTGCTGACGCCTTGCTTTTAGCCTAGTGAGACCCATTTCAGGCTTCTGATCTTCAGAACCATAAGATAATACATTTGTTTTAAGCCATTAAGTTATAATTTGTTACAGCAGCCATAGCATGCATACTGTGTCCCTCACTTGCTATGGGCTCCCGTAGCACTTAGTTCTCTAATTATAGTCCTAACTGGATTACCTCCTCACTGGCCATCGCACCAGCTACACTAAGCTTGTCTACGTGTCTTGTCACACATTGTATCTTCAGAACCCAGACTAGTTGTGGCAGTTTGAGATTATTTTATGAATCCAAAACAGGGAAAGATTATGTTTTCCAACTAGTTTATTCCTGTGGCTGTGATATCCTTTGATTGCGTTAAATTCCGCTGAAGGTCTTTAGATTACTTGATAAGATCTCTTTAGGGATTTTGATTGGACTAAGTCTGTGAGGTATGACTCAGGTTGAGTCTCTGCCTCCTTGCTGGGTCTGATAAAAACCCAGAGACACAGACAGGCACAGAAAAGGAAGCTGTCATGTTTGATCCTGCTATGTAAAAGAGGACTAGGAGATCACTTAAGCAGGGTAAACCCCAAGGGGCTGGGCCCACAGAGCAGCTCAGAGGAGACCAGCCCTGCCATATGCCTGATGGCTCCCAGCTGAGACTGATACAGGAGGCCCGGAAAGAGACCAGCCCTGTGCCTGGTTGCCCCCAGCTGAGCTCAAACCTCGGCGGAGATTGGCAGTCATCTTGCTTCAACACATGGCAGCTGACTTTGGTGAGAAAGTATCTCTGATGGTGTCTCAGTTTGGACTTTTCACGGCCTTGGAACTGTTAGCTTTTTACCTTATAAAAGCCAACCCATTTCTGGTACTGTGCATCAGCAGCCCTTTGGCAAACCCAAAACACTAGTACAAGGCCCTTCTTAACTACTCAGTGCAGATTTGTGGAATGAACAAGCACCTTTCAAAACCAGGACTAACGAGAAACAGTGATGTGACAAAAAAGTATAAATTTAAAGCTGGATGCTACCACTTTCTGGTTTTGTTGCTTAACTAGCTGTGGTGGTAGGTAATTCACTTAACATCCTGGACCCTCGGTTTCCTCGTTTTTTTTAAGAATAGAGATAATACCACCCATCACAAAAAATTCCCTGTAGGTAAAAAAGAGCATCTTCTAAGTTCTAAAGTGTATTCAAACATTAGTTTTATTGGGTGCTATGTTTATTTTAAAGCTGGGTGGGGCTGAGAAAGTGAAAAATGGCCCAGCTGACAGCCAGTCAACTGTGCTCCCAGCACCGGCAAGGCCACTGCTGCAGGCACAAAGATGCTGAAGCCTTCCCCTCTTCTACGAGCACTGCCCCTTTCTCAGCAATTGCTGCTCCTTTACCAATAACAACTGAGCCCCATTTTAACCCTCCCTTCTAGGTGACAGGTGTTGAGATAGTCACGAAAATGCCCGTTTCTTGGCAGCACCCACCCCAAGCCTAAGCCCTGTGGGAAGCACCTGCCACCTCCCCTCCCTGAGACGCTCCTGAGGCCCGAGGACGCCTTCAGCCTGGCTGCAGCAGGCGTGTGGTTTTAGTCCAGTTGGATCTAACAAGCTCTTCTGTTCAATCCTAGAATTTCACAGATAAGCAAACAGAGGCCCATCAAGATAAGTAATTCAGAGATCCATCAAGGCCCTCCAATTAGTTATAAAAATTGGATCAAGCATGTCTTTTGTTTGTTTTTATATATCCATGGGTTTGGATAATTTGGTTATTGAACATGTCAGTTTACCAGATCTGTCTGGGACAGAGTCTTCTATTTCCCAACTTGGCTAGGACCTTCCAGTAGCTTTTAGTCGCTGGAGAAAATCTGCATCGTTTTTTAAAATAACCTTTAGCTCTGGGGCAAGGCCAGATATGTTCTGATGAGAGTTAATTGTTCTCTATCAGTGTGAGAGGAAGCAGGTGTGTGTTTGCTGCAGCCATCTGATTTCTTTCTTTAAGCTCTAGGCGCACTCATCAGCCACCCAAGCAGGAAATTGCTTTTCTGCAAAAGGTAAACAAGAGGGTTTGCTTTATTTTCAGCCATAAAATTGGACCTAAAAACATATTTAAAATCACTTTTTTTCCTGTTTGCATAACATTCTTTAATTGTGGAAAATACAGAAAAGTATAAAGAAAATATTATTCAACCATAGACCTAACCACCCCAAAGTCGTAACTCTTCACATTTTGGGCTGTTTCCTTCCAGTCTTTTTTCCCCTGATGTATATGTATAAATGTAGGAAGGTCTGGAGGTGGAGGGAGAGCACTGTATAGTATAGTACTATACTGTATATACAATTTTTTTTTAAAGTATATCATTCATATATGAACATACATAAACAATAAGTGTGTAGTAAAAGTTGTGAACTTACAAAACAAACATCATACAGTGCTCCAGTACATCACCCCACCACCAACACCTTGCACTGTTGTGAAACGTTTGTTACAAATTATGTACAATTTTCATTCTTTGAATCATAATTCAATATTACATAATTCACGAACACAGGCCCATTGTAAAACTTCCAACGGATACGATATACAGAGTAAAAAGGTTCTAGTGGCCTTTAGCACCTCCCCATCACCCCTTCCCAGCAAAAACTACTGCTAAGTTAGGAGGAACTGGGGTCAATACACACAGCACTTTAGTGTTCGATCATAAATACCCAATCAATAAGTGGGTAGTGGAGGGTGGGCTAATCCCCTGTGTGGCGGCCCCTAAGCTCACCCCCTGTGGTTGCCCACCCTTGTTGGCCTCGCCTTTATGAAAATCCATCCTCGATGAATGCAGGTGGGACCTGTGATTTGCTTCCAACCAGTAGAATGTGGCAAAGGTGAGGGGATGTCACCCCCTTGATTTGGTTGTTATACGGCAAAGGTGCCTGGCTGTCAGCCTCGCGATCGCGTTGCGTTATGGAAGCTTTCCACTTAGCAGACTAGATTCTACTTGTTGATGAAGCCCACGTGACAAGGGAGTGTGGGGCAACCTCTAGGACTGATGACAGCGTCCAGCTGACAGCCAGCAAACAGCCAGAGCCCTGGTCATACAACTGCAAGGAAGTGGGTCCTGCCAACACTCTGAAGGAGCGGGAAGAGGCGTGTTCCCCAGGTGAGCCTCCCACGGGAACCCAGGTGGCATCTTGCTCGCAGTCTCGTGGGATCCAGCACAGAGGGCCCGGCTAAGCCACACCCTGACTCAGACCCACGGAGACTGGGCAATAATACATGTGTGTTGTTTTAAGCCACTATGCTTGGGGTAATTTGTTACACAGTGATAGAAAACAAATACATCTTTCGTATGGACTTTTGGAGGTAAGCGACACACGCAACTCAAACTGGCACAGGTGAAAAGGAAAGCTATAGGTTTTCCTAACTTCAGGCACATTTAATCCAATTCTCAAACAATGTAAACTGGTATCTTTCTCCTTCCTTCTCTTAGCTCTCCTTTCTTCTGTGTCAGCTTGATTCGTAGACAGCTTCTCCCCAAACAAGGATGCCGACACCGCTTAGTTCACATCTGTTAGCTTGGCAACCTCAGCGGAAGAGAATCCTGCTTTTTCCCACCAGGTCCAACAAAAGCCCTGGGGTGCTGTCCATTGGTTCTGGCCGGACGAACTTAAGACACATGTCCACCAATCTCTGGGGACAGATGGATGTGGTTCATACGCCTACAACCAAAACTCAAGAACCAAAAGGGGAGGGGTGAGTGCCAAAAGGAAAGAGGGGTGCTGCTAGCTAAAGAAGAGAAAATGGAAGCTAAACGACAAACCCAGCCACCTGCCATGGCTATGTGCGTGCTTGTCTATGCAAACATAAATGCAGCTTTCTGTCCTCGTTGCCATAACAGTAGGTAACAATAATAAAACACCTCCTGTACAATTTCATTCAATGTCTATGACAATGAACATGAAAAAAACTTAAAACTGAAAAGTTTTAAACTTACAGAAAAGTTGAAAAGGTAGCACATGGACATTCATATACTGGTCACCTGGATTCCCTACTTGGTAATATTTTGCCCCAGCTGTTTCTCTCCCTCTCTCTCTCTCTTTTCTGAATGATTTAAAATAAATTGCAGCCTTCATGGCACTTAACTCCAAAATATTTCAGGTTGGATCTAAGAAAGAAGTCTCCTATTATATAACAATACCATTAACACACCCAAGAAATTTTAACATTGTGCAAAATGATATTGCCCAATATACAGTCCATATTCAAATTTTTCTAACAGTCCCAAAAATGTTCTTCATAGCAGTTTAAATTTTTCTGATCCAGGATCTAACCCAAGATCACTCATTGCATTGGATTATCAAATTTCTTCAGTCTCCTTTAGCCTAGAACTGCCCATCTCCCTTTTTTCATCTTTCATGCATTGCTGTTTTGAAGAGTCCAGGCCAGTTATCTTGCAGAATGACCTATAATATGGATTTGCCTAACTATTCCCTCCTGATTAGATTCAGGTGTAGCATTTCTGGGAGCGTACACTACTATATAGGTGATGAGATGTGTCACAGCATTGATTCAGGGGGAACTTGGGGCAGAGATGCTAAATGTGATCACTTGTTTAAACTGGTGTCTGCCACAGACACTGCTCTGCTCTCTGGCATGCCAAGATGTCCCGGGCTAACCTTGTACTTCCCCGTGCTGAGCCTGGAATCGGCCAGTTCTCCAAAAAGCCACCTGGTTCCTTTTAGTGGAGAATGGCATTTAGGAACCAAACACTCAACATTCGGATCTTCACACCATTTTTAAAGTTGTTAACTACCATTTGAAATTGCTTCGGAATTTTTCCATTAAGTGATTGGACTACAGCTAACTCTTCCATTAATACTGGGTATTTTAGAGAGGAAGAATCTTTCACCATTCAAAGCAGCCCTATAATAAACAACTGCCTGAATCAATCTCTTTTTAAATTGAGAATGAGTTCCTAGGATACATCCTAAACTGGAAATCACTGGGTTAAAGGGGCGAAGAGATTTTTCAGACTCTTGTTGCAAATCACTTAATCACCTTCCACAAAAGGGTGTGCCAGTTCAGTAGAGAGCCTTGGTTTACCGTTCATTTCTAGGATTGCTGGTCAGGTTGAACAAGGTGGAACGCTTCTCATGTTTGTCATTTGGGTCTGTTTTATAAAACTCGGGCATTTGAAAGGGAAGATTCCGCAAACCAGGATCTAAATGAATACTCTAATATTCTCAGAAGGTGTGGATGTGCAGGAGGTCCGAAAGGAGACAACGCGCTCTCCTAGGCGTGGGTCCTCCCGAAGCACACAGGGGTCATGGCCAGCCCCGGAGGCCCGAAGCCCGAGGCCTCCCAAACTCCCAAACTCAGGGAGTTTCCACCCTCAGGGCGTGCGCAGCCAAGGGGAGGGGAGGAAAGACCACCAGGAGAATGGGACCAAGGCAGCACTTAGCACCCATTAGTAGCCCTAGAAGCCACAGTGGTGGGACCCCAACCCCACCCCACCTCAAGCACTTGATTAGGAGAGGGTCAGCACAGCTGTGGAGAAAGCAGTATTTGACCTGAGTTTTGAAAGGGAGAAAGGTTTCAGCTCATTGAGATGCAAATGGGAGCATTCTGTGACGAGAATTCGCACCCCACCCCAATTGCGCCGTCTTGCACCATTAATCCTCCTCCTCACTCTGCTTTGTCCTGTGTCCCAGCTCTAGCACCACCATCACCCCCCCCAAGCCTTCCCTGCTGGCACCAACACCCATTCCAGGTCCACCCCAACCCTTCACCAAGCTGG
The DNA here is from genome assembly GCA_026826555.1 of Tolypeutes matacus. Lineage (NCBI taxonomy): Eukaryota > Metazoa > Chordata > Mammalia > Cingulata > Chlamyphoridae > Tolypeutes > Tolypeutes matacus. Next base: position 11,964,197 of record JAKSZT010053819.1, read on the forward strand.
CCTAGATGCCATCCCTCCCTCCCTCCCTCCATCCATCCATCCATCCATCCATCCATCCATCCATCCATCCATCCATCCATCCATCATCCATCCATGTCGTCCCAGGCATGTGCTAGGACGAGGGATACAATTGCATGCCAAACTGGCTCTGTCCCTGCTCCCAGGGAGCTCAGAACTAAGGGGAGGAGGTAGACATTAAATAGCACAGATAGATGTAAGTTTTTAAATATAACAAACTGGGATGCCTGCTGTGAGGGAAAGTAAAGGCTGCGGTGAGAATCCACAAGGGGGTCAGGCAACCCAGGCAGAGAGCCCCATCCCACATTTCCCACCACACCGGGTGCTCTTTGAGGGCAGGACCCATGTGTTCTGCAATGACCTCTGTCCCCGGCACGTGGCCAGGCGCCTGGCCTGTGGTTGTCCCTCCACAGTCGGCGGGGGCGCTCATTCAGGGGGTGGAGATGGGTGGAGACCAACACAGCTGTCAGAGGCTGCAGATTCCGCCCACCCCCTTCCAGCCTGGGCCTGGGGACAGGAGCCTCACAGCCTGCCCTGGTACCAGAGGGGGAGGACTCGGTCCAGCCCACGGAGCGCCGAGAAGGTCACATGAGGAAGGGGAAGTCTCATGAGAAGGTGGTGGCCCTGGCTGGGCACAGAGTGGACGCCACTAGCAGCTTCCCTTCCTCCACTTTCCTTCCCACATGGCGTAAGAGAAGCAGGGCCTTGGAGAAGTACCTTCCTGAATCCTGGGACATAAAAGTTCTGAGAACGTCGTTCCCCTTTTGTCCCTTCGATGCAGTTCCTGTAGCGGTCAGAGGTTCCCTGGCCTGACAGAGTGTGACCTCTGAGGCTGCAGAATCCTGCTCAGATAAACATTTGGGCTCAATTTTCCCTGGGAGGTTAGAAATAGGAGCCATTTTGGGTAAGGATCACATCTTCTAGAATCTGGCTGCAGCCGACTGATTAGCATTTCCACAAGGGCTTTCCCTCCAAAATGGGCACCTGGTTGGAATCTAACAGAGGGTGGAATTGGGGAGCAGGAAGGGCCCTTAGCAATCACCTTGCCTAACCCCTCACCTTACAGGTGAGGAAATGGGGTTTCAAAGACATGAAGCCTTCGCCTGGCATCCTGCTGCTGGAGAGCTGGGGACTGGCGGCACAGGAGAGGGGCCACAGCCCAGGACTTTCAACCCAGAACTCGCTCCACGCTTGGAGACCCTCAGCATGCGTGGCTGGCTGGCTGTGTGCCCCCCTGTGGCTCAGGACGGACATGCACTAGGCTGGTTGTCAACTAGAGCTCTCCATATCTGTCTCCAGCATCCTGGGAGTGTGTTTTTCAGCTGAAAGAAATGGAATTCTTTTCAGCTAATTCTGGTTTTATGTCTGTGGCATTTCCACTGCACATATTGGTGGGGAGGGATTTTAGTTTGGGAAGGGGGTGGGAGACTCACCACATCCTTGAAGCCTTCGGGGCAACGGCTGTCAAAAAACAAAAGCAACACCTTGATCCTTCTCCTTTTGCTTGGCTTCTAAGCCCAAAGGAGATCTGTTCCTAGGGAAGCTGGAACCACATGTGGGAAACATTTTGTAGTTGCTTAAAAATACATCAAAGCCGGAGTCCTGCAAAGGCTGGGGTCATGGACCCCAAACGAGGGCCCGACAGGCCCCAAAGGGACTCAGGCTTCTGCTCCAGTCCAGAAGGACTGCCGAGTTCTACAGCCTGGGAGCTGGGTGGAGGCTCGGACCCCTCATCCCACCGCTCTACTGCTGCCTGCACCTCCCTGCCAAGCTCTCCTTCCCAAAGAAAACTCTGGTCATGTTCCTCTCCTACCCAGAGCTGTCAGTGGCTCCCCATTGCCTACCTCTGGCCTCAAAGCCATCTGTGCTCTGGCCCCAGTCTCCAGGCTCGCCTTCCACCCCTCCACACCCTACCCGCAGCTCACCCGGGACCACTTTCCATTCCTGAAGAACAATCTGGTGCCCCTGCCGTTGGGCCTCGTTCTCCGTAGCCGCTCTCCTGCTGTCCTGTCCCCTCAGGCAGGCTGCCCAGTCCTGAGGCCCACTGAGCGACTTGCCAACACTGCAGAGGCAGGGAGAGAGCCCATTGGGGAGCCACACAGACCCTGGGGCCAGCTCGGTGGCCTTAGACATGCCACTCAACAGCACTGAGCCTCACTTTCCTCATCTCTGCAGAATAAAGCTGCCAGTGTCACAGGATGTTTGAGGCTTAGAGGGAGAACAGATGGCGAATTTCTCTGTGAGAGAGCGTCCCGTGAAGCTAAGGCACTTCTCCTCACGCGGTCTCCTGATCAAAACCACCCCAACCTCCTCACCCCACCACAGACCCACCACAGACCTCGGTTCCTCTTACAGAACTTAACATAATCAGCGTAATCTCTATCGCTTATTGCTGCATTGAACAATTGCAATTTGCTTAGCCTCTTGGAGCCTCAATTTCCTCATGTTAAATGTGGCTAATGTCCATCACTTTGGGTTAAGAGTTTAAATAAGAAAATATGAATTTAGTGCAGGGCCTGGTGTATACTAGCAATTCTTGCATCAAAAATAACCATGATTTGCTGATGTTGTGTATTAGTATAATACATAGTATTTGAGGCTAGTAAGCACTTAATAATGCATCCTCACTGCTGTCCTGGGAGGAAGCATAATTATTATCCCTGATTTATGCATGAAGAAATTACAAATGGTATGTGGTGGGGTTGAGACTCACACGCAGATATTTCTGACTCCCAAATCCGTGTTGTCAGCCTCTCGTGATACAACCCCTTGCAGAGGTGTGGCTGTACCTGCCTCGGCCCTGACAAGATGCAGCTCCCAGCAGGCCCTGCACCAGCCCCTTCACTGGTCCCCACATGATATCATACCTGTCCCTGTAACAGTCAGTACCCATTAATCACGTACCTATTATTTGCCAGGCATCATTCTCAGTGCCAGTGATATGAGCTTAAAAATATGCTCAGGAAATTTAAAAATCTATAAAGAATCATTAAAAAGAAATTGGAAAAGAATCAAATAGAACTTCCCAAAATGGAAAATACAGTAATTGAAATAAGATACTGGTAAAAGAAACAGACAACCAATTCATAAAGGGTGAAAAAACCCATATGTGTATCTCTATTAACATACTAAAAATCAAGACATTTTAAATGTAGACAAGTTAAAGCAAAATTTTATTTTTCAGAGACATATTGGGGTGAAGGCTGTTATTACTTAGCTCGTATAAGAACGTTAAGCTGTGACCTTGACTCACTTCCTTCTGTGTGCTTATCAACAAACAAGCTCTGATAGGGAAGCTGGAGAGCAAGGTAGATGGCTGGGACACCCATGGGAGAGCATGCAATGCCTCCGTTTTGTGGTTGGATGTTGACTAGGTACGTAATTGTCCAGTAAGGGGCCAACTAATTTGGAGCACTTGTAGACAGACTTTGATCTGCTGGCTGCCAAAAGCAATATATCAGAAAGGGGTTGGCTTTTACAATGGGATTTTATTAGCTTACAAGCTCACAGTTTTAAGGCCTTGAAAATGTCCAAATCAAGGCATCATCAAGATGATACCTTCTTCCTGAAGACCAGCTACTGGCAATCCTGGACTCCTCTGTCACATGGCAAGGCACATGGTGGCATCTACTGGTCTCTCCCTTCTCTTCCAGGTTTTGTTTCTTCTAGGTTCTTGCTTCCATGGTTTTCTCTCTCCTCTCTCTCTATTTATCCAATTTATAAAAGACTTTGATAAGAGGATTAAGACCCACCCTGGTCCACACCTTAACTGGAGTAGCCTAATCAGAAGGCCCCTAACTTCGGGGACCTAATCAAAAGGCCTTACAATAACCTTACACCCAAACAGGAATGAATTAGCTTTAAGACATACTTTTCTCAGGCCCATATAGCTTCAAACCATCACAAACTCTAATGTGATACAAAAATACTCATGACTTCCACCGGTGACAAATTCACAGATATAAAACCGTGGTCTGTCACCCACATTCATAACTAAAGAAAAATGGTAAATCTCAGTTATATAATAGAGAAAATAGAAATTTAATTTTTCTCCATTTAAATTAATAGACCAACGCTATCCTTGGACCTCTTGGAGATCCAGACATGGATTGGATCTAGGTTAAAAATCCTTGCACTGGATTGAAGGACCTGAGTCCTTGAGGCCCTGCTTGGAAGAGCTATACGTTAAGCCACGTGATGACCCCCTAGTTGCTTTGAGTGAGCAATAAATCTCTCCACTGAGATTTGGAGGTTGTAACAGCAGCTAGAGTTACTTATTCTAATGAACACAGAAATCACGCCTTAGAGGCAAGAAGCCCAATAAACCCCATAAAGATGAATAGAAATGAGTCCACACATAGACAGAGTAGAGTGAAACTGCATAAAAGCAGAGACAAAGAGAAGATCTTTAAAAGCAGTTGGTAGAATTCCACTTCCGACATGTAACGATCTTGGAAGTCATCTCTTCCGCTCTCACAATGAAGAAAAAGACAGAAAAAACTGAAAATCAATTACTTTTCTTAGGTCCATCAAAGAATTGAGGTCATAGAACAAACTGCCACGCTGAAAACTGTAGAGACAGGTGAATATGGAGAAAATAGCTAAGCTTACCTGAGTTCACAGATGAGCTGGAGCCTGCTAAGACATTTTAACAGTAACTTTGATGGCTTGTCAGAGACTGAATGTTGACTAGCTTGAGAATGAAAGACTAATGGGGGCCTAGTCTAAAAGGGACCTCCATACTTTTACCCTTTTGTGGGTTTTACCTCTGAGAGTCCCACCAGTTTCTCACAATGAAGGTCAGAGGAAAATCTCTCTGTGCTTGGCCAGGGGAATGGGAAAAGTTACCACTCCAAAATAAGCCCCAAGTGGTCCCCGTAACAAAAGCCTACCCAGCAAGGAAAAGACTTCACCAGCACTTTATCAATCCTGGGGAAGAATTGCCCAATTCCAGCTCCTCTAGGCTTTCTGTCTCATCAAAGGGGGAAGAAAACTGAGAGGTACTTGTGAAGCTCACAGCCAGGGGCACAGGCTCACCAACAGCCCGAGACCTAATCATAGGATTACAGAACATTTCTCCATGCCACACCTTACCAGCACATCAGCAGCACCCCAGGATAGTGACAGTGGATGACAGTGGAAAGAACTGCAAGGAAGAAGGAGTTTCCAGGGAAACCTGAGGACAACGGGGAAGACAAAAATAAGACCCCTGGAGGAAACTGAAGCCCCTGACTCCTACAGATACGGCAACAATTAAGCACACCTAACTCCTAGCCAGATGAGCACAAACCCTCACACCCAAGGCCTATCTACCTCAGTTCCTATTACCCAATACATCATGCCTGGCTTTCAACAAAAAACTCCGAGGCATGCTAACAGGCAAGAGCAAACACAATCTGAAGAGACAAAGCCCACGTCAGAACCACACTCGGACATGGCAGAGATTTTGGAATTAGCAGACGGGAAATTTTAAATAACTGTGATTAATATACTAAGGGTTCCAGTGGAAAAAGCAGACAACAAGCAAGGTCAGGTGGGTACTATAAGCAGAGAGGTGGCAGCTATGTCATCTCAAAAACTTCACAACTTCCAACAGCTTCTGACACCAAGTGGAAATAACACAGTAACACAATTCAATTCAATTGTAGCTCTACGTGGAATTAAGCCAGGACCTTCAGGTTAAGGATTCTGTAAGACAGCCCTGCTGGCACCATTTGCAAGTTTGGGGGCCTGGCTCCCACACTTCTGGCCAACTGGCTACAAATTCAGGTCTCCTATCACCGCCTAGGGTTTGATAATTCACTGGAATGACTCACAGGACTCATTGAAAGTGCTATATTCACAATTATAGTTTTATCCTAATAAAAGGACACGAATAAGAAGCCAAAAGAAGAGACACATATGGCGAGCTCTGGGAGGGCCTCAAAAGCAAGTTTCCGTGTCCTCTCCGTGTGGAGTCAGAACGCATCCCCCTCCAGGCACAGAGATGCTGTGATCAATCATGGGAGCCCTCTCAAGGGTAAAGTGCCCTGAGTTCTTACAGGATTTCATTTTGTAGGCATGACTGATGGAATCAATGCCCATGTGGTTGAACTCAGTCTGCAGCTCTCCTCCCCTTCCCGAGGTTGGGGAGTTTGGGCTCATATAGGCTAATATGCTGTGGCCCAAAGCCTCAACCCAGAGTTGGTGTTTCTGGTGTGGCCAGGCCCCCACCCTAAGACTGCAGGTGTGGCTGGCCCCACCCTGACAACTTGCAAATTAAATCAACAATGAGATACCACAAGACATCTATTAGAATCACCACAATACAAAAAAAAAAAAAAAAAAAAAAAACTGACAATAACACATGCTGGCAAGGACATGGAGCAACTGGAACGCTTGTTCGTTGCTGGTGGGAACGCAAAATGATACAACCACTTTGGAAGACAGCTTGGTAGTTTCTTAAAAAGCTAAGCATAGTCTTTCCATACAACCCAACAATCATGCTCCTAGGTATTTAACCGAGTTGAAAACTTATGTTGACACAAAAACCTGCAAACAAATATTTATTATTCTTAATTGCCAAAAACTGGAAATAACCCTGCTGCCCTTCAGTAGGTGAATGGATAAACAAACTCTGGCAATCTATATAATGGAATAGTATTCAGCAATGAAAAGAAATGAACTATTAACCTATGAAAAGAAAATAAATAAACCTTTAAAAAAAGAAAAGCTCATAAAACCCAACACAGAGAGCAAACCTTAATGTAAACCATGGACTGTAGTTAATAATAATAATGTATCAGTATTGGTCCACTCATTGTAATAAATGTACCCCACTAATGCAAGGTGCTAATAATAATAATATTAAAAAACTGTGGGCCAGGAGTGGAGGGTGGGGTGGGATAGAACTGTATATACTTCTATGTACTGTCTGTTGAATTATTCCTTTTTTTTTTTAAGATTTATTTATTCTCCTCCCCACCCCCTTATTGTTTTGCGCTTGCTGTCTGCTCCCTGTGTGTTCTTCTGTGTCTGCTTGTCTTCTCTTTAGGCAGCACTGGGAACCAATCCTGAGACCTTCCAGAGTGGAGAGAGGCGCTCAATCTCTTGCTTCACCTCAGCTCCCTGGTCTGCTGTGTCTCATTGTCTCTCTTCTGTGTCTCTTTTTGTTGCGTCATCTTGCTACGCCAGCTCTCCTGCGCTGGTCAGCACTCCACTCGGTCCAGCTCGCCATGCAGGCCAGCTTGCTTTTCACCAGGAAGCCCCAGGAATCGAACCCTGGACCTCCTATATGGTAGACAGGAGCCCAATCACTTGAGCCACATCCACTTCCCTGAATTATTCTGTAAATCTAAAACTGTACTAAAAATTGTCTAATAGTTTCAAAAAAACTTTTTAACTGAAAAAAAAAAAAGTGGCCAAGGAGGAAAGAGAGATGGCTTTCAAAGGCTCATCAGTGAGACTGACAGCTGACTTCTTACAGTGATAAGGCAGGACGATTCCACTGAGGGCCTTCCGTATGCATCATTCAGCCCTTGTGAGCTCCCATACAGTTAGGCAGGCAGAACGGGAAAGGGACCTGACCAAGTTTGCACCACCAGTAAGTGACTGACACCTGGGCCAGGTCCTCACCACCCACTCGCCTGCCTTCCTGAAAACAATGCTGGGAGTGAGACCTGGGTGTGTGGCCAGGCACATACCACCAACTCTATGCCTCAGCCACATCAGCTTTTTATCTTCTTAATAAACTAAAATGATTCTAAGATGAAATAGATGCTTCTTAATGCTTTGGAGAAAGAGAAAACACTACCCAAGTTCAAGATTATAGTAAAATATATATAATTAAGACCATCCCTCCAGCAACCAGTAGTAGAAATATATGGGCCTGCAACTCAGACAGAGCTGGCTCTGCCAACTACTTGGCAAGTCACTGGGCTTCTCTGAACCTCTGTTTCCTCATCTCTAAAATGAGGACCTGAGGGAAGCGGCTGTGGCTCAATCAGTGGGGCTCCCGTTTACCATATGGGAGGCCCCGGGTTTGGTTCCCGGGGCCTCCTGGTGAGGGCAGGCCCACCCGCACGGCGTGGTTGGCTGGCCTGGCGAGCACAGGCAGCAAGGGGGGGGATAGATGAATAAATAAATAAAATCTTTAAAAAAAAAAAAAAAAAAAAATGAGGACCTGGCTCCACAGTAATTGTGAGGATTGCATAAATGATTGATGTGACAATTCCTCGTTCTGCTGGCATATGGCAGGCACTGGATAAATGCAAGCTCTCTCCCCTTCCTCTCTTCTCCAACAACCAAGATTTTGTGCTGTCTCCTGTTCACTGAGAAAACCCTGGGGTCTTGGGAGGGGAGCTTGGAGCAGCTTTGCTCGGCCACCCGAGGAGAAGCCCGGTTCCCTCACTCATCCTGTGTGGGTTTGTATTTTCTGCCAAGGACTAATTAAATCCTGGGGCAGTGTGCACAAATAATTAAACAGCGAGGCTCGTTAGTAATGACTTTAGTTAATGTCTATGTCTATGGAAGATCCCAGTCATGGGCAATTAGTTTTTATCGTGTAATTAAGATGCTCAGTTGGCAGGAAGGGGTGAGCAGCTTGCCTGTCTGGGGCAGCAGCTGGGCTGGGCCTTGCCTGCCTTAGAAGGCCAGACACGGACAAGGGTCCCGGGAGGGGCCTCAAACCTGGGGGGCCCTGCCTTCCGCTGGCAGCTTTTCAGCTCAGGGAGTGAGCATCACTTACCTTATACTGATCAGAACCTGGATGGGGCATATTTATCTTTCGAGTTATAAATTAAGTGGAAAAATGAAATACGTTTCTAAAATTTGTATTTATTTACATTATGAGTAGGTAATGCATTCAAACGAGTCTAACTTTAAATGTATGAAAAGGGGAAGCGGCTGTGGCTCAATCGGTGGGGCTCCCGTTTGCCATGTGGGGGGCCCCGGGTTCAGTTCCCGGGGCCTCCTGGTGAGGGCGGGCCCGCCCGCACGGCGTGGTTGGCTGACCCGGCGAGCGCAGGCAGCAGGAGGGGGATGGATGAGCAAATAAATAAAATCTTTAAAAAAATAAAAAAAATAAAAAAATAAATGAAAAGATAAATTGTGAAAACTTCCTCCTACTCCTGACCCACCTCTCCCCATCACAAGTTCAAACAGGTAACTACCTGTAGTGGACTTCTGTGGATCCTTTTCAGAAATCTTGGGAGGCATATACAAGCAAATCCCGGGGAAATATTCTCACCTCCGCTTTTTAATTAAAACACAAATGTAGTGAATACACTCTTCTGAACCTTGCTTTATTTATGAAAAAGTTTTATTTATGAAAAACTCATAAATGAGTTTTTACCTCATTCTTTTTTTTTTTTTCCAACAGCTGCATGGTTTCCCTGGACACGTGTCTCAATTTCTTTAACTCAGTCCCCCATTCGTGGACATTTAAGTTGTTTTGCTCTTCCACTAACACAAACAATGCCCAGCCAATGATGTCATAGAGGTCCTTTGGCATGGGTGTGTGTCGGGGGAAAGGCCAAGATGCTGTAACGAAGAGACCAGGTAACAGCTCAGCCAGGCGTGGCGGGCAGAACTTTCTGCTCTAGGGGCTCTAGAAATCCGTGCAGGGACCCAGGTTCCTTCCTTCTTCCTGCTCCACCATCCCGAAAGTCACCATCCTGAGCTCTGTTTGCAGGAAGGAGAAAGAAAAGTCTAGGGCTTTTCTTTTTCCTCCAAGCAGCCACGGCAGAAGTTTGCAGCCATGCCTGCCCCCCGTTCCCTTGGTGAGACCGTGATGCCATGGCCAGAGCTGCCACTGGGAGCCTGGGAAGGGGCGTCTCTAGCCCAGGAAGAAGGGGTGAACAGAAACTAAAAGAACCCCCAGGCTGTCATGAGGAAAAATCCCTGGACCCCAGTGCTCAGGTCCAAAGGAAATTTAATTCTTGATGAAGTTTATTTGCTTGGCAAAAGTCTCTTAAAGCACGTGCTCCAGTCAAAGCCATGGCAGCAGAAAACCACTCACCCGATGGCCCATTCCTGTTCTTAAGACAACGGCCTGGTTTACCTTTAAAAAGTGTCCCTGCCGCCTCCCTCAGCTACTCCACTTTTTAGCCAGTAGGCTAAAATAATTGTAAATAACCTTTACAATTATTTATGCACCAATAGTTCAGGGTAGGCTTATTTATATTAGCACAAAATTGGAAACGACCACATGTCCAGAAACGGGAATGGTTAAGAAACTGTGATATCCCCCCCGCAAGGGAAAATACTGCAGACATTAAAGCAGTGCACAAGAAAAAATGCTTATGAAAAATTTACAACATGGAGAGCTCAAGTTATAAGTAATGAAAAAAGCAGGAATCAAAATTTTACGTACCGAGTGACTGTGGTTATAGTAAAACCTCCCCATGTATGTGTGCTCAGATGATCAGAAGGAAGTTACAGGGGAAGCTGACAGCATGGCCTTTAGGTGGTCGGATTTACGGGGAGGGTTTTTCTTTTTTCATGGCTTTTCCTGCATTCCTATAACCAGAATATTTTTATTATGAAAAATTCCTCCGTTTGCTTTTTATTAGAAATGAAGCCTGAGCTTTGTAGACATAATGAAGGGAGCAAACCTCAGGCTGTGTGTCTTCCCACTGGGCCTGGGACAGGCTCTTGTGCTGGATGACAGGAGTCAGCTATGACTTATTCCTTGGGTCAACGGGGTGACAGGCCTTGGCCAGCACTTGAGAACAGCCGTTTATCATCCTGGTGGGAAACTGCGCTCTCCAGGGCCTCTCTCAGGACAGAAGACACTTGTGAGTTTCACCTCTCGGGGGCAGGTCAGCTCTCAGGTGGCTGGGATCAGGCGGTGTCAGAGCAGGGCTGGGGGTGTTTCCTGATATCGGGGGCTGGGGGGCGGCCCAGTGCCTGTAGTCTCTGCAGGATACAAGGCCGCCAGCCCTGCTGGGCTTCCAGTTCTAGCCTCGGGACCTCAGTCCCCTCATCTGTGAAATGGGGACAATAACCTCCTTTCCCTCCCTCCCCTGCCAAATCTCCCTGCAGCAGTGGTGTGCGCGGAGGGCAGGGTGGCATCGCAGACTCTGTGGTAGACGCTGCCTGCACCCTCTTCCGTCGGACAGGAGGGAGCAGAAGCCAAGGAGAGGGCCAGGGATTTGCTTAAGGCTCCAGCACCCCCCACCTCTCTGTGACGGCCTTTGGTGAGCACTGACCCCTGAGGACCGGCTGGAGTAAGTCTCAGGGGTTCTAAGGGCACCTGGAGCCCCTTCCCAGAGGGCCTGTACTGAGGGTCCTGACATGAACCCTACTTCCCCACTGCTTTGTGTTTATTGTTTTTAACTAATTGCATTTACTGTTTTTAACAATTTACTCCAAAACTCATCAATGTTCTGTAGAGACCACACAGATGGGCAAAAGAGAAGAAAATTAAGATCACCTGTAGTCACTCTGTGGCCATTTGGTCCTTTTTTGTATGGCTCTCGGCTCATTCATTCCGCAGACTCATTAGCGCTGGGAATACAGCTATAAATAAGATTTTGTTCCTGACCTCAAGGAGCTTAAAATGGAGACACACACAGAGCTCGATTCCGTTTGGCTTTGACTGGTACTGAGCACGATGGTGCTGAACACAGTGTCTTGGAACATTTTTTTTCCTTCCACTTCTTTTATTATGAACACTTTATTATGGACAATATATTATTATGGTTTCTCAATGTCATTTAAATGGCTACACAGTGTTCCAGTCGGTGAAGGACCAGCATTTAACCGAGCTATCGTTGCACATTTGGTGCTTCGGCCAACGTCCTTGTAGCTTGCTCCACCTTCGTGTCCATCTAGGGTTACTTCTTTAGACTAAATACCTAGAAGGGGAATTGCTGGGGCAAAGCTTTTGCTATTTATTGCCTAATTCTCCTCCAGAAACATACACGCCAGTTTCCTCTCCCCTTTAGCAGGGCGAGAATTTTCACTTCCTTGCACCCAGGTCAGCATTGAGCATTATAACCTTTTTCAAAAATGTTTAAAATACCCGCCCCCTCAAGATGGCTCCCTCATCTGTTTTGCTCATTGTCTGCTCGTTTCTTCTTTAGGAGGCACCAGGAACCGAACCTGGGACCTCCCATGTGGGAGGCGGGTGCCCAACTGCCTGAGCCACATCTGTCCCCCCTCCAAATTTTTAAATGTTTTATGTAATATCCAATATGCAGAAATGCTGCAAGAATGGACTAGAAAAACTCCCCCTTTACCCAGATTTACCAAGGGCTGATATTTTGCTCCATTTCTTTTCTTCTTCTCTCCCTCCCTCACCCCTCCCTTCCCCTCTCTATCTCTTTTCAAATATTTGAGAGTAAGATGAAGGCATCAAGACCATTTACCCCCAGATATGTCCATGTGGTTTTCCTAATGACTTCTTACATAACTACTGTGCAGTTTTCAAAAAATCAAGAAATTCAGTCCTGTTACGTATTGTTATCTAATCCACAACCTATGCTCAAATTTTATATATATATATATTTTTTTCTAAAATCCAACTCTGGCTCATGAATGCATTTGGCATCCTTGTCTCTTTAGTCTCCTTTAACCTGGAGCATCATAAGTTTTTACAACATTTGCCAATGTAGCAGGCCCCAAATGGAATCCTGTTGGTTTTTTCATTTCTTTGATTTCTGGCAAAGCTGAGCATTTCTTCTGGTGCGTATCTCCTTTCGTGACAGCCCGCTGGGGTCCTTTGCTGCTTCTTGCCGTTAGGGTGTTCCTCTCTGTCTCACTGATTTATGGGGGCATTTCAGTCATCAGCCATCACTGGGTCATAAGCAGCCCCCACCCCCCTGGGGCCCCATGCCCCTCGGCCAGGGTCGAGAAGCAGCACAGTTGTGTGATCTGGGCAAGGACACCCCGTCTGTCCTTCCAAACTTTACCCAGACTCCGGGAAGTCCAAACGAGTGATTCCTGTTTGGGTTCCACATTTCCTGAGGGATCTGACCCCCGGCCAACCCCAGTTCTGTTTTCGAGCCGGCCACCTGCTCAGCATCAGTGGCCGACAGCAGCCCCCAAGGTTGCTATTGATCAATGTCTGCGGGTTCCTGGCACTCGAGGCCTGGTTCTGTGTCCTGGGAGAAGGGATTGTGGTGCAGTGGAAAAATCCAGAGAGCAGCCCCCAAACAGCACAGGGCGCGGACTTGGCTGCAAGCCCCTGCTGAAAGGGGGCTGAGCTGCTTTTCCTCTTCTGGAAAGAGGGGAAATGCTGGACTTCGTAGATGCTAAGAAAGAACTCCGCCAGTGCCGCCATGCCATCTTCCTGCTCATTGTTATCTTACACGTAGATTTTATTAGATCGCTTATCACTCTGTGCAGTTATAAAAAGGGGCACATAAGAAAAATAAACCTTTTCACATTCAAGGACTGACTCTTCTGAAGAACTTTTTCTTTTCTTCTCTCATGTCATAATTTTTTAAAATTAGGGAGAATTTAAATATATAAAGTTAGAGAAAATAGAGTAACATATCCCCTGGTTCCGTCGCCAGGCCCATTTAGTTTCACCTCTGCCTCCTCACTGCACCCAGCCAAGATTATTTTGGAATACATTTCAACGTCTTATAATTTCATCTTTAAATATTTCAGTTTGTAGATGCAAAAATGCCCTTATTTTTCTACAGCTGATTTGCTCAAATCAGGATCCAAACAAGGTTTGCACCTCGCATTTGATTGCTATGTCTCAAGTCTCTTTTAATCTATAGGTTACCTCACCCTAATTTTTTCCCTTGCAATTTATTTGTGGAAGAAACTGGGTGACTTGTCCTATAGAGGTTTTTTTTTGTTAACTTTTTATTTTGAAATAATTTCAAACTTACATGACAGTTGCAAAAATAATGCAAAACCTGTACAGAGAATTCCAGTGTACCCAACACACACCCAGATACACAGATCCATCAATTTTAACATTTTGCCATCTTTGCCATATCATTCTATAGCTGTCTATCTATCTATCTATCTATCTATTTACCTACCTTACTCACCTACCTATCTACCTATTTTCTGGGCATTTGAGAATAGTTTTCACACATAATAATCCTTTTTTAAAAAGATTTATTTAGGGAAGCGGCTGTGGCTCAATCAGTAGGGCTCCCGTTTACCATATGGGAGGCCCCGGGTTCGGTTCCTGGGGCCTCCTGGTGAAAGGCAAGCCCGCGCGGACGGCGTGGTTAGCTGACCCAGCGAGCACAAGCAGCAAGGGGGGGATAAATGAATAAATAAATAAATAAATAACTTTAAAAAAAAAATTATTTATTTACTTTATCCATTTTTAAAAAAACCCCTTCCCCATTTGCTGTTTTGTGTCCATTCGCTGGGCAATTCTCTGTGCCTGTTTCCTGCCATCTCTTCTCATTCTCCTCCTCCAGTCTTCACCAGGACTCGATCCTGGAGGCCTCTGATGTAGGAGAGAGGTGTTCTGCCACCTGCGCCACCTCGGTTCCTGGTTTTTGGAGCTTTCGGAGCATCTTGTCTTGTCTCTCCCCTGCATCTCTCTCCTGTTACGTCATCATCTTGCTGCATGGCTCCCGGGGCCTGGCGGCTCACCGGCTCACAGAGCCTGGCAGCCCAAGCGCCTTATATACATACATATATATATATATATATATTTTTATTTTTATTTATTTTTACCAGGAGGTCCTGGGGATCGAACCCTCCATATGGGAGACAGACGCCCAACCATTTGAGCCACATCCGCCCCCCACATAATAATCCTTGAACACATAATACTTCCATGCACATTTCCTGTGAGCAAGGATATTCAGTTATGTAATCTCAAGTGCAGTTTTCAAGTTCAAGAAATTTAACATTGATATAAAACTTACATTCTATATTCCAGTTTTTTCTTATGTCCCAATAATCTTTTTGAGCTTTTCTTCTTCCATTCTTAGATCCCATCTAGGATCATGCATTGCATTTAATTATCATTATCTCTTTGGTTTCTATCTTTTTTAAATTATGGGACATATATACAGCATACATCTTCCCATCCCCATTCCTCCCAAGCATACCCTTCAGTGGGATCAAACTGGTAGTTAGAACTAGAGGCTTGATCAGATTTGGATTTTACATTTTTTGGCAAGACAGCTTCAGAGGTGCTGTTTGATACTTCCTACCATATTACATTTCAAGTGATAATCTTTGGTGTCTGTGTTTTTCCACACAATGTTGGCCTGTCCCATAAAGGGCACTGGATGCTGCAGTAATTCTGAAAAGAAAATCCCTGGAGTTTTCTCCCAAGCCACTGACAACCATTCTGCAAGTCAGTCCTTCCTTCCTTCCTTCCTTCCTTCCTTCCTTCCTTCCTTCCTTCCTTCCTCCCTCCCTCCCTCCCTCCCTCCCTCCCTCCCTCCTTCTCACTCACTCTCTCTCTTTCTTTCATTTGCTTTATTTTTCCCCAGCCACAGCTTTCACACATACTCTGTTGTATTTCCCCTCCCCATTCTCTCACAGCAGCTCATGGCAATTTCAGCCTCACTCTCACTCTAGAGCTTCCTTCTCCACTCCGCTCAGGTCTGGCCAGTGACTCAGGTCTTCTTCCAGTCTCTTCTCCTCTCCAGGCTCCTTCAGGGTGAGCAGGAGAGCGAAGGAGAAGAAACGCGCCACAGCCTCTTACCTTCTGGGACCAGCTGCTGTGGTTCCCTCTTGGATCCTTGGGGCTGGATGAGACGCTTTCCTGTGACAGGCAGGACAATACTCGCTCTCGTGCAGGTACATGTGGGGGCCTTTCAGAAGCCCCCCAGGAGGGGGTCTCCTCCCTGCCCAGGCCTCTGACCTGGCGAGTCGCTCTCCATGTGACCTCTTGCCCCATACCCCCCAGCTTCTGCCCACCACCCAGTCTTTTCCTGCTGGGGCCCCTGAGATGGTGCCAGCCCATTCCCCCGCCTCCGGCACGGGCTTGACCCTCCAAACCCTGGCCCTCTCGCCTCATGGGGCTCTGGGGGTCCCTTCTGTTCAGACTTCTCCCTTCACCAGGTGAGACATAGGAGACTGGGGTCCCACTTCCCCCAAAGCCCAGGTAGCAGAGCCCAGGCCTCCCAAGAAGGCTCCCCCACACGCTGCCCAGGGGTGGCCTTGGGCAGGTCTGGGAGCTCCTACAGCTCCACAGACAGCTGGCTGGGGATGGGGGAGCAGCCAGGCCCCCCCTCTGCAGCATCCATCTCTCTGAAGGGTGCTCTAGAATCTCCCCTCTCCCGGCCTGGGCGGCACAGCCACCTTCCCTTCCTCAGACAGAGGAGAGGGGCAGCACCACAGCCCTCTCCCCCACTTCCTCATTAACGACCTCCCTTGGGTTTCCAGCCTGTGTATCAGGGTAGGGGGAGCAGTGGGGCTAAAGCAACCTGCAAGTTGCGATGCCCACACCCAGGCAACGAGCGATGCTTCACGCTGTGGCCTTTGGCGACCGTGAGACACCACCTTATCTCAGAGGCGAAAAAATGAAACATGGCATCGCAGAATCAGGGGAAATCAGGCCTGTCTTGCAGAGCTGGTTTGACAATCAAAAGAGGCACTGAGCGTAAGAGGCCGCTCTCAGAAAATGTGAATTTCTCTGAAACGGGGTTTTCAAGAGACTTAGGAATGACTGAAGAGCTTGGCGCTACAGGGCCGGGCATCCAAAGACCCGAAGTGTCTTTGGTGAAGTGCTGGGCCAGCAGCTTGGGGAGGGAGACCACCTCTCGGAGCCTCAGTGGGAAAGGGGGCGGTGGCTTTCTGGAGTCAGTTAGGTAACCAGGGCCCCAGAGGGGCATCTCTGGTTGGCAGCCGTGAGCTCAGCACCAGCTTCTCCAATCTGAGAGCTGAGGGCAGCTGGTTTGCCTGGTCCGAGGAGGCCCCACCTCTCCATCAGGGTCACTGTCAGGTCCATCAACAGGGTGCCCAAGAGGGGCTGGGAAAGCCGGGCCAGTTCACAGATTCCCCGATGGGTCTTAGATCCACCTGCCTCCTGGTTACATTTACTGGAATGTTTGTGCCAAGGTCTCCAACAAATGCTGGTTCTTTTCTTAATTAACGCCAGAGATGGCCCAAGCAGATCTCCATCTGCACAATTCACAGCTCCTAGAAACAGCTTTTCTTCTCCCTTCTCCTCTCCTCTCATTCCGGCCCCCCTTCCTTCCCTCCTTTCTCTCTTTCCTTTTTAATATTCAATTTAGTCGTTTTTTGGTGCACTAGGGGGAGCTGCTATTTCACAGAACTTGCAGGGACCCTTCAGCAATGCCAAGAGCTGCTCCCCGATTTTTCAGCCCACAGGGGCAGATTGGTTTCAGCAGGTCTGCATAAAGCAGGGCCGCCTCATCCAGTTGGCCTTCTTGCCCACAAAACACAAACCAAGGGGGAGGGAGATATGGGTTTGAGTCCCGCCTCTGCCATCACCGGCTGTGGAAGGTTCCCTTTCCTTCCCTGGCCTCGGTTCCTCAGAGGCAGATTAGTCCAGTGGTTAGGCACTGGCTCTAAATCCCGACCCTGCCTACCACTTAGCTCTCCTCATGTGTAACTAAGATGGATTGTCTCTACGTCACAGGACAAAAGAGAGGAACACTCTTAGCACAGAGCCCCGTACATACCACTCAACAGCATTTGTTATATTTATTACGTATATAATAATATAATGTGTGTATATATAGAGAGAGACTTTAATAAAAATAAAGTTGGCTTGTATAACTGTGCTGTCACTTTCAGGTCTGAGAGTCTGAGAAATGTTTGTCTATTTCACATCTGCAGCCTGTGAGAGTTTCATGGCCAGGGAATATAGTTTCAGTTTGTTGAGGTTATATTTTCCCCCAATAAAATAACAGCACGCACACGCCTTACCAGCCTTACCACCCCCAAGTGACACAGACCTGATGGCCCTGGAAGATGGCGCTAACGTTCTGTTGGAAGCGAGATCACCACAGGGCCTGGTCCAGAGTGTCTCCATGGCGACCTCTCAGGGTGGCCTCAGGCCCCGTCCACACAAGGGTCTTCCAGCCCAGTCCTGTCAGCAATAAAAGGGGAAAAGTGAGCAGACAGGAAGTGGCAGTCACCAAGTCAAGTCCCAACACCAAATGCCTGAGGGCAACAGTTGGTGGTTTCCAGGCAGGCTTGGAGGGGATGATGTGGGGTCTTTGTTAGCTCCTTCCAGAGGTGGGTAGTGGCGTACGTGGTGTAGGAAACAGAACAGGAGATGGAAACAATAGCAGTGACAGAAAATCAGCTTAAGAGCCTGGCCCTGACCTTTTAATAAGCTGAGAGGAACTGCCTGTGTAGTCACAGCCCATGCTTCACTCCAGGTCACGCAAACGGATTCAGAATGTTTTCATTAATGTAGAAGGGGGCAGGACTCAGGTGGCTTTTTTCAAGCCTCCAAAGAAACATCCTTTCATCTCCTTTATGATTAGAACCTTCCTCCCTGTGGGCCAAGACTGTGGGCAGCTTAGAAGAAGGAGTTCTCATCTCCTGCTTCGGGAATCTTCCTGTGAGCGCCAAGTTGATTTTTTGCAGGATCTGGGGTTCTCAGGAGCTGCTGGTCCTTTCTGGGATGGGCTTAGGAGACCCTCCTTCTGCCTGAGTGGGGTGACTCAGAAGGTGGGGAGGGAGGATGCTCATCTCATACAATAGGAGTCTAGAGTTTTAGCATGAAGAAAAGATAGAATTATGGAAAAGATAAAGAGGGAATATGAAGGAAAGATGCACAGGCCTAGGGAATGGAGAGAATACAGGAATGGGGGGAGATAATATTAGAAGAAATAAAGCTGAAGATTTTTCATCATGGAGGAAAGATATAAATCTTTATGTTGAGGAAGCACAATGATTCTTGAGGAGGATAACAATAAGTGATTGTACAACTAGAAACATCATAGAGAATCTGCAGAACCTTAGAGTAGAAGAGAAGATCTTCACCATTCAGGGAGAAAAGACAGACTGACTGCAAAGAAACAACGTACTCTGAACCACAGCAAGAGAATCCAGAGGATAATGGACTATCTTAACAAAGCCTTTGAAGTGCTGGTGGATATACCTATTATCCAGTATAAACATTGCTTCAAAATTGAGGGAGCTGTAAAAGCTTTTTCAGACAAAGACCAAGTTAACCACTAATGAACCCATGTTAAAATTTTGCTAAAGAATACATTATAGGTATAAGAAAACCCAGTTCAGGAGGAGGGAAGGAGTTAAAAGAAGGAATCTTGAACAAAGAAATTTGTAAACACAGATACATTTAAACAAACATCTACTGTAGGAAACAACCATCATAAAGTTACTATGTTGAGGGAGTTTAAAAAGAGAACTAAAATATTGATCAACAATAACGTGTAAGATAAGGAGGATAGAATTGGAGATAAAACATTTTAAAGTCTTTTAATTATGTTGGATGAAAGAGAAATTCTCATGAATTTTAGAATATATTAAATATCATGTGTTAAAGATTTTAAGAACAATCACTAAAAGAAGAAAAATAGAATGTATAATGTCATACCAGAAGAGGGGCAAAGGGAGAATGAAGAAAATCTGATCAATCTAATAAAAGACATAAAAAAAAAAGAAAAAGTTGAAATAGTCAGGTGAATAGAGAGCTTAAAATAAGAGGTTAGATATAAATCCAAATCATCACAAATCACAATAAAAGTAAATGGACTAAAGTCTCATTGAAAAGGTAAGGATTGTCAGATTACATTTCAAAAAATACCGCTGTGGGCTGGTAATAAGAACTCAGACTTTTTTTAACCACACAGACTCAGATTCTGATTCCAAAATACTTGTTTGTCATGGTTTTTTTCCTACCTTTTTACTATTTGAAGTGCTTTTTTGTTTTGTTTTGTTTTGTTTTACTGTAAGTTTTTTTTTTATTATTTTTTTTATTTTACCGGGAGGTGCCAGGGATCGAACCCAGGTCCCTCCATATGGCAGACGGACGCCCAACCATTTGAGCCACATCCGCCCCCTGAAGTGCTTTTTATCATCATCCATTGGTCTGGTATGATCACCATTATACAAATGAAGAAGTCAAGACTCAGAGAAATTACATGATATCCTATGTCTCTTAGAGAGTGTGTGCTGGACTAGGATTTCAGTGCAGTTCTCTTAACCTCAAATTTAGAGCTCTTTTAAAGGCTTGGATCTGTGGGGGTTTTTTTTGTTTTTTTGTGGGGTTTTTTTTGTCCCTTTCCAAGTGTCTCCTCTGAGTCCCTTGTACCTACAGACCATCCACTATAGTCAGTGATGCCTATTCTGTCTCGTGTTCACTTCCTGGGGCTGCTGTAACAAAGTACCACAAACTGAGTGGCTTAAAACACAGAAATTTATTCTTTCACAGCTCTAGAGGCTAGAAGTCTGAAAGTAAGGTGTCAGTAGGGCCACACTCCCTCTGAAACCTGTAGGGGAGACTCCTTCCTTGCCTCTTCCAACTTCTGGCAGTTGCCAGCAATCCTTGACATTCTTTGGTTTATAGCTGTATCACTCCAATCCCTGCCTCAGTCATTACATGGTGATCTTCTCCATGAGTGTCTGTCAGTTTTCCTCTACCTCTGTGAGGTCACGTGGCCTTCATATAAGTACACCAGTCATTGGATTTGGACATGAATTTGGGGGGACACTATTCAAACCAGAACATGGCCATTGATCTGTTTAATCCCATTCACCAGTACAAAATTGTCTGAATTATTTTTATTTTATATTACTTACCAGGTCTCATTTCTCTTTTTAACTTTTTTTACTGATTTTTTTCTTCATTTTTCCATGTGAAATTTACAATAATCATGCCAATTTTTAAAAATCACAGAACTTTACTGATATTTTATTTTATTTGTGTTGGCCCTTTAAAATATAAATCTTTCCTGTCCAGGAACATGGCACAACTCTCAGTATATCTGCATTTCTCTTATTTCCCTTTGTCAGCATTTTCAAATAACATCTGTTCTCCAGAGATTCTGAACACATTTCTAAGGGTTTCCCTCCCCCACAGAGCTTCATTGAACTTGAGATTTCAAGGTAATTAAATCATACCATCTTCAGATAATGTCACTGTGTCCATTCCTTTGAGAGCTATAACTCATTACTATTTTATTGTCTTTCTGCCTTGGCCAGAACCTCCAAAACACTCGAGTAATGACGCTGACTGTGGCAGAACCTATGAACTGCCTAACCCAATCTCCAATCTCTGATTACAGAACCCTGATTTTTAGCTGAGTGCTTTGCTACTCAGCATTCTTTGCAGTTTGATGGGGTTGTGTGTCTAAGCTCTGGCCAATGAAATGTAAGTGGAAGTGTTAGTAGGATTTCTGGAAGGTCTCTGTCTTATGCTCCCTTCCTCCTGCTGCTGACCAAAAATGCTGATGTGATGGCTGGAACTACAGTTGCCATCTTGGACCACATGGTAGACATGATAATCACCCACCCCCCAATACATCCATGTCCTAATCCCTAGAACCTGTGAATATGTTACCTTACATGGGAAATGGGAATTTGCACATGTGATTAAGATGAGATGGGAGGATTATCCTGGATTATCTAGGTGGGTCCCATGTAATCATAAGGATCCTTATGAGGGAAAGAGGAAGGCAGGAGAGTCCAAATGAGAGAAGGTGATATGAAGATGGAAGCAAAGATTGGAGTAATAGGGCCAAGAGCCAAGGAATGTGGGCCGCCTCTAGAAAATGGAAAAAGTAACTGTGGCTTGAAGCTGTACACACCCCCAGAAAAACATGCTCTAAAATCTAATCCATTCCTGTGGGTGTAAATAGTGAGCAGGACTTTTTGATGAGGTTAGCTCTGTTAGGGTGTGACCCAGCCCAGTCAAGATGGGTTTTAACCATATTACCGGAGTCCTCTACAAGCAGAATGAAATTTAGACACAGAGACAGAAAGCCACAGAGAGAGCAGCCAGAGCTGAACTTCATCGGAACCTGGAAGAGACATGGCCATGTGCCTTGCCATGTGCCAAGCTAAGATTCAAGGATCACCAGCAGCCAGCCCCAGAATGCCAGTCTACGGGGGAAAAAGCATCACCTTGGTGACTCCTTGACTTGGACTTTCCTTTAGCATCAAAACCATGAGCAAATCAATTCCCTTTGTCTGACCTGACCCATCTCATGGTATTCGCTTGAGCAGTCCAGGAGACCTAAACGGTGAGGAATGGATTCTCCCTTAGAGCCTCCAGCAGGGACACCTTGATTTTAGCCCTGTAAGACCCATGTTGGACTTCTAACTTCCAGAAATGTAAGGACAATAAGTTAATGTTGTTTTTACCACTAAGTTTGTGAAAAATTGTTTCGGCAGCCAAAGGAAACTAATGCGGACCACAGCATGGTCCTAAGGATGGAAGTCAAGCACTACCTGGTGGAAAATATAGAAGGAACTTTGGTCCCTAATAACTGTGGAGGTGCCCTGGACTTCCTACCACCAGGCTTCTTTTCCATGAGACAGAAATTTCTATCTTGTTTAAGACATTATTTTTCAGACCTTTGTTATTCATAAATGCAATGCTGGACTAATATGTGATAGAAACCACCCCAGTTTAATCTTGATTTTGTGGTAATTCCTCTAATGTTCCGTCATTAACTATGATACTGGCATACAGTTTGAGATACTTATTCTTTATTGTGTTAAGCTAATGTCCTTATATCTTTTATTTTTAAAGACATTTTATAGATAAAGACTATTGAATTTTATTGAATAGTTTTCAAGTGTCTGCTGAGATCCTTGGATGCTTTTTCTTATATGAATTTATATAACATGTGATATGCTTTCTTTGTAGATTTCCATTCTTGGGATAACACTTACTTGGTTAGGTCATATGATTCATTTAATATACAATTGAATCCTAACTCCTGAGAAATGCAGACATTTATTCCAGACAGCAATGTGAGAAGCTAAAAGTTAGAGCTCTGTTATTAAAGGGAAGGGGAAAATATTTTTGTCTACATTCATGACCAGTCCATAGTTTTGTTCTGTCTCCTTCAGATAGAGCCTAGGATTATGTTGGCTTTGCGAAATAAATTGAGCAGCTCTCTATACTGTTCTGTGATATATTTTTTAAAGTGTATGTATTCCTTTGGATTATTTGTACTTTGACAGTTTGAAAAAATTCATTCACAAAAATATCTAGGGCAGCAGGTGAGGCTCAGTGGTTGAGCACCTGCTTCCCACGTACAAGGACCTGGGTTCAATCCCTGGTACCTCCTTAAAAAAATCTGAAATTTAAGCCTTTTAATTTTTAATAATTTTGCCAGTTTTTTCCTTGGCCATTGGTCCAGTCGGTTGGGCATAGTGTCCTGAATCTGGGTAGGGACGTTACCACTTACTGGCTGTGTCCATTTCTTCCTTCCTCTATTCGTTCCGTAAGTGCCTATTGACACTAATACCAAGAACTGTGCTGACTGCGAGAGATACAAGGATGGATGCGGAGAAGAAGTCCCTGCCTTCCAGATGGATTCTCCAGAAGAGAGAACACAAACAAGCAAAAGAACAAAAACAAAAACAGTTATTTATAAGAAGGAAACAAATAAGGGGTGAGACTATGAAGGCCTTTCTTGGATGGACCTTGTGCCCTGCCCAGATCCCCTCCGATCCCTTCTAACTGGCCCTGGCCCCCAGCCCCCTGCCCTGGTAGGCTTTGCTACATAGGACTCACACCTGCTTTCTTCAGAAAACTGCCTTTTGACTATTGGTGCTGGCAAGTGCCTGGAGTTTAGGTCCCTCCCCAGAGAGGCGTGTACCCATGACTGGTGAAGGAGTATGAAAGCCCAATTCCCTTGCTAGGAGTGAGGAAAAATTCTGCGGTGTATTTCACTCTCCAGAGCCTCCCATGGGATCAGGCTGGGGCTGGGACTTTGCCTGAGATTAGGTGCTTGCTTGGCTTCTTCCCTTTCACTAACCTGCTTCCTCCACCCCCTTCCCAGTCTCTCTCCGCAATAGCAGCACTTCCTTAAAAATCACTCTCACACAAATTCCCCTTTCAGGGTTTGCTCTAGGCAGCCCTGACCTAAGACCACCTGTGAGGAGATGATTCTGAAGCTGAGACACGAAGTATATGACGTGGCAAGCCATGGGAAGAGCCAAAAGGGCGAGGGGCTGGCTTTTGAGAAGGGTATGAGCAACAGACATCCAGGCCACGGGAAGAGCAGATGCAAAGGCCCTGGGGTAGGGAGAGGCTTGCTGAACTTGAGGTTGGAAAGTGTGGGAAATGGTGAGCCAGTCAGAAGGCAGATTAGAGTTGAATAATGAAGGACTTGCAATGCTACAACAACGTGCAGCATTGTAGGTAGTGAGGAGCCAAGGAGGGATTCAGAGTAGAGGAAAGACAGTTTGAAATTATTTTATGAATCCTAAAAAGAGAAAGATTGTATTTGTGAGCTAATCCATTCCTTTCAATTGTACTATGTCAGTAAGGCATGATTCACATCTCTGACCTCTTGCTGGGTCCAAAAATGGAGACAGAGAGATACACACAGAAAAAGGGAGCCGCCATATATGCCATGTGAGAGAAAGGAGAGACTCAAAGAGCTGAGGCCCAGGGAGAGATGAGCCGTGTGCCTGATAGCTTGCAGCTGAACTCAGTAAGAAAGCAGAGCAGCAGAGCCTGAGAGAGGAGGTCAGGTAAGAGACAAGCCCTATGCCTAGAGGTCCACAGCTGAGATCCCAGAGATGACACTAGATTCTGGAGAGGAAGGCAGAGACCTCGGCAGAGCTCAGCGGCCATCTTGCTTCACCACGTGGCAGCTGACTGGTGAGAAAGCACCTCTTATGGTGCCTTGAGTTAGCCTTTTCACAGCCTTATTTACCCCAAATAAATTTCCTTTATAAAAGCCAGTCCATTGCTGGTACTTTGCATTGGCAGCCTTTTGGCAAACTGAAACACAGGAGAACAGCTGTTTCCCCCTGTGAACCTGGCAGCTGGGTTCTAGAGTGAGCATGACGGGTGGGCTTTCCCAAAATCCTACCCCAGAAAGGCAGCCTCTGGTTCCTTTCCCCACCCTTCGAGACTTGGGAAGGGCTCCAGAGCACAGTGGGTGATGGGAGACACAGGGGTTTACAGCAGGTGAGAGATTGGCCCCTCAAGCAGTAATGCTGTGGAAAAATAGAGGACGTCAAGACTGGGGAGAAAAAGGTCATAAGGATTGGCAGGGGGAGAGCGGGTGGAAGGAAGAGGGTGGGAGTGACTTGGCACAAAGTTATGTGGGCTTAAACTCAGTGGCCATCGAGTGGAGAGGGGAGCAAATACTGAAAGATTAGGAGATAAAATGGGAAAGACTCAGCAGGTTGGGTAGAACAATGGAAAGAATTTAAAATACTAAAGTAATACATGAAGATCTTATTGTAAAAAAAAAAAAAAAAGATTCACACAAATAGAGGAAAGGCTTAGGAATAAAACTCTCAGCTTTGAATCCTGGCTTTGCACCTCACACTGGCTGTGGGAACTCAGGCGAGGAAGTGTGTCTCTCTGAGCTGCAGTTTCAGCATCTCTGAGATGAAGACGCACCTACCCCCATAGGACTGTTGGAGGAATAGGTGAGAAACAGAATCCATCCCGTTCCCTCTTCAGCCACTTTCCTAACCTCCCTCATCTCTTGCCTGGGTGCCTAAAACAGACCCCCTCTGGGTCTCTCTGCCTCTGGTCAATCCTCCTGCATCCACAGTTTTGAAAAATGATTTCAAAGCTACAGAAGTTACAAGCAGAATACATAAAATCATTATTTCCTGAACCACTGGAGAGTAAGTTGCAGACATGAAGTTTCGTCATCCCTGAATACTTGAGTGTGTATTTTCTACAGTCAAGGACATTTTCTTACATAACCACAAGATGACCACGAAAATCAGGGAACTCACGTGGATACATTCAGGCCTTCAAGCCCCACTGAGTGTTTCAATACCGTTCTCTTCTAGTCTGGGATCATGAGTTCCGGATCCTGGTCACGTCCCTGAAGTCCCATTCAATCTGGGGCAGCACCTCCGACTTTCCTGACCATGATGCTTCTGGAGATTAATTCCAGAGGATTGGGTTGTCTCTTGCCTCTTCATGATTAGGTTCAAGTTATGCATTGGCACAGGCATATCAGAGAAGTGATGCTTTTGGTACACGATTTTGGTCTTTCCCAATTACTGGCAATAATTTTGATTCCTTAATAAAGGTGATCTCTGCCAGGTTTCTCCACTAAGTTACTCTTTCCCCTTTGTAAATAACAAATATTTTGTGGGGAGGTACTCTAAGACTTTGTAAATATCCCATTCCCCATCAAGGCTGGACCTGCTATTTTAGTATCCATTGATACTTCTTGCCTGAATTATTTATTAAGATGATGGTTGCCAAATGGTGATTTTCCAATTCTATCGTTCCTTCTTTTTTTTAAAAAAAAAAAAGATTTTATTTATTTATTCATTTATCCCCCCCTTGCTGCCTGTGCTCGCTGGGTCAGCCAACCACGCCATGCGGGCAGGCTTGCCTTCACCAGGAGGCCCCGGGAACGGAACCCGGGGCCTCCCATATGGTAAACGGGAGCCCCACTGATTGAGCCACAGCCGCTTCCCTCTATCATTCCTTCTATATTTATTATTTGGCATTCTACTGCAAGGAAGAGCTTTCTCTTTTCCCTGTTTATTGGTTCATTTATTTGTATCAGTTGCACCCATGGATTCCAATTTTAATTAATAGGTTATAATCGCTGACTAGGATTATTTATGTTGCTGTTCATACATACCAGATCGGCCAGTGGGAGCCATTCTGAGCCGGCTGCTGTGTCCTTTTGACATGACCCCATGATTCTTTGGGCACTTTCTGACTTTTTGGCACAAGAATACGTTCCAGGGTCACCTTGCAGATTCCAAGCCCCAGCTTAGAATCAGCCATGATTTGGTTCCTTTTAGTGGAGAATAGTGTTTAGAAACAAAGATCTCGAGGTGTGCTCCTGGCTCTCCAGGCATCACCCATCCCAGGTGCTCTCAGTGGACAGAGCTACAGAATACACTCACACTCACATGCAGACGCCCGTGCACACACTCTCACTACATCTGTATTTATTTCTCTGTCTAGATATATTGAAAACCATGCATTCACACTAATAGCTCCAATTCCAATCCTCCAGCCCAGGGTTTATTCCAGCTTTCCTCCTTTCCATATGTGTAACTCCCTTCTGTGACAGCGAGAAACCTGCTCCCTTTATCCTCAGCCTCTTTGCTTATTTGTCCAAAAGCCTCCCCCCTTCTCCCATTTAACCAATGTCCTGGCCCCTCTACTGCCAACCCCACTGCCCTCCTCCCTGGGGCTTCACCCTCACCCTGAGGGATTTTCGTGTCCTGTTTAAGAAATCTCTGTGGGGAAGCGGCTGTGGCTCAATCAGTGGGGTTCCCGTTTACCATATGGGAGGCCCCGGTTCGGTTCCCGGGGCCTCCTGGTGAAGGCAGGCCCGCCCGCACGGCGTGGTTAGCTGACCCGGCGAGCACAGGCAGCAAGGGGGGGATAAATGAATAAATAAATTAAAAAAAAAAAAAAAAAAGAAATCTCTGTGGACCCCAAGGTCACAAAGAGGTCAACAATTCACTTTGGATCGTTACAAGATGCAAATGTTCTTCTCTTCCTCCCGTCTCTCACTGGAGGCCATGGTGGAAATAGCAGTGGAAACTTCAGCCCCGCTCTAATGATCCTGGAAACATTTACTTTTCTGCATCACCGCCCCCCACCCCCGGCCCCCATTTCCGCGATGAAAGGGCTGAACCAGAACGGCATCCCCTGCGCTGCCTTTCAGCGATGACTTTCTGTAATTTTTACTGTCCTACAAACCAAGGAGCTGAGCACATCAAAGCGTTGTGTTGGGAAGAAGTGTGCTTTCCAGGTAAGCAGAGAACTTAGGAGCCAATTGCAAATCAAAGACTCTTAAGTGGTTTCTGAATGGCTGCTTCGTGATTAAATTCGCCACTTAACAAAATTGCTTTCTATTGCCTAGATCAGATGCAATTTCAGGGAGATAAAGGGGCTTAATGTGAAAAGCTTGGCTGGCCTGCTTGCCTAATGAATTAACGGTTCCCTTCCCCTGTGCAGCCTCCTGCCTGCTGGCTCCCAGCCTGCTCCCCTCCCCTGCCCTGCCTGTTCCCTGGGCACAGCGCACTCGGGGTCATGGAGGTCCCCAGCATGGTCCCCTAACTGGGGGAAGTCCCGGCCCTGGCACTTACCCTATTG